>CM019067.1:320887119-321547119 GCA_009667805.1 Leptobrachium leishanense | reverse complement strand
GAAGGACCTATTACAATCTTCGGGCATAAATTTGCGCTGGCGCAAAAATGCATTAACGCAAGGGGCAAAACTCTTTGCGCTGAACGTCGTATTACAATGTCAGCGCAACAAACGTATAAGTAAAAGTATACGTCTACCGTCGTCTAAGTATACGTCTACGGCGGGTGAACCTGCGCAAGCGCTGCACGAACTTACTGCACTGCGCGCGTCCTATACTTAACATTGTGAGCGCAAATGCGTTTGTGCGCTGGTACGCGGATGGTATTACAATCTATGCACAGTTTGTAACGCACAGCCTTTGCACGTATAATTTTAGCAACTCCTAAAAGCTGGTGTTAACGGCAAATTCTATCAACCTGACGAAACCAAATACACCAGCCCAAAAAAAAATACGCAGCAAAGTATAGTTACACATTCTACACATACCCAAACCAATAAATTTGAGAAGTTGTGCGAGTTTTTTTTATTGATGCAGCATATATACTCAGATTGACTTTGACAGGCGGAAAAACTTAACGTGAGACAATTCTGGTTCTTATTCTGATTGGCTGAATCGCGTGAAAAAAACAGTCCGCACACTGATTTCTTCGCGCAACGTTGCTGCGCACGCGTTTGTGAGCGTCCGTTTTACGCGCGTTATTGCTCGACGGATGAAAAAATGCACGAGGATTATAATTCCAGCGTTGATTTACGTACGTTAACATTTAACGCTGGGCGCACAAATTCACGCGTTGCGCGAGCATTTTAACGCGGAGATTGTAATAGGGCCCAAAGAGTTAAAACAAAGGTAATACAAATATAAATAATAATAATTATAATAATAATCATAATAATGATATTATTATTATCATTATCATTATTATTATAACTGCATGTTTATAAATAAGTAAAGGAGGTTTCCTTTATCTTTTTATGTTTATTGTTCACATCTTATATAAGTTGAAAGGTTCCTTTATGTCCCTGGGCTAGTAATTTATCACAGCACCAGGCACTCCCACCGCTGCCACCCCATTCGTCGCTAGATTGCAGAAATTGCTACGTATGTTTTCGACACATTTCCCAATGGAAGGAAAATGCGCACTCTGTGACAGATCTTCCTTAAATATGGGGTTCGACATAATGATTTCCAAAGGCTTCGGGGAGCAGTATATAATTCTAGATAGGAACAGATACTTTCAGAAATGTTATGCTTTGTGCGGATTCTCTCTGTATTAACTTACCACAAATCAACACCGAAAACCTGTTGCTCGTAGGTAATAATTGCACAGAAGGGATGTCGAAAATCATCCGTAATAGCCCTTTGCTTTTCATGGAAGTGATGTGGAAATCAGCGTTATAATTTTATTGCGACGGCAGTGCCGGATCTCTTTAACCTCGCAATCTGCAGATCCCGCGTCAGAGAGAACCTTGTCATTTTACAGGAGTTAATGTCACAGGTGGGCTATAATAAAAAAATTGCAAAGTTCACTGTAGCAGCTGTCTGAGAAGAAGACAGACACCCGCGCGGCAACCTGATGGATGTTGGTTCACAAAATATGCCATGAATTGCTTAAGCCTGTCAACAGCGCCAATGTATCCCACTTTTTGGCAGGTCCTTTCATTCTTACCTAATGGCTTTTATTGGTTTAAACACCTATTAGGAGACTAGGAGAGTTCCGTATATTTGTTTTGTTTTTTTAGTTCGGTGGATTTCAACAAGGCCAGCAGCTCGACGGCCTTCAACAACGTCCACCAATATTTTCATGAGTCTTCGGCGACTCCATCGTCGGCGCACTACGGTTCGGTGACCCTACGGTGAATAGTGAATTCACCGTAGTTTTGGCGAAATGGAATCGCCAATGTGCACCGACGTGGAAAGCATCGAAATCTCAATGAAATTTCAGTGCTTTAGTGAAAAAGCCCTAAAATACGTTTCTGCTCTTGGGTATGTAATTTGTGCTATTTTCCTCCGAGCTCATCACAGAAGAAATAGAATGAAGATTCGGTGAGAAGGCATTGGGAGAAGGACGGGCATTGACCTTCACAAGATGGTGCCCACTACATGATGATTGGACTTTTTCTCGCGATACATCATTTCCGGTTTTGGCCGGAAGTGGACTTTTAGGAAGAAGGAGAATGGATATGGGACGCTTGGTGCTCCACCTTCAGTGATTAATTGAATCAGATTTTGGCAATTATTCAATTGCCTGGAACTTGGCAATAGGCTGGATTGTTGCAGGATGTAGTTTAAATTGTGACACTCGTCAGAACACACTATCCCTGATGAAGTCCTTGATTTAATAAGGACGAAACGCGTTGGAGTGTGTTCCACCTTTTATTTTCATTTTATATGTTATTAAATTTGTTTTAAAATACCAGAAAGAGCCTGGGCCTGAATCTGTAAAGCTCCCCTAGTCCTGGACTTACCTGTTGGCAAGTTTCTTTTGGAAGGAGGTACCGATGGTGTTCCTTGTTTCTGGACTCCAGGAGGTAATCAACTCTAATTCCATCCAGGAGGGGTAACAAGAACCTGCTATATGCCTATACTATTTGTTTATTCTGTGAGTGAGTTTCCAGCGGGGCTATATTAATTGTATACATTTATCTGCAGTCTGCACTATGTATATGTGATTTATTTTGCAGACACTGCTCCTACTTTTTTCCACACATGAAAATGTGTCTGCTTTTATAGATTAATGCAAAGAGAAGACTCAACAGTCAACACATGGAATTTATGGGTTTACGTTTTACAAAATAATTGCTATTATTAGCTGTGTTCTGCAGAACAAAAGTTCTAAAGTTTAACTGAAAAATTAAAGTTTAAAAAGAAAAATACTCATTCTGACAACTTGTGATGGCGCGGCCAACTGCTGGCTTTTTTTTCTCGTAAGTAAGTTTTTACAGTCAAAATATTGACACAGGGTATTCTTTTGACGCATTATATTTTTGTACGATTGCATTAATATTCAGCTGAATGTAACGAGGATTGTAAGTGTGGTTATCCAGCATGTATTAATAGCTTCCACTAATTAGGAGACCACAAAGAGATGTTAATTAAAGACATACATTGTGACAAGCGAGTTCGCGACGAAGCGACAGCATTTATAATTGTCTCGCACCTACCGTGAGTCGAAAAATAAAGACGTGACTCGGTGTGGAAAAGTTGAAGAGACGTTGTCATAATATAATAAAGAAAAGTTTTATTCCTCGTTGTGAAGTATTGTGTTACAGAGTTGGGTGTTTTAAATCAATCAACATTTTCCAATGGGCGTGTGCAACTCTACAATGCAATGAAAGTCATTGCGACCATCTGCAAATGTTGGGTTTCTTAATTATATGGTCATATTACGTATTAAATATATCACATTATTAAGCTTCATGGCTGGTGGCATGGAGCTCAGATTGTTCAAGTAGTCATACAATTCCCCTCCACCCCCAAAATGCAGGGTACTTGTGAGCCGTAATGTAGGATCTACAATAAAATGAAAGGAGCTCTGGGGCTCCAAAAAACACCCATAAATTTGACTCAGATGGTCCAACCATTATTTTAGTCATTGCCAATTGACTCTCCCCATTGTGACACCCTGGGCTCGCATCAGGAGGCATCAACAAATATGCCAACAGAAGCCCGACTGGTCTATGGGACCCATCCAGCTTAGACATCCTACCCAATGGTCACACTGTACGAAAATAGAAGCAGGAACTAAAGAAACAGCCATACTGTGAGAAGAGATGTCCATTCAGAGTTAATCGGGCAGGGTCTAAGGAAGGAAAAAGGTGATGAGGTGACAGGGCACTCCAATCCAATGTGGCTGCCATTGAAAGTTCACCACAATGCTGGTGATCAGGTTTCAGACATCTTTCTGACTTGACAAAGGCTGGTAAAAAGCAGAAACATTGTCACCACTGTTTTTGAACTTCTAAGAATTAGCCACATTTGAACTGTGTACCTGGTCACCTCCTATTTTTTTCTCTACAAGTTTGAGTTGGTCACCATTTGCCATATGAGCAGCCTACATAATTTTAACTGCTTATGCTATTTGAGGGTACATTACCCAATATTGTATTTCTGGGGACCAAGGAAGGGGCATAATGGTGAGGACTACGGAGGATCCGTGATGATCTGGTGGAAACCACTTTGTAGCTACTTATTACAGTTCAGATCTCTCTGTAGGTCATTTATTTTCTTGTGGCAAAAATTGGTCAACCATAAATCCTGCTCTCTCTGCTAAACCACTGAATAGTGTATGCAGTAGCCTAGACTGCCAAAGAGTGCATGACAAATGTTGGCACTGGTGCCCCACTTCTTTTTTTGTTTAATCAACAACCAAAGGGTGCAGATCGAGACAGGCAGGGACTGGGGTTGAATAGTTTCTGAGCTTATACTGCTAGACTGCCAAACTCTTGGGGTTGATTGACAGCGAGGTTGAAAAGGCTTGAGTGTCCGGGTCTAATAATGACCCAGTGTCAGAAATCTCCTCCTCTCCTTGCTTAACCATTGACCATAGAAGGACACCAGGGAGTGTAGGTGACCACCTGCAGCAACGTAGATGGACAGAACTCCTGCTCCCTCTAATAGACCATCAGATCCTCAAAAGTAATAGGCTAGACCAGGGGTCAGCAACCTTGGCTCCCTGATGTTTAGGGAACTACATCTCCCAAGATGCTCAGTCACCCATTAGGCTGAATGAGCCACATGAGAAATGTAGTTCCCATAACATCAGGGAGCCAAGGTTGCTGACCCCTGAGCTAGACCACCAGGGTCCTTGAGAGAATTAAACGAGGATCACAGATGTCAGCTTCCACTGATCCTTCTGCAGGTTCACCAAGGGAAACCTTGTTACGACATTTACTTCCTCTAGATCAGTGTTTCCCAAACCTGTCCTCAGGACCCTCCGCCTCGCCAGGTTTTCCAGATATCTGAAGCACAGCACAGGTGATATGATTTGCTGCTCAGTGATTGCAGGATTCAGTCTGCATTTCCCCAAGGTGATCTGCAAAATCTGGCCTGGTTGAGGGTCACGAGGACAGGTTTGGGAAACACTGCTCTAAATAGTCAAGTTTGATCGTCTTCTCGGTGCTCCACCAGGGGCGTCGTAGACCCCGGCGGGGCCGATTTGAGGACCTGACTAAACCATCCAATAGGAAGTAGCGACGGGCGGTGTGTAGAAAGGGCAGTGACTTAATCAACGCAAGCTTATGACCTGCTGCACGGGAGTTTTCTGTCCTCCCTGAGCTCACCTCCTGAGCACGCTCATCTCCTCCTCCATCTGCTGGACCAGAAAGTAATGTATGCAATAGGTTCAAGTGTACTCCAAACAGCCTTCTGGTCCATTGTGGGAGACCACCAAGAAGAGGATAGAAAAAGGAGGGTTTGGTTGATCAAAAAGCATATAATTAATTGGAAGTCCAGTGTAATTGGCAGCGGCAATATGTACCTAATGCTTTCCTGTAGAGGCCCTTTAACTGTGTGTAACTCCCCCAGGGATGAACAAACAAAGCTATCAACATACTTAAAGTTTCAGATGATAGCAATGCTGTAAATATTGACTGATGTGCTTTTGTTTGAGATAATGGTCCCTCTCAATTGATGCTATGCAAGTAATTCCGCGGGAAGGCTTCAGCGGGAGAACAAAGAGAGACGTATTTTTTATAACGACATTCTCCTCTAACGCGCTGGAGAGCACAAACGCTACATTTAAATAAACGGATGCTATTATAATAATTGTCGATTCCAAGGTATAATTCTATGTGTATAACCCCAATTACAAATAATCACAGAGAAATTGGAGGATATGCCGTGCGCCGGCTAGGATACAGTCCCTTCTTTTTTTTGTTTCTCTTTTTTTGTTCAGTTATGTAATATTTAAGTGATATTCATCATCGTCCATGATGTTTTGAACGTCCCAAGGACAAACATGTATTTGTTTTGAGCTCTCCTATTTTGGTGCTAGTTTGGCAAACAGGCTCTTAGTTTTGTCCTTCGGAGTTTGGGTAACGCGCGTCTCTCTAGTGCTATATATACACAGTATATGTAAAAAAAATGAAGAGAAAACGAGGGAAATGACAAACAAAACTTAATAGAATTAATAAATGTTATTTCTACTCTAGGTTCAACTTCTGAATAAAAGTTTCATGTAAACATAAGCCGGTGAAATGAAATGAAATGCAATGACAGTGAATGATAGTGAACAGTTAAAAGACATATAGAAGAGCACATTTGTTTTGTATTCACTGCATCAGCCAGGATTCTGACAGTCCAGAGTCACCAGCCCTAGGGTGGACAGCAGAAGGAGAAGGACCAGTTGTACAAGGCTTGGCTTTAGCAGGAACATTATGGTAGGAGTAGCAAAGTTTTCGTCCTGAACTCAGAACCTTGAGAAAGTCCTGAGAGGAGGATTGAAACGTTGCAGTGCCAATAATAAAGCTCCTGCTAAAGCCAAGCCTTGTGCGACTAGTCTTTCTCCTCCTTCAGTCAGAGAATGATGGTGGTAAGCCCAGGTGCACTGGCTGACCCAAGATTGCCATTTGTTTGAGATTATTTGTGAAGTTTAAGAAAGGCCCTGTTTGCAGGACTGAAATGTTTCTGATCCTACAATAAAACTCCTGATAAAGCCAAGCCTTGTGTGACCAGTGCTTCTCCACCTTCAGTTAGCGAATGATGGTGGTCAGCCCAGGTGCACTGGTTGACCCAAGATTGCCATTTGTTTGAGATTATTTGTGAAGGTTTAATAAAGGCCCTGTTTGCAGGACTGAAATGTTTCTGATCCTACATTAAAGCTCCTGATAAAGCTAAACCTTGTGTGACCAGTCCTTCTCCACCTTCAGTTAGCGAATGATGGTGGTCAGCCCAGGTGCACTGGTTGACCCAAGATTGCCATTCGTTTGAGATTATTTGTGAAGCTTGAGAAAGGCCCTGTTTGCAGGACTGAAATGTTGCTGATCCTACAATAAAGCTCCTGATAAAGCCAAGCCTTGTGTGACCAGTCCTTCTCCACCTTCAGTTAGCGAATGATGGTGGTCAGCCCAGGTGCACTGGTTGTCCCAAGACTACCATTTGTTTGAGAAGCTTGAGAAAGGTCCCGAGTTCAGGAATGAAACATTGGTGCTCCTACAATAAAGCTCCTCCTAAAACCAAAAAGTGTGAGACCGAACCTTCTCCTCCTGTTAATGAGTGATAGTGGTCAGCCTAGGTGTGGTGGTTGACCTGACTCTGCCGGTTGTTTGAGATTGCTTTCTGTTTGTAACTTTTGCCCAGTGACAAAGTTTCTGCAAAGAAACTAAAAAACAAATAATAATATCCTGTATTTCTCTGCCTTCTTTTTCAGTTGAAGATAATAGCTTGTCACTCAAGGCGAAGGTATCGCTGCAAGATTTGGTCAGCGGAGATTTTGCGATCCATGATCCAGAGGCTAAATGGATAAATGGTGAGTCTGAGGTTTTCACGGAAAAAAACTTGCCCATCAATCTCCCTATTAGAGACTCGGTGCGCTTAATGAAAGTCGTTATTACATTCTGGGCTAATAAATAATGGGATTAAGATTGATGTACTTCACTGGGAGACTCTGCACGTGATATCCGACGCCCATGTCTCGCGTTCTTCCCCCACTGTGTCTTCCGCATCAATCGTTAGGAGTCTAAAGAGAGCGCTTCGTTCTAATCCGAAAGGTGTAAATCAGAGCTCATTCCTTTTCATGTCTTCAGCTTTTAACAGACCCAATCGATTTTTGACAATACGTTAAAAAGTTTGGGACTTTTCAAGACTGTCAGCTGACTTGGATGCTTTTTGGAAACTAAATTACAAATTTAAGGCTAAGGCTAGGGTCAGACTGAGGCAGTGCGAACGCGCGTTCTGGCGCACATAATCACGGCCGCACTAGCAGCAGATGCCGGGCAATGACAGCCAATATACGAAGTACGGTCGCACAAAAGTCCGGCCGCGCAACGCAAGTGGAAAATGAACGCATTTTTTCGAGAACGTTAAACCGCTGGTACTGACGTACAGAGTGCGCTGCGGCCGCATAGCAGCTTGTGTGCGTGATTAGGAGACGTCAGACGCTGCTAGTGTGCGGCAACATAACGTTCAAACAGCCGGATTTCCCTAGACTTCTTTTTACCCCATCGTCATGAAATACGTCCAGAATTGCGCATCGTCTGACCACTTAAGCGTATTCTGTGAAAAAATGCGTGCGCACGCATCGACGTACATTTTGACGGTGGCCGCAGAAAATGCGCTCATCTGTCCCTAGCCTTAAATAGCAAAGAGGGGAAACAAAACATGTAATTTTAGCAGAGGAGGACTGGGAAGTTTTGGTTTGGGGTTAGGACCAGCCGAGATTAATAGTCCCCACTCTAGCCACCCCTACCTGGATTTGGAGAGTTTTTTTATTTGGCTACTTTGGCCTAAAAGCTGCAGTTCTGGACAAAAATACACAGGGTTATTCAGAGAGTGGTGAAAAGCAAGAGAATGACTGGAGAATGCAAAATTCTAGGTCAAAATAGCCGATTTGGAAAATTAGATGAATGGGAGAATTTTTCTGGTTTGGCTATTTTGACCTAGAATTTTCCATTCTCCAGTCATTCTCCTGCTTTTCACCGCTCTCTGAATAGCCCTGACAATCTTTCATATGCCAGTTTCCCCAATAAAACAGAAGCAGAGAATGCATGGCAGCATAGACCAGTGGTTCCCAACCCTGTTCCTCAGGTCCTCCTAACAGGCCAGATTTTAAGAATTCCCTTGGGGAAATGCAAACTAAATCCTGCAATCACTGAGCAACAAATCATATCACCTGTGCTCTGCTTCACAGATCCTGCAAACCTGGCCTGTTAGGGGGATGTTTCGGACGGATTCAGCGCCACTGGCAATTGACAGCGAAATTTGGTGCATGTCGCCGCACTTCGGTGATCTGTATATAGAGGAATGATTCAATGGTTCTCTATGGGGCAATTTCACTGCCTCCAAACTGCACCGTATTTTGCTGTCAATTGGCCTGTGGTGCTGAATCAATTAGATTCAACACCACATGCCAATTGACAGGGAAATATGATGCACAGAACCAATCCATTGCTGCCTCCTTGAGAATGCTTGCTATTGTGGGTGGTGGTGGCCTCAGAGGGTGGCATCGGCATGCCCTCTGTGTGCCGACATCACTAGTGATCGATCTGGCAGCCGTGAAACTCTAAATCCCGGGTGCTGGTGACACTGGATGGGTGGAGTAAACTCCTCCACTTTATCCAGCGGTTTCACCCAATTGAGGCAGCAAGGAGTTGGGTGAGAAGGGGGGACTCCTCACATCCTGACCCCTTTAAATCTATAACGTGATCAGGATGAGTAGAGTGACCCTTTAACAAAGTTTGAGCTACTAATTTATGTTTAATATGTGTTTTTTTTTGGTTTTAACTCAATGTAACTTAATGACACGTACGCTTTGACATGGTTAAAGGGGTTCTGCTGATTTGTGACATTCACTGGTTTGTGTTTCTGTTTTGATAAATATGTTTTTCTAATATCACCCAACATTTCAAGATTTATTGCCGTTTACACATGGCGTCCAGACATGTCAGAGAACACAGTGATGAGGAAAAATGATTGTTAGCAATCCTGCGACGATAAGCAGCTATTTTTCGATAACTCATCTTATTTGCAGCTCGTCAGTCCAGAGCTCAGAAATGTCCATTCGGTGCTTCTCGTTAAACCTTGAGACTTGACACAATTCCACTGTGCGCTAAATAGTGTGATGACTAAAGCGTCTCTGCAAAAGGCAACACGGGAGGTGTTAAAATGTGTCATTCCATTTATACCAGACATAAAAATAAAAACTCCAGGGACGTGCACACAGACAGCACGCTGTCACAGATCTGCTGATGCGTTAGTCCTGCTGGGGTCCAGCCGTCACGCTGGTGCATTTTTGTCTGTTTTGTTTCTGTTATAGATTCCGATAGCTTAACTTTCTATTTATTTAAACACATACATTATATACTCTACACCAAACTAGGTACCCTGTACAGAAACAAAACCTGCCTAAGACCCGCAAATGCTTATGCCGGCTATTGAATTTGGAGATGTAGTGTATGCCACTGACCCACAAATGCACCTTCATAAACTTACTATATTGTATAACAAATTTTTGCCGCTTTGTGCTACAATGTAACTACATGACCCACCTTTGTGACATGTTAAAGAGCTAAACCGGCTGTCTCTGGAATCTAGACGCACCCTTCACCTTTTCAACCTGGTGTTTAAGAGGTTTTCTGGGAAGCTACCACCCTACCTGAATAGGCTGCTTCCCCTAGCAGTTCCCTCATCCTATAACCTCCAATCCAGGACCTGCACCTTACTTGCAATACCACAGTACAAAACGAAAGTGGCTCAATCGTCATTTTCCTACAGAGCACCACAATTATGGAATAACCTGCCAGACACCATCAAATCTTCCCCCAGTCTAAAGTCACTTAAGAGATCTCTATTAGCATACCTCGATACGGAATGCACCTGTAAACATGTAACATAGTGACTATATACAGAATGCACCTGTAAACATGTAACATAGTGACTATATACAGAATGCACCTGTAAACATGTAACACAGTGACTATATACAGAATGCACCTGTAAACATGTAACATAGTGACTATATACAGAATGCACCTGTAAACATGTAACATAGTGACTGTATACAGAACGCACCTGTAAACATGTAACATAGTGACTATATACAGAACGCACCTGTAAACATGTAACATAGTGACTATATACAGAACTCACCTGTAAACATGTAACATAGTGACTATATACAGAACGCACCTGTATACATGCAACATAGTGGCTATATACAGAACGCACCTGTAAACATGTAACATAGTGACTATATACAGAACGCACCTATAAACATTTAACATAGTGACTATATACAGAATGCACCTGTAAACATGTAACATAGTGACTATATACAGAACGCACTTGGAAACATGTAACATAGTGACTATATACAGAACGCACCTGTAAACATGTAACATAGTGACTATATACAGAATGCACCTGTAAACATGTAACATAGTGACTATATACAGAACGCACTTGGAAACATGTAACATAGTGACTATATACAGAACGCACCTGTAAACATGTAACATAGTGACTATATACAGAATGCACCTGTAAACGTGTAACATAGTGACTATATACAGAATGCACCTGGAAACATGTAACATAGTGACTATATACAGAACGCACCTGGAAACATGTAAAAAAGTGACTATGTACAGAATGCACCTGTAAACATGTAACATAGTGAGTATATTAAAAGTATGTCCCAGGACATACTTGAAAACGAGAGAAATCTCAATGTATCCTTCCTGGTAAAATACTTTATAAATTAATAAATAAATAAATTTTCTACATATTTATTTTATGTTAATCTGTATATTTGTGTTTTGTTTTATAACTTGCATTTTATTACTTTGTATTTCTGTAACAACTGTTCAATGTTCCTGAACACAGGACATACCTGAAAACGAGAGAAATCTCAATGTATCCTTCCTGCTAAAATACGTTTATAAATAAATAAATAAATAATTCCAAGGGGATAGGAAACAGAGTGGGGAAACATTAACCCCCTCCTGACCCCCCTCTGTACTCCTCCCTTCCCATTTTAACCCTTTAGGTTCCTCTAAAGTCTTTCCCGAAGACGACACTGCTCTCCCTCTGATCTCTGCAGGATATGACACACTTCCTGCTCAGAATGTCATGTGACGGCATGGAGGACTGGACGCTCCAGCCAATCCTGTGGCCTCAGGAATAAGTAAAATAAAATAAATTTATTCAAAGAACAATAAATAATTAAAAGCCTAATAATATAATAATATTTATTGTTCGTTGAATAAATTTATGTTATTTTACGGATTCCTGAGTCCTCGATTTGGTTCTTTGGGCTATTTGGACTATTCAGCAGTGACTGGGGGTGTTCCTATCGCCTTTTGGTGACATCACAAGACGATCCAGCGAAGGAGTTATCCAGGATTCAGCTGAAAGACAGAACTTACAGAGATATCTTGTGAGTTATATACACATTTGGGCTACATATACGTGGTCAATCTGCACTATGTTTCCACATTTATTGTTGTTGGACATCATACTTCCTTGTTTGCCATTCTGATAGGCTGTGCTTGTGGTCCAGGCTTGGCACTATGGAGTTGGTGACTTGGCCATGTTGTCCTGTACTTTTCACTTTATGTATGTGTTTGCCAATGTGTTGACGCCATGTTGTTTTTTTCCCTCTTTGTATTTGCTACTGTTACACACTAGGGTGATTTTATTCCAAGGCTTAACTGTAACTCCACGTTGGGCCATACATAGGTCAACTCCTAATCGATGGTGCGTGCGGGCTCCTATACTTATAATGGAGAGGAGATCCAGGACCGCTGGGTGGAATCGATTCTTTGTGAATTCTCCAGCTTTCCTTTGTTGATAGCCGCTCGTTAAGTCTCAGATCTCGCCTTTTAAATCCTTGTAAAAGCCAACGCAGCCCCATGTTCCCCCGTCTCTCTCACTGAAATGGTAATATACTGTATAGATATAACGATAGCTGCTTTATCTCTGATATAAAAACATAACATGTTAGGCTGAAGAGAAAAGCCAACATCAGTGACATCCATTAGATACAAGGCATCACAACTCCCATATATTTTCATGTTGATACAATCAGCGGATCTTGCAAGATCTATGGTTTGATATATTGTTATTGCATGTATAGGGCAGAAGGTGAAGAATTGTGCATTTGTATGGTTCGCCTGTTCGGTGTGCGGATATAATACATGTCAAGTACAGGGTAATAGGAACTGGGAAATTTACAGATGTTGCATCAAACAAAAACACGGACCTGACCCTTTTCATCTCCTAACACTTTGTTTTAGTAGGTTTTTTCAGCTTTTTCATGTCAGTCAATCAAACGAGTTCAAAAGAAGGATAAAGGGCTGCGTCGTTTTCACTGATTTCTGTGTATTATTTTTTAAATTTGCAATGAAAGCAACACCTTTTTTATGGGAACTACGTACCTTTCAGCTATTTCACAATGTTGCATGTGTTGGCAAAAGTGTTTGAGGCACCCTGATGTTTTTTCCGACGATCGTTAACCCTTTCACTACTATCAGGGTAATTCAAAGAGATCCGAATGGCTGCCGAAAGGGAACCGAACGCTGAATATCAGCGTTCAGTTACCTTTCCTGGCCATTCGGCTATCCAGAGAGCAGGCAATTCGCCAAATCTTAGGCGAATTGCCTGCACATATGGTACCTGTTCGAGGGCAGTGAATCCCCATAGAGAAGCACTGCTTCGGCTATTCAGAGAACACAAACCAGCAGTGAAAGGTTCCCGAAATGCCCTGCCATTCGGTGGTTTAATTCGGCAAGTTTATTCAGGAGAATCCCATAGGCTTCAATGTTAAAAATATTCCCGTTTTAATTCAATATCTAATAAACCGTTCATTATAATATTCTGCAGTAAAGAGTCTCTTTATTTATAGATTTTTTAGGATCTTTTAAGCATTGTTTTTATGGATTTTGTTTAAAAAAAATCCCGATTTTTTTTTTTTTTTTTTTTTACTTTACTTATTTTTTCTGTAACAGCCCTTTTTATTATCATTCATTGGATCTTATATGTACATTTCAGACATTTTCGCTCAGTAGTTTCTTTGCAAACAGCGTTTCACTTTTCAAACATTCAAGCAAACTGTTTTTCTACTTTATTCACTTCACTCGTCTGAGGTGTCGGCTTTTTCCGGCGGCTTCGCTGCGTGTGATCGGCTCCTGCTCGGTTTTTTCCGGCGATTTCGGCGGGTTAATCCAGATGTTTTTGCGGGTTTTCGGCGTGCATTCGCTGGGTTTGCGGTTCGTTTTCGTCAGGTTTGCGGGAGATTTTCCCTGCAATTCGGGGACCCTGTGGTGTTTGCTGAATACACCGCAGGGTCGCCGAAATGGGATCGGCAAAACGAACCGAATTGAAGAGAACGAAAAGTCACCGAACGTGCGGTGACTTTTCGATTCTCTTTGAATTACCCTGTATGATCGTAGATTGTAATCTCTTGAGCAGGGTCTTCCCTCCTACTGTTCCATGTTTGTAACGTGTATGTATATTTGTTATTCATAAAGTTTTAGTTACAAGTATTTACAAAGAGCTAACAAGTTCCGTAGCCCTGTACAATGGGAGAGACAGAATAACAGATATACATACATGCTAAACACACAAGTAGGAGAGAATACCCTGCTCAAGAGTTTACAATCTAAGAAGAGAGGGGTGACACACTAGGTGAGTATGTGAAGTAGTGGGGGTGCGTGTGAGCTGTGCGGGAAGATGGTGCAAGAAATGTACAGAGGGAGAATCATGGAGTGAGCTTCTCTAAAGTAATGTGTTTTCAGAGACTTCTTGAAGGACTGGTGAGATGGGGAGAGTCTGATTTTGCGGGAGAGGGAGTCCCATAGAAAAGGGGCAGCTTTGTATGTGAGCCCCAGTATATTGCATTGGATTCTGAAGGAAACAGGAAGCCACTGCAGAGATTGACAGAGGGGTGAGGTGTGAGAAGTGCGGGAGGTGAGGTGTGAGAGGTGCGGGAGGTGAGGTGTGAGAGGTGTGGGAGGTGAGGTGTATGAGTCTCACACATGCATTCGTAACAGACTGCAGAGGGAGAATCTGGGACCTTTAAAGGCCAGAGAGAAGGAGGTTACAGTAATCAATGAGGGAGATAATAAGAACTTGGAACACCCCGACTGAAAGAGGCACTGGGGATAAAGAGGCACCAGCGAAGGAGACACTGAAGGAGCGAAGAGAAAGATAGGAAGAGAACCAGGAGAGAGCGCACCTTAGGCATGATACCCGAGGTGCTAATTTTTTTTAGCCAGCTGGGAATGTGTACTAATGACATCTTTCCAACTGATCCTGCACCAAGACCAGAACTGCAGTAGCTCCTTTTGGCCAGCAGATGGTGCCATCTCCCTGCTAAATAGGTTATTACAGTAATGGATACATTGGGAATATTCCCAAATATTTCTTACTGTATAATTAATTAAAATGATTTTCCAAAAAAAAACACTGGACAGAGGTTTTTGGTAGTGAAGCGGATAATCTTTTATTTCAGACAAACAAAGCTGTTTTCTGCAGGGGGAGGGTTTCCACTGGCACCAATCTGACCGGCACATAGACCTGCTCAGAAGGTCACATCTGCAAATTTCTTGAATTATAAGGGCAGATGTCTTAACTCCACTGGACGGGCTCAAATCTTACAGGGTTATTCAAAGAGATTCGAAAAGTCACCGCACGTTCGGTGACTTTTCGTTTTCTTCAATTCGGTTCCTTTTGCTGATCCCATGTCAGCGACCCTGCGGTGTATTCAGCAAACACCAACACGCTGAAAATCAGCGTTCGGTTACCTTTCCTGGCCATTCGGCTATCCAGAGAGCAGGCAATTCGCCAAATCCTGTCGAATTGCCTGCACATACGGTGCCTGTTCGGTGCCTGTTCGAGGGCAGTGAAAACCCCATGAAAAAGCACTGCTCCGGCTATTCAGAGAACACAAACCAGCAGTGAAAGGTTCCCGAAATGCCCTGCCATTCGGTGGTTTAATTCGGCAAATTTATTCAGGAGAATCTCATAGGCTTCAATGTTAAAAATATTCCCGTTTTAATTCAATATCTAATAAACCGTTCATTATAAAATTCTGCAGTAAAGAGTCTCTATATTTATAGATTTTTTCGGATATTTTAAGCATTTTTCAGATTTTTTTTTTCAAAAGTCTGATTTTTTTTTTAACCACTTCGCTGCGGAGGACGCGCTCAGCGCGTCCTGTCGCAGGAAGGGTTGGCTGCGGAGGATGCGCTGAGCGCGTCCTCCCGAAGCAGCCTGTGATCGGCCGGATTCTGGCCGATCGCTGTGCCCCCCGGTGCGGGCTGACATCCAAGATGTAAGCCCGTCAATCCGGGACTGCCGCGGGCACAATAGATGTCATCGCAGTGGCGCGATGACATCTATTTCAGGCGTGTGCGGAGGAGGCGCCTGAAAGGGAGGGGGGAGGTCCTTCCTTCGGACCTCTCTCCCTCCCGATCGCGGGGGTCCTGAGCTTAATGCCAGGCACCGTTTGGAAGGGCACAGCCTGCCCTTCCAAACGGTGGCTGTCATTAACCCCTGGGGAGCCGGATCACGAATCGGCGCTGAAAGCACCGGTTCGTGATCCTTTCCCGGAGCTGGCCGACATCTTGGATGTCGGCCAAGCCTCCGGGAACTCCCCCTGAGGACTGGCGTCATCGTGCATAGCACGATGACGCCAGTCCTGGAGTTAACCCCTAGCTGCCACCAATGGTGGAGATATGGGGTTCCAATGAACCCCCTATCTCCCGATCCGTGGCAGCTAGGGGTTAAAGTTTGGTACTGTTGGATCGGCCAGAGCATGGCCGTTCCACCGATACCAAACACGACTGTGAAAAAAGTTTTTTTTTTAAACAAAAATTAAAAATAAAAAAATATTTAAAAATAAAATTATAAAAAAAAATAAACAAGTTTTTTTTCTTTCTTTTGTTTTGTTAATGCAGCAATATTGTTCCCATTTCAATTATAATGTGAACAATGATGCTGCACTAACGATTTTTGTATGCGGTGCGTTTGTTAAAAATCACGTAATTTTCCCCAAAAAAAAATGTAACGAGACCCCATTTCTAATTTTTTTAACAAGCGCACCCCATACAAAATATAACCGCAATTGCTCGCATGTTAAAATGTGAAAAAAATACACTTTACACGTTGTAAATTATTGAAAATTCATATTTTATTGCATTTTTTGTTATAATATACAGACAGGTCATGACATATACATATAATAATGACATATTATGAATCTGCCGAGTCTGACTGAAAGAACGATATATAATATGTCTGGGTCATATACTAAAATAAGCCTTCAAAACACGTTTAAACATGATGAGCAAAACTGGTAAAAATGACCTCAGCACAAAGGTGTGAAAAGCCTCAGCAGCGAAAGGGTGAAGTTTACTTCTTTTTTCTGTAACAGCCCTTTTTATTATCATTCCCTGGATCTCATATGTAAATTTCAGACATTTTCGGTCAGTAGTTTCTTTGTAAACAGTGTTTCATTTTACAATCATTCATGCAAACTGTTTTCCTAATTTATTCACTGCCTCTTCTGTTGTGTCGAAGGCTGCGATCGGCTCCTGTTCGGGTTTTTCCGTGGTTTTCGGCAGGTTAATCCAGATGTTTTTGAGGGTTTTCAGCGTGCATTCGCTGGGTTTTGCGGTTCGTTTTCGTCGGGTTTGCGGCAGCTTTTCCCTGCAATTCGGGGACCCTGTGGTGCTTGCTGAATACACCGCAGGGTCGCCGAAATGGGATCGGCAAAAGGAACCGTATTGAAGAGAACGAAAAGTCACCGAACGTGCGGTGACTTTTCGATTCTCTTTGAATTACCCTGTATGTTTATTAAACATTTGTTAATGTTTATATGACCTTTTATTGGAGAGAAATGTTCTGTAGCGAGATGTTTAATATATGATTAAAAAAAATAACAAATACAAATACAAATAATACAAATAAAAGAGCCAAGGCAGTAAAACAATTGTGGTGTAGAGACATGGCAACGTAGATGTGTGTGTGAGCATAGCCTTAATGCAAGTGCAGGGAAGAAAGAGGAAGAAAGCCAGACATAAAATGATCAATATGAGAAGAGGTGGTGGTGAGAAAAAGCCTTTGAGAAGCAAGAACCTGTGTTATTCGTACAGAATCTAAATGCAAGCTGCTAGAGGAACTTTTTTTTAGAGTTTGCAAGGAAACACAAAACAAAGAACGAGGAGCCGGTGTGAACTAAAACGACAAATCTAGAGCGAGTCGCTAAAAGGTAACACCAACAGATCACCTCGTCCGCGGTAGTCCGTGTACAACATTCATTAGCGTGCGCTAGGGTAACGCTGATACCCGGGCTGAGAAGCAACGCTAATGCATTGTATGGTTAAAAATAAAAAGCGTTCCAGTGCAGAAAAGCCTCACTTTTTTTGTTTTGTTTTTTAAATCGGAACCTCAAATTTTCTCCTGAAAAATCCAGAAAACCCCTAATAAATTCTAAAAATTCCATAAATAAAAAGGCTTTTTGCTGCGGATTAAAAAAAATAAACGGTTGAATAAATAAAGAATAAAAACGATAATATTTTTTACATTGAATCCTATGGGCTTCACAAACGGCAGGTTTTCCTATACAATGCATCTTCTCATGTTTCCCTGAAGCGCACCGGTCTAACCATACAATGCATCTTTTACATGTATACTACATCCAGTGAGCCGAGAGAACCCCTGCACTGCATCCCTTTCAATCGCCTGTTAATTTTGGGCAGGGACTTTTTCCCTTTTTTTCCCCTTTTTTCTTCCTTTTCCGGCAGTTAACACCAGGGTTGAGCAGTAGGTAAATTTTTGCGATTAGCATCGGCGCCAAAATTATCACCGGGACCAAACGATCTGTTGGTTAGAATAGAGAAAGTGCTCTGTAGCGCTGCCCGTGTTAAGTATAGGACGCGGTAAGTACAGGAAGCTCGCGCTACGAATCATTAGTTACCGCGCGCTAAGTGGTTTTCGCCATTTGTAGCGAGAGGCAAACGATCTGTTGGTCCGACGCTAGACTCAATTTACCTGGTGCTAACACGAAAACAGCCTGACGCTAGGGTCAGCTCACACCAGCTGATAGAGCCCAAAATCTTTTGCAATATCTTACTACCTTAATGATGGAATCCGTAAATATATACGTAGCGAGACTATAGAATTCAAACAACAGGCTGCGGCTGGTTGAGTTTGAGAAAAAGCTCCTGTTTAAAATTAATTTGCATTATTTTGACAAATTAATCATTGTCATTGTTGAAATGAATCACTCGAGGCAATTTGGGACATATTTAACCCGTTATGGACCAGTGACGTAACGTTTACATCATAAATGCATTGACTTTAAAGACCTTTGGTCAGTAAGGGGTTAACGTTTGAAAAACTGCAATTTCTTTAAAAAAAAACTAGCAAAAAATCCCCAACCCTTCATTGCGTTAATGTTGCAAGGAGCAGACAGCTGTGACGTTCAAATTGTTACCATGGAAAACTCTAAGGAATTCCATGTGACAACTTTTATTTCAGACTGATACCTTTGTTAGGGGTCATAAATGAATAATTTTTTTATGACATTTAAAAAAAATTGCATTTTTGCGCATGCATTCGTACATGAAGTGCTATGAGTTGATATACCCGATAGTGAGAAAGAAGTGCTCTATTCTTCCCCCTAGTAGCCATATTGGATCCTATGACAGGTCTAGGATGTACAAGACACCACAATGTTTACATTCCGATTATTTATCTGCTCTTATCTTATTCTTGCCCAAAGTTCAGATACCATCACCTGTACCAAGGCAAGAAAACCAAGCGTCTAACTGTGCTGTCAACCAACCAACAAGTCAAAGGGTTATTCAAAGAGCACTGAGCTTGCCAACGATTTGCACCGAATGGTGAATTTCACCGTTCGGTGCAATTTTGTGCCAGTTCTGCTGTTCAGAAAGCTGTCAATTCACCAAATACTTGCGAATTGATGGCGAAATACGGTGCATTTTGCCGCAGTTCACTGCAATTTGGCGACCTTCGGCGGCAGAGAAATTATTCCATAGAGAAGGAATGGGTAATCTTTTCAGAGAACGCCGAACCGCACACCGAAATATCAGCGATTCAGTTCGACGGGCTTTAACAGGCAAATCCCATAGGATTCAATGTAAAAGAATACTACCGTTTTTATTATCATTTATTCAACTATTTATTTTTTCCATTTTCAGCAGAAAAAAATATTTAAAAAAAAATTGAATTTTTTTGGTATTTTTTCTGGATTTTTTTTAGGTGAAATTTTTGATTCCTATTTTTTAATGGCGTTTTTTTCTGTAAGAGACCGTTTTGTTAATTTTTATAGGACTTTTTTTATTATTTTCACACATTTTCATACATCAGCTACTGTTCTCGATCCAAAAGAAGACAAAAAATCCCAGTTTGAAGTGGTTTCCAAATGTGCGACAAACTGGGAAAAAAAATATCTTCTGACCCCAGATGGCGTCAGATTTCTCCTTGGATCAAGCAGCTTTTACCTGTATATTAAATATTATAATGTATTAATGTTATGTTTTTGCAGGAAGTCATCCAGTCGCTGTATAAAAGTCTGTAGAGATTCTGACCCAACCACCTCAACAGGCAAAATTATATTTTCATCCAGAAAATATCATTCACTTTTAATGCCAATACCTTGCTGTCCTTGGCGGTGGTTGCTGATAGATTGAAGTCTCTCAGGGTTATTCAAAGAGATCCAAATTGTGGCTGAAAGGTAGCCGATCAGTGAAATTCAGTGTACGGTTACCTGTCACGTGTAGTGCCACAGGTCGAGGTTGCAAGCCCAGGGTGCAAGTGATACACAGGAAATACTTGAGATGTTGTAAATCAAATGGGGATTTATTAAAGGAAAACAATAAACATGGAGAAGCAATACTGGAAAGTCTCTGGTTGGGGAGTGCTGAAGGGAAGTCTTGGGACGGGTGAAATAAAGGAGTCTCGAGGCACAATACCAGTAGGGGTGATCCAGAATGCAGAGTCCAGGGGGAAAGCCAGGGGTTCGGTACACGGATATCAGGATAGCTATGGAGCTTCTGGACAGGCTTGATGTCAGACTGGAAGTGTTGGCACTTTGCAAGCAAAATGCAGAAGCATCATGGGACGGGCGTGCCTCTGCTAAATAGTCGTTGCAGGTCCTCATTAGGTGCACCTGCTGATCCTGCTAGTATGAGTCTCTGGAAGCAATTCCCAGCAAGGCAGGGCATGAAGGGTGTTGCCTGGGGAAATCAGGATGGTGCAGCACCAGATCTGCCTTTCTTCCGGCGGCGGCGGCGTGGCACGTGACAGTTGCCCCCCTCAAAGAACACCCTCCGGGTGTCTAAGGTTGCTTCATAAGCGGGGAGGTCTTCTACCTTTATAACTGTCCCCTCAGAGGTGAGGGAATGGAATGGCTCTAAAAGTCGCTGAACTTCAGCACGGTCCAGTGCCATGACAGTACAGGTTGTTTGTCCATATGCAGGCTCTTTGGTAGCAGGGTCAACAGCTTCCTCCTCACTGGATTCCAGGGGAATAAAGTCCAGCTCTGGTTGGTAGTGAGGAGCTGATTGCTGGCTGAGAGTGACAGGCGCTGCAGCGGTTAATGCCAAAATTGATTCTGCAGGCACATCTGCAGCTTTCCTTTGCCGCAGGGCCTCCTCAATTCTCTCAAGATCCTCTGTACGCACCAAAGTCCCGTTAGAGGCAAGGACACAACCGGATAGCAAGGAGTCGGTCTTACGGTGGTCTTCAATCACCATGCTCTTACCCAATGGCAGTTGGCCGGGATTGGGTACCTCGGGGCTTCCTGGTTCAACCTCCATAGATAAGGAGGGAACCGGGTCAGGGGTATCGGAGGCTACGGCACAGTGACCCGGAGAGCCCTGAGGGAGCTGGGTTACCTTCCTATTAGTGATGGTTCTGCCGGTAGTGGGGTCCGGTACAGGAGTCACGGAACCAGGTTTAGACTTCACGTTCCTGGTATGGGGAATTGGACAGTCCACTTTGGATACTCCAGGAACCCTCCTAGGAGTGACAGATGTACACCGGTAAGTGGCTGGATTGGCAGCCGGCATAGAACTTGTGGTGCCCAGGTATGACCATCCTCGACCAGGTGGCCCTTGGCTACGCCGTGCTGTCTGAAGAGATGGTTCACCATCTGAATCCGAATCAGCAGCAGGGAGTAGCTCTGCCATGGATTGTGGGTCGGTGATGTTCTCAGCCGGCGCTTGGACATAGGCCTGGATCTCCTGCACCTGGGACTGTAAGGCCTCGTGGTTTACCTTGATGCTCTCTATTATTCTGGTGAAGGTACCAACTTGAGCAGCAAGGGTGTTGACAACAGTAAGAATCTGTGGAGATTTCACGGATGGATTGGCAACTTCCTGGACTGGCACTCCTTTTTCCAAATGGGAGCCCTAGGGTCTCCTTGCTCGACCTCCTTTGAGATAGTGGAGGGAGCCGGGTCAGTGACCTTGGCATCAGTGGCACTGCAACCCAGAGAGCCCTGAGGGGGTTTGGTCAACTTCCAGGGAATTTCAGGCACTTCATTTTGCCAAATGGATGCCCCAGGGTCTCCTTGCTCGACCTCCTTTGAGACAGTGGAGGGAGCCGGGTCAGCGGCCTTGGCAGTGGTGGCACCGCAACCCAGAGAGCCCTGAGGGGGTTTGGTCAACCTCCAGGGATTTTCAGGCACTTCATTTTGCCAAATGGAAGCTCTAGGGTCTCCTTGCTCGACCTCCTTTGAGACAGTGGAGGGAGCCGGGTCAGCGGCCTTGGCAGTGGTGGCACCGCAACCCAGAGAGCCTGAGGGAGCTTGGTCGCCTTCCTGGAATTTGCAGGCATTTGGTCTTGTGCAGGAGAATTGATTTTCAGAACATGCTGGCTGGGAGTAGTGGGCCTTGCTCTGGAATCTGGCACAATTGTTGGTACTCCAGCTTGGGCAGCGGGTATCTCGGGGCTTCGCGCTCCGGCTGGGCAGCGCCCTTTGGGCTTTTCTGGCTCAACCCCCTTTGGGTCAGTGGGGGGAACCGGATCAGAAGCACGAGTAGCAGCAGTACCGTGACTCATTGAACTTGGAACAGACTTTGCTTGGCTGGTACTGCTGAGAGTTGCTTCCGGTGCTAGAGCAACAGTGGAGGCGAGGATATGCCAATTGGAAGTGGAGGTTACACCAGGACTCTGTAACATCATAAGGTCCATAGGTTCAGGCAAGTCAGCTTCCATGTAGTCAGTGGGAGCTGTTTCCATATAGGTTACCGGATCCTCCTCTGTGGCAGGCTCTACCTCCATGGGTTCCAGCAAACCATTTTCTTCTGATTTGGCTACTTCAGACTTGATATATGGAAAAACAGCAAGTGGTTTAGAAATGGGGGGCTTGGATGGCAAAGCCCCTCTGGGTTTGGAAGGCAATGGTTTTTTGGTAGCTGGCTTTCTGACGACTGGCTTGGATACAGGTGTCTGATTAGCCAGGGGAGCAGATCTTGGAGCGGTCTTTGCTGTGGGAGATTTCTTTGCAAAAGTCTTTTTTGGTGGTCTTATTGGGCAGACCGGCAAAAAATGTCCATCCTGTCCACAGTACAGGCAGAGATCAGCTTTGTACCGCCTGGTGCGCTCCTCTGCAGATAAGGGGCCATGAACCATTTTGGCTCCAGGAGAACACACCTTAGGAGATGGGCCCCACATCCTCTGCAGCAGATTATTCAGAATGTCCAGCAAATGGTTAAACAGTTCCTGGAAGGTTTCCTTAATTAACTGTTTCATGGCTGGTATCACTGCGGGCTCGCTGGTAGGCTTCTGCATTATGTCACGTGTAGTGCCACAGGTCGAGGTTGCAAGCCCAGGTGCAAGTGATACACAGGAAATACTTGAGATGTTGCAAATCAAATGGGGATTTATTAAAGGAAAACAATAAACATGGAGAAGCAATACTGGAAAGTCTCTGGTTGGGGAGTGCTGAAGGGAAGTCTTGGGACGGGTGAAATAAAGGAGTCTCGAGGCACAATACCAGTAGGGGTGATCCAGAATGCAGAGTCCAGGGGGAAAGCCAGGGGTTCGGTACACGGATATCAGGATAGCTATGGAGCTTCTGGACAGGCTTGATGTCAGACTGGAAGTGTTGGCACTTTGCAAGCAAAATGCAGAAGCATCATGGGACGGGCGTGCCTCTGCTAAATAGTCATTGCAGGTCCTCATTAGGTGCACCTGCTGATCCTGCTAGTATGAGTCTCTGGAAGCAATTCCCAGCAAGGCAGGGCATGAAGGGTGTTGCCTGGGGAAATCAGGATGGTGCAGCACCAGATCTGCCCTTCTTCCGCCGGCGGCGGCGTGGCACGTGACATTACCTTTCCTGGCCATTCGGCCATTCAGAGAGCAGGCAGTTCGCCAAATCCTGGTGAATTGCCTGCAAATATGGTGCCTGTTCGTTGCCTGTTCAAGGGCAGTGAATCCCCATAGAGAAGCAATGCTTCGTCTATTCAGAGAACAAAAACCAGCAGTGAAAAGTTGCCGAATTGCCCATCTGTTCGGTGGTTTCATGCGGCAGATTTATTCAGGCGAATCCCATAGGCTTCAATGTTAAAAATATTCCCGTTTTAATTCAATATCTAATAAACCGTACATTATAATATGCTGCAGTAAAGAGTCGCTTTATTTTTAGATTTTTTAGGATCTTTTAGGCATTTTTCGGGATTTTTTTGCAAAAAGTTTTTTTCCGTTTATTTTTTTAATAGTTTTTTTCTTTTTTCTGTAACAGCCCTTTTTATTATCATTCATTGGATCAAATGTAAGTTTCAGACATTTTCGCTCAGTAGTTTGTTTGCAAACAGCGTTTCACTTTTCAAACATTCAAGCAAATGTTTTGGGTTTTTTTCACTCCATTCGTCTGCGGTGTCGGCTTTTTCCGGCGGCTGCTCTGCGCTGTGATCGGCGGCTGCTCGGGTTTCTCCGGTGTGTTAATCCAGATGTTTTTTGCGGGTTTCGGTGTGCGTTTGCCTGGTTTTGCAGCGAGTGTTCGTTGGGTTTGCGGCGGCTTTTCCCTGCACTACGACGGCCTTGTGGTGTTTGCTGAATACACCGCAGGGTCGCCGAAATGAGATCGCCAAATCATACCGAATTGAAGAGAACGAAAAGTCACCGAAAGTGCGGTAACTTTTCGATTCTCTTTGAATAACCCTGTATGACTATTCTTAAATCCTTTGCATTATTGATTTCCCTTACTCGGTACCATTTAGGGTATAATTTCAACAAAATTCTTTAAAGAACTGTGAATAACTTTCCGTGTTTCTGGCCAATCCTGAACACACCCGAAAACTTCTATGAGCCTCAATCTCTCCTTTTCCGTACCTCCTCTATTATGCAAAGTGTAAGTGTTCTTCCCGAGTCGCCATCATCTCTCTCCTCGGTTCATCCAAGACCATTGTTCAGCGTATTTTATTTTTCATTATTTTGTTTCAGAATTTTTCCGAAGTCTGTTTCCTTGAACATTGAAAAAGGAATATTAAATCCTGGAGAGCACAATAAACGTAGAGGAACTCTGAAACATTTCTACCTTGAGTAGTTGGCGCAGAGTAACGCCGCGCTGTTCCTTTTTTTTCTTCCGAAGGAAAGATAATTGAGTTCCGGCCAATCCCGACATATATTTATTTATTTATTCTTTGATCTCGTCTGTGATCTTCTTCATCTATTCATCTGCTGTTGTGCAATGTGTTTCCCGTCTCCCTTGTATTCTTTTCAATTCTTTGTTTCGTCCTCTCTCTATCTCTTTGAAATCTTGGTTTCGCCTCCGGTGCTTGTTCAGTTTAGCATTTATGTATATATTTGAATAGGTTTCCATTTATTTTATTCTTCGTTACTTAATTAACCTGTTCCACATAAAAATGGTCCTCCGTCGCCCGTACTTCTCATCATTTACAGCTTCCTTGCGTTTAACCAGACCTATTCGACCTTCTCCTTCAGTCTGGAAGATAATGTCCATTGTCGCTGTCATGGAGTGTGTTTACCTTGTGTTCCACATCTATTTGTTGACTTAGAGTTGCGTTTTTTTGTCGTCCGGTTTCCATTGTGCTTGCTCATTACCGATGATTCATCTTGTTTTTGTCAGGTCTTTTTGTATCAGCCGAGTGATTTATATGTTTTCTAAAGATGTCTTCTACTTAATGTTTCCCCTTCATTACGCATTTCATTTTTTTTTCTTCCTAATTTTATGGCTGAGTTATTCCTTTGCTATCTAATGATAGCAGGATGCCAGCCTTTGACCATCCTCTACAAACCGTAAACATTTTGTAAGTGTGTGTTCTAGCAACTTCATTAGGCTGGTATCCATCACATTATCTTTGTTCATTTCAAATCATCCAGACGGAGACTTTTCGGAATTTAATAGATTTAACTCTCTGTTCTAGCGACCTCCGTTAATGCAATAAAAACAAAAAAGACAAAAAATAAAAACAGGAGGGAAAAACATAAACAACAAGAAAAAAACATGAAAAGATCGATTTCTTTATATGTTAATGTATAAAATGTGTAATTACTGTATATCCTAAAAAAATTAGCAAGTGATTAACAGTAAAGACTATTTTGATGATGAACAGAAAAACCTATTAGTTGTTTGTTTATTAAACTAAAACGTAAAAATAAAAGCTAAAAAATGTATAACTATAAAAAATGAAAGTTTAGCCTTGTACGACCTTAACTACTGGGGGGGGGGAGTAAAGCACAGTATACTTGAAATGAAATAAAAAGGTAGCGATCACCCAGCCGTGTGCCGGTGGTATTTAGCGCGAGTCTGGGATTTCAAAACAACTTGGACTAGTGTTTGAGGTTGCCCTAGCACAGTAGTCTGCACCTCTGGTGACCTTGCTGCTCCTGAAAGCGTGAGGATGCTGTTATGGTAAACCAGTAGAAATTATCAGATTTTTTGACAAATTCAGTATTAAGGCGGTTTTGTACTGGTGAGTTAGCTCTACACAAATGGCATAGACTGGCAATGCAAAATCACCCTACATGAGATCTTCTGGTCTTTTCAGTTGACTCTCATCTCTTGACCAGCTCTGTCTACCAGGCATAATTTGCTCTAGATGGCTGACCCTCAGTCCTTGACCCTTGCGACCCACTGGACATTTCCCAGTATGCTTGACAGTACGGTCATAGTCAGTTGCAGGTGTTATACCAATAGAACCGTCACAAGATCTTCCAAACGTTTCAGTTCACTCTCAGCTCTTGACTGCGACAGACATTCCTCTACCTAGCTTACCCTTGACCCATGATCACTGTTACCCACTGGGCATTTTCCTAGTGTGCTGGAGAGTCCAGTCATAGTCAGTACAGATGTTATACCAGTAGAACTTTCACGAGATCCTCCGATATTCTCTGTTGACTCCTGGCTCTTGACGAGTAGAGACTTTGCTCTGCCTAGCCAATACTTGACCACTGGAACCCACTGGGTATTTTCCCAGTATGCTTGAGAGTCCAGCCATAGTCAGTACAGATGTTATACCAATAGAACTTTCATGAGATCTTCTGATCTTTTCAGTTGATTATCAGCTCGTGACCAAAAGAGATTTTGCTCTGCCCAGCCAACCCATGACCACTGGGACCCAATGGACATTTTTCTAGTGTGCTTGAGAGTCCAGCTGTCACCCCTCGACCCTGCCCCCTGGTGGTGAAGGGTCTCCAGGTCTGTTTTCCCCTGTGGTTGTGTTTGGCTGTGCTGTCTGGGGCTGTTCTAGGGTTCTGATGTGATCTCCTGTTCTGGGGTCACATGGCCCAATCACACAGACCCACTCCCTATAAATATCCCAGCAGCACATAGCCTCATTGACGATTTGTGGAGTTTCATGGTGGTGGTCCAGTTTATGTTTCTAGCGTTGCTGCAAAGCATTCTTGTTCAAGTATTTTCTGTTTTTTGACCTTGGCTGTATTCCTGACGATCCTTCTCCTTCCTGCTCCTGGTTTCTGTATATGCTGATCTGTTGCCAAACTGTGCCTGTATGACCATTCTCTTGCTATATCCCTTTTGTGTTTTTGCCTGAGTGGTTTTCATGTTTATGTTTTGCCGTTTGGTTTATGTCTGTTTATTTATCTGGTGTGAATCCTATTCTCTAAGCATCAAGTTGATTGAAGTCCTGCCCTGCAGGTTATTTAATATATGTTTCATGCTTCATGTACCTGGTTTGTCTTAGTTTAGTATATACTCAGAGGCCACTTACAAGGACCTCTTTAGTGTAGTCTGTCTGTATGTCTTGTTTACCCTTGCCTTTCTTGTCCATCTTGCTCTGTTAAATCTTTTTGAGGGTTTCTTAGGGATTTATGCCAGCATAGGGATCCCTTTAGTTTTCATCCTGGCCCTCCTGTCCCTTGTGTCTCAGTCTGGTTCCTGCTAAGCCCTGATGTGGAGTCCAGTTCCCGTATCACCAAGTCTGTCTGTTTGTTGACTGCCCTGCAGCCTGCACTATTCATTTACTCTCTATGAATCATTGTGTTTCTGAGCATGCTCTAAGTTGTCTGTCGGTCTTGAAACCTTTGGAGCTTAATGGCAATTCAGTTGTTCTGCTGTACTCCCTGGCATTGGAGTATCAGTCTGTGAATACCGAGTATTTTGTTACAATTAAGTCTGTATTATTTATCTGTCCTGTGTCTAGTCAGTAGCTCACCTGCCTAAAGGGCTTCACTTCCTGTTCCAAGCCACCACGATGACCCAAGCGGGGGCCAACCGTTACACCAGCCATAGTCAGTCAGTTGTTATACCAATAGAACTTTCATGAGATCTTCCGATCTTTTCAGTTGATTCTCGGCTCTTGACCAGAAGAGATTTTGCTCTGCCTAGCCAACCCTTGACCACTGGGACCCACCGGGTATTTTCCTAGTGTGCTTGAGAGTCCAGCCATAGTCAGTGCAGATGTTATACCAATAGAACTTTCATGAGATCTTCCGATCTTTTCAGTTGATTCTCGGCTCTTGACCAGGAGGGATATTGCTCTGCTTAGCCAACCCTTGACCACTGGGACTGACTGGGCATTTTCCCAGTATACTTGAGAGTCCAGCCATAATTAATGGTACGTGTTATACCAAAAGAACCTTCAGTATTTTGCGGATGGGGTCTGAGTTAAAGGGAGTCTCTAAATAACAGCAAGGTGAAATTTCTCTAATGACAAGAAGAATCTGTGCTCCCCATCTAACGGAAAATATAATATGAGACTTCCAGAATTAGCACAGCATGAAAGAATTGTCAGCTAGAAGCTTAACATCTGTTTGTAGTCCTAGTTCTTGGAAACAACTTTAAAGATTCAACTCTGACACAATTGTGCTATTATATAGAAGGGAAAAGTGACCGTGCCAGTCCATCGCTTGTGGTAAGCATGGCGGTGGTCATACCCTGCTCCAGAAGGATGGACGACTTACCCAGCTTGGCATAGTATTGGAGAAGGAATTCTCACAAGTATTTCCACGAGGAGTACAATGCAGAATAGTTACGGGAAAATATTAGCAGGGTTATCCAAAGAGATCCGAATTGCTTGAGAAAGGTAACCGAACGCTGAAAATCAGCGTTCGGTTACCTTTCCTGGCCATTCGGCTATCCAGAGAGCAGGCAATTCGCCAAATACTGGCGAATTGCCTGCACATACGGTGCCTGTTCGGTGCCTGTTCGAGGGCAGTGAAATCCCCATGAAAAAGCAATGCTTCGTCTATTCAGAGAACACAAACCAGCAGTGAAAGGTTCCCGAAATGCCCTGCCATTCGGGGTTTAATTCGGCAAATTTATTCAGGAGAATCCCATAGACTTCAATGTTAAAAATATTCCCGTTTTAATTCAATATCTAATAAACCGTTCATTCTAAAATTCTGCAGCAAAAAGTCTCTTTATTTATAGATTTTTTAGGATACTTTAAGCATTTTTCTGTTTTTTTTTTTTTTTTTAAAAGTCCGATTTTTTTTTGATTTTTTTTCAATTTACTTATTTTTTCTGTAACAGCCCTCTTTATTATCATTCCCTGGACCTCCTGTGAAAATTTCAGACATTTTCGCTCAGTAGTTTCTTTGCAAACAGCGTTTCATTTTCCCAGATTCATACAAATGGTTTTTCTAATTTATTCACTGCCTCCTCTACGTCACAGCTGCTTTGGCTCTGTGTGATTCGGCTCCTGTTCGGCTCCTGTTCGGCTCCTGTTCCTCTTTTTCAAAGGTTAATCCAGATGTTTTTGCTTGTTTTCAGCATGCATTCGGTTAGTGTTTGGTGGGTTTACGGCAGCTTTTCCCTGCAATTCGGGGACCCTGTGGTGTTTGCTGAATACACCGCAGGGTCACCGAAATGCAATCGGCAAAAGGAACCGAATTGAAGAGAACGAAAAGTCACCGAACGTGCGGTGACTTTTCGAATCTCTTTGGATAACCCTGTTAATAACAGGAACAAAGTAATTTCATTTTGGCATTATGGGGTCAGGCGAGTGGTAGCATATTGAAAGTATGCCTGGAGGTCTACGTATTTCACAATAGAAAGTGCTTAGGCAATACACAATAGTCAAAGATTTTTGTATCCATTAAAGAGCAATTCGTATTATGGTTTATTTACTTTATTTTCCTGACTCTCTCTGCACATGAATTAACTTTACATTCCAACATGCCATCTGCACAAGTGCCATGACAGCCATTCGTTTGGCACTGTGGGAGGACTGCCCCAGAGTCCCTCATTAACCAGCAGCACTGATGATATATACTACACTTGTTACTGTCGAGATGTGACACTTATTAATGCTGTTGTGCTACGCCTGTGTAGTTAAAGTTCCAGAATGATGTGTTACCTCAACGTGGAAAAGGTAAATGGATAGAGATGGTAACTAAAAGAATGAAAGAAAAAGCGACTGCAATACTAACAAAAAATAATTTAAAAAATATTTAAAAAATATGTCTCATTCTGTATCAGGAATAAAAATTTAAACTATCAGGGTTATCCAAAGAGATCTGAATTGCTGGCGAAAGGTAACCGAATGCTGAAATTAAGCGTTCGGTTACCTTTCCTGGCCATTCGTCTATACAGAGAGCAGGCAGTTCGCCAAATGTTGGCGAATTGCCTGCACATACGGTGCCTGTTCGGTGCCTGTTCGAGGGCAGTGAATCCCCCATAGACAAGCAATGCTTTGTCTATTCAGAGAACACAAAACAGCAGTGAAAAGTTGCCGAATTGCCCTGACATTCGGTGGTTTAATTCGACAGGTTTATTCAGGAGAATCCCATAGGCTTCAATGTTAAAAATATTCCCGTTTTAATTAAATATCTAATAAACCGTTGATTATAATATTCTGCAGTAAAAAGTCTCTATATTTATAGATTTTTTAGGATCTTTTAAGCATTTTTCAGGATTTTTTTTGCAAAACTTTTTTTTCTGATTTTTTTTTATTTAAATCGTTTTTTCTTTTTCCTGTAACAGACCTTTTTATTATCATTCATTGGATCTTATATGTAAATTACAGACATTTTCGTTCTGTAGTTTCTTTGCAAACAGCGTTTCACTTTTCAAACATTCAAGCGTACTGTTTTTTTTTTTCCACTCCATTCGTCTGCAGTGTCTGTTTTTACCGGCAGCTGCTCTGCGCTGTGATCGGCAGCTGCTCGACTTTCTCCGGCGTGTTCGGTGAGGTTAAATCCAGATATTTTTGTGGGTGTCGGTGTACGTTCGATGGGTTTTGCAGTGAGTGTTCGGCGGGTTTGCGGCGACTTTTCCCTGCACTACGACGGCCCTGTGGTGCTTGCTGAATACACCGCAGGGAGTCGCCGAAATGGGATCGCCAAATCACACCGAATTGAAGAGAACGAAAAGTCAACGAACGTGCGGTGACTTTTCGATTCTCTTTGAATAACCCTGATAGACACCAAATACTTTACACAAAAAAACCCCACAGTAATAACTTGTTTATTTTGTGACTACGCTCAAACACATTGGTTTACTATCAGTACTTCTCAACCTTGTGGCCTTGGATAAGACTTAATTTTAAAAAAATTCTAAAAAAAATAAACTTTTTGCTACAAATGAAAAGAATAAAAGATTGAATAAATATTTAATAAAAACAGGGAACTTTTTACATTTTAACCCCATCTGGTGCCCCGATATCTCGATATGCTAATCTGCAGCCCAGAAGCAAATTAATTCTGTTTGCTTTTGGGCTGCATAAGATGCCCCCAAAGTTTTAGCCCTGTGGACACAATGCCCAAAGAGCTAAAACTGTAATATTGGCAGCTGAAAGCTCTGAAATATTGGGCTTCCAGACGCTGTCAGCAACCGATGCAGGGAGAAAAAGAAGAAAATAGATCTGCTGTTATAACCTCTGTACATCAATTTGGCAGTAGATGGAGCCATCTACTGGCCAAATAGGTTATTACAGTAATAGATATGTATTGCTGTGCAATTTATTAAAAATTATTTAACCCCTTAGTGGCGTTTTTACACAAATCCGTCCATTAGTGCCCGCTGCTATTTTAACGTTTCTGCACGGTTAGTGTTTAGGTCAAATTTTCCTCTTACTCGTTTATTCAACCCACACATATTATACACCGTTTTTATCGCCATTAAATGGACTTTCTAAAAATACCATTATTTCCATCATATCGAATAATTTACTATAAAAAAATATGAAATATGATGAAAAAAATTGTAAAAACACTCTTTTTTCGGAGTTTAATCCCCAAAATCTACAACCACCCAAAAAGACCCCAGCTAAATAGTTTCAAAATTTTGTCCCGAGAATAGAAATACCCAATTTTTACATGTTTTTGCTTTTTAACCCCTTCACTGCTGAGCCAGTTCACCTATGTGCTAATTATTTTTAGATGACGGGCTAGGCCCTATTTAACTAACCCCCCCAGGCAAAAAAAAATATTTTATTTTATTTTTTTTAATTATTATTATTTTTTTTAAATTTTTATTTTTAAACCAAACCTGGTCATGATCAGGCCTTTCCAATGATGTCAAATATGATCATCTAGCTGCCACGGATCGGGAGATAAGGGGATCCAAAGGATCCCTCTATCTCCACATGGCAGCTAGAGGGTTAACTAGCCCACTGACATCCTCACACATATGGCGAGGTTGTCAGTGGGTGGGGGGGGGACCTGGAGGCTTGGCTGACATCCAAGCTGTCAGCCCCCTCCTGGTTCGAATCACGTTTTGGTGCTGATTAGCATTAATGCTATACATCGCTGAAAAGGGGGGACTCTCCCCTTTCCAGAGGTGCAAAAACCATCACTGTAGGTTGCATGGTTGGGGAGATAGAGGGCTCCAAAGGAGCCCCCCTTCCTGAATTTCCTCTACCGGCGCCTTCCGATGACGTCATCACGCAGCGTGATGACATCATAGGATCCGCCGGCCCCCAGGAAACGGCGAGGCAAGCTTCCAGCTTGCCATAAACGCCGAGGGAACGAGCAGGGAGGTGAGTATCAGCGGGAGGGAGGTTAGAAGCCCGCTGACGTACTATGTACGTCCGCGGGTCTAAGGGAGACCTGTGGGCAGGACGTACATAGTACGTCAGCGGTCATTAAGGGGTTAAAAACAAACAAAACAAAAAAAAACACTGGTTTCTGGCAATGTTTTTTTGGAAAATCACTTGGTAGTGAAGGGGTTTACCCTCTTGTTTAACCCTAATCTAACAGTAATTGAGCAGGATTTGAGTTATTTTTTTTTTTTTTAGGTTTTTTTTTAGTGATCCAAGAATTCAAATCGAATTGAAATTCTGAAACGAAATTACGAAACAAAATTACGAAAATGAATCACTATTCAAACTAATTCTGTTTTGGACGAAATTATTTTCAAACAAAACAAAACAAATTTTTTTCAGCTGTGCACACCGCTAGTTATTTCTCATTTTTCTCGTTAGTGGAATAAAGCATTGAATTTGGAATTTTAACCCCCTCTAAACCTACCCTATTTTTTGTCAAATTCCTAGTTTAGCAAACAGGGCAGCGTATCGTGCACATGCAATCCTTAATCCTCCTATCGTTACGTTGATCGTCTCTCATCCTTTCCATATTTATAGAATTTACAATTCTGTTTAAAGCATAAAAAAAATCAATAATCTTAACCCCCTCTTTCATATTTTTCAAACACTTTTAACATCATGAAAGATTAAGCTTTCATTAATGCACCGGAGTACACAAGAAACATCAAGCCTTTTCCATTTTAAACACGTATCCTCTGAACATCTAGACATTTCATACATGATGTGAAGTCAAAGGGGCTTATTCGCTAAATCAATGTGGGGTGGTGGGTGGTAAAGGTTATGCCGTCAAGCTCTTTAAAAGATCTTTTGATTTTGGGCACATTCACTAATACAATGTGGGGTGGTGGGTGGTAAAGATTATGTTGTCAAAGGTTCTTTTGATTTTTGGGGGTGTGGGTTTGCTGGAGGAGGCCATTTTTGCCAATTTAACGACTTTCTGATGTACATGGCACTTACTGACAGCATCGTGATTCTCTTTAACACGTTGAAAAGGCTTTTCAGTGTTTACTCTTTTTTTTTTCTAAAAAACATAGAGGAAATCTTTTGTGTTCCACAGCTGAGCTCTCTGTCTTCCTATATCTTAACTTTGTAATCTGATACCAATCATCTCCCCATACAAAAAACAGCAGAGACCCCCTCCTCCTCTAAACGTGGAAGATAAGGAGCAGAAAGCTGAGTTTGCAGTATCCCGACTGGCTGATAATGAAATAGGATTATTTCCTTGAAGACAGTAAATTAATTCAGCTGCTAAAATGCTTATTTTACCACAATGATTTATTATGGATTACTTAAACAGCCGCAACAAAATCTAGTTACTAATTAAGTTACAAAATAAACGTAGTAAAATAAACGTAACACCTTATTATTATTGTTATTAATAATAATAAAATGTATATAATATATAGGTGAGTAGTCAAGCTTTTTTATTGAAAAAAATGAGATTACAAAAACTCCTCTCGGATTCACTTAAAAAAACAGAAATATGTAAAAGAATTGAGATTTTAGTAACAAGACAGGCAGAGCTTTGTTAAAGTGGAGTGCGCTGCGTTTGGTTTAATTTCTGCTACCCGAGTCGCATTAAATTGTTCTGAACAAAGAAAAAGCGGTAAGTAAACCTAATAATCAGCAAGAAGCTATTCTGATCATAACTACAATGTGGGATGCGTCGATCATTAATGTCCCTTATTATAAAGGCGGAATGACTGCCTTACCTATAAATGATTAAAGGTAAAGGCAGGATCTACAGTCAGGTCCAGAAATATTGGGACATGGACACAATTCTAACACCTTTGGCTCTATACACCACCACAATGGAGTTGGAATGAAACAAACACAATGTGCTTTAACTACAGACCGTCAGCTTTAATTTGAGGGTATGTACATCCAACTCAGGTGAACGTGTAGGACTTACAGCAGTTTGCAGATGTGCCCCCACTTGTTAAGGGACCAAAGGTAATGGGACAGAATAATAATCATAAATCAAACTTTCCTTCTTAATACTTGGTTGCAAATCCTTTGCAGTCAATCACAGCCTGAAGTCTGGAACGCATAGACATCACCAGACGCTGGGTTTCATCCCTGGTGATGCTCTGCCAGGCCTCTACTGCAACTGTCTTCAGTTCCTGCTTGTTCTTGGGGCATTTTCCCTTCAGTTTTGTCTTCAGCAAGTGAAATGCATGCTCAATGGGATTCAGGTCAGGTGATTGACTTGGCCATTGCATAACATTCCACTTCTGTCCCTTCAAAAACTCTTTGATTGCTTTTGCAGTATGCTTTGGGTCATTGTCCATCTGCACTGTGAAGCGCCGTCCAATGAGTTCTGCAGCATTTGGCTGAATGTGAGCAGATAATATTGGCCGAAACACTTCAGAATTCATCCTGCTGCTTTTGTCAGCAGTCACATCATCAATAAATACAAGAGAACCAGTTCCATTGGCAGCCATACATGCCCACGCCATGACACTACCACCACCATGCTTCACTGATGAGGTGGTATGCTTAGGATCATGAGCAGTTCCTTTCCTTCTCCATACTCTTCTCTTCCCATCACTCTGGTACAAGTTGATCTTGGTCTCATCTGTCCATAGGATCTTGTTCCAGAACTGTGAAGGCTTTGTTAGGTGTTGTTTGGCAAACTCTAATCTGGCCTTCCTGTTTTTGAGGCTCACCAATGGTTTACATCTTGTGGTGAACCCTCTGTATTCACTCTGGTGAAGTCTTCTCTTGATTGTTGACTTTGACACACATACACCTACCTCCTGGAGAGTGTTCTTGATCTGGCCAACTGTTGTGAAGGGTGTTTTCTTCACCAGGGAAAGAATTCTCCGGTCATCCACCACAGTTGTTTTCGTGGTCTCCTGGGTCTTTTGGTGTTGCTGAGCTCAACGGGGCGTTCCTTCTTTTTGAGTATGTTCCAAACAGTTGTTTTGGCCACGCCTAATGTTCTTGCTATCTCTCTGATGGGTTTGTTTTGTTTCTTCAGCCTAATGGTGGCTTGCTTCACTGATAGTGACAGCTCTTTGGATCTCATCTTGAGAGTTGACAGCAACAGATTCCAAATGCAAATAGCACACTTGAAATTAACTCTGGGCCTTTTATATGCACATTGTAATTGGGGTAATGAGGGAATATCACACACCTGGGCATGGAACAGCTGAGAAGCCAATTGTCCCATTACCTTTGGTCCCTTAACAAGTGGGGGCACATATGCAAACTGCTGTAAGTCCTACACCGTTCACCTGAGTTGGATGTACATACCCTCAAATTAAAGCTGACAGTCTGCAGTTAAAGCACATTGTGTTTGTTTCATTCCAACTCCATTGTGGTGGTGTATAGAGCCAAAGATGTTAGAATTGTGTCGATTTCCCAATATTTCTGGACCTGACTGTATATATATTGGCATCTGGACTAACACGGCCTATCGAATTTATTTATAGAAAAATCAAAAATTGCTATGCACTCATGCTCATCCAGTTTCAAGATGCCCGGTGCCTGCCACTTGGTTAACAGTTATACATACTAGTAAGAAGCAGGATGTGGCGGCACTCCAGGTCTGTTCAACAAACTTTCTTTATTGTGACAATACAAATGTATTGTCCTGAGGAAAGCCCCGAACGGGTGCTGAAACGTTGTCCCTCGTGTCACAATAAAGAAAGTTTGTTGAACAGACCTGGAGTGCCGCCACATCCTGCTTCTTACTAGTATATATATATACACATATCTGTATACAGTGTGTTTATTACTGTAGAAGCCACTTACACATCACAGCAATTCAAAGAATTGCATCCCAGAGCTCCTGTGCCACATTCCCCATATGCAGCAAGGAATTCTGGGTAGGATATGCAAATGACCTCTGTTCCACTTTTATGCATCCTGGATCTGTTATTACACAGAACCCTAAAATCAATGCTATGCCACACTGTGGCTTTGTAGCAGAGATAAGGTTTATGCAACTGGTCAAAGCCACTCCTAGGACAGCGCTGTTTTGGGTTTGTTGGACCCTCATCAGCTAGGAGGGTCTAACAAACCCGAAACAGCGCTGTCCTAGGAGTGGCTTTGACCAGTTGCATAAACCTTATCTCTGCTAGAAAGTCACGGTGTGGCATAGCATTGATTTTAGGATTCTGTGTAATAACAGATCCAGGATGCATAAAAGTGAGATAGATGTAATTTGCATATCCTACCCAGAATCCCTTGCTGCATGTGGGGAATGTGGCACAGGAGATCTGGGATGCAATTCATTGAATTGCTGTGATGTGCAAGTGGCTTCTGCAATAATAAACACACTTATTATAGTGTGGAGGCTTTTTATCTCACTTTTTGTCCTCCACCACAACCTTTGTAGATACCTGTATACAGGGAGAGATAATTAGAGAGAGATGGTATCTATCCAAAAATGATCCAATAATTACTGATGATAGTTCCTTTGTAAGGAAATTACTCAATAATGATATGAATAGAAGCATAGAGCTATAGATGGATGTTTGGATAGATAGATATATCGATAGAAACCTGCCCACCCAAGGGGACCACACCTTCTCAAAGTGAGCCATGCGGTCTTGTATAACCGCCGTCAGTCGCTCCATGGTAAGGATGTAGCAGATCTTGGCGTCTATTTGAGCCCTGTCCGGCGGGACTGTATATACAGTATTTAACCAAATAAAGGTGTTCAGTGGTAGCTGCCCAAAAGTCCCACATCTACAGCTTTGTCTTATTTCTGGGGTATACCAGCATGGCTCTCTACGAGTTCCCGTCCATAAGCTTTGTCTAAGGATTGGAGGAAGGCACGAGGGTCTGCTGGGGAAAACACAGGGGTTCAGCAAGGAAGTGGCATTAACAGATATGACCCAGTTGGGGTACTGAGATCTGTTACACTGTATAACTTCTGCACTTACTGCACCTCCCTCTACTGTAATGTAACCTGTAAAGCGCTGAGAACAGTTTAATGCTTGAGATATATATATGTATTAAATTCAGCACGCAGCAGGAGATAGCCATACCCAGCTCCAACCATTAAATCCCCCCACCAGCAATAGATTGTTTTTCTTTTCTATTATCAAACAGATATTGTAGGGCAGGTCTCTAGGGATGGACACTGGGGGGAGAGATCGGGCATGCTCAATATCCTATAAAACGTGAATTGACCTTTAATGATGTCGAGTATCTGGGGCTTCTTGGTTTTAGAATACTGTAACGGCTTTCATGAGTGATGCGAGGGGTAAAAATATTATGGAAACGTTCTTAATACATCTGGAAACACACATTAGTAACATTTTACCTCGAGTTCCGTTGGACACTAGTACCCTGACTGACACTTTCAGGCATTTAACACTTACAATAATACAGAAGAATAGGTGTTTGGTTTTTCTCTTGTATGTTTAATTAGGAAAATATTTTCCTCTATATGTGTAACTGGGTGCATCCATTGTGTGATATTTTCCTCTATATGTGTCACTGGGTGCATCCATTGTGTGATATTTTACTCTATATGTGTCACTGGGTGCATCCATTGTGTGATATTTCCCTCTATATGTGTCACTGGGTGCATCCATTGTGTGATATTTTCCTCTATATGTGTCACTGGATGCATCCATTGTGTGATATTTTACTCTATATGTGTCACTGGGTGCATCCATTGTGTGATATTTCCCTCTATATGTGGCAATGGGTGCATCCATTGTGTGATATTTTCCTCTATATGTGTCACTGGATGCATCCATTGTGTGATATTTTACTCTATATGTGCCACTGGGTTCATCCATTGTGTGATATTTTCCTCTATATGTGTCACTGGGTGCATCCATTGTGTGATATTTTACTCTATATGTGTTACTGGGTGCATCCATTGTGTGATATTTTCCTCTATAGGTGTCACTGGGTGCATCCATTGTGTGATATTTTCCTCTATATGTGTAACTGGGCGCATCCATTGTGTGATATTTTCCTCTATATGTGTCACTGGGTGCATCCATTGTGTGATATTTTCCTCTATATGTGTTACTGGGTGCATCCATTGTGTGATATTTTCCTCTATATGTGTCACTGGGTGCATCCATTGTGTGATATTTTACTCTATATGTGTTACTGGGTGCATCAATTGTGTGATATTTTCCTCTATATGTGTCACTGGGTGCATCCATTGTGTGATATTTTCCTCTATGTGTCACTGGGTGCATCCATTGTGTGATATTTTCCTCTATACATGTCAGTGGGCGCATCCATTGTGTGATATTTTACTCTATATGTGTTACTGGGTGCATCCATTGTGTGATATTTTCCTCTATATGTGTCACTGGGTGCATCCATTGTGTGATATTTTCCTCTATATGTGTCACTGGGTGCATCCATTGTGTGATATTTTCCTCTATATGTGTAACTGGGTGCATCCATTGTGTGATATTTTCCTCTATATGTGTCACAGGGTGCATCCATTGTGTGATATTTTCCTCTATATGTGTCACTGGGTGCATCCATTGTGTGATATTTTCCTCTATATGTGTCACAGGGTGCATCCACTGTGTGATATTTTGTGTTGTAAACTGCCCCCAGTATCTTTCCATCACTTGCTCCTCATTGTGTGGTTTTGGCCATAGAATGGCGTGAATGGGTCAGTCACCGTCTCACATCACTATATTGTGTGGGATGTATTCAAAGGACGTCACCAGGGGGTAGAATAGAAGTCTTTTCAGCTCCCCATCTTATCTCATTCAGCTGCCAGCTTTTATCTTGAGTACCCTAGAGAACACAATATACCTCCTGCTGCTTTCTCTAAACATCCACCTCATTAACTGTTAAATACTGTTTGAGATAAAGCACAGCAACAATCTAAAACGTTTGCTTAGATTCTGGTAAATGTTGCATCATGGGAAAAAATCCACAAGATGGACACAAGAGATGGAAAACCTACGTTTATTTTTCTTTTTTACTTGTAATTACTTCAATCAAAGAAAAAAAACAGCAGCGTGTGTTTTATAGCGTGGTTGTATTTGTAATGCGCAAGTAATCTGGTCACAGTTTATGTAAATGGTATTGTCCCTTTAAACAACAAAAAAATAATCTAAAAATCCACAATTTCCTTGGCAAACAAAAAATAAACATTAACAGACAGAGAGCAGCAGGATTACTACTGATTATGTGCAGAGGAAACATCTCCTGCCGTGTTCGAACACGCCTCGGTTCCAAGTGTATCTCACATAGCGTGCATGTCTTAGGGCAATATCATCCTGTCAGTAGGCATTGTGCCATTCAAACAAATGAATATCAAAGCCGTCTCCTTAAAGTTACGCTGCGCGTCCGTACGCTTTCACTGAAGGCGAGTATACAAGCTGCGAAATTAGCTTTTTCTACGTCGAATGCCTTTTTTTTTTTCTCTTTTGTAGTGTGTTCATCAAAAATAAAAATAAGGGGGGGAAAAAAAAGCAATTTTGTCTTATGAAAAAAAGAAAACGAAATATATATCATTATGGCTGAATTGTTTTGATTGAAATGGAGATGGGCGCAGGAGAGGGATATCGACGGACTGCAGATTAGTTGCTGTTCCGCGATCCCGGAGCTGCGGTTATTGTGCGTAGAAATACATTAACTAGCAAGAAACTGCGGCAGGTTGGGCTTTAATAAGTTGACTTGCAGAAATGCTGCCGTACGTCTTCAAGAAAGAGCCTGAGGACTAGCTCCTTAGGGACCAATGACAATAGAATCTTGAGATAACAGTATAGCCTTGGAACATATTATATAAAATGTGTGTCGCACTTGTTTCATGACAGTTGGGCTCTATGGAGCTGTTGATGCTAAATAACTAGGACTGGCACGGGGTCTTCAGGGAGCAGATTATGATGACAGTATGAATTGCTATTGATTTAGCTGGCCCCAGACATGCATCCAACATGCTAATGTCATCCAACAAACCCCTTAAGCTCCGATCTGGAATGGAAACCTTTGTGAAAGGCACAGCAGCCCCCGATTAAAATATACGAATGCTGATTGTTGGATCTAACAACTTGTTCCGTAAAATACTACACTGACCTCTTGACCCAACGTTATAAATGTTGGGAATATTCCAGGCAAACTGTTAAGTTTTTTCATCTTGACGATAGATCTTATTACATTAGCTAGATACCTTTTTTATCCCATGTCTGTGGTCTGGTAACAGTAGTCTATAGATTGTTGGACCAATCACCACTGGTCTTTCATTTTTGCAGGTTCAAGGAAGACAGACAAACTTTGTCACAGAAGAATACTTGGCACTCTTTATCTTTCTGCTTGTGGAATTTACCTTGGAACATACTATATACTCTAGGCTACAGAGTTTCTTTGAAAAACACAAAACATATTTGTGGAATATCTGAGAACAAGCAGCGGCACTTGAGGCTGATCCTTCGGTGAATCAACTCTCAGTTCCCATAAGGTTTAAGACTAGGGTCAGACAAAAGCATTTTTTCCCGCGAACGTGAAAAAGTGCATCCGAACGCATTGACGTATTTTTTCACGGAATGAGCAAAAACGGTCAGACAACGCGCATTTTCAGGCGTGATTTTGTACGGATCGTCAATAAAACTCTTTTTGCGTCTGGACGTTATGTAGGCTGGACATTAGCAGCGTCTGACATCTCCTAATCACGCACACACGCCGCTATGCCGCAGCTGCGCACTCAGTACGTCAGTACTAGCGGTTCAGCGTTCTCAAAAAAATGCGTTCAAATTCCACTTGCGTTGCACGGCCGGTCTTTTGTGCGGCCGTACATCGTATATTGGCCGTCATTGCCCGTCATCTGCTGCTAGTGCGGCCGGAATTATGTGCGCCAGAACGCACGTTAAAAGTGCGCTGGTCTGACCCCAGCCTTAGCTCGATGGAGCCATTACAGAGAAGACAATGATAAATGTTTTCTACATAAGCTATATAGCTTCATTATCCCACTCATGTGATCTGGCAACAGTAGTCTGTGGATTGGTGCACCAACCACCACTGGTCTTTCGATCTTGAAGGATCAAGGAAGACAGGCAAACATAATGACAGAAGAATCTTGAGCCCTCTTTAACATTCTGGTTGTTGCATTTGTCGTGCAACATGCTATATACTCTGTGCTACAGAGTTTCTTTGAAGAACACCAAACGAGTTTGGGGGAACACTGACAATGGGCAATGGCAACAGTGGATGACCCTTCGGTGAGTCAATGCTCAGCTCTCATAAGGTTTTAGCTTTATGGCGCCATTACAGAGAAGACCATAACACATGCTTTCTACATAAGCGATATAGCTTCACTATTCCACTCCTGTGTCCTGGCGAAAGTAGGCTGTGGATTGTTGAACCAACCACTACTGGTCTTTCGCTCTCGAAGAATTGAAAAAGGCAGACAAACTTTGCCACAGAACAGTGGCCGTTCTTTAACATTTTGGTTGTTGCCTTCATCTCGCTACATGCTATCTACTCTGGGCTACAGAGCCACTTTGAAGATTACACAACAAGCTTGTGGGAAGACTGAGAATGGGCAACAGCGCTATTGGCTGACACTTTGAATCAACGCTCAGGTCTCATAAGGTTTTAGCTTGATGTTCCATTACAGTGAATATGATGCCATATGCAAATAATCCTGTATCCACCAGAACAGGTAAACAGAACTGGAAAAAGAAAGGATGTTTCCTCTGCCTGAGGCAACTACCAACGATTGTTTCGGTCTTCATAAGCCTCGTCAGGAGGATGGTACAATAGATACCTCTCCAGACACCTTGAGGAAGGGGTTCTGGATTCCTATCTGTTTTACAGAGTTCCTTTTCAGAGTTTCTTTCCAAATTTCCAAGCTTGATGAACATTGTCTAGATTATCTTCTGGCACCAAGAGGGACTCATCGAACAGTCTTGGTGATTTTTTTTTCTCTTTTGAATCTATATGTCTGTGGACACCGGGATAGGAATATGCAAGGTTTTTATTTAAGTCTTACACCCTCCCCTTCCAAAAAACATTTTTTGAACCAGATGTAATGCTTTACACAACATTCCTTGTAATAGAATGCAAGTCTAGATTGTTTGTGCCATTTGTCTGTTTGGTGCCATGAAGGGGAGGGTTCCTTTGATGTGAAGGTGAAATGTTAAGGGAGTTATCTAGCTGTGTGTAAAACGATATGATAAGTATATGCCTATACGGATGGTCAAAACACCAAAGCCACTTATGCCTATGCAAAGGATGTAAATGCCTATGGGCTGAGAGTATCTGTATAAATGTTCTGGATTATTGTTGTAATTATTTGAGTAGCTGAAAAGTTGCAAGAAGTGAAGTTGTAAAAGTAGTTATTTTCAGAGACTCTAAACTAGAAATCAGTTATGAGTCTCGGAACATGTGGGACATTTGTACGGATCTGAATGTATGACTGCTTGACCAAAAATACCTTTTAGGTTTGGGATGAAAAGTGAACTAGACCCAAAGTTATAGGTGATGTGGGGAGCTGGGGAGAGGTGACAACTCAAGTAACATGGGATTGCTTTTAGTTGGGGATTATAGTTTGCAGGTTGATTGAGACACCATAACATTAACTGTACAGTGTTGCACAGTGAAGGCTTGTCTATAGGGGCACTTTGGACAGTGCCTGTCATACCCCAGCCCTAGGAGCCTGCTTGCAACCACTATGGGTACCATTCACTCCCTGTTTGCATCCACTATAGGGTTAATTCCCAAGCCAGACACTATAGGGTTAATTCAGAAGCCAGATCGTGTGTGTGTGTGTGTGTGTGTGTGTTTATTTAACCTGGTCACGCCCTCCTAACCTCGCTCTCTCATTCTGTTCCCTTTCTTGTTTATGTGAGGTCCTGTGAGCTGCCTCTCCCTGTTTGTGACCATTACCCTTCATCCTTTGTATTTGTGACATTCCTGCGGCTACAAGTGTTCCAGCTTGCATTTACCTGTATTACACCTAAGTGTCTTTACGAAGAGCTCCTGACTCCAGCCCAGTGGATCCTGTCTGCAGAGGACACTGCATAGAAAAGTGGATCAAACACAACAAACTTTTTTAAATACTGACAAAACTGTAACTATACTCTTTGGAACAGCACCTAAACTACACAAATTGCAAAATCCCCATCTATGTGTTGGGACAAAATCAAATGGCACGCTGACCACAGTCACTTCTCTGAAATATCTAGGTATGTGATTGGACCCTAATCTATCCTTTGACCCCACATCGAAAAACTCTCATCTAAACTTTACCCCAAACTAGGTGCCCTGTACAGAAACAAATCCTGCCTGAGCCCCGCGGTAAGAAAGCAGATTGTACAACAAATGCGTATGCCAGCTATTGATTACGGAGATGTAGTGTATGCAGCGGCCCCGCAAACACACCTTCAGAAACTTACTACATTGTATAACTCATTCTGCCGCTTTGCATTACAATGTAACTACATGACCCACCATTGTGACATGTTAAAAGAGCTAAACTGGCCATATTTATTTTCTGTTAATCTGTATACTTGTGTTGTTTTTTAATATCTTGCAATTTATTACTTTGTATTTCTGTAATGAATGTAACAATTCAATGTTCTTGAACCCAGGACATACTTGAAAACGAGAGAAATCTCAATGTATCCTTCCTGGTAAAATCCTTCATAAATAAATAAATAAATAGCTGACTATCCTGTGTGCATAGAGACTACACTTGTGGATACCAGTGATCAAGCTTCATTCCACCTTACGGCTATCAACGTACCTTGGTACGAAGAGCTCCTGGTTCCAGCTCAGTGGATCCTGTCTGCAGTGGACACTGCATAGCCCACTATCCATTGTGCCTTTTGACTTTTCTTGTGTATCAGACTTGCTGTGTATATATCCTGAATATACTCTATATACCCGCATACAAGTTTCCAGTGCTTTATTCACCTGCTCTCCCCCAGCGCTTGAGAAATATAACTTATAAAAAGGTCCCGGCCATGGCTCCATCCTGGCGCGGGCCTGACAGTGCCCTACCAATTTTTTTCTTTTGAAATAAATACTTCAAACTATACAATTATTTTTTCTCCCTGTTTTTTGAATAACAACTTGCCCAAAGGTCCTGGACGCCATCTGTAAATCTGATAATTACTCTGAGAGGTCTTGTAATTCACAGTCCAGAGCAGATATTGCATGACGGACATCTACCAGTGACACTCATGAAGTAGGTCGTTGGTGGCGCCTTGCGTTGGAACCAGGAAGCTGTGGCTAGCGTCATCTTTTCAAGGGATGAGATATCGCATTGCTCTCTGTGACCAATGGGATATCCACCCCGTGGTTGGACATCACAGGAAAAGTGATCCTGACCGTTACAGGCCCACTTTAATAAATTTTATCCAATCCTATTTCTTGTGGGATGATTTAGATCAGAGTTTTGTTTCAACAAAAATATCTAGTTTAGGATAAGGTTTGAGGAACAGTTTTTCAAAAAGTAGGCCTAACGAGAGAATAGGATCTACTACAAGACAAAATGTTACAGTTTGATTTTTAGTTCATTTATTCATTTTACATTAATGCTAGTTCAGTCGGATTGTACTTGGTTTTATTAAGTATGTATGTTATGCATTGGTTTTTATGCAACATCTTGTGCTTATTACTATCACACACACATCAGAAATAAAAAAAAATACATACAATCTTTGTAAGTGCTTTTCAGCAGCGATATTAGAGCATTTTTATTCTTTTTGGGGCTAATGTAAGCATCGCATTCGTTCCTTTCAGCAAATTACCCCATCCGCACATATTTCTTTAAGCGCAATGGAGATAGGTCTGAATCCTTCTCCTGCGTTACCTAGCAAAGTGCGTCGTGCATCTGTTTGTCACGTTTGTGCCGTAATTGCTCATTGTCAAAATCCTGTTAGCGCGGCTGTGCAAAAGCACGCGATCTGCCTAATGGCGGAGCTGGTACTGACTCACCGCGCCGGCCGTGCCTTATCTACTGAAAAGCAGATTCCTGCCTCTCAGATTTGTGCTTAAGTAAATGAAGAACAGGATTGAAAAGTTCTAAACCTGCAATACCGAGGGCAAAAGTGGAAAAAAATGAAACGGATTCAAATTTTTTTTCCATTTACTGTATATAAATCCAATATACTTTGTCCACGGTTGACCTTTTTCCATGTGTGCGCTTTGTCTACAGAGATTAACTGCACTTAGTAATATTGGTTTCATTTAGGAACCCGAATATTATACCTTTCAATATAAGTTTTTTGCTTCAATGACATGTTTCCCGAGTTCCGACGCGTTTTATACACCATGTATTAATTTCAAATGTTGTTTTTGAATCATAATTATATATTTTAAACAGTGTTCTCCATTAAACTGTTCGCTTGGTTTCATATAAAAAGGAATCAGGTAGTTGTTTAACACTGAAGTGTTTATTAAAATATCATCTTCCGCTTAGATTGCTGTTCGGTGTTGCCCAAACAAAAAATTTGGAATTTAGTTTTTGAGTGTCTTCTCAGTTCTCTCTCTCTCTCTAAAAAAAAAAGAGGAGCATCAAATGTACCAATATGAAAGACATCATACTGCGTCTTCCGATCTGAAGTGCATACCATACTGGTACCAGACACACAGGATCTCTATGTTGACCCTCTTAAAGGGACAATAGGCCGTTGGGTTGGCATCTCCAACTATATAACCCTCATCAACCCCTCCATATTAGTCCTAACTATTTCTTTTAAAGAGTTGGACTCTACTCCAGTTTGTTTATCGTTTAGGGAGGTATGACTACAATGGTGAACCAGTTGACCATGCTCTTAACTCAGCTCATCCAGACAGACAGGTTTTGCTTTTTCCAACTTTGCTTGCTGCTCATCATTAACGGCTGTTTATCGTGAGCTTATTCTTCCGATACTTTGCATAGGACCTCTTAACAATGGGCCAGATGGAGAATGCCAAGCTATTCCATGATAGCTCATTCTTCTGCTTAAGCCAATATTCCAAAAATGAATATCGATTCAGACATCTGGGTGTTAAGGGATTCTGGTTTAGAGAGTCTTCACAGTTTTCCCCAAGAACCAAGTGGCACCAATTGTATCTGCATGAGAGGCATCATACTGCCTCTGCTGATCGGAATTGGGGCCAATACTGGTACCCAACACTAGCAGCTCTATTTTGATCCATTTAAAAGGACAATAGGCATTCGGGTGGGCATCTCCAAATAAATAATCCTTGTCAACCTCACCATATTAGTCTTAACTACCCCCTGTAAAGAGTTAGCCTGTACTCCAGTTTGTTTTTCTTTTAGAGAGGCATGTGTTACGTACTGCGCTAAGGTCTTCAGGCGCCCACGCTTCTTGCTATCCGGGCACCGAATGAAGAGGGGAATCTCGGCAAACACGTGAGATGCCGGGGGCGGAGCCGGGCGTGATAATGCAGTACCACCAGGTTTAAAACCACAGGCAATGCATACCAGCATTGCCCTAATGTGGCTTCATGATCCCTTAGAGCTACCCTTGACTATTTGGATTTTCTCTGGCATACTGACCCTTGGCAAACGGCTTCTGACACCCTCTGGCGTACTGACCTCTTGCTTTTGGCTTCATGACATTCCCTGGTATCGTACCTCTGGTTTCGCTATATTTTCCCACGCTTGGCTAAAACATTTCCCTCGCTTGGCTAAAACATTTCCCACGTTTGGCTAAAACATTTCCCACTCTTGGTTGTTTATATACCAGCATAGGGATATATATATTGACGACCACTTATAAGGATCAGAGGGAAAGGATAGTGTGCTGCGTGCGAGGATCATTTACCCCATCCTGTTGGGGATCCGTGACAGCATGACTACAACATTGAACCAGTTGATTCAGTTTATCATGCGCTTCAATCAGCTCATCCAGGCAGCTTTTGCTTTTTCCGACTTTTCTTGTAGCTCAGCCTTAACAACTGCTTACTGTGAGTTTATGCTTCTGATATGTTGCATGGGACCGTTAACAATGGGCCAGATGGAGAATGCCGAGCTGTTCCATCATAGTTCATTACTCTGCTTGAGCCGAAATTCAAAATATGAATACTGACTCAGACTGGCTCCCTGGCGTTAAGGGATTTTGTTTTCTCAGTTCTCTACAAAAACCATGAGCATCAGATTTATCAGTATGAGAGACATCTTACTGCCTTTTTCCGATCTGGAGTGGAGACAATACTGGTACCAGACACTAGCAGCTGTGTGGTGACCCTCTTAAAGTCGTGATAGGCTGTTGCATGGGCATCTCCAAATGGGAACGTTTGAGTGATCTGCGTGAATGCAAAGCTGTCTGGCTAGTATTACTCTTGCCAACCACTCCATATTAGTCTTAACTACCAACGGTAAAGAGTTAGCTTCTCCTCCAGTTTGTTTATCGCTTAGAGAGATGTGACTACAACCTTGAACCAGTTGATCCAGTTGATCATGCTCTCCTTTCAACTGATCCATACATCCTGGTTTAAACTTATGCTTTTTTGACTTTACTTGTGGCTCAGCCTTAACGGCTGCTTACTGACTGTGAGCTTATGCTATGTGTAGAACAGGTGTTAATAATGGGCCAGATGGAGAATGTTGGGCTATTCCACAGAGTACCTCATTATTCTGCGGAAGCCAATATTCCAAAGACGAATACCAGGTCACAGACCCTGGTGTTAAGGAATTTTGGTTTTGAGAGCTTTCACAGTACTCCCCAAGAATCTTGGAGCATCAGATGTATTGGTATGAGAACCGTCATACTGCCTCTTTCAATCTGAAGTGAAGACTGTATGGGTATTTCTTACCGCTGACACCACAAAGCAACTCATCCATGCCCTTGTACTCTCCTGACTTGACTATTGTAACAATCTCTTAGTTGGCCTCCATCTCTCCCGCCTCTCGCCCCTACAATCCATTCTGAATGCCTCTGCCAAGCTCATCCACCTCACCTGCCGCTCGCTCTCTGCTGCTTCTCTCTGCGAGTCCCTTCACTGGCTCCCTATCCACTGCAGAATTAAATTCAAAATCCTTACCCTGACCTACAAAGCTCTCACTATGCTCCCCATTACCTGTCCTCCATAATCACCAAATACACCCCAGACCCCTCCCTAAGATCAAACAGTGACCTGCACCTAGCTTCTCCCCCGCATCACCTCTTCCCATGATACACTGACGGATTTCTCACGTGGAGCCCCCATCCTCTGGAACGCTCTCCCTCATACGGTCAGACTTTCCCCTAGTTCCTCTTCCTTCAAACGCTCCCTTAAGACTTTCCTATTCAGGGAAGCCGACCACCCAACTCAACCAGTCCATCACTCTCACCTTGCAGTCCATCACTCTTACCTTGCAGTCCATCACTCTCACCTTACAGTCAATCACTTCCAACTTGCAGTCCATCACTCTCACCTTGCAGTCCATCACTCTTACCTTGCAGTCCATCACTCCCACCTTGCAGTCCTTCACTCTAATCCTGCAGTCCATCACTCTCACCTTGCAGTCCATCACTCTCATCTTGCAGTCCTCTCCTCCTGTTTCCACCCCCAAACCTTCTAGATTGTGAGTTCCCACGGGTATAGGGCCCTCGTTTCCTCCTTTTCCTTTTTTATCAAAATGTCATTCAATGTATTGTAACCCTGTCTATACTGTGCCCATTGTACAGCGCTGCGGAAGATGGTGGCGCATTATAAATAAAGATTAATAATAATAATAAAAATGATAATCGCAGCTCTCTGTTGACCCTCTTAAAGGGACGATAGGCTGTTGGGTGGTCATCTCCAAAGAGAACTTTGTAGCAATCTGCATGAATGCAAAACTGTCTGTCTGGTATAACCCTTGAGTTAAAAATCCCATGTATAGGGTTAGCCTCTACCCCAGTTTGTTAATCACATAGGAAAACATGACAACAATGGTGAACGAATTGGTCCAGTTGACCATGCTCTTCTCTAGGCTCATTGGTTTCAACTTAAGCTTTCCAAGTACATCTCAAATATCACTTTAAGTTTATCACTTGAGCTATATCATTTATATAAGAGGAAACAGGCTTGTTCCTGAACTTTGCTATTTGATCGCAGTTTCAATTTACCACAGGCCGAATAATCCGGCAGCTGATCTCAACGTAGACATTCCCGTCTTGTTATTTGCAAACATATTTTTTCTTTTTTACGGGATTGAATCATTTTGTACTCATAAAATATTCTATTTACAGTCTTTCCGGCTGATCCTTGTCCAGTACTATAATGATATGACTACCTATTACATGCATAATACATTGTTACCTTCAGGGTAGCATTGCCGCGCTAGTACCATTCTAGGAAACAGTGCCGTTTGAAATGAAATATCCGTCGTAAGAGCGGCGATCCTCATTGCTTAATGCTTAACTGATGGATCATATTTTTTGCATTCCGTGGAGATTTTCTTTTTTTTCCGAATCGCTGCACAGTCCTTAAAGAAATACTCATATTACATCATTACCGGGTAAAGTCATTTGAAAGCATTTTCATCAGGCAGAATATTTTCTGATTCAATTTACTCGTATTGGTCCCTTGGAAGAGGAAGAAAAGGACGACTTACATTGACTCTGCTCTTTCATTTATTCGAACGGAAATTCTGCATAACGTCCTCATACCCAAATAATATGGAGATTGCCCAGTAAGCGGTGAAGTGGCCCATTGGATATTTGGGTGAAATACTTTACTGGCCAAACAAAAAAAAGACACCACCTCCCGTACAAGCCTGTTTTGATCTGGGGTGGCTGCAGATGGTCAGGTCTAGGTTCAGCAACACTATGTGCCCAAAAAATGAGGTCATGTGACTCCCTGAATATACTGAATGAGCAGGTTTCTCCATCAATTTTTTTTTTCTCCCCTGATGGCACAGCGGGCATATTCCAAGATGGCAATGCCAGGATTCATCGGGCTCAAATTGTGCAAGAGTGGTTCAGGGAGCATGAGACATCATTTTCACACGTGGATTGGCCACCGCACAGTCCAGACCTTAACCCCATTGAGGTTAATCTTTGGGATAATGTGCTGGAGAAGACTTTACGCAGCGCCGCGACTCTCCCATCATCAATACAAGATCTTGGCCACAAATTAATGCCACTCTGGACTAGAGATGTGCATTAATTTCGGAAAAATTCAGAATTTGTAACGAAATTTGGTAATTCGTAGTTCGGAAGTACTTCGATAATCGATACGATACGAATTCGAAACGAAACGGTATATAACGAATTTATTTCATTTTACACTGTGTCATCATCATAAAAGAAAAATTTTAATAATTGATATCAACTATCAAATTTGAAATGAACTATCGAATTGATATCAACTATGGAATTGATCTTAACTTACAATACAAGTAATAGTCAGCAAAGGACTTTATGAAACAAATTAATTTTGTTTCACTGTTTAATTTGACTCAAATACTAAATCTGGGACACAGCTTAAAATTAACCCTAGCTTTTCTTTTAACAGCAAAATTTGATTAATTGGGGTTTTATATAGTGATCCAAAATTCAAATTGATATCAACTATCGAATTGATATATGAAAACCAAAACAAAACGACATACGAAACGAAATTAGTTACGAAATTCCAACAACAAAACTATTTAAAAACGTAACGAAACGAAGCTAAACAAAACAAATTTTTCAGCTATGCACATCCCTACTCTGAACACCAATAAATGCTGTGACATTTCATGAGCTTATCGACACGATGCCGCGGCGAATGCGTGACGCAATCGCAGCAAAAGGCCACACAACCAAATATTACAGTGTTTGCCATAATCACAGAGAAGGCCATATATATAAATACATTATTTATATATCCCTTACACCCTGAATTTTGGTACGAACGGCAGCAGAACCTGTCTCCAGGTATGAACGGTCCAAAAGTTATGTTTTATCCCACACAAAAAGGGATAAAATACATGATGTGTGTGCGAGTCCATCATGTATGTAGCAGTTGATTAGACAAAATAAATCTTTTATGCGCACCTATAAATCCATTTTTTTTCTCTCATTTGATGCGACAAATAATGACAGTTCTTCAATCACGCCATTATCTCATCCCAGTGTGTCTCGTTTGTGGGTAACAGTCACTTGTTAGCGGTGAATGGATGAGCAAAGCAGCCAATATATCATTAGCTCAATGAACGACCATTATCTCAATGTAAGAATGAGCGATTCTCGGGTCTCGGTGCAGTAAGGCAAGTGGAAAAAAAGAAATTATGCTTGACGCAAAGTGAAGTAGAATAAAACTGACAAGTAATGAGGTATGTAAGTAATAGACACAAAAAAAAAGAAAACACCAACACGTACAAAGCGTGTTCTTATATAGCTATAGAGTCCATAGTGCCATGTTTTTCTCATAAATTTGATATTTTATGAACAAAAATGTGATTTTTATATGTTCCTAAACCCATCTTTCTCGTTAATGATTATATATATATATATACACTATATTGCCAAAAGTATCCGCTCACCTGCCTTGACTCGCATATGAATTTAAGTGACATCCCATTCCTAATCCCTAGGGTTCAATATGACGTCGGTCCACCCTTTGCAGCTATAACAGCTTCAACTCTTCTGGGAAGGCTGTCCACAAGGTTTAGGAGGGTGTTTATGGGAATTTTTGACCATTCTTCCAGAAGCGCATTTGTGAGGTCACACACTGATGTTGGACGAGAAGGCCTGGCTCTCAGTCTCCGCTCTAATTCATCCCAAAGGTGTTCTATCGGGTTGAGGTCAGGACTCTGTGCAGGCCAGTCAAGTTCATCCACACCAGACTCTGTCATCATACCTTTATGGACCTTGCTTTGTGCACTGGTGCACAGTCATGTTGGAAGAGGAAGGGGCCAGCTCCAAACTGTTCCCACAAAGTTGGGAGAGAGCATGGAATTGTCAAAAATGTCTTGGTATGCTGAAGTATTCAGAGTTCCTTTCACTGGAACTAAGGGGCCAAGCCCAGCTCCTGAAAAACAACCCCACACCATAATCCCCCCTCCACCAAACCTTACACTTGGCACAATGCAGTCAGACAAGTACCGTTCTCCTGACAACCGTCAAACCCAGTCTCGTCCATCAGATTGCCAGATGGAGAAGCGCGATTTGTCACTCCAGAGAATGCGTCTCCACTGCTCTAGAGTCCAGTGGCAGCGTGCTTTACACCACTGCATCCGACGCTTTGCATTGCACTTGGTGATGTATGGCTTAGATGCAGCTGCTCGGTCATGGGAACCCATTCCATGAAGCTCTCTGCACACTGTTCTTGAGCTAATCTGGCTGAGTTGCTGTCATTCCCAAACACTTCCACGTTCTTATAATACAGCTGACAGTTGACTGTGGAATATTTAGGAGCGAGGAAATTTCACGACTGGATTTGTTGCACAGGTGGCATCCCTATCACAGTTCCACGCTGGAATTCACAGAGCTCCTGAGAGCGACCCATTCTTTCACAAATGTTTGTAAAAACAGTCTGCATGCCTAGGTGCTTGATTTTATACACCTGTGGCCATGGAAGTCATTGGAACACCTGATTCTGATTATTTGGATGGGTGAGCGAATACTTTTGGCAATATAGTGTATATCAAAAATAGGTGGCAGGAGGCACTTGAGGTCTTTAGTAAAATCCAATATTTATTTAAGACATTAAAATACCGACGTCTCGGTCCCTAGAGGCCTTTATCAAGGTAGAGAAGATCCACTGTGAGGGCTTCATAACATAAAATATAACTTTTATTATGGCAATTAAGATTAGGATCGACTTTTCAGCCCATTGTCTTGTTAACCCCTTTAAATCAACCATCGGGAACCTGTTTGTGTTTGGAAAATCATTTTAATTAATTATACAGTAATAAATATCTGGGAATATTCCCAATGCATTTCTTACTGTAATAACCTATTTGGCAGGGTGATGTCCCCACCTACTGGCCAAGTGGAGTTACTGCAGTTAGAATGCAGTTCAAAGCTCCGTGCATCGGCAGGGCTAGGTTTGCATCTTAGGAGCCTGTAGGCACAGAAATGTGGAGCGCCCCTACTTTCCTAAAAAAAAAAGGAAAGATGACATGATATCCTTCAGTTGATATTATGGTAACCTACTTTGGAATGGAGATATCCTTCAGTTGACATAATGGTAACCCGCTTTGGAATGGAGATATCCTTCAGTTGACATGACGGTAACCACTTTGGAATGGAGATATCCTTCAGTTGACATGATGGTAGAGTTGCCTCATTGTTTTGCAAGAAATACAATATTTTCCGTTGCTTATGGAAAGGGAATAATGAAGCTTAATTATACTTATTTTGAGATTTCTGGGAAAACATGGCTACATGACTCCCGCGTCACCGAGGTCCAGGATTGTAATTTCTCCCAGCAGGCTGTGAAAAGGTATTTTTATTTTTGATTATAAGATCACCATTCTCATGAAGAAACCATAATCCCCTGTCACTCAGAGATCTTTGCTTCCTCGATTCTTTACACTTTTGACTGCTTTGCTCTGAAAAGCATGACGAATATTATGCCTATTTTCTTTTTTGTTGACTTTATATTCTACTTTCCTTTCATAGTTTCGAACCGATGAAACAATGCAAACCAAGTCAATCAAAAAGTCCCCTGTAAGTTCTGACAGGCTGTAATTTATCTGTTCCCTGTGACAAACTATCAAATAATCATTGCTTCTTCATCTCTTGAACCTTTCTAATGGAGCGATGTCTTGCAGGGACCCACACAGGTGGCCGTGTCACATAAAATGATTATTTTTCTATTGGCCAACCTCCTGTACAAAGCTAACAAAAGACCTGTCAGATATTAGCATCGACTATTGTACCTCCTGTGTCATTGATTCCATTTTTTAATTTAGGAGAACATAATGTGTATAAATGCTTTTTGTCAACACAGGTTCAGTTTTTAAGAAGATGACTGAACTGGCCATTAGTGAAACCTGACAAATGCCTGGTTGGCTACGATGGCCATAAGCTGAGGGTTGACTTGGGAGATCTGTTGATGTCAGCAGCTGGCCCATGTTCCAGATCTGTAAAGCCCTGCAGCCAATTGTTGCTGGATTTGTCCGACGCTACTGTCCAACTATCCCTATCTAATCATAACCTCATCTCTACCAGGGCTGACTGACAGTCCTAACTGGTCCTAGAAGATACTCTATTGAACTGACGGCGTACATTGGCACCCCAGATCATGTTCCATAGTGCTTAGTTACTGTTAAAGCAGGCCGAGCATCATTGGACATGTAATTCTGAAACATCTGGAGTGTCAAGGTTCACCACCATTGCTCTATTATAATAATAACAGTCTTGATAACTAGAACATTTGTTTAAAAACACCTAAAACAGACTTGTGCAACAGCCACAGCTAATCAAGTATAAGTAGATTAACATTAGCCTGTTGATTCCATCTTCTTCATGTGGCAGTGTTGGCACAGTCGTCATTTCCAACCGTGTCATTTATGTAGTGCAGATGCAAGCCTCGTGCGTGCATACTAATTATCATTAATAATAACTGCGATTTTTTTTGTTGAATATTATTCATTTGACTATTATTAATTCTCTAAAATGCTATCTATATAATTGTTATGTTACTTGTATATAGCAAAAAATAAATGATTGTTAATAATGAATGCAATTATTTTATAGTTCACTTTATAAGAAATACTATTGCAATACTTGATTATAAATTATTTATAATGTTAGCGTTAAAGGTATTATGCAAAATTAATAATAGATGTCTGTAATGTGATCTATAATTTTTTAAATGTGAATTAGAATTAATATTTTAATATATAGTGTATATATAATATATATATTATAATATATCTTAACATTTTATTAACAATTATCTATAATGTGATCTATTAAAGTATTGTATTGATATAATAACTATCTATAATGCAATCTATAAAATGATTGTATTAATTGTAATTAATATAACAATTGCATTGTTCACATTATAATGTAATTCAATTAATAATTATCCATAATTTGATCTAATAAAGAATTGTATTAATAATCATCTAAAATCTGAGAATCTATACATTTACTATATTAATTCTAACTAATAAAAAAGTATAGATCACATTCAGGATAACTATCATTAATTAATATAATACTTTTATAGATCACAATACAGAGAATTATTAATCAAGTATTATATTACTATTACTTATAATGTGATCTATTGAAGTATTGTATTGATATAATAACTATCTATAATGCAATCTATAAAATGATTGTATTAATTGTAATTAATATAACAATTGCATTGTTCACATTATAATGTAATTCAATTAATAATTATCCATAATTTGATCTAATAAAGAATTGTATTAATAATCATCTAGAATCTGAGAATCTATGCATTTACTATATTAATTCTAACTAATAATTAATTATAATTAATATAACAATTGCATTGTTCACATTATAATGTAATGCAATAAATAATAATTAATGTAATAATTCAATAGATCACATTATAAGTAATAGTAATATAATACTTGATTAATAATTATCTGTATTGTGATCTATAAAAGTATTATATTAGTTAATGATAATTATCCTGAATTGTGACCTATACTTTTTTATTACTGTAGATACGCGAGTACACTGCTAGAGTTTGGTGACAAAAATTTATCTTAAAATTGGAGGGGTCGCATTATATTCGAGACATCTGCATCGCGTGTAAAAAAAAATAAAAAAAAATTGCCTTGCTCTGGATCCCAAGTCACCCGGAAGTTCCAGTAGTCTCACTGAAGTGAATTACGGGCGCCCTGATTCTTGCAAACACTTCAGGAACTCCCAGATTCGGGAGAGGTGGGATCCATCATGACCAGAGGGCAAGCTCGGTTTAAGCCAATCAATCACCTCGCTCACCTCTGCCGGCCATCTAATCGCTAGTAAAGAAGACAGATGCTGGCAGATTCATACTTAGTAACAACTGCAATCATTCTACAGCAGAACCCCCTGGCCTCAGGGGGAGCCTGACTGTGTTGAGAGAACCTGGAAAGATTGTGATTGTTAAGGCTAGGGTCAGACGAACGCATTTTTCGCGTCGTCCGTGAAAAAGTGCATTCGAACGAATGGAGGCATTTTTTCATGGAATACGCGATAGCAGTCAAACGATGCGCATTTCCGTCCGTGATTTTGTACGGATCATCAATAAAACACTTTTTGCTTCTGGATGTTTTGTTGGCCGGACATTAGCAGCGTCTGACGTCTCCTAATCACGCGCACACGCCTCTAGCGGACGCAGCGCACTCTGTACGTCCGTACTAGCGGTATCACATTCTCGAACAAATGCATGTGTTTGGCGCTTGCGTTGCGCAGCTGCACTTTCGTGCGGCCGTACTTCGTATATTGCCCGTCATTGGCCGTCATTTGCTGCTACTACGGCCGTGATAAAGTGCGGCTGCACACGCGTTCGCACTGCGTTCGTCTGACCCCAGCCTTATCGGTACAGTATAATTTTATAATTACGCTCCTTGCGTTATATTCGAGTCTTGAGTATTCTCTCATTTCCATAATAAATCTCTATCCATCGCGTTATATTCGGGTCGCGCTATACTCGAGTATCTACAGATAGTTGGAATTAATATAGTAAATGTATAGATCATATTCTAGATGATTATTAATTAATACAATTCTTTATTAGAATAAATTATGGATACATATTATTAATTTAATGCTGTATTCATAATCATCTATAATGGATCTATTAACGTACTGTATTAATATAATAATTCTAATGCAATCTATAGCATGCTAATATTACATATACTAATTATACAATTATAAATAATATTAATAAACAATAACACAATAATAGCTATAAAATGAGAAAACACTCAATGTGCAACAAGGGGCATGTGATTTTATAGAAATCGAGATATAGGTGATATAGGTGAAATACCTTAATGATTTTCCTCTATAAAATCTAGAATAAAAAATAATTTGCTGTTGGAAAAAAAAAATACAATTATTTGTGAGCTTCCTGCAGTCCAGCTCTAAAGTTTATTCTCTAATTGTATGAATACAGAAGAAAGTCTCCATTATAATGTTATAAGCACTGTTTCCTTGATTGTTGCAGTTGCAGTTATGTTGAAGTATAGAGCGTAATGCTGTGAAAAAGCTGCTCATTAAGTAGTGGTGGTAATAAAAGCATTTCATTAGCTTATTATAGTTTACAGTCTCCCTGATTTGTTGTTTTCATCTGCAAAATGACTGTCTGCTGTTCCTGTTAATAGCATAAATTTAATTAAAACTTGGTAAATTCCAACCATTAAAGGCACATTCCAGACATAAGGTGATCCTCTATTTATAATACATCACAGACGTAAGGATTTTCAAATGGAATATATGTATTAATTACTATCTAGATTTTTCTTTCCTTCATGCAAATCCCTAAAATATAAAAATGCTACGATGGCTGTGAAGTGTAAAGGCAATATTGGGCATTATTCACTGGTTAACGCTAAAATGGGGATGCTAATGGGTAAAATCTGCGCCTGCAGGTTTCCCCGTAGCGTTCCAATTTTGCCATGATGGTCTCATGGTCTCATCCGTGGTCTTATGATCTCATCCATAAATGTCCCGGGAGTCCCTCTCTTTGTTCATTACAGATATCAAAATGTCCAGACTTGAATCCGGTAAACCACTTGTAGACCTTCTAGAGACTTGCAGGGTTATTCAGAGAGCGGTGAAAAGCAGGAGAATGACTGGAGAATGGAAAATTCTAGATCAAAATATCCAAACCAGAAAAATTCTCCCATTCATCTCACTTTCCAAATCGGCTATTTTGACCTAGAATTTTCCATTCTCCAGTCATTCTCCTGCTTTTCACTGCTCTCTGAATAACCCTGTTGGAGTTTCATCACCAAGATGGGGTTTGAGGTCTTCAAAGCACTGTTTCACGGAGAGTTTCAACCTCAGTCAAATCAGTAGAGCGTGATGTTCTATCATGCACCAACCACTGCCACTTTTGAGTCCTCTCACGTCTCCAGGATCATCTGTGGAAATATCATTTCTTTTACTAGTAGGATTAGGCTTCCTTTGAAAAGAAATTGATATAGCATCATTATCTCAGCACCTTGCCCTGGTGCTGTCTCAGCACCTTGCCCTGGAACGCAGCACTGACCACTGGGATACTCAAGGTAGCGCTTCTGCACCGTTTCTATAGTCAACGAAGAAACTCTGTACTTAACCTGTTACTGAAGAGTGTTAGGATCAAGTGCATGCCAAGTCAACACCATTGAAGAGGTTGCTGCCATTTGGCAAGAGAGAAGGTGGCATGTTAGTGGTCTCGAAACACAAGATCTAGACTGAGCCCTGGAATCTGTATAGTCAGGGGGTGGGGCTTCATGTTAAGCAGGGGTGGGACAGGAGGACAATACACTCTCAATCAAACCAACCTACCTTTATTCATTCGCAAAAGGACATATTTTACCAGCTTGAGGGTGGTGGCCATAGATTTTCAATCTCACAAATGACCAATTTAATGGCCATCTTTGTACGGGCCAGCAAGGGAGTTCCCAAGGTCTTCCAGCACGGTCTATGGCATTAGCAAATTGTTCAGTTGAACGCATGACAGGCAGGCTGTGCTCAAACAGAAACTATAACAAAAATATTCAGGCTTGTAACTCATTTCCCAACATCTGCTCAATGCCTTCATCAGGTTGATTTCATTTTAGCGGGTCAGGAATAATTTTTCAGTATAACGCAAGTTAGGATTGAGTAGATAATGATTTTTTCATTTTGTTACTGGCAATTGTACTTTACTGGTAATAATGTTTTTTTTTACTTGATACAGACAATAGTCCTTGAATGCAGTGAAAATCACAATTAAAAAGATGGAAGAGCTGTACGAGAGGGCTTCCAAAGGCAAGGTTAAAATCAAAGAGATAATGATGCTAACTATTTTTTTTTCTCTAAAGAAAGCTTGTTTATTCAGTATTTCTCTACAAACCCACTACCAATGTCCACAAATTTTTTGAAGCTATGCACCCACGTCTCAATACACCAGAGAAACCCATCTTTTGTCAACGTATCCAACTGCTCTTGGAGAGCTTGAATGACATCTTCACGGCTCTTATAGGTCTTTCCTCTCTTGAGCAGCCTTTTGTTCCATGTTCAACAAATGTGGAACCCATCAACCGCACTTCATGGTGAAGTCCAACTCATCTTGATGAATCTTCAACATGCTTGTTGTTGGAATATATTGATCTCTTGCACAAACTTTATGAGAATGGTGTGAGGTTCCTGATCAAGAAATTCCTTGGTCTCACCATGGTCTCATCCGTAGGTGTACAGGGGAGTCCCTCTCTTTGTTAATTACGGACATCAAAATGTCCAGAAATGAATCCGTTAAACCACTTGTGGACCTTCTAGAAACTTGGAGCTTCATCATCAAGATGGGGTTTGAGGTCTTCAAAGCGCTGTTTCACAGAGAGTTTCAACCATAGTGAAATCACTAGACTAGAGCATGATGATCTATGGGCCAACCACTGCCACTTTTTGAGTCATCTCATCTCTCCATGATCGTCTGTGGAAATATCATTTCTTTTACTAGAAGGATTAGGCTTCCTTTGTTAAAAAAAACAATTGAGATGGCATCATTAGTTCATTGATTTAAACTTACTTTTGGTCATCTTGTCGTGCACTGAAAAAACGTAATTGCAAGGGATACAGTCTCATTTTATATTCTAAACAAAACACAGCCACGCTCGTCTGTGAATATATGATGAAAAACTGGAAAGAAAATTAACACCCACAATCCGTGTTAATTTTGTCAACTAATAAGTTTTGTAAAAGACTTAGGGCCATATTACAATCATCACGATATCGCGTGATATTACAGGGCGGTGCTAGTCCAGCAGCCTGCCCTGTAACGTGGCGCTAAGCCTCGGGATGCTCGAAGAAGCACTAAGCACCACCGCGAGCATCCCATCCATGGAGTCCATAGGACTCCTTTGTGGTTTCCACTGCCGGTCACATGACCTGCCGGATCTCGCCTGTCGCGAGATCCAGCAGGTCAGCGGAGTGACTGCAAAGGGAGATGGGGGGGACTTTTTTCCCCCAGTCTTTTTCTGCTCCCGGCAGCCAGAAGAAGCAGATGTCATGTTTTCTCACTGCAGGATGAGAGGTGAGTATGTGATTTTTAGCAACAGGTGCACAACCCCCTATATCTGGAGCGCTAGGTAGGTGCCTTAGTGAATGCTGCTAATAAGTGAATGTGTTAAGAGTCAATCCCCAAAACACACCGTCTAAAAGATACAATTTGGAGGGAAAAACACTCTAAAGGGCAAACGAGTACCACTACCTATATGGTAGGATAGTTGTCTATCCACAAACAGTGTGTGTTATTGATCTCACTTCATGAAACATTTCTTGAAACAGAATTGCATATAAAACATATTATGGTGATATATATAAAAGACAGACAAAACTTAGATCAAATATTGAACAGAAGTAGTCCAATGTGTGCATACCACCATATATAGTGGCGAGGGGGTACTCTGTGATGTGGTTTCTGAGCAAGTGAACCTTTAACTCTTCTGGGTATCTTTGGGATCTGTTTATCTCAAAAAGAGAAGAAAACTAAATATAGTGCAGTATTGCCCAGATAGTTTAAGTCATTGAGTTAAAAATAAGCATATGGTATCCAACTCACAATGGTGGAGCCCTTCTATTGGCTCTGTAGGTAGTGTAGTGTGTCAGCTTATTAAGGAGTGACACCGTCCTCTATTCTGGGTAGTCTATTCCGATGTCCCATGGGGAGAAATGGTGACATAGACAATCTGGTCTAGAGCCCTGGTAACCGGCTCTAGTATGAAGTGCCTTGGCAAGTTCTTTTGCCTTCCCTTGCTCCCGATGTCTTTGTGGGTAGTCTGAATCCAGTGGTGATGCACCTATATTTTGGTGCTGGAGAAGTGATGGTCCTCTGAAATATAGGTGCATTACCACTGATCCAGAATACCTGCAAAGACATCGGGAGGAAGGACAGGCAATCCCCTTAAAGAGCTTTCCAAGGCACCTGCCAAATGAAAACACCGAACAGTAGGGCACTTTGGCAACTTTTCACTGCTGTTCGGTGTCTATGAATAGATTAACCATTGCTTCTCTATGGGGGTTTTCTCTGGCTTCGAACAGCACCGTACTTGCTGGCAGTTCGCCAAAATTTGGCGAACTGCCTGCTCTGAATAGCCGAATGGCCACGAAATGTCACTGTACGCTGAAATTCTCTGTTCGGTGCCATTTTGGGGCCAGATCAGCTTCTCTGAATAAACCCTTAAAACTAAATGGCATTTTATTCAGAAGACTGTGACTAAAGCTGAATTAAAGTTTGCTGTCAAAATTAACATTTGCCCATAGTACAAAGGCAGGAATCCATAAATGGGATAGAAAGCGGCTTTACATTTGTGCATGTGGGTGGAGCAAGATATGGGTCTGTCATTTTTAATTAAAAATGTAACACACTAAGTAAATTTCCCATGATGCTTTACATATAAGATTTGTATGCCAAGCCACAAGAAGGTGACATGCTATTAGGGATGCACTGAATTTTCAGCCACCGAAAATTATCGGCCGAAAATGGTGTTTTCGGTTTCGGCCAAAATGCAAATTCAGCTGAAAAAAATCAGTCGAAAATTTCCCTTTCAAAATAGGGCCTGGAGGCCCGGCCGAGTCGGGGGCTTGCCTGAGTCTGGAGGCCGGTCGAGCTGCCTGCTCGGCCGGCATCCAGGCTCAGGCGAGCCCCGGCTTGGTCTGGGCCTAGAGGCCCAGCCGAGCCAGGGGCTCACCTGAGCCTGGAGACCGGCTGAGCAGCTTGCTCGGCCGGCCTTCGGGATCAGGCGAGTCCCCGGCTCGGCCCAGCCTCCAGGCCCAGGTTCTCATGTCTGATTTTCGGTTTCGTATTGGTTTTCTGCCGAACCGATCCCGAATTTTCGGTTTCGGTATCGGCCAGAAATTTCCATTTCAGTGCATCCCTACATGCTATGCCTATGACTATATCAGCCCTATAATGATAATGAACCCTGAGATTTAACCCTGAAATCCTTGATGATTATTATTATTATTATTTTGTTAGTTCTTGAATTATCTTTAACTTTTTCTTTATATAAGTTTGATATTTCTTGGGTTGCATTTTTCTGACATATCACTTACCTTTGCAAAAGTGACACTGGCAACGTCCCTTTGTACTTCTTCATTAAAATAATAACGGCTCAAAAGGACATGTCACTTTGGCATTTCATTGTATTTTGTTTGATCTTCTGAACGGGATAACTGAAGAACAAAAATAATTGGCGTCCAACAAAATAAAACTATTGGTGACCTTGTACGAATTAAATCTTTTTAGATTTTACTCTTGTAACATTATTTCTATTTTTTAAAAAATGCTTTTGAAAAGTAAAGGCAACACATTGGTGTTAATCTTAGATATATAAATGATTGAATAGATTTTATGACCATTCTATTGATTTCTCTCTTTTTTGATTATTTCTAATCCTTTCACTACCAAAATTGAGTTATCTCGATTTTGCATTGTAATATAATGAAAAGTGCTCATTATCATATCAAGACCCCCATATGTATACCCTTTTAAAGCAAGATTAGTGTGCCCCATGTGGATAAATTAAATATATTGTTTTATCTCACTCCAGTCACCCTGGAGAGAGAGATTAAACTTTCTGCAAATAGCAGTCCCCACCCTCACTGTAACAAAAAGTTCAAACACATTACTCTTGCTTTACATCCGGCAGGGATTTGGCAGAATACATTGAGAGCTGTTGGGTCAGTCACTGCTGTACAGGGTTAAGATTCAGGGGGTTATAATGAGTGTAAATCCCTGTACAGTACAGATACAAGGAGTTGCTGTAATTGCCATACACAGGCATTATGCAGCACATACAGATACAAGGTGTTGCTGTAATTGCCATACACAGGCATTATGCAGCACATACAGATACAAGGTGTTGCTGTATTTGCCATACACAGGAATTATGCAGCGCATACAGATACAAGGTGTTGCTGTAATTGCCATACACAGGCATTATGCAGCACATACAGATACAAGGTGTCGCTGTAATTTCCATACACAGGCATTATGCAGCACATACAGATACACGCAGGGTTATCCAAAGAGATCCGAATTGCTTGAGAAAGGTAACCGAACGCTGAAAATCAGCGTTCGGTTACCTTTCCTGGCCATTCGGCTATCCAGAGAGCAGGCAATTCGCCAAATCCTGGCGAATTGCCTGAACATACGGTGCCTGTTCGGTGCCTGTTCGAGGGCAGTGAAATCCCCATAGAGAAGCAATGCTTCGTCTATTCAGAGAACACTAACCAGCAGTGAAAGGTTCCCGAAATGCCCTGCCATTCGGTGGTTTAATTCGGCAAGTTAATTCAGGAGAATCCCATAGGCTTCAATGTTAAAAATATTCCCGTTTTAATTCAATATCTAATAAACCGTTCATTATAAAATTCTGCAGCAAAGAGTCTCTTTATTTATAGATTTTTTAGGATACTTTAAGCATTTTTCCGATTTTTTTTTTTTTTTAAAAGTCCGATTTTTTTTTTATTTTTTTTTCAGTTTACTTATTTTTTCTGTAATAGCCCTCTTTATTATCATTCCCTGGACCTCCTGTGAAAATTTCAGACATTTTCGCTCAGTAGTTTCTTTGCAAACAGTGTTTCATTTTCCCAGATTCATACAAATGGTTTTTCTAATTTATTCACTGCCTCCTCTACGTCACAGCTGCTTCGGCTCTGTGTGATTCGGCTCCTGTTCGGCTCCTGTTCGGCTCATGTTCGGCTTTTTCGAAGGTTAATCCAGATGTTTTTGCTTGTTTTCAGCGTGCATTCGGTTAGTTTTCGTCAGGTTTGCGGCAGCTTTTCCCTGCAATTCGGGGACCCTGTGGTGCTTGCTGAATACACCGCAGGGTCACCGAAATGCAATCGGCAAAAGGAACCGAATTGAAGAGAACGAACGTGCGGTGACTTTTCGAATCTCTTTGGATAACCCTGACGGTGTTGCTGTAATTGCCATACACAGGCATTGTGCAGCACATACAGATACACGGTGTTGCTGTAATTGTCATACACAGGCATTATGCAGCACATACAGAAAATGCATTGCTGATAATCTCATTCTGATCATTACAAATCCCCATAAGCAGGAGATCTCACCATTTTATTATCTGTCTGCAGCACATTTATTGACAAAAAGGCCATTTCTGCGTGTATGCTGATAATGCAGACCCCGTGTGACATTGTGCCAGATAAGGGACACAATCTAGAGCTTAGAACCTTTCATCACAGCAATATATGTGTAAAATATATACAAATGCATGACAAATTAACATTGAGCAAATTTACATTATTTAAATTTTTTTTTAACTGTGTTAGAAAAACAATCTCTGGTCAAAATTTCTATTTTACCCTACATCTAATTGTTAACTACACAACCCATGTTTGAATTAAATGTTATGATAATCAAATTCAACAAAAATCGCTTGGTAGAGAAGGAGTTTAAAACGCTCTATAAGTGAGTCCCTCTTGGTATTATTTTTATTATGGTAAGAAGCCTTACAGACTGAGCCTTACAGACTGACAGACTGAGCCTTACAGACTGACAGACTGAGCCTTACAGACTGACAGACTGAGCCTTACAGACTGACAGACTGAGCCTTACAGACTGACAAAGGACTTTGATACCAATTGTGTTTATTAGCTTGTTTGTCTATATTTTGTCTGCTGTCTACATCATCAACTGTCATGCTCTGACTTGTTAAGGATCCCCGCAGAGATAACAACTCTACGTAAAAATAGATTATTATGATTATGAGCAAGTGAACGGCGCTGATCCGGAAAGTGGTGAACGTTAACCATAGCAAGATTCGTGGTTGTTTCCATGAGTGAACTGGACAACATCTTAATGTTCAGAATCCGAAGTATCTAGGCTGTGGAATTCCATAAGGGTCTGTTAAGGAATTCCATAAGGGTCGGTTGTATTAAAAAAAAAAAAATACGTTATGGTCCATGGACTTGATGCCACGTAAACCTTGATCAAGGTCGGAGAAAGAGGGCATCTGAACTCACATTGGTACCTCCAGTGCCTCTAACACAAGGGCCCTCTGTGTTTAAATGGTCATTACGGCACAGCTGATTCAGGTCACGGAGAAATGGAAATACTTAAATAGCCTCTTGATAGCTACATAAGAGGCAATTTGCATATTGATGTTAGGTTTACTAAATAAATTAAGCAAATTAGAAAATAGTCATTTAACCTTCTAAAATCCTTCAGAGGTAACGGCAAAGTAAAACCACAGTCAACGGACACTTTTTGTGAAAGCAATGCATTGCCTCAAATATTTAAGGCCAATCTAAGGCCCGTTTTAAGCTTTTATTAAAATTGTTATTATTCTATATTTTATTTCTGACATTTGCTCAACAGAGCAATAATAAACCATTTAAAAGTCATAAACTAAACAATTTGTGTATTCGCAAAAAAAACGGTACATTTTATGTAAGCGTTAACCCCTTCAATATCGAGTGGTTTCATAAAACTAATGGCAGAAGCCTGTGGTTTTATGGAAAATCCCTTTCCATTATCTAAACTGTATAAATCTATGTAACATCTATATACAGTATACCTTTCTATAATAAGCCTCATTTGATAGTCAAAGGGTGCCCCCTGCCGGTCATATTTTGATACTGCATCATGTCTCCGTGAGATGAAGGCAGTCTTTGTGTCCATTTAAGACACAAACAGCCGTTTCATGACATGCAATACATTGACTGCAGTGTCCCGTATGGCCACACCACCATAGTGTCCTGATATCATGCCTTACAGGGCTAGCGAGCATGCCTAATATGTTCAGGGATTTTATCCTCTGTCCCGTCTCCCCCAAGGGTGTTGGTGTACTAAAACTCAAATGATACTCTTGCCTTCTTTTGCATTCAAAGATTTTTGGGGATTGTAGGCCATCAGCCTCATTGGGGCCAGAGCTTAACAGTCCTGGGCTCTGTTCCATAGTTGACGCTAATATAGCGCTTCGATATGTAAACGTTAGCGCCAGGATAAGTAACTTTAACGCATGCCCCCCATATTACATTCCTGACGCTACCCTCGTTAGTAATCCGTTAGTGCATCGGTTTTTACGCCAGCTTGCACGAGTTTACTGCACATCCTATATGTACATTAGCGTTTCGATTAAGTAAGGTATTACAAGGCGCCAGCTAGCTCAAATTACCGTCGGGACGCACAAGACCACATTTTATCACCTTCAAAAAGATGGTGTTAAACGATTTCTGCAAATGCAAAATCATTTAGCACCCCCTAAAAACCCTCCCATTAAATCCCATACGCACCTCTCATCCCATGGTGAGGGTGCCCCGATCCGCTGCTTCTTCTAGATACAAGCAGAGTGAGACTGGGGACAAATAGTTCCTAGTCTCCCTCCGTGATCAATCTGTGGCCTTGCCTGATCTCGCTGCCTGGAAGCACAACCATCCATGGAGTACTATGGACTCCAGGAGGTGACGCTCGTGCAGTGCATAAGTGCTACCACAAGTATCACTGGGATAAGTGCTGACAGGTGCTCAGCTAGCACCTGCCCCGGAATACCACTTTAACATGGGGCCGCTACAGGATATTCCCCTTTAGCGTCCCCATGTTAGCGTTAATTATGGAATAGTGCACCCTGTGTTTCATGACGCCCATGTCTCTCATACAAAACCTATGCACAAGAGTAAAGAAGGACACTTTGCAGATCATTGATGGCTGCATCTAGGGCTCCCATCTGAAACCTTAAGGACACAGTCAACCATTCATCAGGGCCCCGTTTTTATCAGCTGCCCATTTCAATAAACAAATTGATATTAAAACATTTTGCCTCTTCTTCTTATCTTATTTTACTGGGAGTGCTCTAAATCCTTGATGGTCCATCAAGGAGATAAAAAAAGTTCCCTGGTGGGAGAGCAGTCAGTCTGCATCTCTACCGTGTGCAAACCGTACTAATTGCTCCCACAATAAAAAGTCACAATGCTGATCCCTGATGCTGCAGCCCACCGGGAAAACAGTTGGCATCTTGGTGGGCCAGTACTGGATGGCAAGAAGGAACCACCCAACCCTCCCCATCCTCCCTCCCACCCAGGGCAGGTCCATAACTTAAGGTCTCTCTCTTCCAGCTGTCTCCACTTCTCTCTCTAATTACTCTCACTAAGCCCAGACTTCTGGTTCTTCCTATGCTGCCCTGCTAACCATCTTTACATTCCCTCTGCTCCTATCTGTTTCACCTACCCCAGTCCCTTAGATTGAAAGCTCACGGGATGTCTGACTGAGCACTTGGTTAAGTGCTGCACTACTTGCACAGTCATCCTACGGGCAGGGTCATCCTTTCATTATGTATCATGTACGTCTCCTGTTTGTGCTCCCCTATTGTAAAGCACTGCAGGATATGTTGGCGCTGTATAAATGCCTGTAATAATAATAATAACCATTAAATCTGTGGCACTTAGACAAGCTCTGCTGCACAGGGTTTGGAAAGGGGTCCCTGGAGCCAATGGGCCCCTGAATATGTCATGGCCTGTCTGTCACACCTTCTGTTGGCAGCCCTGGCCGTATCTACATAAAAATGCCAACCGACCACAGTACACATCATTTCTGGTTTAGGCCTTCTGGTATTGTATAGAGAGTAGTCTCCTTTCAACGTTTACCTTGATTTAAGGGATATTTTGGACCTTTGGTTTGGTGTCAGTGTAAAACTTTTTGATATTTCTTGGTTATGCAGTTTAATAGGATCGTAAATATAAGATAAGGCCCTTTTTGAAAAACGCGTCCCCTCTATTATTATTATTCTTTATTTATAAAGCGCCAGCATATTACGCAGCGCTGTACAATAGGCACAGTATAGACAGGGTTACAATACACTGAACAACATTTGACAAACAGTACAGGAGGAGATGAGGGCCCTATTCCCGTAGGAACTCACAATCTAGGAGGGTTGGGGTTGGAAACAGGAGGAGAGGACTGTAAGGTGAGAGTGATTGATGGTTGCGTCAGTGAGTTGGGTGGTAGGCTTCCCTAAATATGAACGTTTTAAGGGAGCGTTTGAAGGAAGAGAAGTTAGGGGAAAGTCTGACAGTACGAGGGAGAGCGTTCCAGAGAGTGGGGGCTGCGCGTGAGAAATCCTGCAGTCTATCATGGGAAGAGGTGATGCGGGGAAAAGCTAGGCGCAGGTCGCTGTTTGACCTTAGGGAGCGGGCTGGGGTGTATTTGGCGATTAGTGAGGACAGGTAGTGGGGAGCTGAGTTAGTGAGGGTTTTGTAGGTAAGGATAAGGATTTTGAACTTAATTCTGCAGTGGATGGGGAGCCAGTGAAGGGACTCGCAGAGGGGAGCTGCAGAGACAGAGTGGCGGGTGAGGTGAATTAGCCTGGCGGAGGCGTTCAGGATGGATTGTAGGGGGGAGAGGCGGGACAGAGGGAGGCCAGATAAGATATTATTGCAATAGTCGAGTCGGGAGATTACCAGGGCGTGTATGAGTTGTTTTGTGGTGACAGCAGTAAGAAATGGCCGAATTCTGGAAATATTACGCAGTTGGTATCGGCAGGAGGAGGAAAGAGACTTTATGTGGGGGATGAAGGAAAGAGCAGAGTCAAGTGTAACTCCAAGACAGCGAACTTGGTTTGATGGGGAGATGGTGATACCCTCCACCGTGATAGAGAAGTCAGGAGGTGGGGAGGCATTGGAGGGAGGAATAAGTAGGAGCTCAGTCTTTGACATGTTGATCTTTAGGTGGTGGGAGGCCATCCAGGAGGAGATGCCAGATAAACAGTCACTGACTTTTGAAAGGACAGGGGGAGAGAGATCAGGGGTAGAGAGGTAGATCTGAGTGTCATCAGCGTAGAGGTGGTAATTAAAGCCAAAGCTGTTGATGATTTTGCCCAGGGAGGAGGTGTAGATGGAAAAGAGCAGAGGACCAAGGACAGAGCCTTGAGGTACACCAACAGATAGAGGCAATGAAGAGGAGGAGTTACCAGCAAAGGACACACAGAAGGACCTGTTGGATAAATAGGAGTCAACCCAAGCAAGTGCAGTGTCACCGAGACCCAGAGAGTTGAGGGTCTGTAGAAGGAGGGGGTGGTCAACAGTGTCAAAAGCAGCCGAGAGGTCAAGTAGGGAATTGGAGGACAGGAAGAGGGAGAGGCGGTTGAAGACTAGTTTTTCTAAGAGCTTAGAGGTAAAGGGAAGCAGGGATACAGGGCGGTAGTTGGATGGAGAGTTGGGATCGAGGGATGGTTTCTTTAGTAAAGGGGTAACTAGCGCATGTTTGAAGGCAGATGGAAAGGAGCCAGTGGAGAGAGATAGGTTGAAGATGTGTGTGAGAGCAGGGGTGAGGGAGGAGGAGAGGGGAGGAATTAGATGTGAGGGAATGGGGTCGAGCGGGCACGTGGTGAGATGTGAGGCGGACAATAAGGAATTGACTTCCTCCTCAGTGGCTGGGAGGAAGCGGTAGAGGGTGACAGCGGGGATCTCTGGGAGTGGAGGTGGCAGATAACTATTTTGTGTTGGGATGTTGCTTCTGATAGTTAGAGTTTTACTGAGGAAGTAGTCTGCCAGGTCTTGAGCGCTGAAGGCAGCTGAGGGGGGAGGTGCAGGTGGGTAGAGGAGGGCGTTGAAGGCGGACCAGAGCCGTTTAGGGTTGGAGGACAGCGTAGATATAAGAGATGAGAAGAAGGATTGTTTGGCCAAGTGGAGGGCAGAGGTGTATGACCGGAGAATAAACTTGAAGTGAACAAAATCAGCTTCAGAGCAGGATTTCCTCCAGGCACGCTCTGCAGTGCGGGAGCATCTTTCAGGTAGCGAGTCTGGAGGGTGTGCCAGGGCTGAAGCTGGCGGCGTGGGGCCTTACAGAGTCGAAGAAGAGCAAGAGTGTCTAGAGCAGAGATAAGAGTAGTGTTGTAGTGATTAGTGGCAGCTTCAGGGCAGGTGAAGGATGAGGTATGAGGGAGGTGGTGAAGTAGGTTGAAGAATTGATGGAGGTCCACAGCATGTAGATTTCTGCGAGTGTGTGTGCGGGGTGGGGGAGCAGGGTGTTTAGGAAGTCCAGATAAGTTGAAAGAGAGAAGGTGGTGGTCAGAGATGGGGAAAGGGCGACAGTTGAACTCAGAAATGGAGCAGAGGTTGGAAAAGACAAGGTCAATAGCGTGACCATCGCGGTGGGTAGGGAGGCGGGAGGATTGTGTGAGTCCAAGGGAGGACGTGAGTGAAAGAAGTTTGGAGGCAGCAGGGGCGGAAGGATCATCAATGTGAATGTTGAAGTCCCCGAGAATTAGGCATGGAAGATTAGAAGACAGGAAGTGAGAAAGCCAGGTAGCAAAGTGGTCAAAGAACTGGGAGGTTGGTCCCAGTGGGCGGTAGATGACTGCCACCTTGAGGGCCAGAGGAGAGAACAGGCGGATGCAGTGTGTCTCGAAGAAGGAGAAGGAGAGGGATGGGGGTGGAGGGAGATGCTGGTAGGTGCAGGTGGGAGAGAGCAGGATTCCGACCCCGCCACCATTTCTCTCACCCGGTCTGGGGGTATGGCTCAAGTGTAGACCGCCATGTGAGAGAGCAGCAACGGAGGCCGTGTCAGAGGGAGTTAGCCAGGTTTCAGTTAAAGCTAGGAGGTTGAAGGAGTTTGAAAGGAAGAGGTCATGGATTGCTGTGAGTTTGTTGCACACAGAGCGAGCGTTCCAGAGGGCGCAGGAGAAAGAGGACAGGCGCTGAGGGATTATGGGAATGAGGTTGCTGGGCTTGCAGGGAGGTGATTTATGTGCGATGGAGATAGGATGAGAGGGAAGTATTGGATGTGTTGTGGGGCCAGGGTTAGGGGATATGTCACCTGAATAGAGTAACAGCAGGAGGGTGAGAAAGAGAAGGTGGGAATGGGATTTGTGGGAGTGGGAGAGATTGGCAGCACGAGAGTTAGAGGGAGACCATGTTCTGAGGAACCAAAGGAGCTCATGTGAGGCCATCATGTGGGTCGAGAGGAGGGAGGGAGAGATGCAGATAGTGTAGGGGTCGGTGGTAGAGGGGCAGGAGTTCCATTTAAGGAGAAAGGTAGAAGTAAAGAGCAGAAGCGTGAGAGAAAGCATGATATAGATGTGCGTTTACCCAGAGTAAAAAGTGGGCCCTATATTATGAAAAAAATGCAATAAAAATTGAATTTTTAATCATCTGCAGTGTGTAAAGTGTTGTTTTTTTTCACATTTTAGCACATGACCGTTTGCGGTTATGTTTTCTATGGGGTGCGCTTGTACAAAAATTAGAAATGGGGACTTGTTACATTTTGTGGGGGGAATTACGTTATTTATAGCAAACGCACCCCATAGAAGAAAATCATTAGTGCATCATCGTTCACATTATAATTGCAATGTGAACAATATTGCTGCATTAATAAAAATAACACAAAAAAAAACATGTTTTTCTTTTCTCTTTATTTTTTTTACTTTATACCTGGTCATGTTGGGTATCATTCGAAAGGCCATACTCAGGCCTTTCGATTGACACCCTCTATGACCCACTAGATGCCTGGAGATATCGGGGTTCAAATGAACCCCCTATCTCCACCAGGGGATTGGCCTGGGCAATATATATACGCATGATGTGAGCTGGCCTGGGCAATATATATACGCATGATGAAAATTTGCAAAGGATAAGGCACGCAAAGTGAAATTTTGATGTGTCTGAAATTGAAACTTACGTGACAATTCTTTTTTTTTTTTTCGTTAATTTATATTTGTTCAATACAGCTAATTTTAATTTGTTTAATAGAGTTAATTTAAAATGGTTTAATACAGTTTAGTTATATTTATTTTACCTTTACTATTGGTGCTTTTCAAACTTTATTCTTAAGTAAAAAGAAATTTAGCAGTTTCATGTTGTGTCGTTTTTTTTTTTTGGGGTTGGGTGCAAGTAGCTGGTCTTGCCTAGGGCGCAAAATAGTCTAGCACCGGCCCTGACCACATGGTCCACCCCTGCACTCTTCCACAATACCACAGAGGGGTTACTGTATGATGGCACTTGCTGGCCTGGCACCAAAGGCACAATATTTGGCTGCACTGCCACTGACGCCTATATCAGATTCATATCCTCAGAGGGGTTACTGTGTGACGGCACTGTTGCCGACGCTAAAGGCCCAATTTTAGGCTAGGGTCAAACAAACGCATTTTTCGCGGCGAACGTCAAAAAGTGCGTCTGAACGCATTGAGGTGTTTTTTCACGGAAAGCGCTTAAACGGTCATACGATGCGCATTTTTGTGCGTGATTTTATACAGATCCAAACCAGGAAACTTTGGGTGTCTGGACGTTATGTTGGCCGGACATGAGCAGCGTCTGACATCTCCTAATCACGCACACACGCCGCTATGCGGACTCAGCGCACTCTGTACATCAGTACTAGCGTTTCAGCTTTCTCAAAAAAATGCGTTCATTTTCCACTTGCGTTGCGCGGCCGGACTTTCGTGCGGCCGTACTTCGTATATTGGCCGTCATTTGCTGCTAGTGCGGCCGTGATTAAGTGCACCTAAACGCATGTTAAAAGTGCGCTAGTCTGACCCCAGCCTTAAAGCACCTATTGTTACTTTCATCCAAAGCCTGCATAAGTTTCACAATAATTTAGCCAAAAAAATCACTAAACTTTTTCTGCGTGTCCGAAAATGTCTCCTCTTTTCATACAGGCTGCCGCCCCAAGCGGTTGTTTATGGATAGATTAAAGGAAAACCATTTACCCTCATTTGAAACGTCATTTTTTTGTTTTTAAATGTTTCTATACATCCTAGAAATCCGCCACTTCACGGGCAGGTTATGGGGACCTCCTAGGCACGATATTTGAAGGAATTTTTCGTTTTTATTTTTAACCCTTATTTCATGGAAAATTTAAAAACTTTTTTTTTTTACTTTTTGTCCTTGTTTCCTGTCCCCCAGGGCACTAACCTGGACCCCCATACACCTTTTATGGCAAATATCTAGCCCTCTTGGAGGGCACTCTAAAAACCGAATTTTCAGCCCCATTGACTTGTATTGAGTTCGAGTTCGGGTTCGGATTCGGATTCAAACATTTGGAAAGTTCAGGTTCAGATCCGAACCGAACTCAGGGGGTGTTCGGCTCATCCCTAGATATAATATACTATACACTGAGATGTACTCAATATTTATTAAAATTAAGCCACGATGCATGAAATGCCACACCAGTACCTGAGCCACAAACATTTTATATAGGTCCCTGACCGAAACATGACTTGTATGACATCACTACCTGCTTTAAGATTACACCATGATCTGAAATGCACTTTTTAAGGTAATGCACATGGGCTTTTATGATCTTCTGGTTCTGAAACAACAAAATAAACAAAGTAGAATGATTTAGTGAAATAAAAACAATGACTGCAACGACAATAAATCTCAATGTATCCTTCCTGGTAAAATACTTTCTCGAAAAAAAAGTTCAATATCTTAATTTATTTTATACATTGTGCAGAATTAATCTGCTTTCTCAAAACAAAAGCAAATTGAAATATCACCGACTTTTCTGCTGCTTATCGGCCTCTCTCCCAGTGTCTCTTACACTATGAGTGGGAAAAGATTCATACATAACCAGAGGCCGCTATTAAAGCAGTTTATCCATTAATTATTTTTTCTGTGTGTCTCTCCAAATAGTTTCACCTCCTATAGCCTAAAGAGCCGCTTCCAAATTCTATACAAATTGGATTTTCTGCAGACTATATAACCCAGAGCCTGAGCAATGATTGTTGCAGAATATTGACTGGACGGCTCTGTTACAATATACATCATCTCTGAGAGAGGCAGTCAGTTCATCAGTATAGTTTGGTGATACAATGTATTACAGGTCGTGTTCTTAGTATATCATTCATTGCCTTCCCTCTCTATAACCATTATATATATAAATATATACAACGACCGGACACTTTAATACAAATTGATACCAGCCAATAACATGGCAGCGTGCACATCCGATTTCATTAGGGTGGCACCATGGAATATTTATTAATTACACATTTATGCCCAGATCATTTAGAACAGAACAGTTATTTTTAGTTGGGAATAACCAATGTTTATACAATGATACATTAACCCCTTAAGGACGCAGGGTTGGCACTCTTAAGGGGTCGATTTTCGCCGGCGAGGCGTATAGGTACGCCTCGCCGACAGGTGCCGTCGCGCGGCACTGATTCAGAGCCCTCCCCGCAGCCTGCGCGCAGTGCGCGTCATTGGCTGCAGGGGACGTCTTGATTTCAGGATGTCCCTGTGCAGCCAATGACGCGGGCCACGAGTCAGCGCGCGCAGGCTGCGGGGAGGGGCCGAGGCGGCCCCATTGAAGACAGCGGGGCGTACCTGTACGCCCCGCGTCTTCAAAGCCCGCCCGCCGCCAGGACGTCATGGAACGTCCTGCGGCGTTAAAGGGTTAAGGGCCCTATTGTAGCCGGAGTCAGACAGGTTCACTTCATTAACGGCGCCGGACCAGACACAAGCAAGGATTGTCCAAACACGAGTCTCTTCAGGAAAGGCAAGAGTTTATTGTGTCGTCACACAAGTGCTCACACAGGATTGAATCGCTTAGAGTGAGCCCCGATTACACAGAGACATGAGGTTTTATGCCCCAAATACATAATTAGGTACATCCCCATTAGCCCACCTCCCTATGACACTCTATTCCACCCCACGTGGGTTAATACCTCCCATCATTAATTCGAACACAAAGAACATTCCACATATAACTATAAATTGATACACTTCTCGTTAGTTTGACAGTCTGTGATTTGTTTGTGCTGTCTTTCTCCGGGCAGTGCCTCCCTCCCTATCGGCTATGTTTATTCAGATGGCCTGGGGCCCGGTCTTCTATACTCTTTCGTCTTTCCGCGGGCCCCAACGACCTTGGAATATCTACTTCTCCGTGCCAGAAACAGCAAAGATCTTTCATAAGACTTTAATTGCTTTTCTGCTAATCTAAACACATTCCTAAATTTCTACGTATACCTCATTCTAGTTTCAGCTACAAACCTGTCTAGTTATATACAAGTGAACCAATATTCTGAACAAGATGGCCGCCTGTGTACAATGGCGGCCGTCTTCTAGCCTATTTTTACTTCATTCCCCCCTTGGCTCAAGTGTCAGGATCTTTTCCTGGCACTTGTAGCCATTACACTCCACTATTCTGAAACTACTGAAAAAGGGGGGGTTTCTTTCACTGGGAACATACCCTGTGGAATTATCAGTGGTATCTTCTGTGTTTGTGTAGATATCAGTACTGTTTTACACAGTGGCTATAAACATAGCCCTATACGGTATATCAGTATCCCTATGATCAAAATCACCACTATCATAAGTATCATGGATCCAATCTTTGAGATGAATCTCAAAATAGAACCAAACCATTCTCCCATTGCTCCAAATCCACGGAGCGGATTCCAGCCTTCGGCAGCAATCCTTCTGGCTGTGCCCTGCAACTGTGCTACCTTCTCCTGATGATCTTGAATTACCTGGTAATAGTCTGGGACTTCGTGTGTAGTGTTTCTGATGAAGGTGCAACATTCATAGTGCATTGTCATTTCACACAATCCATTCAAGGCCGCACTGATCTGCTCAAGCGCCATTTCATATATCATTTGCACCTTTCGTAACTCACGCATTTCCAGATTCAGCAGCTGGATATTCATACTGGTTCTATTCAGAATCTTATCCATCAGATTGACATAGCTATTCAATCTCCTCATCATCTCTCCTCCCCATCCAGTCCATGCTGGCAACCATGTTCATATTCGATCCATCTTCGCAAACAATTCTCTCTTCGGTCTTTCAAACACCAGTGGGTACCTAGGGTGTAGTTCTGTGTCTGTGTTTGTGTTTTCTCCCTTTAGTTTCTGGATTGGGACCAGCTTAGCCAAATAACACATTCCCGTTATTGTTGGTGGTACCCATGTGTAACACACCCTTTCACAGCACACCTGGTACTCTCCTGTCACTATAAATGGTGATGAATATAGTGTTCCCTTTGATATCTCTATCGCAAAATGTCTCAGCCGTCTCATCATATCCACTGCACCCTGCCTCCCATTGGTCACATTCCCAATCACCGCCTCTTGGTCTCTAGTGAGTTGCCTGCATCGTATGTATAAATAAGTCGCCTTTTGTCCTGTTTTGAATATGTAAATGTATGATGTCCAGTTGAACTGACTTGAGTTACATAACCCACCCTCGTTATTTGTTTCTTTATCTGGTCCTAGTTGAAAACACCATTCTGGTGGATACACTGGTCCTATTATAGGGTACCCGGGACTGACTGATTCTGTCTTTTCCCTGATACAAACATATTTAAATTCATTGGAACAGAGGCAAATGGTATATAAATTGTCTCTGGGTGCAGTCTACTACACACCCAGCATACAGTTTGTCTAGACTTTTTAGCATAGTCATATTTGAATTGCACAAGTAAGTGTCCTCTTGGGTTGGTTCCAGATAGCGCCTCTCGTTTTTGTCTCCACATGGTACGGTTCTCCATCACCGGGTGCGTACCATTCCAGATATGGGAAATATCCACTTTCCCCATATTGCCCGTACAATTAGAGCATACTCCACGCGAGAGTCCATAAATCAAATTAGCAAAATATAAAATCAGCACCACAAATGCCCCGAGTGTCAGAATTCCTTGGGCAATTCTTTTTATAGTCATATAAACTCAATCCCTCCCCACCGGAATTTCAAAAATAAAAAACATTTCTGGATAATCAAGGGTGGGGGCCGGGCCCCTAAAAAGCACCCTGTGGGTATCCCCCGTTGGCGGGTGGTCAAGACCTGTGCCCATCAAAACACCCACTTGTTGATCCTCTGTATTATCTGGGTTAGGATCATTTAGGTGCTCATGGCTGTGGTCTTTGTCAGCTTCAGCCTCAGTGGGTTGGTCTCGTTGGTAACAACCTTCCATGTTGGTTCAGGACTGGCTGCGGCTGCTTTTACCCTGGAGTGATGTATCCACGGGACCACCTCGGCAACCTTTACTGCTATAGGGGTTGATAACAGGACAAAATAAAAACCTTTCCATTTTGGATCTAGTGGATCATTTTTCCACTCTTTTACCCATATTGAGTCACCTGGACAATATTTATACAATGAAGGATACAGAAAATGCGGTATATTATCCCCTACCTAAGTATTTAATTTCTGCATTGATTTACCCAGCATTACTACCTGATCATTTAGTTTAGTTTTTTCCAATGTCCGAAGGTTTTTTCTTAGTTCATTAATTAGAGGGGTTGGCCGTCCAAACATAAGTTCGTACGGACTTAGCTTCAATTGGGGGGTTGGTCTGCACCTAATGTGCAAAAGGACTATCGGCAGCAAGTCCAACCAGCCTAGTGACGTCTCTTGGCACAGTTTGGACATCAAAGTCTTTAGGGTACGGTTCATTCTTTCAACTTTTCCCGAACTTTGGGGCCTGTAGGCGGTCTATAGCTTACAGGTGATGCCCAGTAGCCGGGCAAATTGTTGTAAACAGTTCTGGATAAATGCAGGGCCATTGTCCGACCCTATCTCGAGTGGAAGTCCGTAACGTGGTATTATTTCTTTCATTAGACTCTTTACCACTTCTGTCGTCTTTTCAGTTCTAGTTGGGAAGGCTTCTACCCATCCTGTCAAAGTGCACATTATCACTAGTAAATATTTGTATCCTTTGCAGGGTGGCAGCACTGTAAAGTCTATTTGTAATAATACCATTGGGGATAGCCCGATGGGCCTGTTCTCAAAATAATAAATCTTGTCTGTCTTGTGAATCTCTTACTGCTGGTATAAAAAAATTCATTGCACTTTTCTTCATTCTTGGCAGTCTGTTCTTGATAAGGATCTCCTTGAGGAAGAACCTCACCAGTGGGACTTGATATTCTTCTGCTCCCAATTTTCCCAGACTGTGCAGTATTTGTGTGATTCGTAGATTATTGTGAGAATTGATTGTCAAATTTTCAAAACGTGACGGCCTTGTGTTCGAGTTGGGAAAAACCATTGGATATAATCATGATTGAGTTCTAACAGTTCATAATCATCTTGCCATTTGTTCAATATTATTTCAATGAACTCGCCGTGGGGTTCAAACTTTATCAAATTCATATAGAACTCGTAATTTGGCATGGAAGATTGAGGCTCTTGCTTGCAGATCAGTACTTTAGCTTGAGCTTCTGCTTTTGTTGGTGGTGGCGGTTTTGCAGCTGCTTTTGCGGCCTGGTCCGCGCGTCTGTTACCTTTTGGAATTTCATCACGGCCTTTTTGATGGCCACGACAGTGCATGATGCTGACAGCACTTGGTTTCCACACTGCTTCCAGGAGGGCCGTGATTTCTGCAGCATATTTAATTTGTTGTCCTGAAGACGTGAGTAGGCCTCTTTCTTTGTAGAGTGCACCATGTGCATGGACTGTCATGAAGGCGTATTTGGAATCTATATAGATATTTACTCTTTTGCCTTCAGAAATTTCAAGGGCTCTGGTTAAGGCTGTTATTTCAGCTAGTTGTGCCGATGTATGGCCTGGCAGTGGCTTTGCTTCAATAATTTCTTCTGTTGAGACTACTGCATAGTTGGAGACTTTTTTCCCATCATTCATGTAGCTGCTACCATCAGTGAATAGCTGTAGATCGTATTTGTCTAGGGGTACGTCTTTCAAATCTGGCTTGCTACTGAACACTTCTTCCATGACTTGGAGGCATTCATGATTTGGATCCTCTTCACAGTCAGGCAGTAAAGTAGCAGGGTTTAAGGTAGCGATGAGGTCCAAATGAACCCGTGGATTTTCACACATCATGGCTTAGTACTTCGTCATCCGGCTGTTGCTAAACCAGTAACCTCCTTTGATATCCAGCAGAGCCTTGACAGCATGGGGCACCTTGACATGAAGAACTTGTCCAAGGGTCAGCTTGTCTGCTTCTGCTATCAGCATTGCGGTGGCAGCCACTGCTTTCAGGCATGGGGGTAGGCCGCAGGCCACAGGGTCGAGTTGCTTGGAGAGGTAGGCCACAGGCCTCAGCCACGAGCCAAAGGTCTGGACCAATACTCCTGTTGCTGTTTGGTTATGTTCATGTACGAACAGCTGGAAAGGCTTGCTATGATCTGGCAGACCCAGTGCAGGAGCTTCCATTAGCAGAGTCTTTAATTTCAGAAACGCTGCGGTTTGCTCTTCTTCCCAATGAAAGGGGTCTAATTCTCTTTCCTTGGTTGCTTGATGAAGCGGCTTGGCAATTTCTGCGAAGTTGGGGATCCACAGGCGGCAGAAGCCTGCAGCTCCCAGGAACTTATGGACTTGTCTCCTGGTCTTTGGTTGGGGTATGCGGCACACTGCCTCTTTTCTTTCTGCCCCCAGTGCACGTTTGGTACCTGTTAACTGGAATCCCAGATATTTTACACTCTGTTTATATATTTGTGTTTTCTTTTTAGACACTCTGTAACCTGCTTGGCTTTCTGTGGGATATAATATTGTCTTAGAGCCACCGGTTTTGCGCCGGGCTTTAATTTAACTAATTTGGGCGGGTTGTCCTCCGCCCCCTACCTCAGGAATTCCAAGGAGTAGTGCGTGCGGATCCAGCGTGGCAGACAGAGTAGGTGCCGTGCGCCATTCTTCTTCCCTCGGCATAACTACTGCGATTTTCACAGATTGGGGGTTGTGCGGGCTGGCTGGATTATACTACCGAACAAAACTGCTACTCTCCGGCAGGTTTAATTGAACGTGACCCCCGGGGAAAAAAAAAAAACATAATTTGGGCTTGCAATTTGCAAAAAATATCCCGCTCCAGGAGCTGGATGGGACATTCGGGCATATACATATACACATTGTGTAAATAATATTCTTAGAAATATTTTCTCATAGTTCAAAACAGACTTTTAATACTACATCGAAAAAAAACCCAATAAAAATAAATCATTCTATCAAAAATCAAACAAAAACATACCTTGTAAAAACAGTAAAGAAAAATTACTTTAATTATTTCTCGAATTAATTTTTTAACCGTTTCATATATTTCAATTTAATTTGTTAATAAATTTTATATTTTAGTAGGCAATATTGTATACTATTACATACTTATTATTATTTATATGCAATAATATAAAAAACCAGGACTCCCTTTTTTTTTCTTTTCTATTTAATTCTAGCTCTGAACAAAACTTAAACTTTCGAAATAATATCAACACAAAATATAAACATATATCTTGCACTCAACAGACTTCAGACAAATATTCTATTGTAATACACACTAAAATCAGTTAAACATAGTACGCTGCACAAATACATAAAGGATTATTCTTTCCAGCTATCAGAGAGCAAAGAAAAACAAACTGCTCCCAATTCTCCCCCTCTTTCTTGCAAACAGTCTGTCAGAAAAAGGAGGGGGCCTATTACACCAGGGACGACGTTCAATTTTAACTTTTAATTGAACAGTTTAATAATCAATTAAAAACACAATCGGATAAAATCAGTTTGAACTATACACATAAACTATATAGCACTGTAATTATTTTACTCCATAAAATATTAATTTATTTATATATATTTTTATCGGGCATTTCAATCTTTTCTGGTGGAGCCTCTCTATCTCCTCTACCCGATGCACCCTGCTCTTCTTCCTTAGCCATACGGGACGGAGCAGAGGGAGCTGACCGAGACATAGCAGCTGCCTGCTCCTCCCTCTCCGCCCGCGCAATCGCGGCATTTAGAGCTTCCCTAGCTGCCCTATAACATAATGGGTAGGACGGGGGCAGATTATCACTCTCTTCCGGTTGATCTAACACCGGTCTCCCTCTCTCTCTCCATTATTCTGGGGGTCCTGCTTCTTATTTCTCCCCGCTATCATTATAAAATAACTCTTGTTTTTAATATAATATCTCCATATATCTATATACGGATACTGTTCAGGATGTCTATACTGCTCTGTAACTTGGGAATGTACCTTCTGTACTAACTCCGGGTCCATTGACCCCTGCTCTGGCCATCCTGGGACTAACATCGGCTACATAACTGTACACATTACTTTTAATTTCTCTTTTGTCAATTCTACACCATAATCATACGTTTTATATAATGCTTCGAAATTCCGCACCATATATTCTAGGGGCATCTCACCCTCCTTTACCTTCTTGGGCTTTGATGACCCGTTACCTATTGTCACTCCTGAAAACAATACTTTTTGCGATACAAATATTTTATTTTAACAACAGTTAAAATCTACAGTTTGATACTTCAGTCAACAATTTATTCGCATCCACATACGCTTCCCCCTTCAGTAGCCGACTGCAGTCGCCTGAGCCGAAACCGTACGTCCAGGGTCAAATCTCGTATTTGCTTCCTCGTGGAGCGAGTAGGCGCGCGTTCACTCACAGCACTCGAGTCAATTCATTCACAGCTCATACCGTATCAGATACTTTCAACATAGAATAAAACATAGGCACTTCTACTCTTTCTACTAGCCAAGGGTACTTATCCCCTTCTTTGTGGCTCCTTATACCCCGTAATTTGAACTCTAACTCTTGACTGCTTGTGGCTATGTGCACCCCGTTCTTTGTCTATACTTCCGCTTGCAATTCCAATCTGCTTTATGGATAATTTACCCACTCAGCACCACTATCTCTGCAGCTATCGCTGGCTTCACTATAAGCCCTTTTCACTATACGGCGTACACACTAGGCACTGACTCAGGCTCTTAGCCCAGTCACAGAAAAATCCCTCCTCCTTTCCCTTTTACCCACGTGGCGAAGCTCTATTTACAAACACTGAACTATGCAACTCCACGCAGCTACCTTCTCCCTCTCTTACAGAACTACCTTTTGATTGGCATTCAATTCCCCCGAATCCAGACACCCGCTAGCCACTCTGGCTCCTCAGCAATGTCAGCGCTATCAGCGGCGGGCTAGATATGCCAATAGGATGGTGGCCATTGTATCCTCTTATCCGTCTATCTCAGTCGGACGTTTCCCTTAGATACCGGTATTTCCTTTAGACATACAAAACATAGAAGACACGTTACCTATCGCCGGCGCTGCTCGCTGTTTCCTCGGACTCGGGTGTGTCCCAGCTTCCCGGGCCGGGGGGGTCTGTTTGGGACGAGATGAGGTCCACTGTACAGAAAATCCTGCTTGGCGCCTGCAGATGTCAGCTCACCTTCAACGGACGCCCCCAACCATCGGGATTCTGGCACTGCTGCAGTCAAGCGCCGCACTGTGTTCAGCAGCCGTTGCCTGTGTCTTGGCAAAAGGCCCGTTATCCCGGACGAGCCCCAGAAATGTAGCCGGAGTCAGACAGGTTCACTTCATTAACGGCGCCGGACCAGACACAAGCAAGGATTGTCCAAACACGAGTCTCTTCAGGAAAGGCAAGAGTTTATTGTGTCGTCACACAAGTGCTCACACAGGATTGAATCGCTTAGAGTGAGCCCCGATTACACAGAGACATGAGGTTTTATGCCCCAAATACATAATTAGGTACATCCCCATTAGCCCACCTCCCTATGACACTCTATTCCACCCCACGTGGGTTAATACCTCCCATCATTAATTCGAACACAAAGAACATTCCACATATAACTATAAATTGATACACTTCTCGTTAGTTTGACAGTCTGTGATTTGTTTGTGCTGTCTTTCTCCGGGCAGTGCCTCCCTCCCTATCGGCTATGTTTATTCAGATGGCCTGGGGCCCGGTCTTCTATACTCTTTCGTCTTTCCGCGGGCCCCAACGACCTTGGAATATCTACTTCTCCGTGCCAGAAACAGCAAAGATCTTTCATAAGACTTTAATTGCTTTTCTGCTAATCTAAACACATTCCTAAATTTCTACGTATACCTCATTCTAGTTTCAGCTACAAACCTGTCTAGTTATATACAAGTGAACCAATATTCTGAACAAGATGGCCGCCTGTGTACAATGGCGGCCGTCTTCTAGCCTATTTCCACTTCACTATTACATTCTTCACGCAAAAAAGTGCGCGTGGGCAAAAACGCATTAACGCGAGGGGCAAAACCCTTTGCGCAGAACGTCGTTTTACAACGTTCGCACAAACGATGCGCATTATCGTTTAACGCGGATGGACCTGTGCGAGCGTGATGAACTGTGCGCGTCCTATACTTAACATTGTGAGCGCAAATTCGTATTACAATCGATGCGCATCTTTTTACGAACGACATTTGCGCGTATAATTTTAACGTCTTTGAAAAGCTGGTGGTAACTGCAAATCGGAACGTTCTGGCCGAAACAAAAAACACCAGCACGAAAAAAAAATACAGCACAGTATAGTTACACATTCTACACATACCCAAACAATAAAATTGTGAATTTGTGCGTGTTTTTATTATTGCTGCAGCATATATACTCAGATTTATTTTGACAGGCGCAAAAACTTAACGTGAGTCAATTAAATTGATGTCAATTAAGCTTCTTAATTCTGATTGGCTGAATCCCGCGAAAAAAACAGTCCGCACACTGATTTACGTGTGATACGTTACTGCGCACGTATTACTCTTTATTTTGCGCGACGTTTTTCCGAACGTTATTTTTTGACGGATGAGAAAATGTGTTCGGATCATAACACCGTTAATTTTCACGCGATAACGCTTAACGCTGCACGCAAAAAAAATTGCGCTGTGCGGACGAATTTGCGCGAAGAATGCAGTAGGGCCCTAAATTTTTATACTATTTATCATGAACCAGATAAGGAATATCCAAAAGATCAATCTTGGGGGTCAAACATTAGGGTGTGCCTGGGCACACCTGACACACCCTGTGCGCACGCCTATGGCAGCAACTCAATGCATTTAGACATCTAGATGTGGTGAATATGACTTGCTAAACAGAGCTCCGACCAGCCACCGGAAAAAGCTAAAAAGCCGCCGAACACGGGTAAAAAAAAAAAAACACACACACCCCAACTCTTAAAAAGTGTTTTAAAAACAAAATACTGCATGAAAATGCCTGAAAATAATACATAAAGTCCTATGAATAAGAATAAAAAGGTCTGTTAAAAAAATACAAATGCCATTTATAAAAGATCGGGGAAAAACAAATTGCCAAAAAAATCCTGAAAAATGCCTAAACAATCCCAAATGAAAAGAATAAACGGATGAATAAATATTTAATGAAAACAGGAATATTTTTTAATATATCAAAACCTATGGGATTCGCCTGATTAAACCTGCCGAATGAAACCACCGAACATTAGGGCACTTCACTGACATTTCTCTGCTGTTCGGTGTCTCTGAATAGATTAACCATTGCTTCCCTATGGGGGATTTCACTGCCGCCGAACAGGCACCGTACTTGCTGACAATTCACCAAAATTTGGCAACTGTCTGCTTTCTGAATAGCCGAATGGCCCCGAAATTGCGCCGTACGGGGAAATTCACTGTTCGGCGCTATTTCGTGACCAATGTGGTGCTCTTTGAATAAACCCCTCATGAAAGAAGAAACAAAACAAATGGAACGAAGAAAGAAATGCTGGGACGACGTATAACATGTTACGTTTTAATTCTTGCATTTAAATTCAGGATTAGCTCTTTTGACTTAAAATTAGTAATTTTGTCCCAAATTCGTGTTTAAGCATGTAAATGCCATAAATATAACATTACAGGGAGACGGATAGTCTTATTAGTGCTGTATATTGTAGATCCGAGCATTTGTGCTGAATTAAAACCCAGTATATTAATTATCTACTGAACTGTGAAGAATTGAGCAGAAGGATTAGAAAACTGACAAAACGGAATGAAATAAATCCCTATGGAACCTACTTCTTATCTCCATACATTTTTGCTGTGGTGGTGGTGTTGGTGTCCCTATCTATCCAGCGTAAAAAGGATGAGCGTTGTCATTTGAAATGGTTCAAGTTAATAGCTACGGTCAGAGCCCATCGTGCGGTTTGATGTATGGTCTGAACGAGTCTGAAGCCAACTGCCCATTTAATATATAGAGATACCATCTTTGTGGATTAAACATTTCCCCCGGAGACTGCTAATTTTATTCAGACATCACATCTCTTGGCCAAGGCTAAAAGCACTGGAGATTCTTCCTCTGAATCAACTCGACGGTGCGTGTGACTTACAGGCGGTTGACATGAATGTTGGACGGCGGCTCTGACTATCGCACTTTATACGTCATCTTCCATTAGCAACAATGCGTTAGATTATGCTTCATACAAGAAGAAACAATGCGCACCTTATGTATGTATATTAACAGCTAATGTGTTTGCATTTAATGCATCAGATATTAAACAAGCCTGAGAATTAGATCCAGGTCTTTGCTCCGGGTGCGTGTACATCATGCACTGCCTGGCCAAACAAAATGACACCACCTGGATGTAACTAAGCTGATAGGTGTGAACCTTCCATTGGATAATTACTGCAGTGATTAATATGTTTCAGCGAGGAAGACGCTGCCGGGCTTTGAGTGATATGCAGGGCACTCACGATCACATGGTACGGCCAAGAGCGGGGTGCAGCGTGATGACGTGGCGCCCACCAGTTTTAAAACCAGATGCCTGGGAAGCATTCCTTGCCCTGACATGGTTCTCACTCCTCTCAGTGCTCACGTTATCTTATTGTATTTTCTGTGTATCGACTTGGCTTGTGTGACTCTCCTTCTGGCTCTTAACCCCTGGCATTCCTTTGATTACCTGATTTGGCATACATCCTCTGACACTTGGCTGACACTTTACTCTGGCGATACGACTCTTGGCATTCCTGATTTCCCACTCTGGTATACGACCCCTGGCATTTCTCTGACATTCTGTATTGTATTAACCCCTTGTCTGTCATTGGCTACATACTCCTTCGATTCAGATGTGTAGGTAGACGCATGTACCACTCGAAGGCTCGGAAGTGCAGTATAGTTGTGCTGCATATAGGGATCAGACATTTATACATCGGTGAGGAACATGACACCAATGCAGCCTTATCCAAACAACCTCTCATACACCTCATTAAAAAAACTCTCATCCACCCCTGTTAAATACTGCAGATTAGATAAAGCACAGTAGTACAGTAACAGTTGTGCCAATTTTGGTAAATGTTGCATCATAGTAAATATCCAAAAAAAGGGAAAAAAGAGACAAAAACCTAACTTTTTCCCCCTTATTACATGCAATCACTTAAAACTGAGAACAAAACAGCAGCAGGTGGTTTATAATGTGTGTTATAAGGTGTTTTATAAGGTGTTTTATAAGGTGTTTCATATTGTGTTTTATAATGTGTCTTATAAGGTGCTTTATAATGTGTTTCATAATGTGTTTTATAATGTGTCTTACAAGATGTTTTATAAGGTGGTTCATAATGTGTTTTATAAGGTGTTGTATAAGGTGTTGTATAATGTATTTTATAAGGTGTTGTATAAGGTGTTTCATAATGTGTTTTATAATGTGTTTTATAAGGTGTTGTATAAGGTGTTTCATGATGTGTTTTATAAGGTGTTTTATAATGTGTTTTATAAGGTGTTTTATAATGTGTTTTATAAGGTGGTTCATGTGTTTTATAATGTGTTTTATAAGGTGTTGTATAATGTGTTTCATAATGTGTCTTATAAGGTGCTTTATAATGGGTTTCATAATTTGTTTTATAATGTGTCTTATAAGGTGTTTTATAAGGTAGTTCATAATGTGTTTTATAATGTGTTGTATAAGGTGTTGTATAAGGTGTTGTATAAGGTGTTTCATAATGTGTTTTATAAGGTGTTTTTATTTGTAATACACAAGTAATCTAGTTACAGTTTATGTAAGTGGTAGTGTCCCTTTAAAGGAAAATTCCTGTAAATGGTGGGGGGAAAAAACACGCGAGCAGCTTCGAGAAGAAGGATTTTTATGGAAGAAAGAGAAGACAATGTAAGGTCAGCGGAACTGACATTAGACTTTGCGAAAGATAAAGATATAAAAGCAACGAATGAAAAATGAGAGCAGAATTAGGGCATGGATTAGCCTCTTAGCAATACCGATACAACAAAGGGTATACATCGTTTCCGCTGCGCAGTGGAGGGAATAAAGATAAAAATAAAGCGAGTTTAAACGGAACAAAAGTGGGACATTCTTACATTAGCTGCAACCGTGAAATCGTTTGAATCGTAGGGAAGAAATTGTGAAATTGGCAAGAATTCATGAGGCTTTGCTGCTTCAAAATTGATGAAGAAATACAAAGCTTAACTAATCGCTACAAATATGATTACTGTGACTGTGCTATTATCAAAGTAATTCCTAACGTGATGTTTTGTGATGGCTGGGGACTTGCGATTCAGCGACTGTAAAACATGCCCCTGTGCCAAACATGAGAAGCAAGCATAGCCTATAGGATATTATGGGAACCCGTGGCCTTGAGGATATCTTCCTCCCTTCTTCCCGCCAGCAGCATTTTGGAACTTGTTGGCAAGCATACCTAAATACTGAAGATACAGTGGACTATTCCAGGACTCACGACTCCTCGACCCCTATTACATTCTTAACGATAGCGTTAGCCCTCAGCTATGGGAGCATCAACTCTATTTTATGTGCCCCCCATATTACATTCCGAACGCTAATGGGTTAAAAAATCAATTAATGCAGCAGTTAATGTTGCTCGCTTCCTCGAGCTTACTCTACTTTTTACATGAAACATAACAAGAAAAAAGTTGTCATTTGCGCTTTGTCGCTGACATTTCGGTGCCCTTTCGTTCTTCGCACTTCGGGGCGATTCAGCTATTCTAGTTCGCCGACTCTGCGGTGTATTCAAGTACAACCGCAGATTCCTCGGAGTGCAGGGAAAACCCGTCACAAACCCAGCGAACGCTCGCCGAAAACTGCAGAAACCGCCGCAAATACCGTGCCGAATGCACCGTAAAAAGCAGCGCAGAGCAGCCTCCGGAAAAAGCCGACAAGCTGACGAACAGGGTAAAAAAAAACAAAATCAGTACACTTGAAAGTGTCAAAATTGAAACGATGTTTGCAAAAAAAGCTACAGAACGAAAATGTCTGGAATTTACACATGCAGTTGTGTTCAAAATTATTCAACCCCCACTGAAATTGAGTGTTTTGGCCAGTTTGACATTGATTTTGATCATTCAGTCATCTTGCTTACAATTAAATCAAAGAGGCACGTGTAGGTCAGACAAATATAACATAACATTTATAATGAAATAACCACAAATGTCTTTTCTGTGCTCACATCATTATCAGTTTTAATCAACCCCCAAGTGACATTCAATCTTAGTACTTAGTACAACATCCTTTTACAGTTATAACAGCTTTTAAACGTCAAGCATAGCTTGACACAAGTGTCTTGCAGCGATCTACGGGTATCTTCGCCCATTCGTCATGGGCAAAAGCCTCCAGTTCAGTCACATTCTTAGGCTTGCGCATTGCAACTGCTTTCTTTAAGTCCCACCAGAGGTTCTCAATCGGATTTAAGTCAGGTGACTGCGATGGCCACTCCAAAATGTTCCAGCCTTTAATCTGCAACCATGCTCTAGTGGACTTGGAGGTATGCTTGGGATCATTGTCCTGTTGAAAGGTCCAACGTCTCCCAAGCCTCAGGTTTGTGACGGACTGCATCACATTGTCATCCAATATCTCCTGGTACTGAAGAGAATTCATGGTACCTTGCACACGCTGAAGCTTCCCTGTACCTGCAGAAGCAAAACAGCCCCAAAGCATGATTGACCCCCCGCCTTGCTTCACAGTAGGCAAGGTGTTCTTTTCTTCATAGGCCTTGTTCTTCCTCCTCCAAACATAGCGTTGATCCATGGGCCCAAACAGTTCTAATTTTGTTTCATCAGTCCACAGAACACTATCCCAAAACTTCTGTGGTTTGTCCACATGACTTTTGGCATACTGCAGTCGACTCTTCTTATTCTTTGGAGACAGCAAGGAGGTGCGCCTGGGAGTTCTGGTATGGAGGCCTTCATTACACAGTGTGCGCCGTATTGTCTGAGCTGAAACTTCAGTACCCACATCTGACAAATCTTTTCTCAGTTCCTCAGCAGTCACACGGGGACTATTCTCCACTCTACGCTTCAGGTAGCGCACAGCAGTCAAAGTCAGCATCTTCTTTCTGCCACGACCAGGTAGCGTTTCAACAGTGCTCTTTGCCTTGAATTTGCGAATGATGCTTCCTATGGTCTCTCTTGATATGTTTAACATCTTTGCAATCTTCTTATAGCCATTGCCCTTCCTGTGAAGAGTAATCACCTCTTCTCTTGTCTTCCTGGACCATTCTCTTGACTTCACCATGTTTGTAACCACACCAGTAAATGTCTAGAAGGAGCTGAGTATCACAGTCATTTTAAAGCTGCCTAATTGGTGCTTATTATGCTTTATTGCTGCTCCGTGACATCCACAGGTGTTTTCAATACCTGATTGAAAACACTTGAATGAACCTCTGTTCTTCAGACTGGTAGTCTTTAAGGGGTTGAATAATTGTGTCAATGAAGAATTCACAAAAGAAACATTTACTACTGTATTACAAAACCAATTGATGTCATTTTAGTTGCATATGGTTCTTTAAAAAGTCCTTGTAGGATTTCATTCTGAATACAATTACAAATGTACACTAAATTCCCTAAAACCCTTTACAGCATTGGGGGTTGAATCATTTTGAACACAACTGTAAGACCCAATGAATGATAATAAAAAAGGCTGGTTCAGAAAAAAGAAAAAAACGCTTTAAAAATAAAACAGAAAAAGAAATTTGACGGAAAAATCCCGAAAAATGGCTCAAAAGATCCTAAAAAAATCTAGAGATAAAGAGACTTTTTGCTGCAGATTAAAATAATAAATGGTTTATTAGATATTGAGTAAAAACGGGAATATTTTTAACATTGAAGCCTATGGGATTCACCTAATTAAACCTGCCGAATGAACCACCGAGCAGCAGGGCATATCGGCAACTTTTCACGGCTGTTCGGTGTGTCTGAGAATAGATTAACCATTTCTTCTCTATGGGGATTTCACTACCGTCGAACAGGCACTGTATGTGCAGGCAATTCGCCATAATTTTGTGAACTGCCTGCTCTCTGAATAGCTGAATGGCCCCAAAATGTCACTGTACGCTGAATTTCAGTGTCCGGTTGCATTTCGGTGACATTTCGGACCTCTCTGAATAACCCCTATAATCAGAGTTTTTGGATTACTTGAATGGCCATTAAAGTGTAAACTCACCTGCAACATCAGGGCACCTCTGGGTCAGGTGGGTCCTAACCTAATGAAACCAAAAGCTGCTTTTTCTAAGCAACCATATAGATCAGCTAAGAGGCAAACTGATGGGTTTATAGTTATACCCTCACCACCAGGTACAATTCCACTTTGAGATTAAAAAGAAAATCACGGAAAGGGACACCAGCAATAATATCACCAGGAACTATTCCACTTTGGGATTAAAAAGAAAAACACGGAAAGGGGCAGCAGCAATAATATCACCAGGAACAATTCCACTTTGGGATTAAAAAGAAAAACACGGAAAGGGGCAGCAGCAATAATATCACCAGGAACAATTCCACTTTGAGATTAAAAAGAAAAACACGGAAAGGGGCAGCAGCAATAACAACCTAGCTGGGGATACAACAAAATATACACATAGGCAGGCGCAGGTTTTCCCCTTTATCATGCCCGTTTGGCTCATGGCAAGGATTAGTGCCCATTGTCAGAGGTTTTTTTTTATGGCGAGCAACACGGCAAAAAAAAATGGGTTACAATGAAACAGTCAACTACACAAAACCCGTAAACATGGGGTTAAATGTTACTGAACAGGGCTCTCTGTAACACTTACTACCCCCAAAAACCTTGCACACGTTTCCAGCACGTTGTTTACAGCCCCCCACTTTATTTCCTGCAAGGTTCTTTGAGATAATTAGAAGCTATTTACCATTTAATGCTATTTTTGAAGCCCAGACCATGACATAAATCTCACAGGTCGCTCTTTCTGTTTGTTCTTTTTGATGGCGTATTATTTCCCAGGTGCCGAAGGGATCGACTGCAGCGAGTATATATCACTAAGTTAATCTTTTATGCAATTAATACTGAATTTATGCCCGGAACTTACAATTTTTCAGCATAATTTACACTAAACCACACAGAAAAGATATATATATATTGATATTCAATAATGACCTTTATTGAAAGGAGTGACGGCTATAAACCAGGGAAGGAAAAGCCGCAGCTCAGAGGACAGAATTTATTGCCAGCCGGGGAGCTCAGATTTTCTTGTGCATTGAAGGGACACTACCACTAACAAAAGCTGCAACTAGATTATTTGTGCATTATAAAATACAACACTTTATAAAACACATGACGCTGTTTTTTTTTCTTCTTTGTTTGAAGTAATTGCATATAAAAAGGAAAAATAAATTAAGGTTTTGTATCTCTTACATTTTGTGGATTTTTCCCATGATGCAACATTTACCAAAATCTGTGCAACAGTTTTACTTAAATACTGTAGACTAGATAAACCACAGCAGTAAAAAGTTATTAAGGTGGGGCAGTGGTTGTTAAGGGTAAGGTTGCAAAACGTCTATTGTGATCCAGGCTACCTGAGATAAGAGCTGTCAGCTGAATGAGATACGAGCTTAAAAGCCTTCTAATCTGCCCCCTGGTGATGTCCTTTGAATACATCCCACACAAAACAATGATGTGAGTCGAGGACTGACCAATTCACTCCATTTTATGTCCAAAGCCACACAGTGAGGAGCAAGTGATGGAAAGATACTGGGGGGGGCAGTTTGCAACACAAAATATCACACAATGGAAGCACCCAGTGACACATATAGAGGAAATAACACACAATGGATGCACCCAGTGACACATATAGAGGAAAATATCACACAATGGATGCGCCCAGTGACACATATAGAGGAAAATATCACACAATGGATGCACCCAGTGACACATAGAGGAAAATATCACACAATGGATGCTCCCAGTGACATATATAGAGGAAAATATCACACAATGGATGCACCCAGTGACACATATAGAGGAAATATCACACAATGGATGCACCCAGTGACACATGGAGAGGAAAATATCACACTAGAGGAAAATATCACACAATGGATGCACCCAGTGACACATATAGAGGAAAATATCACACAATGGATGCACCCAGTGACACATATAGAGGAAAATATCACACAATGGATGCACCCAGTGACACATATAGAGGAAATATCACACAATGGATGCACCCAGTGACACATATAGAGGAAATATCACACAATGGATGCACCCAGTGACACATATAGAGGAAATATCACACAATGGATGCACCCAGTGACACATATAGAGGAAATATCACACAATGGATGCACCCAGTGACACATGGAGAGGAAAATATCACACTAGAGGAAAATATCACACAATGGATGCACCCAGTGACACATATAGAGGAAAATATCACACAATGAATGCACCCAGTGACACATATAGAGGAAAATATCACACAATGGATGCACCCAGTGACACATATAGAGGAAATATCACCCAATGGATGCACCCAGTGACACATGGAGAGGAAAATATCACACTAGAGGAAAATATCACACAATGGATGCACCCAGTGACACATATAGAGGAAAATATCACACAATGGATGCACCCAGTGACACATATAGAGGAAAATATCACACAATGGATGCACCCAGTGACACGTATAGAGGAAAATATCACACAATGGATGCACCCAGTGACACATATAGAGGAAAATATCACACAATGGATGCACCCAGTGACACGTATAGAGGAAAATATCACACAATGGATGCACCCAGTGACACATATAGAGGAAAATATCACACAATGGATGCACCCAGTGACACATATAGAGGAAAATATCACACAATGGATGCACCCAGTGACACGTATAGAGGAAAATATCACACAATGGATGCACCCAGTGACACATATAGAGGAAAATATTTTCTTAACTAAACATACAAGAGAAAACAAACACATGTAAGATATCAGCAACATCAAATAAACACAATAAGAACATTTCATTTTTGGTGGTAATGGCCCTTTAAGGAGGTGGCTGTCATTTGCATCGGTGCTGCTCCCAGGACAGAAATGGAATAAAGCATATGTATGTATATATATACTTTATGTTTTCTTCCTGTTGGAAAATAAAATGCATGAAATAATATTATTGGATGATCGGCAATACGCGCACGTGGAAATGTCTGCTCAGGTATAAACGCTTTCATGCGTCTGCATGCAGATGAAATAGGCTGCGTCGCGGTATTTAAATATGTATGTGGATCACATAAAAACAGTTTTCTTTGAAATTGCCCATTGGGTATTATCGGATCTTTCGTATCGACATATGCATGGACCTAATGCTACATCATTATGCGTTGCGATTTATTTACTGCAAATGCACATTGATCCGGTTTCCAAGGAGAGCAATACGTAGGAAATTCAAAAGCTATGTGGGCCGACGAGAAACGTGTAGGTGAGCGATAGCAGGAGAGAGAGGAGATTGAGATTCCCATTCCAGAGAAGTGGTGGCTACCCTCGGATAATGCAGAACGACAGGTCCTGTGATGCCCAAGCGCTGCTAAGACTCTCTGAGCATCATGGGGCATGTGGTTCCAAGACACAATGGGTGTCATGGTTACCCATCACTGCTTTAGTCTTCAGTATTTTAGTCAATTGAAGGTTGAGAGAAGAAGACTCTCGTTCCTTCATAATGTCACGGCTGCAGAACTTCTGAACGTGCGTTCCATCATTCTTATTAATGTTCGTCCAGGGCAGCACTGGAGAATCGGTATGTTTATCATCCAGAGTGTGGGACACCTTCTTTAATATATAGATATGTGTACACTGCTTGGCAAAAAAAAAACAGCACCTATCATACACACCTGTTAGGTCAGGTCTGGGTTCCGGGACGTTAGGTGTCCAAAAATGTTGTCATGTGACTCCCTGAATATACTGAATGAGCAGGTTTTTCCATCAATGGGTTTTTTCTCCCCTGATGGCACAGCGGGCATATTCCAAGATGGCAATGCCAGGAATCATCGGGCTCAAATTGTGCAAGAGTGGTTCAGGGAGCACGAGACATAATTTTCACACACGGATTGGCCACCGCACAGTCTAGACCATAACCCCATTGAGGTTAATCTTTGGGATAATGCGCTGGAGAAGACTTTACACAGCGCTGCGACTCTCCCATCATCAACACAAGATCTTGGCCACAAATTAATGCCACTCTGGACACCAATAAATGTCGCGACATTGCATGAGCTTATCGACATGATGCCGTGGCGAATGCATGCCGTGATTACAGCAAAAGATGACAAAACCAAATATTATAGTGTGTGACTTTTTGTTTGGTCAGGCAGGGTATATTGATTAGACATGTGCATTCGTTTTAGTACTAAAATGATTTAGTCCGAATTTTGGGATAATTTAGTTTTCATATGACTCAAGAGATACGAAACTGCTCAGTACAAAAAACGAAAGAAACTAAAATAAAATGCACTACATTTTAGTTTCAGTCCTTTTTGTGATATTACATTGATGAGTGAAGGAGACCAGCAATGAAGCGCAACATCGCAAAGCTACAGAAAAGGTTTGTATGCGTAATCCTTCCTGACCCCTACCCGAAAATCTGACAGTGATAGAGCTCCAGAGTGATAGATACTCACTCACAGCACAGCCAGCCAGCACAGTAGAGGAAAGCTTTACTTAACCCTTGCATGTCTATGAGGCAGACAAGATGATAAAAGCAGCTGGAGAAGGAAAACATTCAAATAAATCACACTGAAAGCTAATGACAGAGGAGGGCTGCATAGGAAAAAAACCTTTATAACAAGCAGCGCTGGGAGAAAAGAGGGACTTTATAAAACGTGTGTTATCTCCCCTCCCGCTCTGCATAATAGGGGCTTAGGTCTGATACATTTTATATTATCCAGGAGCACTATCGCCCTTTCCTCATCTATAATACACGTTTTATATAAAGTCCCTCTCCTCTCCCAGTGCTGCTTGTTATAAAGAGTTTTTTTTACGTCTGATACATTTAGTATCCAGCTCTCACAGTTACTCTGTCATTATGAGCCTTCAGTGTGATTTATTTGATTGTTTTCCCTGGATTTAAAGTGCTTTATTTTATTATAAAAATAAATTTGCACCAGTCATCTCTTCTCTGAGCTTTCAGACCGATTTACGTTACTATTTTCCCTCTCCCCTGCTTTTATATTCCTGTGTCTCCCCCACAGTGATACAAAGTTTAAGTAAAAGTTACCTCTCCTGTGCTGGATAAGCATTGCATTCTGAAGTTCTGCACCCTCCACATGCCAATGCAGTAGGATGTTCTATACAGAGAGGGGCATTAATTAATGCAGGAGGATGTTATCTACATTATACAGAAAGGGGTATTAATTATTGCAGGAGGATGTTCTATACATTATACAGAGAGGAGCCTTTTTTTTAGCCCTTTAAATCCAGTGTCTGTGAGCGCTGAGATCGGCTGCTTGTTATATTATCTCTCAGTACAATGTATCAGGCTCAGCTGTTACAGTAACTGACTGTAACAGCGCTCAGAGTTTCAGTAAAACAAGGAAATAATATTGTTCTAACATCTTATATATAAAAATATTATTTACTAGTTTTACTGAAACTCTGAGCGCTGTGATGAGCAGCAGTCAGTTACTGTAACAGCTTTGCCTGACACATTGTGCTGAGAGTGAGTGATACTGTAACAAGCAGCGATCTCAGCCCTCGGAGGAGCCACTTCAATAGAAATTGTATCCACTGGTTTCCGGATGAATGAAATTAGTTTTCATACTAAAGAACTGAAAACAAATTTCTTTAGCAACTAAATAAATTGCATTTTAGGACTAATCCATTAGTTCAAAACGAAATTTTGTGCTGTGCACATGTCTAATATTGACTGTATTGTGATGTACAAGGCAGGTCCTGCTTTTCCAGCCAAATTGTAAACCCGTACTTTGTATAGGACGTCCTAATAGAGCCAGTAATGACCAACGACTTGTGCTACAATTGTCCATTAGCAGCTCCTTATTGGTTCAGCCAGAATAGAGCCCAATGTGTCTTGACTTGCCACTTGTCATAAGGGTCTCTAAAGGGCCCGATACAGTAGATCATTTTCCATTATGTGAAAACTAAATGTGAATATAAACGTATCCTTCCACTTGGTTATTATGAAATAAGGGGTTATTCAGAGAGCACCAAAATGTCACCGACATTTCGGTGCTCTTTCGTTCCCGTACTTTATGGAATCAAATTCCCCAACCCTGCGTTGAATTCAGAATTCACCACAGGGCCCCCGAAGTGCAGTGAAAACCCGTTTAAAAACCGGCGAATCGAAAATAAAAACCGCCGAGATTATCAGATCCGATAAACCGCCGAAAAACTTCAGATCTGAACCAATAAGCCAATGAAATCCCACGAAATGCGAAAAAAGCCAATGGTCCCCGGAACACAGCACCGACCAGCCGCTGGAAAAAGCCAACAAGCCGACGAACGGGGTTAAAAGAAAGAACAAACTAAATGACTGCAACTTTTAAAATTTTAAGTGCTGTTTGCAAAAAAACCACTGGTCGAAAATTTGTGGAATTAACAAATAAAGTCCCACGAATAATAATAAAAAGGTCTGTTACAGAAAAAAACAAAAAAGCGCTGTTTAACCACTTGGCTGCTAAGGACGCGCTCAGCGCGTCCTGCCAAGTGGTTCTCCTGTGCTATGGACGTGCTGAGTGCGTCCATGCACAGGAGGCAGCAATCGGCCGGGATTCCAGCCGATTGTTGGCCCCCCTGGTGCGGGCTGACATCTTGGATGTCAGCCCGGCACTCCGGGACCCCGGCGGGGCCATTAGATGTCATCGCGGCGGCGCAATGACATCTAATTCAGGCGACCCCCCCGTGAGTGCGGAGCAGGAGCCTGAAAGGGAGGGGGGAGGTCCTTCGGACCTCTCTCCCTCCCGATCACCGGGGGCCACAGGGTTAAGGCAGGCACCGTTTGGAAGGGCACAGCCTGCCCTTCCAAACGGTTGCTGACAATAACCCCTGGGGAGCCGGATCACGATTCGGTGCCGAAAAGCGCCGGATTGTGATCCTCTCCCGGAGCTGGCCGACATCTTGGATGTCGGCCAGGCCTCCGGGAACTCCCCCTGAGGACTGGCGTCATCGTGCATAGCACGATGACGCCAGTCCTGGAGTTAACCCTTAGCTGCCAGCAATGGTGGAGATATTGGGGTTCCAATATCTCCCGATCTGTGGCAGCTAGGGGTTAATGTTTGATATCGTTCGGTGTCCTTTAGTTCCTCGCACTTCGAGGCGATTCTAGTTTGCCGACCCTGCGTTGTATTCAGCAAGCACTGCAGGGCCCCCGTAGTGCAGGGAAAACCCGCTGCAAACCCGCAGAACACTTGCCGAACATTCACCGAACATTCACTGAAAACCCTCAGAAATCTCCGGAAAAATCACGCCGAACACGCCGGAAAAATCCAAGGAGCCACCGATCACAGCGCAGAGCAGCTGCTGAAAAAAGCCGAATGGGATGAAAAGAAAAACAAAAAAAAACGCTTGAAAGTTTCAAAGTTATAACGCTGTTTGCAAAAAAATACTAAACGAAAATGTCTGGAATTTCCATATAAGATCCTATGAATGATAATAAAAAGGTCTGTTACAGATAAATGGAAAAACAATTTTAAAGAAAATAGAAAAAATCCTGAAAAATGGCGAAAAGATCCTAAAAAATCTATAAATAAAGAGACTCTTTACTACAGAATATTATAATAAACAGTTTATTAGATATTGATTTAAAACGGGAATACATTTAACATTGAAGCCTATGGGATTCGCCTGAATAAACCTGCCGAATTAAACCACCGAACAGCAGTGCAATTCACTGACATTTCTCTGCTGTTCGGTGTCTGTGAATAGATTAACCATTGCTTCTCAATGGGGATTTCACCGCTCTCAAACAGGCATCGTACGTACGTGCAAGCAATTCGCCAGAATTTGGTGAATTGCCTGCTCTCTGAATAGCCGAATTGCCCCGAAAATGCACTGTAAGTGGAAATTCACCCTTCGGTGCAATTTCGGGGCCAGTTTGGCTCTCTTTGAATAAACCTGATTGTGTTATATGTCTGCACTCGTTACATTATCCACACTGCTGCAATGCGATTACAGTTACCAGCTCTACGAGAATTACCTTGGTTACATCGCAGTTTATTCTTGCAGACAGTGCCAGGGTTTATAAACTCATTTTTTGGCCGAGGAATTGGTTGATGTTCTGAAAGGTAGAGGTGGAACCTTTTCCCTGCGAAACACAAAGTGCTGAGGTAGAGAATAAATGCAACTCTATACATTGGCTGGTTTTAAAAAATTATGGGCTCTGTTACATTCTTCACGCAAAAATGGCCGGTAAACGCGTGAATTTTGGCGCGAAGCGTTAAACGTTAATGCGCATAAATTAACGCTAGTATTACAATCCTCACGCATTTTTTCATCCATCAAAAAATAAAGCGTATAAAAAAAAAAAAACCACGCGCGCGATTCAGCCAATCAGAATTAAGAATTCAAAATCAATCTGCGCATATATGCTGCGGCAATAAAAAAAACACGCTCATCTTCTCCATTTTATTGTTTGGGTATGTGTAGAATGTGTAACTATACTGTGCTGTATTGGGTTTTTTTGGGCTGGTATATTTGGTTTCATCCAGGACGTTCAGATTTGCCGTTACCACCAGCTTTTAAAAGACGTTAAAATTATGAGCGCAAACATTGTCCATTAAATTTTGCGCATAGATTGTAATACCATCCGCGTACCAGCACACAAACGCATTTGCGCTCACAATGTTAAGTATAGGATGCGCGCAGTACATTACGCTCGCAAAGGGTTCGCGCAGGTTCACACGCGTTAGACGTTAGGCCCCCGGCACACGAGCGTATAGGTACTGCGCACAGTGCATCCGTTACGGGCGTAATTTTTGACGGGAGATATTGTGTGTACTGAAAATGTGCGTCCGCAACGGACGCAAATTTTCACGGGAGATAAATGTGTTCAAACAGACCAAGTTAATAATTGTGTTAATAAGTTAATAAGCGTGTCGGCCTTCGCACTTGCGTAATTGTTAACGCCCACAGGAAGCAGCACGTATTTCCCACGTCCGTCTAGCTTTTTTACGTCCATGCCATTTTGACGTCCGTTGCAGTACGCGAATGCAGTGCGTGAAACAGTGCGCAGGTGCATCGTGTGGTGTTCAGATTAACTTCTTTGCAAATCTATAACGGACGTCAAATTTTGCGCACAGACGGACGCAAAAATAACGCTCGTGTGCCGGGGGCCTTAACGCGCATTTTTTGCGCGGACATTTTAATATGATGTTCTGCGCAAAGGGGTTTGCCCCTCACGTTAATGCGTTTTAAGTTTGCGCGAAGAATGTAATAGATCCCTGTATAGTTCGATTTTCTCCAAGATCTCTTACGGATGAGGTTCCCAGCCCTGGTCCTCAGGTCCCCCCAACAGGTCAGGTTTGCCCGATATCTGAAGCACTGCACAGGTGATATGATTTGCTGCTCAGTGATTGAAGGATTCAGTCTCCAAGGGAGTCCTTAAAATCTGGCCAATTAGGGGAACCCGAGGACAAAGTTTGGGAGCTGCTGCCTTATTGTATTGTGGACCTCTCCATTGTATTTCACCCAAAACCTGCTGGAAAGACATTGGAGCATTAAGGTCATTATTTGCTGGATATTCAAATGCCATCGTCCATTAACATAGAAGGGAAAGGAAACATATACAGCTCTGTGAGCTTTTTGTAAACCGCTGTATCAATAACGTTTTGGATACGGGGAGACAATGGGATGTAACACCTTTATCTATGCATTGGGGCACACGTTGATTGGGTGTTTGGAATGTACCATCAACCTAATGACCACCATATTGAAAATAATGTACTATAGCCTAATCTGGGCCGTTAAATCATCCCTGCAGGTGAGGGTTGGGGGTGTGATCCCTTTGTAGTGTACCCTAATTTAAGTTGGGGATCTTGTTGATTCACTCACACCACCAGCATGGCAGGGCTTAGCCTGGTATGGAGATATTTTGGTCTCTTCAGTAGCCCGTACTGTAGGGACAGCCTAACCCAGGCCAGCTGAGAAATACTCTGGTCTTCCCAATGATCAGTGGCCAGCAGATCATGTCCCCAGTTTCCCAAATGGTCTGTCTGTACCTCAATATACATTGCATGTTCATTCCTATTGACGATTCGTCTTCGTTGCTTTAGCGCCCATTAACGTGACAATCGTATTTTTCGCCACACGTCAAGTCTTCAAAAGCTACGCCTTTAAGAAGACACAGGCATGGGTAGGATCCACCATTGATAATTTCCTTTTAATTCACTCGTCCTCATTTATTTATAGCCCCTAATTTATTTATACCATGTTCATATCTCCAAAAGGCACTGAATTAAGATATACGTTTGCAGCGGTGGAGATGAGGTTCCGATTAATCATCCATTCCTAATGTCATTGGTTCTCCCCAAGGAAAGATAATCTTATCTGCTGCCGGATAATGTTCTTCATCATGTGACAGAATCCAGGGAAGATAGCACATACATGCTATCTGAGCTATTTATCCCTCATAGATCAGTTTCTCAGTAATGGATTATATATGAGTGAAATTGTCATCAAAAATGAAGACGCTGACAGCTCAGGTTCAGCATCGCGTCCCCAGTACTGATGCTAATTTGAAGATACCCCTTTAACCACTCACATTCATGGAATTTTAACAACGCCCTGAGAAGCAACACTGACTATTAATGTAATGGAGATACAGTGCTTCAACAAAACATATATATATATACATATATATATTCCTTTGCGGTTTGAGCTTTATGCCCCCCCCCCAGACAAACACTCAAGTTATGTCTTTGAAACAGATAAAAATATAGGGCCCTATTACAATCTTAACGCTAGAGTTGACACTCACATATCTGGGCTCTAACACTAGGTTAAGTGACTTTACCGCATGACCCCCATGTTACATCCCTAACTCTACAGATTAAAATAATCCATTACCGCATCTGTGATTGCGCAAGTTTACTCTACCTTGGGCTCCCTTAACATGGGGAGCGGAATTATTAATTAGCGCTAGGACCGCAAAGTCCTAACGCTAATTACCGCACCGGTGTGTTAAGGGAAAGGATAATCACAGCTAGACGCTGGTGCTAACAGATACCCCTTCTGCAGAATCATTTAGAACCAGCTGAAACCCTCTCCAAAAAAATCAGATACTCCCCTCTCATCCTACGGCGCAAACAGTGGCCCAATCCGCCACGTCTGATCGGCAGGAGCGGACTGAAACAGGGGACAGATAGTGCCCAGTCTCCCTCGGCGGGTCACTCCACGCGCTCCACTGCGAGATTGCGCAGGGCTCAATGCCCGGCAGCACAACCCTCCATGGAGTCCTTTGGACTCTAGGAGGTGATACAAGTATCCAGGAGGGTTGCGCTGCATAATTCAGCGGCAGGCCGCTGATTTAGCACCTGCCCCATAATATGGTGCTAAAACGGGTATGCTGAGTCCAGCAGCATGCCCATTAGCGGTTGCTAGACTCTCAGATGCTCGCGGCACCGCTAATGTACCGTTGCGAGCATCCTCTCCATGGAGTCCTATAGACGCCATGGAGGCTTCTCCTGCCGGGTCTCGCCTCTCGCAAGATCCTGCAGTTCCGCGGTGTGATCGCAGAGGGAGACTGGGGACTTTTTTCCTCAGTCTCACTCTGCTCTCACTCATTGTACAGCGCTACAGAGCTTGTTGGTGCTTTATAAGTACCTGTAACTGCCGACGGCCAGAAGCGGCAGATCGGGCCGCCGTTCTCGCCATGGTAGTGGTGTCACTTTGGGAGTCGGAGCTCAAAATGTATCGACTATGCAGGTCGAAGCATCTGGGTAATAGGGTAATCCAAAAGCAATCAAGTGAATGGTTTAGGGTCAGCACAGCAACAACAATAGCTGGCAAGAATGGCAACCTCCACCTAGGTTGCAGATGACAAAGTTCTTCACCCCAGGTTGTCCCTGCCCAGACACCACTATACACATCTGCTCGGATGAGATGGAAATTGCCAAACCCAGATGAAAGAAGTCTTCCGTCATGGACGCACGTTGCACCCCCAAACACTTGTGGCAGGTCAGGAGAGGACAAATATGGGGTAAACCACAGCCCTACAAATATTTATTGTTCTAGAAGGTTGTCCTGGTAACCATGCAGGACAAGCTTTTTAATATCTCTTTAACTTTTATTAAACTGTTGAAGACTTTCCACTCTTCCAGCTACGTGTTTATGAGTTTTTAGAAGCTATATGTGGGGACTCGAAGGAAACTGGGGCTATTTGTACAAGATGATGCCATTACTCCCATATGAGCTTTAGGAGATTATTTGGTCCAAGAGTCTTGATCTGTGTCTGTATTTTTGCCCAATTGTCTAACCTCATGAGAATGTTCACTACGTCTCCCTATAAGTGCATTGCAATATGTCAGCCTGACTAATGATGCTCCACACTCGGTTCTCTAGCTTTTGTTGGACGGCATTTACTGTAGAATTTTCGCCCAAGAGTCTGGAAGTTTGTAAGCCTTCCTCTATCTCGCCTCTGGAAGATGTACCTTAATATAATGGTGTGGCTTTTGGGTCTTCTCACTTGGGGCTTGATTTAATTAAGCCCAATAGCTGAAATCTGGAAATTGTTTGGAAGAATTGTGGCCAATTTTTCGTAAAAAAAAATTACAATTGCTAAAAGGTATTTATAAATGGATTTTCAGGCAGGGAAATAGAAGGAGTAAATCTGAAATCTTGTGTTACAGATAAGATTAAAGGTACAATTCTATATGATGCTGGCTGAAAGTTAGCTCTTTGGCCCTTTTTCCATACCACTTTTTGTTCAGACCATTGGAATTTTTTGAATATGTAATCGGACCAAATCTTTTCAACTGAAACAGCTGATATTTAATAAAAAAAAACATTGGCTACAAACAACTGGTATTTTGTTCCAAAAATGAGCCGATAGAATTAATTCGAGCCCCTGGTTCTTTAGGTGTCGTTGGACAGACTTTTCCATAATACTCTTTCCCAAAATTTATATTCACTATATTGCCAAACGTATTCGCTCACCTGACTTGACTCGCATATGAATTTAAGTGACATCCCATTCCTAATCCATAGGGTTCAGTATGACGTCGGTCCACCCTTTGCAGCTATAACAGCTTCATCTCTTCTGGGAAGGCTGTCCACAAGGTTTAGGAGGGAGTTTATAGGAATTTTTGACCATTCTTCCAGAAGCGCATTTGTGAGGTCACACTCTAATGTCGGACGAGAAGGCCTGGCTCTCAGTCTCCTCTCTAATTCATCCCAAAGGTGTTCTATCGGGTTGAGGTCAGGACTCTGTGCAGGCCAGTCAAGTTCATCCACACCAGACTCTTTCATCCATGTCTTTATGGACTTTGCTTTGTGCACTGGTGCACAGTCATGTTGAAAGAGGAAGAGGCCAGCTCCAAACTGTTCCCACAAAGTTGGGAGCATGGAATTGTCCAAAATGTCTTGGTATGTTGAAGCATTCAGAGTTCCTTTCACTGGAACTAAGGGGCCAAGCCCAGCTCCTGAAAAACAACCCCACACCATAATCCCCCCCTTCCACCAAACTTTACACTTGGAACAATGCAGTCAGACAAGTACCGTTCTCCTGGCAACGCCAAACCCAGACTTGTCCATGAGATTGCCAGATGGAGAAGCACTATTCGTCACTCCAGAGAACGCGTCTCCACTGCTCTAGAGTCCAGTGGCAGCGTGCTTTACACCACTGCATCCAACGCTTTGCATTGCACTTTTTGATGTATGGCTTGGATGCAGCTGCTCGGCCATGGAAACCCATTCCATGAAGCTCTCTGCACACTGTTCTTGAGCAAATCCGAAGGCCACATGAAGTTTGGAGGTCTGTAGCGATTTACTCTGCAGAAAGTTGACGACCTCTTCGCACTATGCGCCTCAGCATCCGCTGACCCCACTCCGTCAGTTTACGTGGCCTACCACTTCGTGGCTGAGTTGCTGTCGTTCCCAAACACTTCCATGTTCTTATAATGCAGCTGACAGTTGACTGTGGAATATTTAGGAGCGAGGAAATTTCACGACTGGATTTTTTGCACAGGTGGCATCCTATCACAGTTCCACGCTGGAATTCACTGATTTCCTGAGAGCGACCCATTTTTTCACAAATGTTTGTAAAACCAGTCTGCGTGCCTAGGTGCCTTGATTTTATACACCGGTGGCCATGGAAGTGATTGGAAACACCTGATTTTGATTATTTGAATGGACAAGCGAATACTTTTGGCAATATAGTGTAACTTATAAGTTCAAAATTGACTTTGACTCATGGATTTTCATATTTTGTTCTCTGTTATCACACTGCGTTTCCCTTTAATTTGTTGCCAAAGTTTTAGAACAGGGCTGTCAAACTCCAGCTATCTATTGCATGGAAGGAATTCTGGGAATCATAGGCATCAACATCTGGGGAGCCGTGAGTTTCACAGCCATGCTTTAGAAGTTCATTTTTGTCGAACAGTCATTTCATCTGGAGAATCAGTATATTGCTCTGACTCTTGCTTGGGTCCCTTTCCACCAGCTAGAAATTGTGATGCGTCTATGGAAACTGCACGCTAAACATGGGCATGGGCAAAAATTTTGGATCTATTTCAGATTCATAAATTTCTGAATCCAAATATTCGAAAGCTTACTATGTGGACCGATTCTAAAATATCAGACCGATCTTTGCCTAATGATGAGAGTTAGGGAATCTGTATTGACCAGTGAGTGCAATTTTATTCAGTTATCCAAATCGATTTGATTATATTCTGATCTTTTTGGATCGATGCAGAAAATTGATTTGGTTCGGAGGCTTGGCAGTTTTTGAATTTGGATGGTTGAGAATCGCAGATAGTTGGCCCAATTTGTATTAGACGCAAGTCTACTGCACACCAAATCCAGTCACCAGGCCAATATGGAATGTTGTAAATCATGGCTGTCAAACTCAGGCCCTCTAGAGGTTTCTGGACTAAGGGGGTTATTCAAAGAGATCCGAATTGTGGCCGAAAGGTAACCGAACAGTGAAATCAGCATACTCTTACCTTTCCTGGCCATTTGGCTATTCAGAGAGCAGGCAGTTCGCCAAATGTTGGCAAATTGCCTGCACATACGGTGCCTGTTCGAGGGCAGTGAATCCCCATAGAGAAGCAATGCTTCGTCTATTCAGAGAACAAAAACCAGCAGGGAAAAGTTGCCGAAATGCCCTGCTGTTCAGCGGTCTCATTCGACAGATTTATCCAGGCCATTTCCAAAGGCTTCAATGTTAAAATTTTTCCCGTTTTAACTCAATATCTAATAAACCGTTTAATATTATATTCTGCAGTAAAAAGTCTCTTTGTGTATAGATTATTTAGGATCTGTTAGGCTTTTTGGAGATTTTTTGGGCAAAAAGTTTTTTCCCCCTTTTTTTTAAATCGTTTTTTCATTTTTCTGTAACAGCCCTTTTTATTATCATTCATTGGATCTTATAGGTAAATTCCAGGCATTTTCATTCAGTAGTGTTTTTGCAAACGGCGTTTCACATTTCAAACTTGCAAGCGTACTCTTTTTTTTTTCACCTCATTCGTCTGCGTGACGGGTTTTTCCGGCAGCTGCTCTGCGCTGTGATCGGTGGCTAGTCAGGTTTCTCTGGCAGGTTCGGCGGGGTTAATCCAGCTGTTTTCTGCGGGTTTCAGTGAGTGTTCGGTGAGTGTTCGGCGATTGTACGGTGACTTTTCGCTTCTTTCTGAATAAGCCTGCTAAACGTCCATGATTCTCTGGCCAGCTTTTTACATTGAAAGAATTCTGGAAATTGTAGACATGAACATCTGGGGGGCCGTGTGTTTGACAGCCCTGGTGTAAACAGTACATATTATTCTCTTGTTTTACCTTCAGGAAAGAGGACGGACATCTTGAATATTGGATCCAACTTTGCTAACCTTTTTTTTTCTTAAGAAAGTGTCGTTTTTATTATAAAGAAGGCTTAATTGCACTGGCAGCATTTGTTTAACTAATGATTTGAAGATGTGTTGTATGGAAGCAATTACATTGTCAGTTTGCTTGAGTTAAGTAGTCGGTAATGAGTTGACAGAATGTTATTGAGCAATTATGCAAATCTCTGGTGAAAAACAAAATAGTTTCTGGTTCTTCATGTAATTCTTCTCTTGGTTCACCTATTGGGTGTTTAGCATTGTTGTGCATTGAATGGAAGTTTCAAAATGTTATCAGTTTCACCAAATAAAATAATGAATAGACGTTCTTCTTTCATCTTCACCTCAATTGACCCGACTTGTTGAGTTAAATAAATAAGGTAAAGAAATAGAGGCAGATTGTATAATAGACTCTGAAGTGGACAAACCTAATGAGCTAAGAGAATTACAGCTAAGCTCGACTCCTCTCGGAATCTATTAACGGAATATATACATTTGAGCGGTTTCATCTGTCTGCATAATAATACTTTGTATTAATGGTATAATTTTGAATATTTCTGCCTGTAGGAAATAGATGAGGATTGCATCCCAACTGTGACAGCTCAGTTGGTTAATATGCCAACTGAAATATCTGTTCAGGTCAGGTCCGCTCTCTTATCTGAACGAGTATGTTTTATCAACAGCAACGGGAAGTTCTTAATCAGATTTTTAAATAAAGTGAAATTAAACATAACTCCCATTAAATAGAACTCCGAACAACGTGTCTTTAACTGTTTGCGAACTATAACCTTTTCACTATCAAGTGCTTCTTTTTTAATATATCATAACATTTGTTTGAAACTTGGGATGCTCAGCTAGCAACTACATGTTGAGTAAAACAGTAAGATTGTTACTCCAAGATAATAAAAAGTTTCAAATAATTTAATTTGATTTTTTTTTATTTTTCATTTAATCATCCAACCCTTACAGAAAAATTGCTCGGATGAAAGGTTCTAAACTCTAGATGCCATCCCTTATCTGGCACAATGTCACCTGGGGTCTGCAATATCAGCATACAGGCAGAAATGGCCTTTCTGTCAGTAAATGTGCTGCAGACAGATAATAAAATGGTGAGATCTCCTGCTTATGGGGGTTTGTAGTGATCAGAATGAGATTATTAGAAATGCAATATCTGTATGTGCTGCATAATACCTGTGTATGGCAATTACAGCAACACCTTGTATCTGTATGTGCTGCATAATGCCTGTGTACTGCAATTACAGCAACACCTTGTATCTGTATGTGCGGCATAATGCCTGTGAATGGCAATTACAGCAACACCTTGTATCTGTATGTGCTGCATAATGCCTGTGTATGGAAATTACAGCAACACCTTGTATCTGTATGTGCTGCATAATGCCTGTGTATGGCAATTACAGCAACACCTTGTATCTGTATGTGCTGCATAATACCTGTGTATGGCAATTACAGCAACACCTTGTATCTGTATGTGCTGCATAATACCTGTGTATGGCAATTACAGCAACACCTTGTATCTGTATGTGCTGCATAATGCCTGTGTACTGCAATTACAGCAACACCTTGTATCTGTATGTGCGGCATAATGCCTGTGAATGGCAATTACAGCAACACCTTGTATCTGTATGTGCTGCATAATGCCTGTGTATGGCAATTACAGCAACACCTTGTATCTGTATGTGCCGCATAATGCCTGTGTATGGCAATTACAGCAACACCTCGTATTTGTACTGTACAGGGATTTTCACTCATTTGAACGCCCTGAATCATATCCCTGTACAGCAGTGACCCCAAAACTCTCTCTATATTCTGCCAAATCCCTGGCTGATGCAATGAAGAATCAAAGTGTTGGAGCTTTTTGTTACAGTGACGTTTGTCGCAGCTATTTGCAGCTGTTTGTCTCTCCAGGGTGCACGGAGAGAGATAAAACAAAGGATTTTGTCTCACCACAGGGTACACATTAATCTTGCTTTAAAAAGGTGTGATAATGGCCTCTTGATATGCTAATGAGTGCTTTTCAATGCATTACAATGCAAAATTTAGTACATTTATTATTTTAGACCTGAAGGGTTAAAAGAATATAAACGACATAGAAATAACAAACCTATGACTTGTAATAATTAGAAGTTCCGTTTTAATTCTCGACTCTTTAGGAAGGTTATATGTACATTTTTCTGTACTTCTAAGGCTGTGTACGATTTTACCAGCGGAACAGTTTTATGTCCCAAATAATGCAAAGCGCCGCTGGAGCCAGAGGAAAAAAAATGCTGCATATTGAAATGAGCACCTGATATCTCATAAAAATGTTCCTTACCGTCAAACAGCAATTTCCATGTCTTTTTGCTCCGCTAATCATATCTGATAAGTGATAACTGATTCTCTGCTTGACGAATTATGCAAAAGTCAGGCAATCAAAAAAAATGCAATGTGAATTTACAACACGGATAAACATATCCCTGCTTCCCTACTACCCACATGCAAACAGTTTATGTTTGGGTACTTAATAAATAAAAATACATTAACTCTATTGCAGTGACAAAGAATTATGTTTTAAACGCTGTACATTACTGGATTGTGTAGGTTTACTATAGAGGTTATTTGCTAACCTCAGAATTGGAAGGTGAATTTCACTGTTTGGTCAGGGCCGAATTTGCATCTCAGGAGAAATGTGGATCATTCCAACCAAAAAAATAGAAATACGCCAAAATTAATTTTTAAATTTTCATTTTGGGGCAAACTAGCAATTTAAAGAAAAAAAACTGAAAAAGAGATTCTCTCTGCGCTCAAATCAACAGAAAGGGCAGAATCAGTTTCTTTAGAACAGAGAAAAAAAATAATATTGAATTTACTTTTAATTTTTTTATTTTTACACATTATATGGTTATGTTTGGTATCATTGTAAAGGCCAGTCTCTGTCCTTTCCAATGACACCTCACTTAACCTTGTGCGGTGTGCAATTCAGAGATGCAGGTTCCAAAGTCCCCCTGTCTCTCCTCATTGCAGTGCCACAGTCTAGGTTGTTGATGAAACAATGCGTTGCATCATCAGCTCCGCACTTGCTGGCAGTGTGGGAAATGAGAAGGTGAGTTAGCGCAGCATCACTGTTCACTTTATAATTGTAAACTGAATAAAAGTGCTGCGTTAGAAAAAATATATATATCATTTTGTTATTTTATTTTTTTACATAAATCTAACCTGGTTTTATTTGGTATCACTGGAAATGCCATAATCTGGCCTTTCCAATGATACCTCATATGTCCTTCTAGTCCTAGTCTACAGTTCTAGTCCTATAGTCTAGTCTACAGTGGTGTAAATATTTGTAAATTGTAAAAAAACAAAAAAATATTTTTTTACAGAGCAAGGCGCCTCCTTGTGGCAGGCGCCTGTATGCACATGCCTACTCTGCCTAGTTATAAATCCGTCCCTGCGTTTGGTGCAATTTCGGGTTAATTTCTCTATTCACTAAACTGTTAATTCACCAAATACTGGCGAATTGCCAGCAAAATACGGTGCAATTCACTGCAATTCAGTGGCAACTAAATTGCCTCAGAGAAGACCATTGTGTCTTCTATTCACAGAACATCAATTTGCACCGAAACAGGCTATAGTATAGTATACTATAATATAGTACACAAACGGCGTATGGAGCGCTTGTGATATCTGCTGTCATTAGAACCACCTACTTTCTACTATCTCAGAACAACAGTTTTTGTGCAAATTTAGGGCCATATTACATTCTCTGCGAAATTGCGCTCGCGCAGCGCAATTTGTTTTGCGCACGAAAAAAACGTTATCGCGCGAAAATTAACGTGGAATTCCGATCATAGTGCATTTTTTCTTCCTCCAAGATTTTTTGTGCCCAAATCCGACGCGCAAAGCCGTTCGCAAATGAACGTTTGCCTGCAGGAATCGGTGGGCAGACTGTTTTGTCACAGGATTTGTCACGGGAATCAGCCAACATCAATCAACCATTTCCAATAAAATATTTACAAACTAATAAAAAGGAAAAAACAAAATTAACAACCACCAGCCAAAAAAATAAAAAATTAACAATGACACAATTCATAAATTTTAATGTTTGGGTATGTGTAGAATGTGTAACTGTACTGTGCTGTATTTTTTTTTTCGTGCTGGTGTATTTCGTTTCGCCCAGAACGATCACATTTACAGCTACCACCTGCTTTTCAAAGACGTTACGAAAATGCGCGCAAACTTTCGTTGCGCGAAGATTGGAATACCATCCACGTACTAACGCATTGGCGCTCACAATGTTAAGTATGGGATGCTCGCACGAACTTGTGCTCGCGCTGGGTTCACGTAGGGTCACTCGCGTTAGACGATAACGTGCGTTTTGTGTGCAAAGGTCGGAATACGACGTTCAGCGCAAAGGATTTTGCCCCTCGCGTTAATGCGTTTTTGCGCACGCGTTAACAAGTGCGCATAGAATGTAATAGGGCACTTGTATTTGTTTGTTAACTTCACATCCCGTGCTTCTCATAAATGTTTAAAAAACAATCAACAAAAATGATCGGCAGTGAAGGGGTTAAAATAAATTAAGAATTGATATACTGAGCAATTAATTTAAAAATACATTTGTCTGCATTTTTATATAATCAATACTTCACAGGAAAGATGTTTACGTTGTTGTTGTATCTATTTATTTATATTTCCAATGCATTCTATATATCCCGAGCTGGAAATCCAGGCTGCGGAAATACAACGCATGATGTATGATGACATTTCTTGCACAATTAGTCTATGAAAAAATGCTTTCTGCCATCTAGAGATTGATGGACTAGGACCTTCACGGTTTTTCAACAGAAGTGCTGGTTTTGTCACTGCAAAGTCATTCTACGGTGAGATGTTTCAATACATGCACACAGACTGCAATCTTAGCTATAAAAGTGCGTTACGTACACAAGAAGGGCTCAACGCACACACACAATACTCTATACAGTCAAACTCTCCAAGCGACAGAGCAAAGCCCAGCATCACGATCATGGTCCTGGGTTTGGCAGTGCAGGAGGTATATTTGCAGGCAGGTGATACACAGCAGGCAGGTACAGGATACAAACAAGGTACAGTATATGAGAATGACAGGAACTCATGATGGAAATCACAGGAACTGGGATTACAGGGAATGCAACCAAAACTAACGCCGGGGCAGCTCTGGTAGCCAGGCGGGCTGGATCATGCAGGGTGGCATAGCACTCCACCCGACTCTCCAGCAACCCCCCCAGCCCGCTTCCTTTCCCTACCTCTGATCGCCACAATTGGAATGCCTGACCAGGAGCAACCCACCTGCAGCCAACTGTGGCGATTAGCCGCTGGCAAGGGAGACATGGCAGCAGAGTTGCCGGAGAGCTGCAGGGCATGCTATGCCGTCCCTCAGCATTCAGGCCCATACGATGCAAGAACGGCATAGCATGTGTAGCGCTCACTCCCGGAGGAGCCGCTGAATTTAACCTCGGGTTAGTCTCTCCGCACTAGGGAATAAATATACACCAGCACTGTTGTGGATTTTATAAATTATATACTTTACTGGTCTCAATAAAGCGGCATATTTAATGTAAGCACGGTATATAGAAAACAGGATTTCGTAATGCGAGAAACGCGCAGCGGTAAAAGAAAAGTTTAACCCCTTCTTTTTTGGAGTGTAAGTCCCGTGCAGGTTATGTCCCAAAAAGTGTGTGTGTGTTAGCTCAGGTACCCGGATACTCTATTCGACTGGCCAGTGAATGGATTTAATAAATCTTCGACTAGTCACGTTGGGGCCCTGTAGATTTAAGCAATACTGCAGCGTGCTTCGTTAAACTTTGACTGTGGCCTGGAAGGCCTCTCACCCATCCGCCAGACAATCTGTTCTGCTGCCCGATCAAGGACATCTCTCCGCTGGATTATACTGGGACCCTGTGCCACCGGATCCGCTTCTCCTGCTTGTCCATCTTCTACAACAAGATCTACGCCTACCGCCTGCACTCCCAGAGGATCATTGCGGTCTCCTTACTCGGGGTCCAATCTGGAACTCTGTGTCTGTGCAAAACCTCTCAGCGGTGGATTACTAGGTCTCTGGCAAGTCACTGTATCGATCCCCAGCGTCGGCAAGGCAGCGCCAGCTCTCCGGCCTGGTAACAATCGCTCACAGTCTCACGTGCGTCTTACTCTGCTCACCGCTCGGCTCACACTGGCTCTCCTTCGTACGAGGCTGCGGATGTCCTTTCCTCCTTCCCCACCCACTTCCTGTCTCTGCCCCAAAGCATGCTGGAAAACGTAGTCCCATTGTCCAGTATAGTTTACATTGCGCTTGTCTCCCTCTGGTGGCCAAACCCGAGCAATACAGCAACAGAGTTTTAAACAGCGCTACACATGCCTGGCAGTGTTAAGGAGTTAAAGCAAGACTTTGCTACCAAAGAGTCATAACATACAAGTCAAGGTTGCCCAGGTTGCCCCATGAACTGTTTTGGCAAATCTGTAATGGGGCGACTCCGCTAAATAAGGAGTCCACAAATGATTGAAGTTCAGAGGGAGAACCAGTCCTGGAATAGACAATGGTCCTGAATGCACGACAGGAAAAAGTGCTGGCCAGGGGTCATGTCACTGCAGCAGCACGGGTCTTATTGTGGACCTAACATGCTCCTGAGTTTGTGCGCAAAACCAGGAGATTTGGTCACGTCATGAGACCATGGTGTTCCAAGCTCAGCACTTTATCAACATACCCCAATACTGGTGGTTAGGGTGTAGGGTCCCATACTACTGTCAAGGCCGGAGGTAAGCGTTATCCTGGTCATAATTTCAGGTCTACCTGTAAAGAATATCATATGAGAAGCACAACGAGGACCAGGGATTTACTTCCTAAAGATGTTTTTGTTTGTAGTATCTGTGTTCGGATGAAGATTCCAAATGTCAAGTTATAGATTTACATCATAAGCCTAACGTAGGCTCGTAATGTGATAGTGGACATGGTGGTTTATGTTTTATAGCATTTATTATTTGTTCGAAGAGAATGAACATGTTTTACAAGCAAATATTTCTTCTTTTAATTCTAGATAAAGAGCTGATTTTCCGTACACAAAATGGTAACGTGTTAAAGCTGAACGTACAACTGAATGAGTCAAGATTGCTGATAGAGAGCAGAGTGTTTGTAAGTATATCTACATGGTTTTCAGTCTATTTGCGTTTGTATTTTTTAAGTGTTTTACGTGTTCACAACATAAAATTTCCAAGTATTTGTTGCATCAAAGACAAAAAAAAGGGAACGACATCAAGCTGTATCTTTAATTCCTAGTGGTTGTGGTCTGTAAATTTAAATTTAAATTAAAAAGGGGTTACTTGCAAATCATTGGGCCTCTTCCAATGTTGATGTTAAGTTAAGCTCTCAAGTCATACAACCTAATGGATCAAGTGCTAGCTTAAAATCGACACGTCCTATCTCTTCCAAGAAACAACCTGAGCTCTGCTTGCCTCTCAGATATCGTGACTCCTTACAGTACATTAATGTCACCTATATGTTATATGGGAGATGTTAATGTGACGCCTACAGATGAAGAATGAGCTATTCCAACCTAATTCGTCCTTTAACTGTGCCTGTCGTTATTCAGTAATGAACAACATCTTCTAAACCGTGGTGTTAAGTGATAGTACCTTTTCAAAATCACTTAACATATTATTTTTAGTGATGGTCGAACACCTCTGTGTTCGGTACGCATTCGAACTCGAACACCCGAAAAGGTTCGACCGTGAACTCGAACACAATGCGAACACAATGCAAGTCAATGGTGCTCGAACGTTCTAAAATGAAGGTCCCCTCCAAGTGGGCATATATGCAAGATATTGGCCATAAAAGGTGTATGGGGGTCCGGGTACTGCGAACTTTCAAACAGCCGATGTTCGAATCGAACTTCGAACCAAATCGAACCGGCAGCGCATCCCTAATTATTTTAACCCAACCAAAAAATGCAGTGCTCAAGTCAGATCCCTCAGGAAAGAGAACGTTGCGATCCCCCACCTCCTCTTTCCGTAGACAGCTTAACAATGGGAAGAAATAGTTCCCATGTACTTCTATGAATCCTTCGGCCATCCCATCCTGACTTTGCTCCAGCGGTATCGCGTCTGTCTCCATGGTGTCCAATGGACTCCTGCAGCTGATAACAGTGCCTTGCACCACTGCCAGTATCCTGATACACCTCAAAAGTATCACAACTCAAGCTACTGACAAAATGGCTCAGTTGGAATACAGGTGTTAAAAGTAAGTCTCACATTTAACGTCAACGTTGGAACAGAGGCCCTTGTTTTTTATATTGCAGTAGTTCAGTTGGGTTAGATTAGTCAGTTGGGTTGAATTAGTTGACAATTGCATATTGAGTTAACTGACATTTAAGTCATTTGATGAACAAAGTAATTAATAGCAGATCATCAACATCCCTAAACAAATGTATCCAGAATCCATCAGGTGGAGCAGGTGCCAGATCCATCAATGGAAGATGGCCATTGCTATATGGAGCTATAATTCAGAACCAAGTGAGATACATCCATTCCCGCACTCTGTATATATTGGTTATATACCTGATAGCATGTAAAAAATAAATTTCTAGAAAGGATCCCTATATCCTTACCTAAATCAGGAAGGAATCTCAAATATGATTTCCCCATCCCTTGCCATCGAAAAGCAGTAGTATGGGAAATGGGTGACCAAACAATGTTGAATTGTATACCCGCAGACCCCTCTTAACCTAAACTGACATGGTATGGTGTTCTCATTCCAACTTCTTTAATTAAACCACATATTATAATTCTTATAATGATGGCAAAGTTTGGCATGGGAGTAAGAAAGTCAAAACCCTAAACATGTGTCGTGACTCCTATCACCTGCTCAGCTGTTTTCAGTCCTGGATCTCTTCTTGATTTGGGTGCTGTCCGGCTCTGTCCGTGTTCCATTTCAATTTGCCGTTCTTATGCTGGACTCTCGCCAACACTATTTCTGATGCTGCATTGTCGCATCATTCTGCCATGTCCTTTCATGGTGGTTCTGTTGGACAGTGTCATTCATGCATGTTCTGGCGTTCGAAAACTATTCCAACCAACAAATGGGTTTCAATACCTATGTAACATCCTGCAACATTCTGTTCTATGCACTGTCATAGTGTCTTCACCCCTCATCACGGTCCTTATTATTATCCCCAACTATCCGCACTTCTCCTCTCCATGACCTTGTGTTTGTTTTATCGTGATGGTGTATTTCTATGCTCCTGACCAGGGCTTGTTTCTCCAGGACTCTCTTAGTATAGCTCCAGCCAATCTAAGGACCAGCTTCAGTTTAGGGTTTTCTGAGCTTCTGTGGCACTATCTGTTGTCTGCGTGTTGGGTCGACTTAGTAACCATTGCACTCTGTCCTCCATTCCATACTGTGAGCTTGTTAATGAAATGAATGGGTCTCATTAAACCGCAATCAGATACCTTATCATCTAAACCCATGGAGAAATGGTGTGAATATCTTGCGGGTTGATGTATGGAGGTGTGTGAAATAGCTAAGTGTAGATTAATACTTTGGACAATAAGAATTTGATGTATGGTGAGCAGATAGTTTCTTTGTACCTTCAGTGCCACCTCTTGCACCACACATGGAGTGAGGGAACGGGCAGACGGGAGTTATAGAGCTCGTAAATAGTGGTATATGTTTTGAGGACCCTTGTTCTTTTTGTGCTGTACTTTGGGTTGGAATTACTGTTTTGATTTTCCAGTTCAGGAGGGCATGCCACCTTGGCCCTCCAGTGGCCCTCTCCTTGCTTTACCAACACTTAATTTGGCATCCTGATTGCTACTGAGACCTGCCTTGTACACTCTCTTCTTTTATTGGCAGCAATGTAGAGCTTCTCCATTAACCCTTGCATTGATCAATCTTTTATCCGCCATTGATTTGGTGACCGTTTGATGAATGCTTCTAACACCAGTATCCAGATTTGCATAGCTTGACCTAGTGCGCCGGTGGTTAAAGTAATGACACAGATGACTCTTGCCAAAGTGAGAAAGAGTCATCGGGGGAGATTAAGGCTAATGATTTGCATAATGTCATTGACCTTTCATTATGAAAAAGAAATGAGTAGTATGCTTAACCTCTCATACTGTGAGCGGGCAGCCCTCCCACTTTATATGTTCCGCTCGACCTTTCGGTAATAAATATATATACGGAATGTCAAAGAGCTGTTTTCTCACGTTTTACTTTTCCTTTCATAAAAGAATAAAAAAAACAACATGTTGTGTGAACATAATGTGCTTGACATGTAATTATATACAAATGCAACATGCAGTCAGATTTTGTTTCTCAAAATAAATAATTACATTTTTGTAACTAAAGCCTCAATTTAATTCAGCCCAATAGGTAAAATCAGCACCTCTTTTGGCTGCATTTTGTCTATTTTTCGGTTCTGGAAATTCAAATGTGGATTTATTCGGCGAGAATATTGATGAGATTATTCATTTTCTAATACTTATATTTCAGATGAATTAATCTTCTATAAGTGTCTGCAGGTCTCTATTACACAACCTCAGTTAACCCTTATGTCAGGAATATAATTCCCTGCCTCTCCGAATGACAGGGCTTCAGGCTGTAGTTAGTTACAGGATTAGCTTTGATGCCCTGTTTTAAAAATAACTAAATAGTATTGAGAATCAGTAGAGCATGGACAGAGTCCTTGTGTTCCATATTAGCAGAAACATTCTTACGAAAGTCCAGGTTTGGTATAAGATCGATTTTTCTTGTAGCAGCAACGGAGACAGCAAAAATATGTCATCAATGTAACCACCACTTCCAGTAATTGAGGTTTCTAGTCATTTTGTTCAGATTATAGACAAAGCACAAGTAATAATATATTACCTTAAGAAAGAAGAATCCATTCTAAACACTTTTTTACTTGGAATAGGAATTGCCAGGCTGTGTAGTTCAGAAATATATTATAGTCTAAAAACTAAATGTTGCTGCAGTTGAAGGAAGTGTCCAATTAGAAAATAAGCTTTATCTTTCTGATTGGTACCAATTAAAAAGGGTTTCTTTTGGGTTTTCTTGAATTTATTTACTAATTGCCTCTTGAATCAAGCACTGCTTATTTGGATGACATTGTGACATAAGAACTTCCCTAGCAACGTAAAGAAATAACATCATTGCATCGAAAATAATGAACCTCTGCTCTTAAGTGATGGACTGTCACACATTTCCTTAACTTCATCACTACCAAGTGGTTTTCCATAAAACCTCTGTTCAAAACCAGTGCTTTTATGGAAAACCACTTTCCATTACCCAAACTGTTATAATGTATGTAACATCTATACATGCATTGCTACAATACAATACAGGAAGCTCACTTGACAGGCAGAGATCTCCCCCTGTTGGCTAAATTTTGCTACTGCAGCATGTTTCTGAAACATGCAAACAGGAGTCAGTGTCCCTTACAGCCACCTGAGACCTGAGTGTCACGGGTCCCCCGGATGCACCTCTGGGTGGCTGGCGGCCAGTAGCGCCATCCTCGCTGTGCCCCGGCCAGCCACCGAATGATGTGGCCGGTGGCTTTGGGTAAGTGATGTGAGTGGGGTGCGGTGTAATGACGCGACACCTGCCAGATTTAAAAAACAATAAGTGAGTTATGTTCAATGCTCTGCCGTGGTTTAACCTGATCAGCGCGTTTCTTGTCTGTGATTTTCTTGTGTACGATCTCCTGGCTCTGACTAACTATCCGTTCTGCTACTGATTCCTGGCTGTGTCTGTCTACCCGTTCCGGTTCTGACCCCTGGCTTTGTCTGATTATTCCGCTCTGGTTCCTAACTTCTACTTGCTCCGACTTTGATTATTCTGTGTGTCTGTCCTGTGTTTCGAAATCCAGCTGTCCTAAATACCGGCAGTGTAGATAGACAGTGTCTGTGTGTAAGGATCAAGGGATTCCATGACTTTAGGAAAATTATCTGGAGCGAGACCATATGCGAGTGCTCTGACCAGCCCCAGATACTGAAGCCCAATGGGAAATATCTTCGTGGCCCTTACATCCGTGGCACCTAGACAGGCTGTACAGGTTTTGACACAGATCAAGGCCCTTGGAGCCACTGGGCCGCTCAACGTGTCATCGGCTGTCACCCCCCCGACGGTGGCCTTGGCTGTAGAACAGCAGTTCCCAGGATGCTATGCTATACAGGCTACAGGCTGTCAACCCAAATAGAAATATAAGTCTGTGAGTATTTCAATCACTGTGTCAGCATTATCTTTGCGTTATTTTACCATATTTCTTTTGGTTTGGAAGCTCATTTGATTTCACCATCTCCTGTTTTTGAATATCACCCTCGACTTGATGGTTGTCTTGATGACTTGATGTGTATCTTGTTTAATGTGATGCTATATATTGGGGATTTATAAGTAAAAATAATAACAATGTACATAATCCCTAATCCATAAACATAATAGAGAGCTATAATTTTCCACTTACTAGGTCTTACTAGGTAGCACAGCACAGCCTGCTCTTTGCTTGCTACTTTGTGTCAAATGCACTTATGTTTCACCTGGTGGAGCACATGGCTAGAGGAATAGAGTAGCTGAAGCCTGTTGAGAAGAAGATGCTTCGATCGCCTTGCACCGGTGGATTCCAGGAATAATTTTCAGCACCGGCTGCCAAATGTGAAAGGCAGGGCTATGGACCACAGGGATCGATACATACTGTACATTCATTTTTGTAACATTATATTATGCTGGTCCGACATTTTCAGCAACTCCCCCCAGGGTGGTAGTTGATGTATCACATTGTGCAGTACAGCACTAAATCATGTTTTCAGGCTCTTGGAGTAAATCAAATGCTTTCTCCTTGGAAATCACTTAATTTTTGCATCACAGTTTGTACTTTACATTTAATTAGGATTTTGTTTTTTACATATATCACCAGAAAATTCCACTGCAATGTTAGGAGCAGGGTCTGAAAGAGCTGACACAAGCTTGTAGCTGAACGAGGGGCAGAAAAATAATAACTAAATGGAAAAAGGGGCTCCAGTGATTAGCTGTATCATTAAAGGAACACTATATCATAAAATCCTGGCTGCTGGTGATCCTGGGTGGGGTGGAGGAAACTCCTTCACTTCACCCCACAATTTCACCAGATGTGGGGGGGGGGCTGGGAGGGGTAGTGTCACGGTGACTCAGGGGATGGGGCGCCTGGCAGCAGCTTCCTCGCTGCTCGCTGGCCAGGCGCCGAATGTAAGCGCTTCCGGGCCCGCTCACGTGGGACGCCGAGGGGCGGGGCCTGGCGCTGTGACGCGGACCCGCCGGGTTTAAAACCCAGTCTCTCCTATACACCGGTGCCCTGACGTGGTATTCACCTCCCGCAGAGCTCTTGTGATTTTTGGCTATCTCCTGTGTATGATCCTTGGCATTGGCAAACGAATCCTCCTGTGTATGACCCTTGGCATTGGCAAACGAACCCTCCTGTGTATGACCCTTGGCATTGGCAAACGAACCCTCCTGTGTATGACCCTTGGCATTGGCAAACGAACCCTCCTGTGTATGACCCCTGGTATTGGCATTTACTCTGCTCTAGGTTCTGCCCTTAACGTTGGTACTGAGGTCAGTCTATGTGGCATCCTAAGCACGCATCAGATTACCTCTGCTATTACTAAAGTCCTAGGGAGGACTTGTGATCTGGTCTGTACCCCTGTCTGGTATTTCCCTTTCTTTGTCTGTTACCTGCTTCATTGTCTACATAGCTTTGCCGACCATTCAAGGATCGGAAGAGTAGAAAGGGAGCTACAGAAAGAGATATATATCTTGGTAGTCAGAAGGATTCGTGACGATACTCTATTCCATACCTCTGTCTGGTGTTACCCCTTGTCTATCTATTGTCTGGTTAATTGTCCTTCTAGTTTCGCCGACCATTCAAGGATCGGAAGGGTAGAGAGCGGTCTGCGTAAAGGGACCACACTTCTGGTAATCAGAGGGATCCGTGACAGGTAGAGTATGGGGAGCTCTCCTCATACCCTGACCACTTTAAATCAATAAAGGGGTCAGGATTAGTAGAGTGTCCCTTTAAATATAGTACTGTGAAGAAAGGAATTGTACAATAGTCCTTTAGGAGGCAGTGACACAATTTGCCAGTCGTAAGCTCCAGTAGACCTCGAATGGAAATTCCTCTACAACTATATCATTACAAGTTCATATGTTACTACTGGTATTACAAGTAAAACGCTAGCGTTTTGAAGCATGCATACTCTGACATCCAACCATAAAAAAAGGGGTTATTGCAAACTACTAAAGTGCACATACCTGGCGAAAGAAAACATGAGATTATTTCTATATTTTTATGAGTGTAGAACCAAAACCAACTATTCGATAGTGCTATAAAAATCAGAGTTGGGTGTTGGGCGTAAGATGCAAATGGTTGGTGTTTATTCCATCGTTTTCCATGTTTTACAGAAATTGCGTTTGCTCATAATTTCATTATTGCAGGAAGGAATTGATACCTTTAGTTTACCTGGCAGTGGATAGTGTTAAAATTGGGTGGGTGTGGCCAATGGTGGCAGGTCAAGTTGACCATGACGCAATCGGCCGGATCTTTCAGTCTCCCAATTGGTCCAATAATTATAGCACAACTCTAGCTTAACTATTATGGGAAGCTTAGGAAATTCTTTACTCTCAGCCCATGGTTCATAGTCATATTGGTCAACTGGCCATTTGCGGGATTTACCCCTTACTACCCAAAGACAACATGTATTGCCATCCAATCAACATACTAATCTTTGAGTGATACCTTGCGGCAGTTGCCGAGAGATGTTCTATCGATAAAGCTTTACTTGTAATGAAACCACTTGTAACAAATAAGAGATGGAAGAATTTCCTAAGCTTACTTACCATAATAAATAAGTGATTTAGCTGTGCCATAGTTGTTGGGCCATTCAGGAGGCTGAAAGAACTATTTGTGGTATGGCCATCTTGACCCACCAACCAATGGCCATACCCACACATTATAAACTCTACCCACTGCCAGCTTAGTTGAGTTAATTAATTAATTAATTAATTAGATTTTTCAAAAGAATTTACAAAAAATATAAAATAACACAGAACGGGAAACAATATACAGTAAGAACTGACAAAATAATCTATCAGATATGAAACCGTAAAACTTTGCTATAGGCATAAGTAGGAAATTGTGACGTGCCTTGCAATTTATCGTTTTTCCTACACGATTTAGCCATACCTTAATGCTTCGATCCAGGCATCATGTATAATTATATTATTTAGTATTTTGTAGTGATTATTTTATTGACGGTTGCCTTCTCCTAAATGAAGATGAATGTCTCTGTGTCAGCAGTTGGAGGTTTCCATGGACTCCATGTTTATCGTCTTTATTTCTCTGCCACTTACTATGTGATAAAGGTCAAGGAAGGTAAAAAATTATGACAAGAAGTAACATTTAACCTATTCATTTGCAAGCACTCTGATGTGTACAGTCAATAGATGTTCCCGGCAAGGTGACACTACATTCTATTTGACGTGACAAGAGAACTTTCTCTGCATTTATCAGTTGACAGATTGATACGGTACACGTGGTAGACAAAGGCTCTTTGAAAGAAAATCTTTTTTGCCGCATGCAGCGAGTTCATTGTGAGGTTTTGTATTATTTCACATACATAGAAATCACAATACACAACACCGGCGCTGGCTGTCAACAGAGCCACCTTTTACCTGATCCCCCAAGCATATTGTGTATGCGTGGCTGCCTTAACCTATTAAGTATCTGCGAAGCTTTCTGCAACCCTAGCACTTGTAAGAGGTTTAACTTTTGAATAGAAATAAGAGGCTAGGTATGGTATAACTCACCCCGCTGAAGGAGAAGCAGAGAATTGCTTGCTATTTGCAGAAAGTGCCATAAGGAAAGGTCAGAGCCCATCCATCATAAAGAACTGAGTCCAAAGCGAAGTCCATTCTATTACATTAATATATGTTGCACAGCATGTGTGTGTCTCCTTTGGGAAAATTTGATATCACGCTGATTTCCTGCACATTCTTTTCATAAACCTTTTTTTCCTGGTCAGTTTTTTTCCAGAATTCTGCTTCCACTTTTCATTTCTAGTATAAAACCGGAAGAAGAAAATCTAAGTCACTCCAAAAGCACTGCAGCCTCTCAGGATCAGAGCCGGAGAGGAAAGGCACTTCACAATTGCAGGAGAGTTTCGTAGTATCTCTTGGGAGGTTCTGTCATGTGGGCACCTGATGTGAGCCAAGGTGGGCCCTTTATACTGGATGTGTAGCCCTTGAGGCCGGTTAGCTGCTGGCTACATAGACACAGACCACAGCACACAGATACAAGAGAAGAGAAATGACAGAACTGGAACAAAAGGAAATGACAGGACAACCTAACTAAAGGGAACACTAATTCTGGGATAAAGGTCCTTGCAATGGCCTCTATACTAGGGAAGGGAACCTCTCAAGAAATACACAGAGACAGGAGAACAGGAAGGGCGAGGGTTAAACAGGATACAATAAGACAATACACACACACCCAGCAGCAACACAGGGAACCCTGAACAGGGGTGAGGTCCTTGCAATGGCCTCTATGCTATGGATAAATAATGCTGCTGGGTAATACACGGAACAGGAATACAGGACACAAGGAACTTCCAATAGAATTGTCAGAACAGCCAGGAATCAGGAATCAGAATATCACTATACAGAACACAAGGAGAATACAAGAAGAAACGTCAATACCAGGCCAAGATCATGCTCAGAGTCAGGAATAGCATAGGTCATACACAGAAATACCAAGACATCGATTACAGGAAACAATGACACAGGAACAGGAACTGGACTCATGTAACAGCAATGTAAGAGCAATTTTAATATTGGATTTGGAAGATCTACACTAGGAAGTCTCCTTGTTTTTCTATATTTCCACATATACTCTACATGGGAAGAAAGTCCTTTCACCAAAAGGTGTGGGTCACCTTAAAAGTGAAGACGTAAAGTACCCAGAGCCAGTGTTGGGGCTCTATATTTGTGAGTGGAACCATTGTATAACAGTTTTCCTTTAATATTTCACAGTACGCCCTACACTATTATGTTGTTTGCTTCTTTTTATGTGATCCATATGGACAATATGAATTAAGAGAACCACCGGATACCCAAAAGCGACTACCATCGCGCCACCAGATCCGTACTTCAAATATATATCAACTGCTTGCGGATGATAATTCTATATTAAATATCAGCTTATTCGGTTGAAAGAATTCGGCCTGAAACAATATGCGAAAAATGCTGCTGGTCCAAAAAGGCTGGCCAGAAAAACGCCTGATAAAGCTTATATTCAGTCAGCATCTTACAGGTTCTATGCCTTTTAGAAAAATCTGATGCTTAAAAATAGATTTCAGTCTGATTCCCTCTATTTCCCTGCTTGAAAATCCATTTATCAGCACCTTTCAGCATTTGAATATTTTACAGAAATCGGCATACCGATAAATTCGAATCGAATCGATTATAGAAGATATTTCCTTTAAAAAGTATAGCTGCGAAAGCTGATATTGGATTGGAATTTTTGTTGGGAATTGAAATGCCAGTAAGCCCTAAATTGACTCCCCCGAACTGAAAAATGGCTGAAAATCAGTGAAAAAAGGTCCTGATTTCAGCCGTCGGGCCGATTTTAAATCGAGCTCTATGGCTCAACAGGCTGAATGGAGAATAGCTGTCATTTTCTCATTTTATAGAAGAATAACGGTGGCGCCATTGTTAGCGTGGTTTACGTAAATGTCACCTGCCATTCTTGAATTTTCCTTCTCTGGTTAGCCGAAATTCACCATAGATGCCACAATCTTGTCTTTTACTACTCTTGCAACTTAAGTGAACTTTTTGGCTTCAACAGCGAACTAGGCTTGTGCACCGATTTTTTTTTTCGGTTCGATTCGGTTCGGCTCGTTCGGATGTTTAAACTTTTCGATTCGGCTAGTTTCGACCGATGTCTGTTTCGATTCGGTTCGGTTCAACTCGTTTTTCGTGTACATTTTTTTTTCCGAATATCGACCATTTTTCGTATTTTCGGGTAACTTTGCTCGTTTTTTGTATTGACTTTTCGAGATTTCGGAAATTTTCGTTTTTTTCGGAACCTCTGTTCTCCTCGTTTCAAAGTGTCTAACTCTTTTCGTTTTGACGGAAACTGCTATGGTTTACTTTTTTTATACTTTATATATTTTTTTATAATAAATTTTTGGTTTGTTTTTCCATTTCACAACTTTATTTAATCATATTAAAATGTTATGAAAGCCAAGGAACAAAAAAAATGAACAAAACGATTTAAAAAAACGCTAAACTGACCCGAATGGTCTGACTTTAAAAATAAAAACCAGAACAAAAGGTTTTAAAACGGAAAAATAGTTGATCAAAAATACGCATTTACAAATACAAAATTTACAGAATCAGCGATATAACCGATAATAGTTAAATATACGATGTCCAGAATTACCGAAATGGAACCAAAATCACGAATGGAACCGAAATCATGAATAGAGCAAAAATAAATTTCGATTTGACACATTTCAAGTCCATTCGAAAATTCCGAAAATATTTTGTTTCGGCTCGGAAAACTTTTCGGATCTGCCATTTTCGGATCTAAAAATTTTCGGAAAATCGGCCGCATCCGAAAACGTGAATTGGAAAATTTCGTGAGAATTCCGAAATTCCGAAACCCGAAACGCACATCCCTACAGCGAACACCTATAATGTCATGCTTTGGATTAGCATGTGAGGTTGCATCACACATGTCCCAGTTTGGAGAGGTAGAGTCCCTATTATGAGCTTTTTAGGGGTTCCTCCTTCTCTTTGGGGAGGCCGAGTACATTACAAAGCTGCAAGGCCATAAAAAAATCAGTAGTAGTTTAACCCCTTCACTATCGTAATGGTGTATACACAATCAGCGGTCGAAGACACAGCAGCACGAGATCATGTTAACACCATCTGGGGCTGTGCTGTATGATTGCAAAGGGGTTATTCAGAGAGCACTGAAATGTCGGCGACATTTCGGTGCTCTCTCGTTCCCCGCACTTCCCTGCACTTAGGGAATCAAAGTTCCCCACCTGCAGTGAATTCAGCATTCACCGCAGGGTCCCTGGAGTGCAGGGAAAACCCGATGAAAACCTGTCGAACACCTGCCAAAATCCCACCGAAAACCCACCAGAACCGTTGCAAAATACACGCCGAACACGTCGGAAAAAGCTGACAAGCCGACGATCACAGCGCAGAGCAGGTGCCATAAAAAGCCGAGAAAAACTGACGAACAGAGTAAAAAAAACATTTGAAAGTGTGAAAATTTAAACGCTGTTTGCAAAAACACGACTCAACGAAAATGTCTGGAATTTACATATAAGATCCAATGAATGATAACAAAAAGGTCTGTTACAGAAAAAAGAAAAAATGCTTTAAAAAAAATGAAAAAAAAAATTACTAAAAAATCCCGAAAAATGCCTAAAAGATCCTAAAAAAATCAATAAAGAGACTTTTTGCTGCAGAATAAAATAATAAACGGTTTATTAGATATTGGATAAAAACGGGAATATTTTTAACATTGAAACCTATGGGATTCGCCTGAATAAACCTGCTGAATGAAAACACCGAACGGCAGGGCATTTCGGCAACTTTTCACTACTGTTCGGTTTCTCTGAATAGATTAACCATTGCTTCTCTATGGGGGATTTCACTGCCTTTGAACAGGCACCGGACTTGCTGGCAGTTCGCCAAAATTTGGCAAACTGCCTGCTCTCTGAATAGCCGAATGGCCCCGAAATGTCACCTTAAATTCACTCTTCGGTGACATTTCGGCGTCAGATCGTCTCTCTCTGAATAACCCTGATAGTCTAATAAATTCCAATGGCAAACCAGCATAAAGTGTTTAGGAATCCATAATTATTATTATTTTTTTGGTCTCTGTCATCAAAGTCTATGTGACAGAATCCTTTTAATGCATTTAATTCCTTTTTTGTGGTTGAAAAATCAAGAACGCCCCGACTTAGGGCCCTACCAGGGCCGGCGCTAGTGTAAGGCGGCACAGGCGGCCGCATTACTGTCCTGGCTTGCTGTCAGTGTGAGGGGGGGGGGAATTCTGTTTTTAAAATACCGGAAGCGGAGCTATGAATGATCTTCAGACATCAAGCAGGGGTCCGGCCGCTCGCTCTCAAACCGATACAGTGTGTCTGCCTCAGTCCCACATTCTAAACATGAGCTGGCACACTGCATAATTTGGCCCCGCCTCCTCACGTGACACGCATAGCCAGGGCACGCAGCAGCAGAAAAGCCTGGAGGATAAACCCCAAAGCTCGGGGGGTGTAATGTTCTGCTCCGGGGGGTGTAATGTTCTGCTCAGGGGGGTGTAATGTTCTGCTCTGGGGGGTGTAATGTTCTGCTCTGGGGGGTGTAATGTTCTGCTGGGGGGGTGTAATGTTCTGCTGGGGGGTGTAATGTTCTGCTCCAGGGGGGGTGTAATGTTCTGCTGGGGGGGTGTTATGTTCTGCTCGGGGGGTGTAATGTTCTGTTGGGGGGGGGGGGGTGTAATGTTCTGCTGGGGGGTGTAATGTTCTGCTCGGGGGGTGTAATGTTCTGCTCCGGGGGGTGTAATGTTCTGCTCAGGGGGGTGTAATGTTCTGCTCAGGGGGGTGTAATGTTCTGCTCTGGGGGGTGTAATGTTCTGCTCCGGGGGGTGTAATGTTCTGCTCGGGGGGTGTAATGTTCTGCTGGGGGGTGTAATGTTCTGCTCCAGGGGGGTGTAATGTTCTGCTGGGGGGGTGTTATGTTCTGCTCGGGGGGTGTAATGTTCTGCTCGGGGGGTGTAATGTTCTGCTCCGGGGGGTGTAATGTTCTGCTTGGGGGGTGTAATGTTCTGCTCGGGGGGTGTAATGTTCTGCTCCGGGGGGTGTAATGTTCTGCTCGGGGGGTGTAATGTTCTGCTGGGGGGTGTAATGTTCTGCTCCAGGGGGGGTGTAATGTTCTGCTCCAGGGGGGGTGTAATGTTCTGCTCGGGGGGTGTAATGTTCTGCTCGGGGGGGTGTATTGTTCTGCTCGGGGGGTGTAATGTTCTGCTGGGGGGTGTAATGTTCTGCTCGGGGGGTGTAATGTTCTGCTCAGGGGGTTTGAGTAAACTGATATCGGTACATTACTATGAGGTTTATTGCTGTGGAGCTCTGTGATACGCTCATACTCCCCGCACATTACTGTCAGGTTTATTGCTGTGGAGCACTGTCGTATGCTCATACACAGCGCACATTACTGTGAGTTTTATTGCTGTGGAGCTCTGTCATACGCTCATACACCCTGCACATTACTGGGAGTTTTATTACTGTGGAGCTCTGTGATACGCTCATACACAGCGCACATTACTGTGAGTTTTATTGCTGTGGAGCTCTGTGACACGCTCATACACCCCGCACATTACTGGGAGTTTTATTACTGTGGAGCTCTGTGATACGCTCATACACACCGCACATTACTGGGAGTTTTATTGCTGTGGAGCTCTGTGATACAGTAATGGGCAGTGTGTATGAGTGTGAGTTTTATTGCTGTGGAGCTCAGTGATACTTTTCATACACACAAACTGAACATTACTGTGAGGTTTATTGCTGTGGAGCTCTGTCATACACTCATACACCCCGCACATTACTGTGAGTTTTATTGCTGTGGAGCTCTGTCATACGCTCATACACCCCGCACATTACTGTGAGTTTTATTGCTGTGGAGCTCTGTCATACGCTATATGAAATGAATTTAAGGGGGGAGGGGGTGAAAGTAATTAAAGGGGAAAAATGAATTAAGGGGGAGTGAATTGAATTAGAGGACGAGGACCCTGCTGCCAGTCTGCTTCTGGAGACCTGGAGTCAGACAGTGGACCACAGCAACAGAGTGAGAGTGGTAGGTAGCAGGATCACAGGGAAACACTGGGAGTGGCAGGCAGCTTGAAATATGTGGGTATATTGACACAGCAAGACCAGGGGGCACCACCAGGCCACATTGCAAATTTGAGCAGTGCCTGGTGCCCCTCATATGCCACATTGCCAAAGGAGGGGACCACACACTCTGTAGATTGGCCCTGTGGCACAGGAGGGGCACCAGGCACAGCATAGATTGGCAATGCGTGAGGACACCAAACAATCCCGATTGGCATTAGGGATGTGCGTTTCGGGTTTCGGAATTTCAGAATTTTCACGAAATTTCCCGATTCGTGTTTTCGGATGCGGACGATTTTTCTGAAAATTTTTAGATCCGAAAATGGCAGATCCGAAAAGTTTTCCGAGCCGAAACGAAATATTTTCGGAATTTTCGAATGGACTTGAAATGTGTCAAATCGAAATTTATTGCTTTGAAACGAGGAGAACAGACGTTCCGAAAAAACGAAAATTTCCGAAAATACGAAAAGTCGATACAAAAAACGAGCTAAGTGACACGAAAATACGAAAAATGCTCGATATTCCGAAACCATTTACAATTCCGAAAAACGAAAATTTCCGAAAATACGAAAAGTCGATTCAAAAAACGAGCTGACACGAAAATACGAAAAATGGTCGAAATTCCGAAAAAAATGTACACGGAAAACGAGTCGAGCCGAACCGAATCGAAACAGAAATCAGTCGAAACGAGCCGAATCGAAAAGTTTAAAAATCCGAAAAATCGAATCGAACCGAAAAAAAAATCGGTGCACAAGCCTAATTGGCATGCCACGGATTGGGTGGAGGGGGGCACCAAAATGCAACTTCACATGAGTAAACAAAAATGCTTGCACCGGCCCTGGGCCCTTTTACATTCTTCGCGCATACGTTTGCGCCCGCGCAAAAACGCATTAACGTGAGGGGCAAAACCCTTTGCGCAGAACGTCGTATTACAATCTCAGCGCAACAAACGCGCGTATACGTCTACCGCGGGTGAACCTGCGCAAACGCTGCGCGAGCTTACTGTACTTCGCGCGTCCTATACTTAACATTGTGAGCGCAAATGCGTTTGTCGCTGGTACGCGGATGGTATTACAATCTATGCGCAGTTTCTAATGCACAGCCTTTGCGCGCATAATTTTAGCGACTCCTAAAAGCTGGTGGTAACGGCAAATCTGAACCTCCTGGCCGAACCCAAATACACCAGCCAAAAAAAACACCACAGTAAAGTATAGTTACACATTCTACTCATACCAAACCTATAAAATGGAGAAGTTGTGTGTGTTTTATATTGATGCAGCATATATGCGCAGATTGACTTTGACAGGCACAAAAACTTAACGTGAGACAATTGTGGTTCTTAATTCTGATTGGCTGAATCGCGTGAAAAAACAGTCCGCACACTGATTTCTGCATGCAACATTGCTGCGCGTGCGTTTTTTGCGCGTCCGTTTTACGCGCAATATTTTTTGACGGATGAAAAAATGCGCGAAGATTGTAATACCAGCGTTGATTTACGCGCTTTTAAAGCTTCGCGCAAAAATGCACGCGTTTACCGTGCGTTTTTGCGTGTAGAATGTAATAGGGCCCTTGATGTTTGCTGTCTGTCTTTGGACGCCGTTTAGTGCCACCTGAGCTTTCATTATTACTCCACATTTCTTGCGCTGATCGTGCACAAAGCCAGATAAACATCTAGAAATAGAAAAAAATACGTAGTGACGGTGGAATGTGTTTCCCTGTAACTGTATCTATAATTCTATAACTCAGCGGAATGCTTTTACAAAACACTGTGTATCTTTGTCTAGCGTCGCCTTCAAAACTTAAGATCCCTCCCCTCCCCTTTTTGGAGCGTTCTTAGAAGTATTAAGAATCTATACTCTTTCTAATGTTCGTTGTTTAGTGCTGTTCGTTTTTTAATGCTTTTTTTTTTTTTTTTTTTTTGAATGCTGTTCGTTTTTTAAATGCTGTTCGTTTTTTAATGCTGTTCGTTTTCAATGCTGTTTTTTTAATATTGTTTTTTAAAATAATCATTGATCCATACACAGAGTGTTTTATGGGTGTTATGAATTTTTGCCTTAAAGATTATTCTTAGGGCTGTTTGTGATCGCCTATATATGGCAATCTTTTAATACATTTGTTTTTGTGCTTCCATTTGCAATATATTTAAACATACTGAAGCATTTGTAGGATCTCCCATAGGGAGTGGCTACAGAGAATTTCATTAGAATTTCACCAGGTGTGTCAAGTTAAGACACTATTTAGAGAGGATGATGGCATAGTGACGTATGCTCTGATGAAGTCCCGTGGGCGGGGCGAAACGCGTCAGCACTACGTCACTTTATCATCGCGGTCCCACCTTTGGTATTGAGTGACCACCTTGGAAGCAGCCCGGGAGCTCCTGGTGGTTTTGTCTATAGAGGCTTGATTGGGACGTGATGTTTTATCTGGCAGTGGTGAGATCAAATCCTAAACCCACTACCTCTTTTTCTGTACGTATATTATGTCAGTAGATTTGTATACACATTAATAAACGGTATAACACTATCGAGTTTCTCTTTTTCCGAGATATATACTTTTTAATGAAGATTCACCGAAGAAGTGGTCATTCGTTCCAAAGTCTTGGAAGATTTCACTGAAAATCCTTTCTACAACAGAGACTGGATATCCATTGAACGAACTATTGAGAAATAGAACTTTCTTTCTCTTTTTTGCTGTGCAGTATAGCATGCCTTCAAAATAGACCATACATAAGTTTTATTACTTTCCTTTAGCGCAACACCACCAATTTTTGTTTTTCATGTTATATGCTTTCTGAATTTGGTGGATATCAGGGTGGTGTTTTTTGCTGCTCATTGTTTTTGGGTGTTTCCACAGTATAAACCCTCTTTGCTTATTACTCCACATTTCTTGCGCTGATCGTGCACAAAGCCAGATAAACATCTAGAAATAGAAAAAAATACGTAGTGACGGTGGAATGTGTTTCCCTGTAACTGTATCTATAATTCTATAACTCAGCGGAATGTTTTTACAAAACACTGTGTATCTTTGTCTAGCGTCGCCTTCAAAACGCTCAATCCTTGTGTATATATTTATAATAATAAAGTCCTGCCAGAAGAGTCAGGAGGTCAGGAGGAACCATGGGCCGATTTATTGTTCTTTTGTAACGTGAGCATGTAGAGGCTGTTATCTCAGTTTGGTTGTTGCCGAGCTTGCTTTGAGAAGGAGGAGGAATGTGGTATTGTTTGGATCTACAGGAATAATTCCGAATCGATTAACCTTCTGCTTTAGAAACGTCTAAGGTTCCCCTCCCTGAAATGAATGTATCTTGAATTTGGTGGCATCTGTGGATTTTATTCATCCTGGTAAAAAAAATTTTAAATGAAAAACACACAAATACAACATTTCAAAGAGAGAGACGGTGAACCACAGAAAGATATGAGGATTCGTTCCCATCATTCGGCCATGTCTTGTTAAAGGAACAATCTATTAAAAAATAGCGTCCTCTTGCTTTGCCGTTACGGTCTTTTTTTTGGTGATTTTAGCAATATCCTTTTACATACCTTTTTTCCCACACCACGCGCTGCTCCTCCTCTTCGGCTCTGGAATCCAGAAGTCCCTGAAGATTTTCTACGCAATTTCCACTCCAACAATACTTGCCGTAGCGTAGAAACCGCAAATTACGCAGTGCTATGGCTCTTGCGCACATTATGTACGCAAGGTCTGTAGCTCCTGTGCAGAACGATGAACAGGAGATGCACACTCTTTCACAAGTCCGATCCATCGGCTGCATTGGAGAACACTCGCTACAGCCATTGGTCTCACAGAGGGTGACGTCGGCCTCTCTGTGCATGCTGATGTCACTATTGACCGATCTGGTGACTGGGAGCTGGGAAATTTTAAAAAATCCCGGTTGCTGGTGATGCTCGGTGGAGAGGAGAACCGACCCCCCCACGTCACCCAGCATTTTCTGCCAGATAGGGAGGGCACTCCTTATATCCTGACCACCTTATAACTGTAAAGTGGTCAGGATGAGTAGAGTGTCCCTTTAAGCCCCACTACATCAAACTATCTCAATACTGGTGGTTCCCACTCTGATCTCTACATAGTAAATATATTTATTCAAAAAACTGCACTACCCCTTCACTACCATGATACTCGATCTTAAGAAGCACCTGTATTGACCCAAAATTGAAAAAATGCGGTCTTTTCTAGAGCAATGCAAAGGAATCTCGCTCTTCAGAACATGTTTCAAAGGTTGCAGCAAGTCGGACATTGCAACCAATGTGCTGCAGCTCTTGGAACTGCTCTTGGTGTCTGTTACATTTGTGTTCAAAGTGTCATGCCCAGCAGGGAGAACACCCATCTGCCGGCAGGGGCGGCCATGTGCTCCTCATGCATATCTGTCCTCCTGCTGTCGACTCTCATCAGTGTGCGTTTAAGATTTCCAACATGCACACTTCGGTTGGGTCCAAAAGCACTTTGGATGTTCTGATGGTGCTCCAGCTTCTACCAGCTGCCAGCAGATTCACTCTACGGTGGCCAATCAAAGCTTCCACAATTGTTTAAATCCTGACTGGTGACACCTTCCAATGTCATGTCCTGGTTTCTTCTTGGACTTCTTCAATGTGTTACACCAGATAGGATACTCAACAGAGGTCGGAACAAGAAGGAAACTGACTACTCTTTGTCCCTTAACCCCTGTTGTACCATATACTAATTGCTTTCTGCATACTGATCTAGGCTGTCCGTCTTGACTCCACTTGTGCCTTAACCCTTGTTGTTCCGTACACTGATTATTTTCTGTGTACCGACCCTGACTAATCTGAATTGAATCTGATTGTGCCTTGACCCCTATACTGTTGCATTTTGTTCATTTCTGCCCGTTTTTCTTTTCGTTTTCTAGAACAGATACGTCACTTTAAGGACCGGCCTGTCAGATTAGGGATTTTTTGGCTTTTGGCATATCTTACATTTTATTTTTACTCTTAGAGCTATGCTTAACTATAGAGCTCCCAGGATGCAAAAGGGGTGTCTAGGAATGGACTTGTCGTTTTTTAAAAATAAATTGTGTGCAAGCGCCACCATCCGGAGGATCATTATTCCTGGAGCTGCACACCTTTCTAAAGAATGCCAAACGCGTACCCGATACGTCATTTCCAGTGGAGGAGTCGATCCGTTCCGGGCATGCGCAGTAGATGGAATGCACAAAAACCGAAAGTAGATACAGAAGAGAAGGCCGTGAATTGACGCTTATTGTGGACTGTATTTAAGGGTAATGGCGGAGGTGGATAGACATTCCGTTTTCTCCCTGATGAAGTCTGTGGTGGGACCAGACGAAACGCGTTGGAGTGTTTTATTTGCTGCTGTTTTGTACCAATAAATTCCTTTAAACTGGAACAGCTTCCAAGTATTATCATGTGGCGGCGGGGTGAACCGGAGAAGCTGGAATTTCCCGGGTGGAGCGGTAACAGCAATGTTGATGTGCTTGTTTTTTCATATTGAGTGCGGTACAAATGGGGCCTAGTACATGTAATTATTATTACTGGCTACACCATGAAGTGTTTTTAATTTATGTTCTAGATTGCAATCCCTACTTTTCCTTTTTATACATCGTGTGGCGCCGTCAGGAAGAAACGCCGAAGAGGGGTTGCTAAAGATTCTAAGGTTAGTATAATCCTCCTTTTTGTGACATCACGATTAGGGATGGGCTGCCAGTTCGAATCGGTTCAAGGTTCGATTCGAACATCGGCTGTTCGAAAATTCGCGAACTTCGAACTTTTCGGGATGTTCGCAGAAAGTTCTGGAAAAAAAAAATTCCAAAAAATGCTTAAGAGATCCTAAAAAAAATCTAAAAATAAAGAGACTCTCTACTGCAGAATATAATAATAATAAACGGTTTATTAGAAATTGAATTAAAACGGGAATATTTCCCACTCATTGTTGGTCAAACATTTCCCACTCATTGGTGATAAAACATTTCCCATTCCTTGTTGGTCAAACATTTCCCACTCATTGGTGATAAAACATTTCCCATGGCTTCAAATCGCATTTAAACATGAGCAAAAGTGGTAAAAATGAGCTCAGCGCACAGCGGTGAAATGGCTCAGCACTCAGCAATGAAAGGGTTAAAAACATTTTGTTTTTTTACTTTATTTTCATTGTCTCCTGTCCCCCAGGGCAGTACCCGGACCCCCATACACCTTTTATGGCCAATATCTTGCATATATGCCCTCTTGGAGGGGACCTTAATTTTCGAACGTTCGAGCCCCATTGACTTGCATTGTGTTCGCATTGTGTTCGAGTTCGCGGTCGAACTTTTTCGGGTGTTTGAGTTGGAATGCGAATCGATCACGGGGGTGTTCGGCACATCACTAATCATGATTTGCTTTGTTTGTTTCTTTTGGCATATCTGCATGCTGGGTCATCCAGACCGTGACACTAAGATCATCATGAAATTAGAAGAAAGGAAGCCACTCAACTTGGTATTTCTTGTAAAAGATATGTTTTTAATCGATTCCCTTTAATCCGTGACAGTGTTATGATATATTTTTACATAGATTGTCTTTTCTGGAAGTACATTTTTTTTGTTGCAAAGTAGCAGGAGCCTGTGACAATCACCAATTAAGAAATGTTGGTAAAGATTGCCTGATTATGTTGTGTGTTGCACTTCCCTCCTACACACTGGTGTTTGGATTGGATATTGTTCAACATTATCTAATTGCAGTGTTTCTCAGAAATAAAGGTGAGGGGTTTCTCTGTGAGAGCCTCGGCTGCCTACTTGTATGTACTCTCGATCAATAAAAACATTCAAAGGAAATAATTGGAAATTTTTAATTCTTCTAGTATTCTTATAAATATTTGACACTGACCAATGTATTCTGCAAGGCAAGAAACACAACGCAACATGATGCCGATTCTCAAGTGTGAAGGACATCGAACACTAACTCAACCATAATTGGATATTGTAGTAGTGTCCAAGGTAACTGATTTTAAGATGTCCTTAACCAAAGCTGGATTTATATATCTGGTGCCGGTAGGTACAAAAATCTGGTAGACCCCCCCCCCCCAAAAAAAAGTGTCAAATAATTTTTCTGTTTTGGGGCAAACAAAAAAATATTACAAATTACAATTAACCACATGGGGCGCCTATCTTTGATCTAGAAAAAAAAAATTGTAAAAAAATTTTTTTTTTCTATTTTGTTTCGGTTTTCATAACTTTTGTTTTGTGTTACTCTTACAGAGGATGTTGTCCAACACAGGGAATTGCTTTTCTCTGTAAAAACAAAAGTTTAAAAATTAGGGATGCACCAATACCGAGCTATAGCCGTTGCCAGAGGCTGCTCGAAGGAACGATGCCACCCGGAGGGGCCTGACAGAGTGCCGTTAGAGCACTCTGCCAGCCGCCCCAGTGTCTGTATCTGAGGTTGTAGTCTGACTTGATCCCACGCAGAAGACACCACCAAAAAAGATAAAGGTGATAAAGATGCCCATCACAGGTAAATAAATACAAACATTTTAATTTTTTTACAAATTCCTTTTTTTTTACAATTATTTTTTTTAATATTTAGTTTTATGGAGAAACCACATGGGGCGCCTTTCTCTGCGAAACTGGAAAAAAAATTAGAGTAGAGTAAAAAAAAGGAAAATTTTCTTATTTTGTTTTGGTTTTCTTAACTTATTTTGTATTACTTTTACAGAGAATGTTGTCCAACACAGGGAAATGTTTTTCTCTGTAAAAAAAATTTTAAAATTTTACGCATTAGGGATACACCGATACCGGACTACAACCTTTGCCGGAGGCCGCTCAAAGGTACAAGGCTATCCAGAGGGACCTGACAGAGTGCTGTTAGAGCACTCTGCCAGCCGACCCAGTGTCTGTATCTGAGGTCTGTAGTCCGACTTGATCCCACTCAGAAGACGCCACCAGCGAGTGTAATGGGCAAAACACCTAACGATATGGATGCGCCTACCTCACAGAATACTTGTACATCTCATAGATTGTACATTCCCTTGGGAACAGGGTCCCCCTTAATCAGGACATCATCCACGTGTGACATTCCAATGTATTAACTCCTTGTACACTGATCTTGTAAAGCGCTGCGGAATCTGTGGCGCTATATAAATAAAGGATAATAATAACAAAATAACTTCTTGAAAAGCTTGACGATAAATAAATATTTACGAAATAGCCATTAAACAATAAAAAAAGCACAAAATAACAAAATCTGTGATTATGCTTAATCCTCCCTTGACACTGATACACGACACATGCCATTGCTTACACTTGGGAACTCTGTAATCTCCAGTGTAAAATGTAGGGTTGAGAATTTTGGACGACGGTGAAAATAATCTCCTAATGATTTATTAAAGCAGTAAGCGGATGTGTCCAGAATACGTGGAAGGTATCTGAATCCGGCGCTCTGTACCATGCATAATTAAAATTCATTTGCCTTTGGCAGTTATACATTTTCAAATCCATTTGAAAGGCCAGGTTTAGAATTCACTTTATGTTGTGCAGGAACATTTTACAAACCTTTGTATTATGACCAACAGACAAAAGTTACTCCAGGCGCTCAAAGCATTTTGTAACATGAGACTTGATAACACTTTGGGGGGTGGGGTGGGGGGCTATTCATTGATAGAGAGGAGAATAATATAGAAGCTGTGCATTTTAGGTACCTTGTTACTTCTTTCTGGTTGCGGAGTGGAAAAATGGAGGACATGGGAAGTTTGATGATGTTCTGATTGTTGTATGGACAAACAGTGAGATTTAGGAACAGTGGCCTGGTTGTATTGGAGGTATTTACGACATTGGAAGAGGAGGAGGGAGAAGAGGACGGAGGAAGGGAATATTCTAACAAAAAGAGAGGGAATATTACAAAAACGGCTAATCAGCCAGAAATTAATATAGACATAAAACAGAAATATCAGAGCAGAGGTAGGGAGGAGCATTGCGATGGGCGACGTGATGAATGCTAGATACCTTGTTACTTATTTCTGGTTGCGGAGTGGAAAAATGGAGGACATGGGAAGTTTGATGATGTTATGATTGTTGTATGGACAAACAGTGAGATTTAGGAAGAGTGGCCTGGTTGTATTGGAGGTATTTACGACATTGGAAGAGGAGGAGGGAGAAGAGGAATGGAATCTTCTAACAAAAAGAGAGGGAATATTACAAAAACGGCTAATCAGCCAGAAATTAATATAGACATAAAACAGAAATATCAGAGCAGAGGTAGGGAGGAGCATTGCGATGGGCGACGTGATGAATGCAGGATACCTTGTTACTTTTTTCTGGTTGCGGAGTGGAAAAATTGAAGAACTGGAACCGACAGTTTCTTGTAATTTGCGCACACGTTTGTCTGGCTTCTCAGTGGGACATACATTTTATCTGCACGCAAGAACTTTTCTTAAATAACAAGCCACCCTGGAAGATGAATTTACCCATTAAAACGATGAGCTCCAGAACTCCCTCATTGCATTTCTCTTGTGCCGTGTTAGGTTTTTTTTTTATATGTAATCTCCCCTCTTTAGTGCATTTGGGAGGCATCATAATTTTGGCTGCCGAATATTTAACGCCAGGAAGAAGCGCGGTAACAAATCTATCCCTTTGTGTGATGCATCAAAGTTTTCTTCGCAATCATTCTTTTGTAATAGATTAAACAAGGTACTGCGGGATTTGGTTTCACTGTATAATAGATCAGCAAACGAGAAACCTCCATTACTCTTATTATAAGAACAGCGTGAGTCAGAGAAGATCAGCACTTAAAGTTTCATTATAGTCCAGACTGACATATACATAATAAAGAAGAAAGATCGCATCATGTTTGCTCATTAAGGGCTCTAAGGGTTTTACTGCAAACACAATTACTATGTCTTTCGAAGCTTATTATGGGTTTCTTTCCGACGCGCATGACTTCTCGGTACCTGAACATCTGCTTTCTTTATGGCATCTAAAAACTCCTCTCTGTGTATTTGCAGCGTTACATGAATCAGTTCTGTTCCTGAGTTTGCTTTGGGTCGTACGTGTCCATTGCATGATGGATTCAGAAATAGTGATGGGCCGAACACCCCCGTATTCGGTTCGCATTCGAACTCAAAAACCCAAAAAAGTTTGACCACAAACTTGAACACAATGGGAACACCATGCAAGTCAATGGGGCTCGAACGTTCGAAAATTAAGGCCCCCTCCAAGAGGGAATATATGCAAGATATTGGCCATAAAAGGTGTTTGGGGGTCCGGGTACTGCCCTGGGGGACAGGAAACAATGAAAAAAGTAAAAAAAACATGTTTTTAACCCTTTCGCTGCTGAGTGCTGAGTCCTTTCACTGCTGAGTGCTGAGCCCTTTCACTGCTGAGTGCTGAGCCATTTCACCGCTGTGCGTTGAGCTCATTCTTACTGCTTTTGCGCATGTTTAAACATGATTTGAAGCCATGGGAATGTTTTATCACCAATGAGTGGGAAATGTTTGACCAACAATGAGTGGGAAATGTTTGACCAACAATAAGTGGAAAATGTTTGACCAACAATGAGTGGGAAATGTGTGACCAACAATGAGTGGGAAATGTTTGACCAACAATAAGTGGGAAATATTTGACCAACAATGAGTGTGAAATATTCCCGTTTTAATTCAATATCTATCAAACCGTTTATTATTATATTCTGCAGTAAAGCGTCTCTTTATTTTTAGATTTTTTAGGATCTTTTAAGCAGTTTTTAGAATTTTTATTTTTATTCGAACTTTCTGCGAACGTCCCGAAAAGTTCGGAGTTCGCGAATTTTCGAACCTCCGATGTTCAAATCGAACTTCGAAATGATTCGAACAGGCAGCCCATCCCTATTCAGAACCCAAAGCAGCACATTCCTGTCCAAGCATGGACATGCCGATACATTCTATTCATTAGTATGTGGACGCATGTTATACAGTAGCATCATTCTTTTTGCCAGTGGAGGTTATTGGCAATCTAGTTGATGACTGGAGAGAATGTCTGCGTCAACCATGATATCATAATGATGAGAAATATGCTCTACTGTTGGCTCGCAATCGCAAAACTAGTTTCAGTAGTGAGTGAAAAGGCGAATTGTTTAAAACCGGACATTAACCCTTTCACTGCTGAAGACGTGTGGGACACGTCCTCATTGATGCACGTTGCATGCTGAGGACGTGCCCCACACGTCATCAGCTGTGCGGGACCCCCGGCAGAGATACTCACCTCTCTGTCCGGGGTCCCACGGCGTTCTGACTTCAGCGTCCTCAGACGCTGAAGTCAAGCTCCTCCCGGCATAAATGACATCATCGCGCCATGTGCGATGACGTCATTTCCAGGCGACCCCCCGGCAATGCCGGGAGATAGCCTGGAAGGGAGGGGGGGGATCCGTTCGGATCCCTCTCCCTCCCGATCGGGAAGGAGCAGCGCTAAAAGCCAGGCACCGCTTAAAAGGGGAGAGTCTCCCCTTTTAAGCGGTGCCTGGCTTTAACCCCTCAAGTGCTGGGTTGCACTTCAGCGCCTTGCGGCGCCGAAGTGCAGCCTATCTCCGGTGGGGGCCGCCATCTTGGATGGCGGCTCCACCCCCGGGACTCCCCTCACTGTCTGACGTCATCACGCATAGCGTGATGATGTCAGATAGCCGGGGAACCCCTAGCTGCCGGGATTTCCCAAGGAAATCCCCTGGTGGAGATAGGGGGTTCTTGTGAACCCAGATATCTCCAGAACCGTGGCAGCTAGGGGGTCATGGAGGGTGTCATTTGAAAGGCCTGATCATGGCCTTTCGAATGATACCCAACATGACTAGGTAAAAAGTAAAACAAAAATAATTAAAAAAAAAATTAAAATAATAAATAAATTTTAAAAAATAAATAAATAAAAAAAAACATGTTTTTTTTTGTGTGTTGTTTTTATTAATGCAGCAATATTGTTCACATTTCAATTATAATGTGAACAATGATGCTGCACTAATGATTTTTTTCTATGGGGTGCGTTTGCTAAAAATCACATAATACCCCCCAAAAAAAGTAACAAGTCCCCATTTCAAATTTTTTGTACAAGCGCACCCCATAGAAAACATAACCGCAAACGCTCATGTGATAAAATGTGAAAAAAAACACTTTACACACTGCAGATGATTAAAAATTCAATTTTTATTGTATTTTTTGTTATAATATACAGGCAGGACATGACGTATACATATAAAAATGATATATTATGAATCTGCGTAGTCTGCCGGAAAGAACGATATATAATATGTCTGGGTCATTTAATAAAATGTGGCTTCAAATCGCGTTTAAACATGATGAGCGAAACAGGTAAAAATGAGCTCAGCACACAGTGGTGAAATGCCTCAGCAGTGAAGGGGTTAAATGGACACTCTATTCATTCCGATCGCTTTACAGTTATAAAGTGTTCAGGATGTGAGGAATGCCCCCCCCATGATCCCCACCTCCAACTCCCCCGATATAGAGATATCGCTGGAGTTTGCTCCACACCACCCATGGCCAGATTTATAATTAGGCAGAGTATGCATGTGCCTACAGGTGCCTGCCACAAGGGGTCGCCTTGCTCTGTAAATAAATAAGTAAATCTATTAATAATTTACAATAAATTTCGGTGCATTTTGGCACTATTCACCGCATGGTCCCGTAGTGCATCGAACGTGAAGTCGCTGCCGACTGCCAAACAGACCTCGGAATGCTGCTGAAGACAGCCGATCAGCTCATCAAAAGCAGCCGCCAACTGCCGATCAGCCTGCCGAACAACGCTGTACTGACCACCGAAGAGTGCCGAACTAAACTGCAGGGAAAAAAATAACGGAACTGTTATTCTTTAACCCCTTCACTGCGGAACATGTGTGGGGAACGTCATGGGGTTCTCCCGCTATATGAGGACATACCCCTCATGTCATCCACTTAGCGGGATATCGCTACCGATACTCATCTCTCTCTCTCTCTCTGGGATCACACGGCGGTTTGACTTTCTGGAAGCCAGATGCTTATTTTAAACCCGCTCTCGACACAATGACATCATTTTCTGGCGGCCCCCTGCAAAGCCGGAAGAGTGCCTGAAAGGAGGGGGGTCATTCAGACCCCTCTCCCTCCCGATCGGGAGGAGGTTAAAGTCAAAGACATGCACTGCTAGAAAGGGCAGAGTCTGCCCTTTTAAGCAATGCCTGTCTGTAACCCCTGAGTTGCCGGTCCATCACGGGGGGTTTGCAGACCTTTCTCGGGGGGGTCCGTGGACCTTTCCCAGAGGTGGCTGACATCTTGAATGTCAGCCAAGCCTCCGGGGCCTCTCCCCGCCCACTGACATCATCGCGCATGGCGCAATGCCATCAGTGTTAGAATTAACCCCTAGCTGTCAAGGGGTTTCCCTATGGAAACCCTATTGTGGAGATAGGGGGATCATTTTGACTCATCTCCAGATCCTTGGTAGTTAGAGGTTTATAGGGCCAGAGCATGGCCTTTCCAATGATACCAAACATGACAATGTTAAAAATAAAAATAAAACAATAAAAATAATAATTAAAAATTTAAAAATAAATAAAAATGTGTTTTTGGTTTGTTTTTTTATTAATGCAGTACTATTGTTCACATTTCAATTATAATGTGAACAAAGATGCTGCACTAAGGATTTTTATTGTTTGTGTTTTAGCTAAAAATCATGTAATGACACGTGATATTGCTATAGTGTTTGTATGTAACTTCGGCTGTTTTTGAGCGTATATGTAACGGGCAATTTTATTTTTTTTGGATGATTATGTGGTACTTATGAGTATATGCTACTGTCTCTTTTTTTTTTTTTCCTTTGTACATCGTCTTGATAAATAAAGATTTAAAAAAAAAAAAATCATGTAATTTCTCAGGAAAATATTGTAACGGGTTCCTATTTCTAATTTTTTTAACAAGCGTACCCCATAGCATATATATTTACAGCAAAGGCTCGGATAATAAAATGCAAAGAAAATAATTTTACAAGCTGTAGAAGATTGGAAATTCAAATGCTATTGCATTTTTGTTATAGCATGCAGGCAGGGCATGACGTATACATATAATAATGATATATTATGAATCTGCCGAGTCTGCCAAAAAAAAGGATATGTCAGGGTCGTATAATAAAATGTGACTTCAAATCGCATTTAAACATGATGAGCAAAAAACGGTAAAAAGTAGCTCAGAAGTGAGAAGGGAATAAGGCTAATTTCAGACGAACGCAGTCTGAGCGCACTCTGCGTACGTGCAAAATGGACGGACATTCTGACGGAAGATACTGTAGACACCACACGGTCCATTTTTTATGATGGATGTAAAAAAAAAAAGGGAAATATAGGAAACAAAATGAATATGAAAAAGGATATGAAAAGGCATTTGTGCGTCAAGGTGCTGGACGTCGCAAATGCGCTGCGTCTGACATCTCATCACTCACACAGAACGCTACGCGGTCGTGGCGCACTCTGCGCGTCCGTGTCAGAGGTTTTACGTTCTTGCCTAACTTGCATCCGTTTTCCACGTGCGTTGTGCATGTGCAGTTCGGTGCATGCGCAGTTCGGTGCGTGCACAGTTCGGTGCGCACGTACTTCGTGTGTGGGTCTCTACTGATCATGGTTCTATGCTACAACGGACAGTAAACTGTGCGGAAACACGGACGTGATCACTGCGTTCATCTGACGCCGGCCTAAAAGGTGTTTAATACGATAAAAATGCATGAAAATGTTTGAAAATTTTAATAAAAACAGGTCTAACAAATAAATAAAAAGATCTGTTACAGAATGAAAAAAAAATGTCTTTCAAAAAATTGAGAATCAAAAATTTTGTCTAAAAATAAAAAAGGTCCAAAAAATAAATAAATGGATTTTTTGCTGAAAATAAAAAGAATACATGGTTACATTAATAAAAATGCAATCGATAATATTTTTTACATTGAATCCTATGGGATTAACGTGTATACATGTGGAACTGAACCCCCGAAAATCAGGGCATTTCACTGACATTTCGGTGCAGTTTGACATTCTTTAAATAGATTAACCATTACTTCTCTATGGAACAGTTTAACTGCCACTGAAGATCTATGAATTGTGGTGAACTGCACCATATTTTGCTGTCAGTTCACCAGTATTTGGCGAATTGACTGCTTTCTGAATAGACAAACTGCCACGAAATTCACCGTTCGGTGCCCTTCGGGGGCAAGTTCGGCGTTCTTTAAATAACCCTATTAGTGAATTGATACCTTGGTTTTCATAAAACCTATTTCAGGGCATGGACCTGGAGCAGCAGCTTCCCCAATGTTAATCCATCCCTGTTTATACTGATTATTCTGTGCATGGTCTGCGATTGGATATGAGGAGCATCATAATAATGGGATTAAAGATGGCGGCCCCCATGGAGCAAGAGCAAGTCTAGAGAAGGGTTCACGGACGTCTGCATTGCACAAAAATGCACAAACCACCAAAGAACAGTTTTCCTTTAAGTTAACCTCATCCCAGCGCAATGTGCACACATCAACCTCGATGTATGAAGCTTCATATAAAACCAGAAGGCTTTAAATTGCCGCGTTAAATTATGCCAGATTTTTTTGTGCTTTTTTTGCTTTATGGTCTGTGTGTTTTCTTTATGTTTTTTTTTTTTATAAAAGGACCGTTACGATGACAGGTTGTGCATTAAGAATAAGAAATAATGAGGCGTCGTAGCATGGTACAGCTGCTGATCCATAGATTCCTGGTAATTAGTATGGATGTGCTGTGCAGAGACATGCAGAGCAGGATCATTCTGCCTTGGATCCTGTTGCTTTGAACCGAAATGCTCTGTGATTTTTCCATAGTCGTTCGCATTTAACTTGCTGACGTCTCCCCTGCTCTTTCTAAACACGCCAATTACTCAGTCATTTGTTAAAAGTCTGCTTTTACCTGGATCATCCCATCAAAGAGCATCGCATCATATCCGGATCCTTAGCTGCTCATCTCGTAGCAGATACATTTCAATAGAATGTTACATTTACTGCAAAAAAGGCAGATTTGTGAGCAAAAGGCAACGAACAATAATGTTTGAATTATTTATGACAATAACATCAAGCAGCAAACACAAATGCTGCTCTCACAATGAAGAAAAAAACCACATACAGGGCCCTATACCAATCGGGAGGTTACTTGAGTGCAGCCACCAGGTAGTGCCAGCCCATGAAATGTTCACAGGCCCAGTGGCTCAAGGGGGCCCTGGCTCTTATCAAATGCTGTGACACTTGTCAAAGTGCCCAGGCGTAAAGACCCCTCAATGCCAAACTGAACTAATCCCATTTTTTTTGCCCTTCAGCCTCCACCATAACCTATATAAATAAATATATAACAAACCATATATATATCCCTCTGAAAACTGTGCCAACACATATGTGACAGCAGCACTGCACGGCACAACAATGCCACACACAACATCAAGGGCTCGTACCTTTGCACGTTTGCCAATGTGGTATACATGATCCAGTGCACGGCATGTGATAAGGGCTGCTATATTGGCGAAACTAGCCTTAACCTAAATCTCAGGATGAACCAGCACAGACACTCCATCAAGAACCACCAGGAAAATACATATTGTTCCCCGGTGGGACATCACTTCACTCTAACAGGCCACTCCATCCAAAACCTCAGAATTAAACTCCTCAAAGGACGTTTTAAAGACCACCGTGAACGCAAAACGTATGGAATGAAAATGATCACATATTTTAACACTATAAATGCTGGGCTCAACGTGGACTCTGGGTTTTTAACCCATTATCATAACGTCACATAACATTCAAAATTCTGGCTGATGCTTGTTTTTTTTTTTTCCATGTCTGTTTCAGCCTTCACTGTTTTATGTTTTTTGTTTTTTTCTTTTTCCCTTTTTTTTCTCTTTTCCATTCAAGTTGTATGATCTTATCTCTGTTGTTTTATTATGGGCCCAAGATCCCTCATGTGTTTATTTTCCCATTTTGAACATACCATTTGACTCTCACTCTTTACGACATCTATCCCCCCACCCATGTGACCCTTTATGTCCTAATGTTTAATTCTAGGAACTGATCAGTATAGCTTCCAGACCTGAGGAAGAGAGGAATACTCTTGAAAGCTTGTCTTTTAAAAGTAACGTTAGTCCAATAAATAAGGTATCACTACGTACTGCTATACGCGTGATTTTTATATATATATATATACAGTTGTGTTCAAAATTATTCAACCCCCACTGAAATTGAGTGTTTTGGCCAGTTTGACATTGATTTTGATCATTCAGTCATCTTGCTTACAATTAAATCAAAGAGGCACGTGTAGGTCAGACAAATATAACATAACATTTATAATGAAATAACCACAAATGTCTTTTCTGTGCTCACATCATTATCAGTTTTATTCAACCCCAAGTGACATTCAATCTTAGTACTTAGTACAACATCCTTTTACAGTTATAACAGCTTTTAAACGTGAAGCATAGCTTGACACAAGTGTCTTGCAGCGATCTACGGGTATCTTCGCCCATTCGTCATGGGCAAAAGCCTCCAGTTCAGTCACATTCTTAGGCTTGCGCACTGCAACTGCTTTCTTTAAGTCCCACCAGAGGTTCTCAATCGGATTTAAGTCAGGTGACTGCGATGGCCACTCCAAAATGTTCCAGCCTTTAATCTGCAACCATGCTCTAGTGGACTTGGAGGTATGCTTGGGATCATTGTCCTGTTGAAAGGTCCAACGTCTCCCAAGCCTCAGGTTTGTGACGGACTGCATCACATTGTCATCCAATATCTCCTGGTACTGAAGAGAATTCATGGTACCTTGCACACGCTGAAGCTTTCCTGTACCTGCAGAAGCAAAACAGCCCCAAAGCATGATTGACCCCCCGCCATGCTTCACAGTAGGCAAGGTGTTCTTTTCTTCATAGGCCTTGTTTTTCCTCCTCCAAACATAGCGTTGATCCATGGGCCCAAACAGTTCTAATTTTGTTTCATCAGTCCACAGAACACTATCCCAAAACTTCTGTGGTTTGTCCACATGACTTTTGGCATACTGCAGTCGACTCTTCTTATTCTTTGGAGACAGCAAGGGGGTGCGCCTGGGAGTTCTGGCATGGAGGCCTTCATTACGCAGTGTGCGCCGTATTGTCTGAGCTGAACTTTTCTCCACTCTACGCTTCAGGTAGCGCACAGCAGTCGAAGTCAGCATCTTCTTTCTGCCACGACCAGGTAGCGTTTCAACAGTGCCCTTTGCCTTGAATTTGCGAATGATGCTTCCTATGGTCTCTCTTGGTATGTTTAACATCTTTGCAATCTTCTTATAGCCATTGCTCTTCCTGTGAAGAGTAATCACCTCTTCTCTTGTCTTCCTGGACCATTCTCTTGACTTCACCATGTTTGTAACCACACCAGTAAATGTCTAGAAGGAGCTGAGTATCACAGTCATTTTAAAGCTGCCTAATTGGTGCTTATTATGCTTTATTGCTGCTCCGTGACATCCACAGGTGGTTTCAATACCTGATTGAAAACACTTGAATGAACCTCTGTTCTTCAGAGTGGTAGTCTTTAAGGGGTTGAATAATTGTGTCAATGAAGAATTCACAAAAGAAACATTTACTACTGTATTACAAAACCAATTGATGTCATTTTAGTTGCATATGGTTCTTTAAAAAGTCCTTGTAGGATTTCATTCTGAATACAATTACAAATGTCACTAAATTCCCTAAAACCCTTTACAGCATTGGGGGTTGAATAATTTTGAACACAACTGTATATATATATACACGTATATTATATATATATATATATATATATAAGAGGGACAGCACTCAGTCCTAACAAAAAAAACCCTGAAAAAACGATCTTGCCCAGGTGCTGCCCATGCATGAGATGAATATAAGTAACAGAGAAGATAGGGGCATTCTGGGTCTTCTTAAAATTCTGAGTTTATTGAAAAAGCATTAGAAGATGGGACTGACGTTTCGGCTCCTCAGAGCCTTTATTGAGGCGTTATAAAGACTGAGGAGCCGAAACATCGGTCCCATCTTTTAATGCTTTTCCAATAAATAAAAATAACACTTTTAAGTGTAAAGTGCATACGGCGCTAAGCGGATAATATAGATGTGAGGATTTATCTAGTAAGGTTTATACGGTATTGCAGCTCACCACCAGTGTGTCTCACACCCAAGATAATCAAAAAATACAAACTTGGTTTGTTAAGGGAGCTCAGAAGGAAAGAGGTATTTAGCAATCTCTCCTGTATCACAGAACTTTTAGATTATTTTCATAATATGGAGTGTTAAATTTAGAGCCTATAGGCTCATGTGATTCGCCTTTAAGCCTCTCTGGGGGGCTCCTCCCATCAATCAGTTGGTAGTCTGGAAGAGCTTCTTAAACCTTGAATAAAGTAAAGAGAATATGGCGCAATACCAGAGCAAATAATGGTGATGGGCGCAATATTTTTAGGTCGATCTACTCACGTGATCCTGAGCCTCCCAAATGAGTGGCTCGGTACGGAAGCCTTGGACCACCTTAGTAAGGAGGGTCCCACCCTTGCTTGAGTATCAGCTGGTAATCCCGCTAGTAAGAGGGCAATTGGCAAGATCCGTGTCGGTGGGTTGAAGAAAATGTAATCGGAAAAGTTATACTATTAAAATAAAAGGGTTTACTACAATGGATAAAAAAGGGTACATAGTTTTAATAGTATAACTTTTCCGATTACATTTTCTTCAACCCACCGACACGGAGGGACCCTCCTTACTAAAGTGGTCCAAGGCTTCCATACCGAGCCACTCATTTGGGAGGCTCAGGATCACGTGAGTAGATCGACCTAAAAATATTGCGCCCATCACCATTATTTGCTCTGGTATTGCGCCATATTCTCTTTACTTTATTCGAGGTTTAAGAAGCTCTTCCAGACTACCAACTGATTGATGGGAGGAGCCCCCCAGAGAGGCTTAAAGGCGAATCACATGAGCCTATAGGCTCTAAATTTAACACTCCATATTATGAAAATAATCTAAAGGTTCTGTGATACAGGAGAGATTGCTAAATACCTCTTTCCTTCTGCGCTCCCTTAACAAACCAAGTTTGTATTTTTTGCTTTTCCAATAAACTCAGAATTTTAAGAAGACCCAGAGTGCCCCTATCTTGAAAACATAATTTTGCCTCTGTATAAATCAATGGTCAGGCCGCACCTTGAATATGCCGTGCAATTTTGGGCACCTGTCTTAAAAAAAGATATTATATCGCTAGAAAAAGTGCAGAGACGGGCAACTAAATTAATAAGGGGGATGGAAGGGTTAAGTTATGAGGAAAGACTAACAAGCTTAAACCTGTTTTAGTTTAGAGAAACGGCGCCTTAGAGGGGATCTGATAACCTTATATATAATATACGGGGCCATTATCAACCATTGTCTGATAACCTATTCATTAACAGGTCTATACATAGGACAAGGGGTCATCCATTTAGACTGGAAGAAAGAAAATTTAGCTTAAAGCATAGGAAGGGTTATTTTACGGTGAGAACAATAAAGCTGTGGAATTCTCTGCCTGTTGAGGTGGTTGGGTCAGAGTCTGTACAGACTTTTAAAAAACGACTAGATGACTTCCTGCAGACACAGAATATTAAGGTTATAATATTTAATATGTGGGTAAAAGCTTCTTGATCCAAGGAGAAATCTGACTGCCATTCTGGGGTCAAGAAGGAATTTTTTCCGTATGTTGCATATTGGCGAGCATTCAGACTGGTTTTTTTCCTTCTTGGATCAACAGCAGAGGTTATGTGGGAGAGGCTGAACCCGATGGACGCATGTCTTTTTTCAGCCTTATATAACTATGTAACTATGTAACCAATGTAACTATCTTCTCTGTTGCACACACACATATATATATATATGTATTTATTAAAGACATTTTCCTTCAATCACCTGCTGTCAGCATCAATTTGCCTGAAAAATATAAAAAGAGAAATGCGAGTTCCCATGAAACCTGACTACCTAGGCAGTATTTACTAAGGAAAGCCACATTTCTGTCCGCATAAACCAATTGTATATCAGGGTTATTCAGAGAGAGGTGAAAACCAGGAGAATGACTGGAGAAGTGAAAATTCTAAGCCAAAATAGCCAAACCTGAAAAATTCTCCCATTTATCTCACTTTCCAAATAGGCTATTTGGTCTAGATTATTCTCTTCTCCTGCCAGTTCTCCTGGTTTTCACCTTTCTCTGAATAACCCTGCTTGTTTCCATCTAATTGTTTCCGATTAAACACTTTGCCCCGGAATCCAGTTTCCCGCCGTCATTAACGCAACCAATTTTTTTTCTTGCATATTTTACATGAAAACAAATATATATGTAAATTAGATATACATTACGTGTTATGTTCATGTCAAACGCTGTTACAGACGCTGTTCCTCCTTGTTTTATATTCTTTATGTTTATGGGGCTTCTCATTCGCTTTCTGAAAACGGTTTCCCCGGAGGCGCCGATTCCTACGACACCAGCGGGGCTCCACGGATTTCTTAGTTTGTATGAAAGTAACTTCGGGGGAGGTGAGGGTCGATTTTTCTCTAGAAAACCTCTTTATACAGGTGTTTTGAATACACGCTAGGCAGGTTATTCACTAAATAGTGAATTGCTGGAGGGTTGCGGGGAAATTGCAAATGTAGGGTCAAAACGGTTAAATATGGACTTTTCTGGGGAAAAAATGCTGCGTTCCTCAATCCTGACTATTTGGAATAGAATTTACTTTTCTTTTGCAATTCTTCATCCATTCTACCTTACTGAATGATCTCTTATAGCGTCACATCAGGATGTATAGTGCTGGGCTCACCGTGGGATATTTTGGGGAAAAATATCTCCAATTTAGCTACAAACAAATTTGTGATTTATAAAGTTATTTAAATCTTTTTAAAGGGACACTCTACTCATACCGACTGCTTTATCTTCTCCCACCCCTCCCCCAATTCAGTGAAATCGCTGTGGGAAACGGAGGAGTTTCCTCCTCCCCACCCAGCATCAACGGCAGCCGGGATTTTGAATTTCCTGGCTGATGGTTGCTAGATGACTCAGTAGTGATCAGGGCCGGATTTACATCTCGGGAGCCTGTAGCCATAGAAATATGGAGCCCCCCCCCCAAAAAAAAGAACTACTTCTTTAATTTCTATTTTGGGAGCAACTAAAAAAAAAAATATATAAAAATATAACATTTTAAAAAAACTGAAACAATTTAAAGAAATTTTAAACTTTTTTTTATATTTTTGCATTACATAGTTACAGCTACAAGCATTTATAAAGCGCCAACAGATTTCTTAGCGCTGTTCAATGGGATAGCCATGTTTGGTATCATTGGAAAGGAAAAACTAGTGCGGTTTAAAACTGATGCTGTTTAATATTGTGAGTCGGAGGGTCCAAAGCCTCCCTGTCTCTCCTCACTGCAGTGCCCCGGTATAGGTGTCAACGAAATAATGCTTTGTGCCTTCACCTCTTCACGCTTGCTGATGGTGTGGGAAATGAGAAGGTGAGTTATGCAGCGTCACTGTGCACTTTATAATTGTAAAGAGAACAACTGTGCTGCGTTAAAAAAAGAGATAAATATTAATTTTATTTATTTGTTATTTTACTTTCATGTAAACCTGATCGTGTTTGGTATCATTGGAAAGGTCATAACCTAGCCTTTCGAATGATACCTAATATGTCCCTCTCACCTTGGGGGCTCCAAAGATACAGAGGTCTAACTGATTGTAAACTGTAATCTATTTATTTATTTTTTGCAGAGCAAGGCACCCCCTTGTGTCAAGCACCTGTAGGGACATGCCTACTCTGCCTAACTATAGATACGGCCCTCTTAATAACTAGGGCACACAGAGAGCATGCCGACGTCACCCACTCTGAGACCACCCACGATAGTGAGCGGGCTCAGGTGAGACAGCCGATGGATTGGAGAGTGCGTGCAGCTCCGATCCATTATTCTGTGCAGGAGCTACGTAACCTGCGTACGTAAAGTATGCAAGTCCAGAGTGATGCAGAATTTCCCAATCAAGTTGCATAGCATTGCTACACGGACTTACGGGTTCCAAAAACCCTGAGCTGAAGAAGAGAAGCTGCACACAGGGGGGACAGAAAGTGAGTAAAATAACCTAAAATAAAACAAATATTAAGAAATGATTGGGCAGTGGCTTTCGGCAGTTTCTGAACAATTATTTAATGGCAAAAAAAGTTGTAATAGCGTGTCCCTTTAAGTTTTTTTAAAACTTTTACAAAAATAATGATTCGGTACTAACTAGCTCTATTTCTGTACACATATTAATGATGTATTGGTTGAGTCCAGCGAGCAGCCCCCCTGTTGATGCCACCGTGGTCTTGCGCTGCGCAGAGTGATTATCGCTGGGCTGTGTGCGTCAGAAGAATTATTCATCAATGCAGTTTATTTCGGATTGGCTTCAATCATTCAAATATCTACAGATCTCATTCTAAATCCCTACCGTCTTGCGCCAAATTAACTATGTGTGATGTACGCGCTGTACTAGACAACATGAGATGAGCATAATATACTGTGCCACGGCCTGTGCTCTCAAAACCTTCTTTTTCTCACTTTAAGTGTAAAGGGTCATCCAGACGTGTACCCCTTGCTCGAAGTGCCTAGAGGGATGTCAGCTAAACCCTCCTGATGACGCCTTACAAGTGCAAAAACGACAATGGGGTTGCTGTAACTCTCGCTCAGACATGACTTTTTTGGCATTTCAGCTTTGGTCGCCCCTGTCTAGGCGACAGCAGTCTGATTTGCATATGGTAACGTCTTCTTTGTAATAGTGCCATCATGCTAAAAAGCTAGATGTTCTGAGAATGGACCCATTGTAGGACAGGTCACTCTCTCAGCTGCAAATTGCCTTTATTATCTTCCTCATTTAACCCCTTCACTAGGGGGGTTTAGTTTAGAGAAACGGGGCCTTAGAGGGGATCTGATAACCTTATATAAATATATACGGGCCATTATCAACCATTGTCTGATAACCTATTCATTAACAGGTCTATACATAGGACAAGAGGTCATCCATTTAGACTGGAAGAAAGAAAATTTAGCTTAAACCATAGGAAGGGTTATTTTACGGTGAGAACAATAAAGCTGTGGAATTCTCTGCCTGTTGAGGTGGTTGGGTCAGAGTCTGTACAGACTTTTAAAAAACGACTGGATGACTTCCTGCAGACACAGAATATTAAGGGTTATAATATTTAATATGTGGGTAAAAGCTTCTTGATCCAAGGAGAAATCTTACGCCATCTGGGGTCAAGAAGGAATTTTTTCCCAGTATGTTGCATATTTCAGACTGGGTTTTTTGCCTTCTTTTGGATCAACAGCAGTAGGTTATGTGGGAGAGGCTGAACCCGATGGACGCATGTCTTTTTTCAGCCTATATAACTATGTAACTATGTAACTACCGATATTGAGATATCTCGGGCTTCAAAGGTGCCATCTGGTGAGCCGATAGAGATATCTCGATCTGCTGATCTGCAGCCCAAAAGCAAATGCCCAAAGGGGTAAAACTGTAAGATCAGTTGCTAAAAGCTCTGAAATATCGGGTTTTCAGTAGCCGATGCAGGGAAATAAAGAAGACAATAAACCAGCCGCTCAATTGGCAGTTTGGCAATTTGGCAGTTTATGGCACCGTCTACTGGCCAAAATAGGCCATGCTGCAAGAACAATTCAGAGGCAGAAAAGTGGATCGAAGATAACAAACTTTTTCTAAATACTGACAATACTGTCATGATGCTCTTTGGAACAGCACCTAAACTACACAAATTGCAAACTCCCCATCCAAAACTCCCCACACAAAATCAAATGACACACTGACCACAGTCACTTTTCTCAAATATCTAGGTATGTGGTTAGACCCAAATCTATCCTTTGGCCCCCACATCGAAAAACTCTCATCTAAACTTTACCCCAAACTAGGTGCCCTGTACAGAAATAAATCCTGCCTGAGCCCCGCGGTAAGAAAGCAGATTGTACAACAAATGCTTATGCTGGCTATTGAATACGAGGATGTAGTGTATGCAGCCGCCCCACAAACACACCTTCATAAACTTACCACATTGTATAACTCATTCTGCCGCTTTGTGCTACAATGTAACTACATGACCCACCATTGTGACATGTTAAAAGAGCTAAACTGGCCGTCACTGGAATCCAGATGCACCCTTCACCTTTCCAACCTGGGGCTAAATTACAATCTTCGCGCAAACGTTTGCGCTGGCGCAAAAAATCATTAACGCGAGGGATAAAACCCTTTGCGCAGAATGCCGTATTACATAGTCAGCGCATCAAACGCGTGTAATTGTCTACCGCGGGTGAACCTGCGCGAACGCTGCGCGAACTTACTGTACGTCGTGCGTCCTATACTTAACATTGTGAGCGCAAATGCGTTTGTGCGCTGGTACGCGGATGGTATTACAATCTATGCGCAGAAATCAATGCACAGCCTTTGCGCGCATTATTTTAGCAACTCCTAAAAGCTGGTGTTAATGGCAAATCTGAACAACCTGGCCGGACCCCAATACACCAGCCCAAAAAAAAAATAATTCAGCAAAGTATAGTTACACATTCTACTCATACCCAACCAATAAAATGGAGAAGTTGTATGTGCTTTTATTATTGCTGCAGCATATATGCTCAGATTGACTTCGACAGGCGCACAAACTTAACGTGAGATAATTGTGGTTCTTAATTCTGATTGGCTGAATCGCGTGAAAAAACAATTCGCACAAAGATTTCTGCGTGCGACGGTGCTGCGCGAGCATTTGGGCGCGTCTGGTTTACGCACCTTATTGATCGACGGATGAAAAAAAGCGCAAGGAGTGTAATTCCATTGGTGATTTGCGTGCGCAAACGTTTAAGGCTTGGTGCAAAAACTCACGCGTTGCGCAAGTGTTTTTGGGCGAAGATTGTAATATAGCACCTGGTGTTTAAGAGGTTTTCTGGGAAGCTACCACCCTACCTGAATAGGGTGCTTCCCCAGCAGTTCCCTCATCCTATAACCTCCAATCCAGGACCGGTACCTTACTTACAATACCTCAATACAAAAAGACAGTGGCTCGCTCCTCATTTTCCTACAGAGCACCACAATTTTGGAATAACCTCAAAGACACCATCAAATCTTCCCCCTGTCTAAAGTCACTTAAGAGCTCCCTAATAAAATAAATGGATACAGAATGCACCTGGAAACATGTAACATAATGACTTTATTTCCTACATATTTTATTTCTGTGATAATCTGTATATTTGTGTTATTTTTTTACTATCTTGCATTTTATTACTTTGTATTTCTGTAACGACTGTAACAATTTCAATGCTCTTGAACCCAGGACATACTTGAAAATGAGAGAAATCTCAATGTATCCTTCCTGGTAAAATCCTTTGCAAATAAATAAATTTATAGTAAGAAATACAATGGATATAAGCTCAAAACTTTCTTACTTTAAAATTAATCAAAAATGATTTTACAAAAAGACACTGGTTTCTGACAATGTTTTTTTGGAAAATCACTTGGTAGTGAAGGGGTTAATTGAAAAAATGCTGTTTTAGAGTCGTATAGATAAGCCCCATGATTATCCAACAATTTACCTAGAGTTTCAATCATTAAAGAGCTATTCTAGGGTCTAAAAAAGAGGGGATAGGAAAACAAAGTGGTTTGACATTAACCCCCTCCTGACCCCCCCCCACACCCCCTTTAGTTTTAAAATCCTTTAAAAACTCCTCTGAATCTGACGTTGCTCTCCCTATGATTTCTGCAGGATATAACATACTTCCAGATCAGCATGTCATGTGACCACAGGGGGCTGAAAGCACCAGCCAATCCAGTAGCGCAATGCAGGAAGGCTTTGATCCCATTGGATGGGGCTGGTTCCCAAAGGTCTCCAAGTCCTGAAAGCTGAGCTGGTGGCTCCCTGAGCTGAGAGCCTGGGCGAGGCTAATCCCCTGCATGTGGATGGCTGAATCAGCCCTTTAACCCCCCCTTTAGAGGGGGAAGAGGGAGCAGGGGGTTAACAACAGATAAGATGATGTGCTCACACTGTGCAGACTGTCCCTTTAAATAAAATATAAGTGCAACATATCACATTGACATAAACTGAAGCCTTTTGCTAAAACACGTTTCATACCATCTGTGGCAACATAACTGCGCCGCATTATATATAGTTATTATCACAGTGGCTCACCCATGGTGGTGTGACACAAATGTCGCACACAGTAACAAATAGTACACCGAGCATCTGTAAGACCACCGCACCAGCCGACAGGATGAACATAACGCACGCTGTAGGCAGTTTGTGTAAATACATCTAATGATGATAAAGCTAGACTAGGTGACAAGCTCGACTAATTATACCAGACATGTCACAACTCACCTTCAAACACATGTACGTACACCTTGTTTGAGTCGCGGTGAATTATCTGAATGTCGTTCGCGCTTCCCAGCTGGAGAATGTTGCATCTATAAGACGAATCATCGCGAAGTTGCTTCACGTGTTACACTGTAAAATGTTAATCGCCACGGTGACAGGGTTTGTAATGAAGTCTCGGCTTTAATTTGTCTTTTTCTTTGCCGTTACAAAATAAAGGGAAAAATAGTTTTCAGGGAGTATTATACTGAGGCATTGTGGGTAACCTGCCTTTGAAAGGCTGTGAATAATGTGTACAGTAAAGAGAAAAGTACTTTTACAATAAAAAGCACGGTAAATGGGATAAGAATCACCAGCGATTGTCAGCATTCTTCTACCTACACGAGGATAAGCACTCCACATTCCGCAAGGTGCGGGATCTTGAGCAGATCTTCATGTGAAGAAGGTTCTTTTTACACACTGTATACGTCATATCAGGGAATATGTTGGTTGCAATGTATGTTTTAGTAGAATGTCGGCCACCTTGGACCTGCATCTACTTTATTGTTATTTCTATTACACTGGGGTATGTCAGTCTTCCAGAATATGATAGATAGAAAGAGAGAAAAAGGAGTGAGAAAGTGATAAGAGAGAGAGAGCGAGAGAAAAAAAAAGGAAAGAAATATTGAGAAAGTGAGAGAAAAAAACAAGAAAGAGAGATAGGGTGAAAGAGAGAAATAATGAGGAGAGACAAAGAAAAAATAAAGAAAGAAACCGAGAGAAGAGGAGAGAAAAAGAAAGGTAGGAAGAGAGGGGGGAGAGAAAAAGAAAAAATAAAGAAAGAAACCGAGAGAAGAGGAGAGAAAAAGAAAGGTAGAAAGAGAGGGGGGAGAGAAAAAGAAAGCACAGAAATGTAAAATGGAGATAGGAAAATAGAGAGAGAAAAAAATGAGCAGAAATGAGTAAGAGAAATCAGAAGAAAGCGAGAAAAAGAAAGATAGAGCCGAAATGAGAAAGAGAGAGAAAGAAAAAATAAAGAGAGAAAGAAAGTGAGAGAAGATCAGAGAAAAAGAAAAATTGAAAGATAGAGAAAGAAACTGAAAGAAAGTTAGAAAGGTGGAGAAAAAACTACATAGGGAGAAAGTGAGGAAGAAAGAGAATATCAGAGGGAGAAAGAAGGGAAAGTGAAAAAGAGAGAGAGAGTAAAAGTGAGAAAAAGAGAAGGAAAAAATAAAGAAAGTGAGAGAAGAGGAGAGAAAAAGAAAGATAGAAAGAAAGAGAGAGAGAGTGGAACAGAGAAATAGAATGGTAGAGAGAAAGAAAGTGAGAAAGAGAGATAGAGAAAATACTAAAGAGTATGGGAAAAGAGATAAACTGAGGAAGAAAGAGAATGAGAGGGAGAGAGAAGGGAAAGTGAAAGAGAGAGAAAAAAGGGAAAGAGAGAAGGAAAAAAAGAAAGCAAAAAAAACAAGGAAATATTTAGAAAGTGAGAGAAAAAACAAAAATAGGAAGAAAAAGAGAAAAAGAAAGATAGTGCAGACATGTAAAAGAGAGATAGGAAAATAGAGAGAGAAAGAAAGAGCATAAATTAGAAAGAAAGAGAAAGAAAAAATAAAGAGATCGAAAGTGAGAGAAGAGAAAGAGAGAGATAAAATGGAAAAAAGAATCTGAAAGTTAGAAAGAGACAGAAAAAAAATGGAGAAAACGTGATAAAGACTGAGAGAAAGAAACTGAAAGAAATTTAGAAAGAGAGTGAAAACTAAAGAGTAAGAAGAGAGAGGGACAAAGTGAGGAAGAAAGAGAAATCAGAGGGAGAAAGAAGGGAAAGTGAAAAAGAGAGAAAAAGTGAGAAAAAAGGGAAAGACAAGGAAAAAAAGAGAAAGAAAAGAGAGTGAAGTGAGAGAAAGAAAACAAAAGAGAAAGAAAAAGAAAACATAGAAAAAATTGAGATAGACAAAAAGAAATTGAGAAATAGAGAATGAAGAGAACACAATAGAGAAAAACAAAAACTGAGAAAGAAAGAGGGGAAAAAACAATATAAAGTGATAAAACAAGAGAAAAAATAAAGAGAAAGAGTGGGACAGTGAAAGAGAAAGAAAGAGGAGAACGTGAGAAAGAAAAGAGAAAGAAGGAAGAATGGAGAAAAAGAAAGAAGGATAAAGAAGTGAAAGTGGAAGAAGAGAGAGTGAAAGCGAAATTGAGACACAGAGAAAAAGAGTGGAAGAGTAAGAAAGAGAGAGAAAGTGTGAAAGAAAAATGAAAGAAGAGAAAAAAGAAAAAGAGAAAGCAAGAAAAAATTATGAGAGAAAAGAGAAGAGAAAGTGTGAAGGAAGCAAGTAAAAAAGAAGAGAGGGAACCGAGAATGAAAAAAGAGAGAGAAAAAGGCAGAAAGAATTTGAGGAACAAAGAAAGATAATGAATATATTCCCAACTGTCTCTTTTATTTGATTTTGTTGGGAGTTTTTTTCCTCCAAACTCTTTCCTCCTTAACCCGCACACTCCACGTCGTTAGGGGCACTCTGCGCATATTATTATGCAAATCACATTTCAGAGTCTCAATTAATCGAGTTCTGAACTCTGCACTCTCTGTAATTACGTGCTATTTTATTTGAGGCTTGACAGTATCTACAGACTTAACACTGGGATTATCGACTTGAGTTTGGTGTTTGTCAGTGGCTCATCAGCTAATATGAGACCTGAGACCTCCGGATGCTTTACAGTGAATGCGACTGACGGAGACAGACGGACGCCGGGATAGGTAGAGACAGATATACAGACAGACGGGATGAATTTCCTTTATTTTCACAATGCTGATTGATTTTCCGTTCTAGTTTGTATTGTACTTCATTTATCTTTCCAGAAATTTCATCCTCAGCAGATCACCCTCTTTTTTATCGGGGAGCAAAGCTGGGCTCCCTAAATGTTTTTGTTCGAGGTGTCCCATGAAGCTCAGGTGGTGTTGAGCCTGGCCGGGTATCACAGAGCTGTCATTCCTTTTTTTTTTTAATAAGAAGTTTATTGAAAATCTTACATGTTATACAACAATTATAACAACCGTATCCATAACTAGGGATGCACCGATACCACTTTTTAAGACCGAGTACCGATACGTTTTAAAAGTACTCACGAGTACCGATACTTTTATTTTATGTCATGTGACCACTTTCCAATAAGAACAGACCTCATATAAAGATGCCCCCAGCTCACATGTATATACCCCCCGAGATATATATATATATATACAGAATGCCCCCAGCTCACATGTAGCTTGCCCCAGCTCTCATGGATATTGCCCCCAGCCTCACATTGATATTACCCCCAGCCTCAAATGGATATTTCCCCAGCTCGCATGGATATGCCCCCAGCCTCACATGGATATTGCCCCAGCTCTCATGGATATTGCCCCAGTTCATATGGATATTGCCCCAGCTCACATGGATATTGCCCCAGCTCTCATGGATATTGCCCCAGTTCATATGGATATTGCCCCAGTTCTCATGGATATTGCCCCAGCTCGCATGGATATGCCCCCAGCCTCACATGGATATTGCCCCAGCTCGCATAGATATGCCCCCAGCCTCACATGGATATTGCCCCAGTTCATATGGATAAAAACAGCAGCAATAGTAGGCGGGGCAACATTGCGTATGTATAAGAAAGTACGGAAATAATCTCAGTAACAGATATAACAATGTAGGAAATAATCAAATTGACACTTTAGACACATCCCACAGTTACCAATGGTCCGTTTTGGTGCGAGCCCAACCATCTATGGAACTCGCGATTCCGTCTAAGAGATGGAAAGCTTCCACCCTGGCTCCAATGACAGAAATGGTCGGGGACTGTAAAGGTTTTCCAAAACGGCGCTAGTTGTATCGCTGCCACACTAGTTATCGTGGAAAGTATCCGTGTCTGAGGTCTAGAAAGCATAGGCGGGATTATATATAACTGAAATATTTTGGGAATAAAGTCTAGTAGCAAGCCCTAACTTTGGCCAATTTATCACGTACATCACTCCAAAAAGTAGCAAGAAAGGGACATAACCACCAAATGTGAACGAAAGCTTTGTTATGAGCGCCACACCTCCAGCATGTGTCAGAAATCGTCGAGGACATGTCGAGGTCTGGCGTTCTTTATGAGGTGTAATGTACCAAAGAAATTTGAGCTTTTGGGAGGGTATCACTTCTATATTTCACAGTATCTACCGCAAAGCTGGCCAACCTTGCCGACTCCGGTATAACTATCCCCAAATCCTTCTCCCACGACTTTTGGATTTCCCATTTCGTCTTTTTTTTGGGGGGATATTAAATGTTTATAGCAAGCTGAAATAATATGAGAACAAGTCATAGGGACAACACAAGCCTGTTCAGAAGGAATGAGCAAGGCCCCAGATGGAACCACGCCTCTCTTTCAATAGCCGCCATCGCTTTGCGTGTTTTATACTTTGTTTCTATATTGCAGGATAATGATGGAGTGGTCACGGCTTTGAAGCTGATAATATGTATTTATTTTCTTCAAAGTTCCGGGGTCCTCGCTGTTCCATTGCCCTGCAGGACCTATTAGCGAGAAAAGGCCCCGCTGCGGATGGAAACACTTATGACCTCTAGCCCTCAAAGCCAAATTACTCAAACATTAACTGCTGGGAACCCGCCATCGCTCCCGGGCTTTACTCTGTCACATCAGCTTCCCAATGCATCTGAGCACCTGTGTCATTTCTGAGCTCGTGTCTGGAATTTTGCATAATATTTGGCAACCTGCAGCTGGGCTCGCTTTCAGACACACGCGTACGCACACACAGTCGCACACGTGCGCGTATGGACACTAGGCCCGTAGGAGACTGACACGACGCCGTTGAGCTACAAAGTAATCATAAAAACACAAAAAAAAAGCAAATTCCTGATCGAATCAACATGCTGCTTGCATTTCATTTTAAAAAGCAGCTGGAGGGCTGGTGGGTTTAGCCAACCCTGAAATACAGCTATTATTTTTCAATTGTTGTGGGCAGCGAATGGGGCGGCCACAGAGCTCGAACTGCGGCGGGCGAGGAATGCCGTTGGGCTCGGCGGGAACAGTAGATGAAAACAGCTGGAGAGACGCAGGATGACTGTTCATGGCTGTTATTTTATGTTTTTTTAAAAATATTGCCATACGTTTAAGGATGGACCACAGCCGTATTGTTAATCCTGCAGCAAAGCGTTAAATGCGGAGTGATCGCGGTGCAAGGCCGGCGGGGTGTTTCTGCCGATCGCCTCGGATATTGTGCTCTGCCTGAGAGACGTTCCTCACGGCTATATAACTATTGAGTTCCAAAAAGAGGCAAAACTGATACAAGTATGTGGATTTCATTTAAACTGTTACATTGTATCACTGCGTGTTTGATAAAAGACCATGTAAGACTGGGAGTCGGGACGCCTCATGTGTTGAACCTACACCTTAGAAAAACTAGGAATACAGGTAGAGAACCGGTATGCACGGGGCACCGAGCGTTATGGATTTTGGATTCTTCTGGATTTTGGAATCCGGTGTTCCGTCAAGAACTGTAAATTGTCAGAATGTGTAAAAGGCGGCTGCGCATGCGCTCTGTTTTGTCGCCACAACCAGCTGGCAACTTTCAAGGTTGCATCCACGTATACGCAGCTCGATGTTACAGTTCTCGACGCTTGCAGATATCATGATCTGACAGTGCTGTGCATTATCTGACACAATACGACCCACCGCATGTCATGCGCCATCATGCTCATTATACATTCCGACGCTATTACGATTCTCAACAGAACACCGACTGGGATTCTGATTCTGGAGGAGAGGGGGGATGTGGCAGAGGTGCTGCGAGACACAGGCTATGGCAGCATCTGCAGCACCAGCTAAATACATGCTGGGAGACACAGCATTATGCAAGAGTCATACTGTGCTTCTATGACTGTGTGCAGTATGTCCAACACTGGAGCTCCAGAGAGTCTCCCAGCGTGTTCCTCAGTGGCAAGAAGCCATCAGAGGAGCACCGGAGTGCAGGAGAACGTGCCCGGAGCAGCAGAGACGCAAGTAGGAATTGATAGAGTCTGGAAGAGTCCACAAACTCATAACAGAGTTAGATTAATAATTAAGATTCAGTGGTTTCAGAGCAGCTGGTAGTGGAGCATGATTGTGCCAAGCACCATAGTCAATGTCATGGCTCTCACAGTCACTACCATTCTGCTTACTATTCCAGGTCAAGAGTGGCATTAATTTGTGGCCAAGATCTTGTATTGATGATGGGAGAGTCGCAGCGCTGCATAAAGTCTTCTCCGGCACATTATCCCAAAGATTCTCAATGGGGTTAAGGTCTAGACTGTGCGGTGGCCAATCCATGTGTGATAATGACGTCTCATGCTCCCTCAACCACTCTTGCACAATTTGAGCCCTATGAATCCTGGCATTGCCATCTTGGAATATGCCCGCTGTGCCATCAGGGGAGAAAAAAAACATTGATGGAAAAACCTGCTCATTCCGTATATTCAGGGAGTCACATAACCTCATTTTTTGGGCACATAACATTGTTGAACCCAGACCCGACCAACTGAAGCAACTCCAGTGTGTAACAGGCTCATACGGGAGGTGATATTTTTTTTTGGCCAGGCAGTGTAGGTTAAAGAATCCCATCCCTGCAATACGTACTCGCCCCATGGTTCTCAGAAGAATCCACTGTCTCCAGTTTTAACCTGGGGGTGTTTCCAACAGAGAACTGTGTTACTGAAATCTGTAAATGACTGCATTCTGGAGAAAGTCCACAAAAAAGCACAATAGGAATGTGTCATTAAACACGATGGGATGTTGGAGGCTGTTGCAGGATGTCTCTGTTCACATCAGAGCTCTGGGTGGATGCGTTGCCCTGAATGATGACCTTCCCATCCCCTTTCATGCTGTGTATCTCATGCCATGTCCTTCCCTGGTGATACCCCCTCCTAACCTGCTTTTATAATTGGGCTACACACATTACATGCTCCTTTACACCTTGCTGCACCTCGCAGCTTATTAGGCATGGGCGCCCGCTGACAGGTTAAGCCAATTAGCAGGGGGTGACTGTCTGTCATGCTCATTATCGTGTGTAACCAGCATGAGGAACCTCCATAGGACCCCTTGTACAAGCCCAAAGGTCTCTCTATGGTTGTCCATCAGTGATCTGATTAATCGTGAGGCACCATATATTTCATGGAGCAGATTCCACGTCGCGGCAAACGTGTCGCAATTAAAAATCAAAACCAATTGTTTTTTTTTCTCTTTTAACCCTTGCTTTGTTAAAGAAGAAAAGCTGATCGTCTTCTCGAGAGGCCGAGCGCGAGAGACCATAGAATGAGAACGCGGTGATCAGTCACAGCAAGCATCAAATCCAATAAAAAAAAAAAAGGAAAAAAAAGATCAGTCGCTGCATAGTATAGTCTAAAGTGCGACTTTCCTGTAAGATCACAGCTTCGGCTTCAAAGGGCTCCAATAAAAAATTTAGAAAAAGGAACAGATGATCAGGCACTTTTTCATACAAGGCTTGCATGGATACATCGACATTCCTGGATGGTGGAGGAGGACTCAAGATGACAGCATGAGTAAATAATAAAATAATAGCCTCAGGCAACCATATATAAAAATCTGTGATGTGGCCTGAAGGTCACCAGGGCTGCCATCAGAAGCCATGGGGTCCCTTACTGAACCCATCCAACTGCCAACCAGAACATACCTCTCCAACACTCTCATCAGAATGTCAACTGACCTCACACACTCACATATAGGCACATACTGTATAGCAGGGCTCAAAATTTCAAGTCCCAAGCTACTAGCCAGGCCTTAAGAGTTACTCACCAGTAGTTGCCCCATATAACCCCTATCCTGCCTTGCCTGCGTCTGCATTCCCACTCACCCTCATGTAATTTCCACTCGCCAAATGCGAGCAGGCGAGTGGAAATTTTGAGGCCTGCTGTATAGACATATCCCCCTCAGGTTCCTATGCCTGCCAAAGCCCCATGACAGGGGTCCTAATAACCTGCAACTTCCAAGACAGAGGTCTCCATACCTGCCAAAGCCCCGTGACAGGGGTCTAACACCCTCACAGTCTAAGACAGAGGTTCTCATGCCAGCCAAAGCCCTATAACAGAAGTCCAGTAATCCCAGACTCCATTATAGAGGTCCTCATACCTGCCAAAGACCCATAACAGGGGGGTGAATACCACAAGGCTACAAAACTGAGGTCTCCATGCCTGCCAAAGCCCCATGACAGGGGCCCAATACCCCCAGGGCCTAAGACAGGGATCCCCATGCCTGCCAAAACCCAATAACAGGAGCCCAATACCCCCAGACTCCAAGAAAGAGATTTTCATGCCTGCCAATGCCCTATAACAGGGGGAAAATGACCACAGGTTCCAAACAGAGGTCCCTACACCTGATATGGCCCCATTACAGGGGGCCAATACCCTTTAAGTTCCATGACACAGATTCCAATGCCTACCAAAGCCCCATGATAGGGGGCCCAATACCCCATAGGTCCCAATGCATGCCAAATCCCCATAATAGGAGAGCCGATACTTTTTAGGCTACAAGACAGAGGTCCCCATGTCTACTCAAACCCTATAACAAGGGGCCCACTGCCCCCAGGTTCCAAACAGAGGTCTCCATGCTGCCAAAGTCCCATAACAAGGGACATAAATCCCCACCATAATGTTTTAAGACAGAGGTCCCCATGCCTGCCAAAGCCCAATAACAGGAGCATAATACCCCCAGGTTCCAATACAGAGGTCCCATGTCTGCTCAAGCCCCTTAACAAGGGGCCCAAAAAACCCAAGGCTGTGCCCCTCAAGCTCCAAAACATGGGGCACATGCCCCTAGGCCCCGAGTCTGTGGCATATAACGAGTGGATCTATCCCCTATTTTACCCCAGTGTGAGTGGCCCCATCCCCCATTTTGCTCCATAGAATGGAGGGAGTTTGCCACTTTTCGATATAGGTCGAGTTGCAACTCCACCAGCGTCTGTTCATCTGACCTTAAACCTCATATACAGATCCCCTAATTCTTTAACCACCTACAGCTGCGAAGCAGCAACAAGATCAGGCACGTTGACATCCAGTCCACCCGATTTCCTCCGTACTCGGAAAGTGTTGCAGGTTCTGTAGATATGATAAATGTACGACATACGATGCAAGCAAATGCAAAGAACCATCATTACGGCTTTTACCAAAAAATAAATGTATGTATAAAAAAATAATTTGTAGAAAATGAAAGGGATCAGCGCTCAATAACTTTGGGTCAAAAACAGGGTGTTTCCGTTCAAGTCTAACTTTTCTCTTGACGTTAAAAAAGAAACCTTGCTCAGTCGTTTTCCGTCTTTTTGGTTTTTTTGCAGGACGCCTTAAGAATCAGCAAGTATGAAATATCGGCAGACATGAAGTACGCGCTGCTGGCGTATGATGTCATCAGTGTGAGTATACGGCACTTACTTGTTGCACATTTTTATGTTTGCCTTTGAGGTCTTTCCGGAGGGGAAGGGGTTTGGTGCTTTTTTTTATTATTTGCAGCACTGCAGATGCATGTATCATTAATCTAAAGGTGAATAATCCGCTGGAAGGACGGGCCGGTGTGCTGTGTGAATGCTGCCATCTAGGAGATCCGGGAGGAAACGGTGACACTTTTAATTAGGAAGGAGAAAGCGAGCGAGTGGCCGTGTCTGACAGCAATGAACACTAGACGCGGGATTCACAAGGGAGCGTGTACACAGCAAACAGAGACACGGCGCCCGTTTTGGGGAATTTAATAATTAATCAGTGTCTAGAGATATTTATACATTCTTAGTGTGACGCGTGACTTTATTGAAGGATTTCTTTTAAGCACGTTGTGGTACTTAAAGGGATGCGCTATTTCAAAACACAGCTCCCTTTTTTTCCCTTAAATAATCGAGCTGATACTGCTGACAGCCTCTGCTCAATTATTTTGGATTTTTCCTATTTTTAAGGGATTTTACTCACCTTTTCCCCCACGAGCGCTGCTACTTCTCTTCGGCTTAGTGTCCACTGAACCCAGAAGTCCCTGAGGCTCTTCTGTGCAATTTGCACTCTATGGGCCCTGTTACATTCTTCACGCAAAAACGCACACGCAACGCGTGAATTTTTGCACAAAGCGTTAAACATTAATGCGCGTAAATCAACGCTGGTATTACAATCCTCGTGCATTTTTTCATCCGTCAAAAAATAACGCACGTAAAACGCGCGCGCAGCAACGTTGCGCGCAGAAATCAGTGTGCGGACTGTTTTTTCACGCGATTCAGCCAAGCAGAATTAAGAACCACAATTGTCTCACGTTACGTTTTTGCGCCTGTCAAAGTCAATCTGAGCATATATGCTGCAGCAATAATAAATGCACGCACAACTTCTCCATTTTATTGGTTTGGTATGAGTAGAATGTGTAACTATACTTTGCTGTATTGGTTTTTTTTGGGCTGGTGTATTTGGTTTCGGCAGGTTGATAGAATTTGCCATTAACACCAGCTTTTAGGAGTTGCTAAAATTATGCACGCAAAGGCTGTGCGTTACAAACTGCGCATAGATTGTAATACCATCCGCGTACCAGCACACAAACGCATTTGCGCTCACAATGTTAAGTATAGGACGCGCAAAGCACAGTAAGCTCGCGCAGCGTTCGCGCAGGTTCACCCAGATAGACGTATACGCGCGTTTGTTGCGCTGACATTGTAATCCGACGTTTAGCGCAAAGGGTTTTGCCCCTCACGTTAATGCATTTTTGAGCGGGCGCAAACGTATGCGCGAAGAATGTAATAGGGCCCTATGGCTACTTGCGCAGCGTAGGAACCGCAAATTGTGTACCACAGCAGGACCTGTTCCGTAGCACTTGCTTAGAACAATGGATCGGAGCTGCATGCCCATGCACAGATCCGGTCCATTGGCTGTCTCTGAGAACGCTCTCTATAGCGCTTGGTCTCTGAGGGTGACATTGACCGCTCTCTAGTAAGTGATCTGGTGACCGGCAGCTGGTAAATTCAAAATCCCAGCTGCTGGTGACATTGGGTGGGGTGTAAGAAACTCTTCCACTTCACCAAGCAATTTCTTCAGGTTGGAGGAGATGGAAGGGGAAAATGGGGCACTGATGTACATGGTACATCCTGGAAAAAAATCCAGTTCGTTGAGGTCCAAGGACGGGTCCTTTAGACTCCCCTCCCAAATGGCTAAAGGTAAAAAAAAGAGAGGCACCGCTGGAAAGGGCACAGTCTGCCCTTTCCAGCAGTGCCTCTATTTAACCCCTTAGGTGTCGGACCGTGATCCTCTCCCGAATGTGGCTGACATCTTGGTTAACCCCCTAGCTGCCAAGTGGAGATTGGGGGTCCTTCGATGGCAGCTAGAGGGTCATGATTGGTATCATTGAAAAGGGCAGAGCATGACCTTTCCAATGGTACTAAATATGACCATGTTTGGTGTAATTAAAATTTTAAAATAAAATGAATTAAATAAAAAAGTGGGTTTTCTTTTAAATTTGTGTTTGGGTCGTATAATAAAAATCACATTTAAACATGATGAGCATAAAGTGGTCAAAATGAGCACACAGAACACAGAGGTGAAATGGCTCAGCAGTGAATGGAGTTAAAAAGCAAAACCATTTAAAAATTAGGTATTTTTAAACTCAGGACAAAATTTGTAAACTATTTAGCCGGGGTCAATTTTGGCGGTTGTAGATTTGGGGGTCAAAGATCGAGAAAGTGTGTTTTTTCAGTTTTTCCAACATATTTCATTATTTTTTTTATAGTAAATTATATGATAAAAATAATGGTATCTTTAGAAAGTCCATTTAATGGCGAAAAAACGTATATAATATGTGTGGGTTCCATAAACGAGTAAGAGGAAAATTGGACCTGAACACAAACAGCGCAGAAATGTAATAAGTGGGTACTTTTGGACTGACAATAATAAAACAGCCTGGTCACTAATGGGGTTAAAACTATAAAGAGGTCAGGATTAGTAGAGTGTCTCTTTAAAGGTATTCTGTGCAGTCCCATAATTAATATGTTGTGATAGGAGGCTCAACAACCCATGCATGCCCAGTTGGTATTTTGTTTTGGGGTAGTTTGATAAAAAGTCAAGGACACTATCTGTGATATCAGTTCAGGATTGACATAAATAAGTTAATGACAAATAACTATAACCTTACATTTAACCCCCTCAATACCAAGTGATTTTCCATAAAACCAACGGAAGGACGCATTGATTTTTTTGTGGAAGTCACTTTTTATAAATTATACAGTAAATAATCATTAGAAATGTTCACAATGTATTTCTTAATGTAGTTGACCTATTTGACGGGCAGACGTCTCCAGCTGCTGGCTGAAAAGTGCTACTACAGCTGGGGCTTCGTGCTGAATCAGCTGGGGTCTGTGTTTCAGACACAGAGTCCCACTTGTTCAAACTCTTCTAGCACCTTGTCTGTCATGCCTTGGGTGCTTAAAGCATTCGTGGCTCGTTCTGGAGCCCATTTGCTAATTAATTTTATTTGCAATAAAGGAAATTCCTTTCCATTGCTCGAAATATAGACCAACTCAAGTATACTGGATATTGGGGCACCAGTAGGTGCTTTTGAAGGTTGAGTGTCCCAATCTTCATAATGAAAGGGTAAACTGGACCATGATAGATAATGTGGTCCATGCACTTAGCTAGAACATCAATGGAAAACTTGGATTGCGACTTCTAACAAGGTCAGAAGTGGCAAACTGGGACTAGGGTATATAGCTAGGACACTGATTGCCTGTAGTGCAACGATGAAGGGGTCAAGGCAGCCATGCCACTTCTTAGCCAGGCTGCGTCTCTTGGCTTGGTTTCCCTTTGCTGCTGATTTATGTGGCCTTCAACCCAACTCTGCATTACAATATTGTCAGGCAGGAGACACAAAATTAAGCATTCCATCAGGGACTAAACTCTTTACATGCTGAGAGGTGACGACAGGCAGCTTACATAGTGTGTTTCTATTAACCCCACGTGCTGTCTCAACTAGAAACAAACAGCAGCAGGGGCTCCGGCTCCCCGGGAAGTACAGAAGGAGAGCATTCTTTGAAAGAAACATGAGGATCTTGGTTGCAATAGAGGAATAAAATGAAATAGAACAAAACATTCCAACCCATCATGGACACAACACCTCCAACCACACACATCCAGCTCCTTCAGTCTCAACTCTACTACTATCACACTCATCCAACATGTCCATTTAAAGTGAAGAGATCACGTGATAGTTTATTTCATTGATACATTATTGCAATTTGCAAATATTAGTACTCCCAATTTTGATTGTGTTACCTTATATGATCCCTCCCTATATAAGGATCCTACTGTGACCACTAGTGATGGCAAACTAGGGCCATGATGTTTTGTTGGGTCAGTGATTATCAACTAGTACTACAACATCTAACATCTGCTTAGCTAGGACCATGATTCTAAGACCATCACATTGTTTCAGATAAAGGTGAAACTCTGGAGAACTTTTGGAGAAGTGAAAATTGTAGCAGGGTTATTCAAAGAGCTCCGAATTGCTTGAGAAAGGTAACCGAACGCTGAAAATCAGCGTTCGGTTACCTTTCCTGGCCATTCGGCTATCCAGAGAGCAGGCAATTCGCCACATCCTGGCGAATTGCCTGAACATACGGTGCCTGTTCGGTGCCTGTTCGAGGGCAGTGAAATCCCCATGAAAAAGCACTGCTTCGGCTATTCAGAGAACACAAACCAGCAGTGAAAGGTTCCCCTAATGCCCTGCCATTCGGTGGTTTAATTCGGCAAGTTAATTCAGGAGAATCCCATAGACTTCAATGTTAAAAATATTCCCGTTTTAATTCAATATCTAATAAACCGTTCATTATAAAATTCTGCAATAAAGAGTCTCTTTATTTATAGATTTTTTAGGATATTTTAAGCATTTTTCTTTTTTTTTTTTTTTTTTTAACTTTACTTATTTTTTCTGTAACAGCCCTTTTTATTATCATTCCCTGGACCTCATATGCAAATTTCAGACATTTTCACTCAGTAGTGTCTTTGCAAACAGCGTTTCATTTTCACACATTCACACAAACTATTTTGCTAATTTAGGCTAGGGTCAGACTGAGGCAGTGCGAACGCGCGTTCTGGCGCACTTAATCACGGCCGCACTAGCAGCAGATGCCGGGCAATGACAGCCAATATACGAAGTACGGTCGCACAAAAGTCCGGCTGCACAACGCAAGTGGAAAATGAACGCATTTTTTCGAGAACGTTAAACCACTAGTACTGACGTACAGAGTGTGCTGCGTCCGCTAGCGGCGTGTGTGCGTGAATTGGAGATGTCAGACGCTGCTAATGTCCGGCCAACATAACGTCCAGATGCAAGAAGTGTTTTATTGATGATCCGTACAAAATCACGGATGAAACTGCGCATAGTATGACCGCTATTGCGTATTCCGTGAAAAAATACGTCCATTCTTCGAACGCACATTTTCACGGACAACGTGAAAAATGCGTTAGTCTGACCCTAGCCTTATTCACCTCCCTCGTCTGCGGTCTCAGCTGCTTCGGCTGTGTTTGGCTCCTGCTCGGGCTTGGTTTTCGGCAGGATAATCCAGATGTTTTTGCGGGTTTTCGGCAGGTTAATCCAGATGTTTTTGTGGCTTTTCGGCGTGCATTCGGTGGATTTTGCGGTTAGTTTTCGTCGGGTTTGCGGAGGCCTTTCCCTGCAATTCGGGGACCCTGTGGTGCTTGCTGAATACATCGCAGGGTCACCGAAATGGGATCGGCAAAAGGAACCGAATTGAAGAGAACGAAAAGACACCGAACGTGCGGTGACTTTTCGAATCTCTTTGAATAACCCTGTAGGTCAAAATAGCCAAACCAGAAAAATTCTCCTATTTATCTCACTTTCCAAACCAGCTATTTTGACCTAGAATTATCACTTCTGCAAATGTTCTCCAGAGTTTCACCTTTCTCTGAATAACCCTGCATGTTTAGCTGGTCCATGATCGCTAATTTGGATGGTGAATTTTTTCTAGGACCACCAAATCAAAGCCAGCAGTGATGGCACACGCTTGCAGGGCTACGATGTCCAACTTGGATGTGGACAACGGGGGCTCAAAAATGGAGAAAAATCTGACAAAAAAGGTCCCGATTTTGGCCACTAGTCCAAGGCCATAAATGGGACCTTTTTTGTCCGATTTATGGCCATTTTTTAGTTCAGGAGATTCAAACTCTGTCTTACAGATACCTGATAAAATTTGAATCAAAATATCGGCTTTACTTTTTAAAGGAAATAACAGCGATATCAATTCAATGTGAATTTGTTGAATAAATTTCAAATGCTGGAAGTGTTGATAAATGGATTTTTAGGCAGGGAAATAGAGGGATTTAGGCTGAAATCTTTTCTAAACATGAGATTTTTCTAATAGTCACTAGACATGTGCACAGCACAAAATTTCGTTTTGAACTAATGGATTAGTCCTAAAATGCAATTTATTTAATTGCTAAAGAAATTCGTTTTCAGTTCTTTAGTTTGAAAACTAATTTCATTCATCCGAAAACCAGTGGATACAATTACTATTGTAGTGGCTCCTCAGAGGGCTGAGATCGCTACTTGTTAAAGTATCTCTCACAATGTGTCAGGCAAAGCTGTTACAGTAACTGACTGCTGCTCATCACAGTGGTCAGAGTTTCAGTAAAACTAGTAAATAATATTTTTATATATAAGAGGTTAGAACAATATTATTTCCTTGTTTTACTGAAACTCTGAGCGCTGTTACAGTCAGTTACTGTAATAGCTGAGCCTGATAAATTGTATTGAGAGTTAATATAACAAGCAGCCGATCTCAGCGCTCACAGCCACTGGATTTAAAGGGCTAAAAAAAAAAAAGGTTCCTTTCTGTATAATGTATAAAACATCCTCCTGCATTAATTAATGCCCCTCTCTGTATAGAACATCCTACTGAATTGGCATGTGGAGGGTGCAGAACTTCGGAATGCAATGCTTATCCAGCACCTGAGAGGGAACTTTTACTTAAACTTTGTATCTCTGTGGGGGAGACAGACAGGAATATAAAAGCAGGGGAGAGGGAAAATATTAACGTAAATCAGTCTGAAAGCTCAGAGAAGAGATGACTGGTGCAAATTTATTTTCATAATAAAATAAAGCACTTTAAATCCAGGGAAAACATTCAATTATATCACACTGAAGGCTCAAAATGACAGAGTAACTGTGAGAGCTGGATACTAAATGTATCAGACGTAAAAAACTCTTTATAACAAGCAGCACTGGGAGAGGAGTGGAGGGACTTTATATAAAATGTGTGTTATAGATGAGGATAATATAAAATGTATCAGACCTAAGCCCCTATTATGCAGAGCGGGAGGGGAGATAACACACGTTTTATAAAGTCCCTCTCTTCTCCCAGCGCTGCTTGTTATTAAGGGGTTTTTACTATCCAGCCCTCTCCTGTCATTAGCTTTCAGTGTGATTTATTTGAATGTTTTCCTTCTCCAGCTGCTTTTATCATCTTGTCTGCCTCATAGACATGCAAGGGTTAAGTAAAGGTTTCCTCTCCTGTGCTGGCTGTCTGTGCTACGAGTGAGTATTCTGGAGCTCTATCACCGTCAGATTTTCAGGTAGGGGTCGGGAAGAATTACGAATACAAACCTTTTCTGTAGCTTTGTGATGTTGCGCTCTTCATTGCTGGTCTCCTTCACTCATCAGTGTAATATCACAAAAAAGACTGAAACTAAAATGTAGTGCATTTTATTTTAGTTTCTTTCATTTTTTGTACTGAGCAGTTTCGTATCTCTTGAGTCATACTAAAACTAAATTATCCCAAAATTCGGACTAAATCGTTTTAGTACTAAAACGAATGCACATGTCTAATAGTCACGTTTAAAGGCACCATTCTGTAGGATGCAGGCTGAAAATAAGCCTTTTTTCGGGCATTTTTCCGGCCATCTTTTTTTCCGACCAGCAGAGTTTTTCGAATATCGCATCCAGCTGCATTTTTTTCCACTGATTCAGCCGATATTTCGAAAAAATGGCTGACAACATTAAATTGAGCCCTAGGATTATAGCATGTAACTAGTCTGACGTCTAAGATATATCGAAAATGGACTGTGATCTGTAACTGGGACAGTGATGGCTACCTCCGACAGTGGCCTCGACTGAATATTGATCGATGGTTGATCTAGAAACAAGCTGTGAGTTATCGTGGAGAAGTCACAGCTTGAAAAATGAAATATTCTCCAAGACTACCCACGGTTTGAAAGGAATGCCGCAATCTTCTCACCATTGTAAATTTGAGCGTGAATTTGTAGATGAGTGAACATTTTCGTTTGCGGAGACTGAACAACCTCCGAAAATACACTGGAAGTAAAAAAAAATGCAAAAATAAACAAAGAAAACTGTTTTTGCCTGGAAATAAAATACAGATTGTTTAAAAAACAAAGTAATAATAAGAAATGAGAAGCCAAGGTATCTCGTGAGTGCTTTGTGATGTCTTGTGAATATCAACAGCTTTCGTCGTTCACAGTGGGAAAACTCTTGCTGACCCTCAGAGCGTCCAGGTCCAGCTCCGTGAAAGTCCAATTTAGACATCAAGACTGTTTTAATTGATCAATCAATGCCAATTAAGGAATCTATTAACATTTTAAGCCATGTTATTATATTTTTGTTAGTAGAAGAATTTATTTCATATTACGAAGTAATCTCGAACCCATCTCACTTGTAAATTGACCGCGGTGAAGACTAAATAGAGCGACAACCGCTCGTTTCAATAAACCATCAATTAGCAGCACCATTCACACATTGTATACAGTGTCGCATAAGTTTAAACTTGCAAACCTGCAGTTGTTGTGTGATTTTTAACTTACAGGTCTATTCACTAAAGGTGAAACTCAGGAGAACTGGCAGGAGAATAGAATAATCTAGACCAAATACCAGATTTGGAAAGTGAGATAAATGGGAGAATGTTTCTGGTTTGGCTATTTTTGTGATGTTTTATATTCTTACTTTATTGGTTGACTTGTATAAGAAAACCAGTCACTTCTGGATAAGCAAGTTGTAGTTTATTAATCGGTGTAGAGCAGTTTTCTCACAGAGCTGCCTCATAACATTGCTCTGCTTCAGCCGCCATTTTACATCTACCAGAACATTCCCCCAACTGACAACAGGAAGTGAGTAATCACCTCAGAGCATAACAGGAAGTAGGAAGGCAGAAAAAAAGCAAAGCATCATTCACAACCAACAACAGTCGATACCTCACAATACACACACACCATATATTCTTACACAGTCTAACAACCCATACGTCACAATTTTGACCTAGAATTTTCACTTCTCCTGCCAATTCTCCTGAGTTTCACCTTTAGTGATGTAACATCACTGCTCTATAACCGTGGAGACACAGGTTTTAATCCCGGCAAGAGCACCTCTCCAGTAAGTGTCCTTGGGTAAGACACCTAACGGTACATACTCGCCACCCAGGACATACTTGAAAATGAGAGAAATCTCAATGTATCTTTCCTGGTAAAATACTTTCTAAAAAAAAAAAAAAATAGACCTGTATGTTTAAGTTGGCTAACTAAGACCATCTTATCTAACTAGAACAGCACATGCAACTAGGACCTCAGTGTCTCATCAGCACCATAATGTCTACAGGGACAGTAAAGGGAATCTAGAACCGCAATATCTAAATGGAAAAGCAATGGCATGCTAGCACCATGATCTCTAGCCAGGACAATGATGTCTGACTAAATCCACACAGGACCGGTTTTACAATTAGGCAAAGTAGGTATGCATCTATAGGCACACACCACAAGTGGTACCTTGTTTTATAAAACTTTTTAAAAAGTGATTTTTCTTTTTATGTTTTGCAGAGACAGGTGTCCCCCCTGTGATGGACACCTTTCTCTGGAAGTTAATAAAATAATAATTGTAAACAAATATTATTATAAAACAAATAAATAAAATGTCAACATTTCATTTTTTTTCTATTTTTCATTTGTTTTGCTTTTTTTAGTTGGACCCCTTGTGTTGGACACGTCTCGTGAAAATTTAAATATATCTTTGTAGCAAAAATTGTAAAGATGGCTTTCCATTTTTTTGTTAAAAAAAAATTACATTTTTTTTAATCCTTGCTCTTTAAAACTAAAATAAAAAATTGTAACAAAATTAAGTTTAAAATAATTACATGTAAAAAAATATTTGTAAAAAAAAACACTATTTTCTTTTTTTTTTGCAATGGGGGGCTCCAGATTTCCATGCCTACAGGCGCCTGTGATGTAAATCCGGCCCTGGATCCATGATTAACGTCTCTGTTATCATGTCTAACAGAGCGTGTTGGGGCTAATCCATCCATGCCTGGCTTTGGGAACCTGGAATCTTGTAGGGTACCACGGCTAAACTTCTTTTTTATAGTAGTGGCTGAGACAGTTGGAGAAAATAAATAAGATGGTGAATAAAATTCTCCTACCCCCTGTTATCGGAAAACATCGCATTTTCAATCCATTTTTAATGCCTTATCGCAGTTTTACTGGTTTATTGTTTCATTCGGTGCACAATGGATGTCCAGATTCACATTATTATCGCTGCCCCCATTCATCCTGTGTCAGATGCATTGTTACAAATTCTTCCTCCAAGAGCTTTTTAATGCCGTTTGTCCTTCACTAAATTAGGTTGTAAATGATAGAAATCTGCTCATTTTGATCCGCCAGAAATCTTTCTCCCAGCGCTGTACATCACTTTCTCCATTTGTCTTCTTTGTGTCTTGCGCGTCTCTTGTCAGATGTTGTATCTTTGTATTATGTCCCAGTCATACTCTGCCCTGCATTGTCTGGACAATGCGATTTCTCTTCAACCTTCCCGTACATAAAGCCTTATTGTGCATCAAGCTGTCTGCTTTGTACATTGACTTTTACACAAACGTATGATGCAATGAGACCCGTTATGCTCCTGCTATTCGTCACTTCTGCTTGTCTGTGGCTTCTAAGCTTCACTAAGTCCAAGCACCGTGCATCCGCACTGTGTACGCATTCCCCCACGAGCAGTAAATATTATATGATGTCTTCTCATTAAATAATAATGAAAGCGATACAATGTTGACAGTGAAGGTGAAGTGGAAGTTCATGACAGTGAAGCTCTTATCATACGATGCTATGAAGGCAACTGATGAAGCAAAGGAAAACCAAGGAAGACTATGCCTGTTCCCGATCACCAGGAGATCGTCTGCCATGTATTGAAATGTTGTTTATAAGTTGATGGCGCAAAGAACCCAAGATCATTTGATAAAATACATGTTGGAAAATAAGTTCAAGAGTTCTATTTCCAGAACATTATTCCAAACATCAGAAGATGGAAGGGCAGGTGACTCTGTATACGTACCTATAAATCTTTAAAGACAACCTTAAAATGGATTTCCGTGGCTAACGGTCCACAAGGACATTTACGAGTAACTTGAAAAATACCTGTTACAGGGCTCTGAGCTGTGAAAAGAATCCTCCATTCAGGTCACTCTTTTGGCCCCAGTTTCCACAGGAGCAGCTCTTCTGGTGAGGAGCATTGATTTTACTGCCTGGCTCATGGGGTCCTAACGAAGCTACTACCCTAAGGCAAGATAGCTGTCTGGCAGGGAACAGGGATTTTGATTGTAGTTGTATCCAAAACCAGAGACAGGACTTAGTGTAAGGTTGAAAACAGTAAACCTTTATTACGATGCTCTCTTTTATTTACAGTTTTGGCTGGAAAATATTCCACGATAATAGGGAATGCCCCCTGGAACCCTGTCTGCTCAGTACACATTCTCAACATTGCATCATTCCAGTGTGCTTTCTCAACATTGCATTATCCTTTCTCACTCCCCTCAGTGTGCATTCTCAACATTGCATCATCCTTTCCCACTCCCCTCTAACCGATCCTGAGAGTGTCACCAAAACAGAATGCTGCAACACGGAACAAATATGCTTGCCTAGATATATACAGTATTGAATAATCAAGTAATAACACACTGATTAACAGTAAACCAAGACATAACGCCCAAGCGATTGCTTCAGTCAGTATTGTAATAAAGACGCAGTTCAAAAGCAAGCAGTGAAACAGGGTTCTGTTACAGCACTATGCGGTGTAGCTGAAACATTGTCATGTATGGCTGGAGCTTTATAATTACTTTATTTGGAGGGCTTGGTGGAGAATTTTGGACATGGGAAAAACCGGGGAGTAGAAGCACCAAGTGCATTTTCATCAACAGGATCACTTTTAGTGGAGTTGGTTCCATTTTAGAGCACCACCATCATGCTACTCACTCCCCCTTTGCTTTATGGACGGTTACGTGATTGACTTGGCTGTCCATAATGATGATGATACTCTGACTACTTGGTACGTGCTTCGGCAGCCAATCAGAGGTCTGCAAAAACCTGGAGAGCCCTCTGTAGGGGGAACTCTTAGCTATTACATGCTACGTTTCCATCGACACAGAACTCTATGCAAGCAGAATTGAGGGTCAGATGGGGCAAAGATCATTTAAATGTCTATAGGTGACATAGAGATCCCGATGAAATAAGTCAAACCGAACCTCAAAATATCAGATTGTCTTTTTATATGGCTGTTCATGAAGGCTCTTTTTTGTTCTGTGTCCTAATCCTATACTACACATAGCACTTTGGAAATAATGGGAAATCCATCAAAATCTTTTTCGGCATAATTAAAAAAAAAATGTTCCAATGACTCGGCCTTAATTAGATGGGTCCATTAGGTTAGTTTCTTATCTATATTGCAAAGCTTTCTTAATTATCTTCTTATTAGTGTTCCCACGTAGGGTCTTTCCTTTGAATAATTAATGAAGATGCCATAAATTTCCCCAAATGCAGAGCAGCAAATCAATTTCTTTTTTTCTCACCGAGAATGAAATTGCTTGAATTTAGTAAATAGGACCCATGGGAAATAATTATGCTTATCCGGCTTTCCTTGGAGGTGACTCTTCCTAGCTTCTCAGACCATTTATTTGGGACGTATACCTGTAACATGCGACCTGATCGACCCAACAGGCAAGCCAGGTCAATAGTCACATGTGTTTCTACCATTTGACTCTCAAAAGGTTGCAACATCGGGGCAAGGACGCGTGATATCCACAACAGGTGCTACTGACAGCAATGGTATGGCCTCCTCGGTGAGATAATTGGCGTGTATCACACAGATAAGTAAACAGAAGGGCAGGCACATGTTATACGATCCACACAACACACGGTCTGGAAACGTTTAGTTCACAGAATCCAATAACTACATATAGCAGATCATGGATTATTCATTGGTCACCAGAGGACCTGGACAGCAGAAAATCGGACGGGTCAGACAATCATTCTTTCAGTGACCTGCCTTTGCGACTTGACTTGATATTCTGCCTTTTTGCTGGGTGATCGATATGAAAGGTAGACCATCCATATTTTAAGATTGATTATCTGCTGTAAAAGTGGATTGTGCGTTACTGCCAGTGGATAAGGCAGGAGAAGAATTGCAGATTGCTGATTTGTATGCGGCTCTGTTTGCGTCTTGAAGAACATGATGATAAGTGGCTCCCATTTGTAGATGATCAGCCGACATACACCGTGATACAATAACCGTGTTTCTTTCTATCAACATATTCCGTATACATAAAATAACAAGACCAAAGGTCTCTTTGCTTTAACCCCTTCACTACCGAGGGATGTTCCAGAAAACCAATGTAAGGAACGTGTTTTTTTTTTGGAAAATCATTTTTAATTAATTATACAGTAAGAAATATTTTGGAATGTTCCCAGTGTATTTCTTACTGTAATAACCTATTTGGCAGGGAGATGACCCAATCTACTGGCCAAAAGGAGTTACTGCAGCGCTTGGCTCCAGGTTGGACCAGCTGCTGATATTTGTTGTGGACACATTTTCCAGTTGTTGTTAAAGAGTGTTAGCATTTCGAGTATCATTTCCGCGGTGCTGAAACTGTAGGGGAATGTTCTGGAGCCCCAACGCAAACTAATTTAGTTTGCAATACGCAATATGCTTTTGCCTTGCTCCTGTAGAACACTACATTGATTATACTCTATGGGCTAAATTCCATAGTGAGCGGTAACTGTCTGCAGCGTTTGGGTGTGTAAGCGTTAACGCCAGGATAAGTGACTTTATTGCATGCCTCTCATATTACATCCCTAATGCTAAACCCCTGTGAACTCTGTTAGCACATTGGTGATTGCTATAGCTTCCGCGAGCTTCCTGTACTTAGCTAATCCTATGCTTAATGTGGGGAGTGCAATAATTAGCGTTAGGATAAGTGCAGGCCTCAAAATTTCCACTCTCCTCGCATTTGGCGAGTGGATTACATGAAGGCGAGTGGAAATGCAGATGCAGGCGGAGCAGGATAAGGGTTAGGTAGCTTGGGACTTGAAATTTTGAGCCCTGAGTAAGGTATTACAAAATTACTGCGCCAAAGCACTAACAGAGCTGATAGCGACACCTAAAGGTTGGTGCTTACTGATTGCGCTTTTGCAGAATCTTTTAGCACCCCCTAAACCCCCAATAAATCAAATACTCACCTCTCGTCCCGCAGCGAGAACGATGGACCATCTGCTGCTTCTCCTTGCCACAAGCAGAGTGAGACTGGGGACAAATAATCCCTACACGATCACTCCGTGGCGCTGCACGATCTCGCGAAAAAATGGAAGGCATGGAGAGTCACTCAAACCTACACCTAACGAATCAGTAGAACCAGAGCTTTCTACATGCTCCTCTGCAACCACATCGTATCAAGTGCTCATCATGAATGGACTTTTTAAACAGGGGTTGGTAGGACGTGAGACAATTCACTGAATATATTGCATCTGAAAGCATCAAAAACACATATGACATCAAATATGCCTATCTCACTTTGACCTCTCGAAGAGCCACCAAGGACAGTGGATGTCGGGCTCATCAATAGTCCCCTTGGAACTCACACTGCTATCATGATACCACCAGCTGACGGAGGTATTCCCTACAGTGCCCCTCAGAAAAAGCTTCTTGCAGGATTATTCAGAGAAAGGTGAAAATCAGGAGAATTGGCAGGAGAAGAGAGCAATCTAGACCAAATAGCTGATTTGGAAAGTGAGATAAATGGGAGAATTTTTCTGGTTTGTCTTTTTTGACCTAGAATTTTCACTTCTCCAGTCATTCTCCTGAGTTTCTCCTTTCTTTGAATAGACCTGTTGCTCTTCTGTAATCTCCGTCACCATCCTACTAGTGCTCGCGTCCAAGTCATCACCCATCTGTAGTCATTAACCTCCCTGGCGGTGTTCCCGAGTGTGTCTTGGGGTTAAATTTCACCGCTGAGAGCGGTAACACCGAGACACACTCAGGCTGGATACATCACCTCTCCCTGCGCTCCCTCGCTGATCCTCACAGTCTCCGGCGATTGCGACCTCATACTTCCTGGATTCCTTCTCACGAGGAGGAAACCAGGAAGTAATGAGGTCGTGATCGCCGAAGGAGGCTGAGGGGACATTGAGGGAGCGCAGGGAGAGGTGATGTATCCAGCGGCATCCCAAGTGTTGCTCGGGGTTACCGCTTCCAACATAGGAATTTAACCCCGAGCCACACTCGAGATGTCGCTAGGGGGGCAAAAAAAAAAAAAAAAAAAATTTACCGTTTTTAGACAATAAATTTCAGAATAAATAGACCGCCAGGGGGGTAAAACATACACTTTATAACCCAAAGAGGCCCTTAAGGGATTAATACACAAATTAACACAAATTACTGGTCAATCACTCAAGCCTAAACATGATGATTCAGTAGAACCAGAGCTCTTTATAAGCCTCTCTACAACCACATTGTATCAAGTGCTCTTTATGAATGGACTTTTTGGACCTGGACTGGTAGGACTTGAGACGATTCATTGGATTTGTTGCATCCAAAGGCAGCAAAAACACGTATGACCTCAAATACTCCTATCTCGCTTTGACCTCTCGAAGAGCCACCAAGGACAGTGGTTTTCGGGATTGTCACTAGTCCCCTGGGAGCTCACACTGTGGTCATAATACCACCAGCTGACGGAGGTTTTCCTTACAGTCCCCGTCAGAAAAAGCTTCTTGGTGTTCTGTGATCTCAGTCAACGTCCTACTGGTGGCCGCTTCCAATCCTTCACCAGACTGTAGACATTAAACATACACTTCATAACCCACCGAGGCCCTCACGGGATTAATACATGGAATATGTTGTGTGCTGGGGAAATATAATATCGATTGATTTTGTTGTTTCTTCTCACTAAAGTGTTCATTTTTGCGAGAACATATAAAAAAGCAACCTATCCTCCTCCGTGCGTGTCAGTGAACATGTAAATTCATCGACAAACCACTGAGTGGAATGATAAGCCGAGTTCTGGACCAAATAAGATATGGATTGATTTTTTTTTCCTCCTCTTCTATTTCATAAACCTTCTCACATTTCTATTTTTTAAGATTGACAGGCAGGTTTGCATTACAGCTGTAATTCCTCTCTAATGGAAAATATTTCACCAAGATTTATGATTTTAGAAGTGCGCGGTGGTACGCGCTGAGTTTCTTCTCTTTTTTTTTTATTTCCGTCAGTGCCGACAGTCTTTATTCTCCGCAGAGCAATTTAATGCATTTAGGACTTTTGATCCGGGGATGGGAACTTGAATGTGGAATGCTCTCTTACAACACATATTTTTTTAACCCCTTCACTACAAGAGGCCTTTCGCTGGGATTTTTTTGTTATCATAACATGTATTTGAACACAGGATGCAAAGATAAAAGCTTACAAATGGGGTAAATTAAGTATGAGAATGTAGAGTGCTAGCTCTTTTTCTGTCCATGTATTTTTCGACGGGCTAAGCACCATGCAGCTATTTTTTTCAATCCGTGAATGCAGGGGTTTTCTATATATTGTGATACAGCAACCACTCAGGATACTTGGTTCCAGCCAAACACCAAGGTCCTCTAGGGCAGTGGTTCCCAACCGTGGTCCTCAAGGACCCCTAACAGGCCAGATTTTAAGGATTACCTTGGAGAAAAGCAGACTGGATCCTGCAATCACTGAACAGCAAATCATATCACCTGTGCTGTGCTTCACATATCTTGCAAACCTGATCTGTTAGGGGTACTTGAGGACCACAGTTGGGAACCACTGCTCTAGGGTATAAACAGCCACAGACTTGAAGAAGTTGTGGAAATGAGAGGTCTTTTTATTCCATAATGAACATACGCCACACTTAGCTTTGAATCACTATTGCAGGTGGTTAGAAAAAAAACTACAGGCAAAATCCTAGCTCAAATTAGAGCACTTACACATATTGCGATCCTGACTATCCAGGTAACATAATCTAATAAACAATATAAAATCTCAGCATATCCTAGAAGTGTTACTGCTCCCCACCCTGCTCTCAGCAGTCTTATTAAAAACACTTCTGCTCAGGAGTCAGCAGCCTGAGAATTTACCTGTTCTTAATTAATTAATTGGCAACAAGTGTGTGAGATGATAGAGGCCATGCAGGATTCTGGGTTGTAAATCCCTCCCCTAAATTACTCTTCTAGACATTCTGTTACCCAGCCCTTGCACTCTCTCGCAAAATATATACATATATGTTTACATATATAAAATTCATTCTCGTTTCAGTCTATTATTTCTAGCAGCATGTCCCGTCAAGCATTATAACGTCTTCTCTCTTTTTGCAGGTTTACCAGCATTCATTTACTGCAAACTATATCGTCTATAACATACTAACCGGGTAAGACGCCTCCCTATGATTCAGTGTTAATGTCCTGTGTTTATGTTCATGTCTGTAATTCAACTGTAATTACACTGTGCTTCCTTTTTTTTAATCCGTTACACGTAAACTGAAATAATGGCAAATGTTTACATGCGGTCGCTGCTCATAATAATATTATAGACACTAAAACATCGTTTTTATTATTATTACTATTGACAGAGCCGTACGGAAAGGCGATATGTTAAACAAATAGTTCCTCGTGCGTTCTCTCAGTGCTTGGGACGAAGACATGCAGTTATAATCATATGTTATACGTTCGTAGTTCTACGCTGGATTTTGCAGCCAGTTTTCGAACGTAAGAAATAAAGGGTATAATAAAGGGTTTTCAAAATAATTGAAAGGAAACACTAAATTAAAAATTATGTATTTATGTACAAACACGGGCAGATTCAGGTAGGGGGCACAGAGGGCATTTGCAAACCCATTGTAGTTTATACAGTAGACCTTTGAGCATATGAACCCCTGTATCTTCAGTTTCGTACACCCTATATGGTCAATTGAGGTGTCATTGGAAAGAGCAGAGTCTGACCTTTCCAACGATGCCAAACATGATTGCAGTGGTGGAGAGAGCATGTGCCATAATGCAGACTGAAGGACACAGCTGTTCACGGTCTGTCTGGTGTCACCTGAGCAGCAGAAGTACAGACCCTGTCGAGCAATGTTCTGGGGAGTGAATAGCACAAGTATTGGTCTGGCTCCTGCTCGGCTCGTCACTGCGAACCGACAAAAGCTCTTAGCCAAAATTGGTAGAGTGCCCCTCCCGAAATGTTTGTCTGGATCCGCCCCTGTGTTCACTGTCTGCCTGGTGTCACCTGGGCAGCAGGAGGACAGGCCCTTTGGAGCAATATTCTGGAGAGAGTGATTGTGATTAGCACCAGCTTCGATCCAGCACCATGTGTCTGGATCCGCCCCTGTGTACAAATACCTGTGTGAGGTTTTGGCTGTGGACAGTAATTGATCATTATCTCACAGAAGCAATATTTGTGTTTTGTAAATAAATTACTCTGCTCTGTTTATGGAAATTGGACATAGGAGATAACATATAATTACCTTTTTAATTTTTTTCAACCCTCCCACAGTATTTCAGTAACAAAAACAAATAAAATGTATTAAAAAAAAGGTATATTTACCTAATTTAATTAGTTATCATTGCAGAGCAGGAACCTGCATGGCTCCTTCCCCTCTGCGCCCCTAACCCTGCATCAAGCACTCACACAAGATAGACTGCATGGCTCCTTCCCCTCTGCGCCCCTAACCCTGCATCAAGCACTCACACAAGACAGACTGCATGGCTCCTTCCCCTCTGCGCCCCTAACCCTGCATCAAGGTATCCGGATCCATCACGACGTACCCTATTTTCCTGACCGCCATATTTATGCAATTGTATTTTATGTTTGCCTTTATTTTAAAATCTCCCTCCATTTGTGTTAGAAAAAAACACTTTGTTCCCCCTCCGCTCCTCCTCCCTCCCCCATGCATGGTCACACAATGTGCTTTTCTCATAACCTTATTCCACTCTATTCACAGCACTCACACAAGACAGACTGCATGACTCCTTCCCCTCTGCTGTCCTACCCAAACCTCCCCATCCAGGGCGGGTCCATAATTTCAGGTCTCTCTTCCAGCTGTCTCCACTTCTCTCTCTAATTACTCTCACTAAGCCCAGGCTTCTGGTTCTTCCTATGCTGCCCTGCTAACCATCTTTACATTCCCTCTGCTCCCATTTGTTTCACCTACCCCAGTCCCTTAGATTGTAAACTCACGGAATGTCTGACTGAGCACTTGGTTAAGTGCTGCCCTACCTGGACAGTTTTCCTAAGGGCAGGGTCATCTTTTCATTATGTATCATGTACGTCTCCTGTTTGTGCTCCCCTATTGGTAAAGCGCTGCAGAATATGTTGGCACTGTATAAATGCCTGTAATAATAATAATAATAATAACCTAAACAAATTATTCTTTTTTTTGCTTGAAAATGTACATATTATATATACTTTCCCACGCAATCATTATAGATTATCACACTTATTACAGTGTGTGTTTTTGACATCAACGAATGTATATCTCTAAAATAAATATATTGAAGTCGGTTCTCGTGTGTTTGCCTTTTAACCCTTTCAGTCCCAGTGGTTTCAATCGGAAACCACGTCCTCAGGTTGAACCCGTTAGTGTGTTTCAAATCTTTACATTTAGATTTACATAAAAAGTTTCATTTTTATTTTTCAAATTTCCACTTACTGGGCCAGAAAGGGTTAATGTGTTTGTGGGATCTGTGTGCAAAAATTCTTTTGTAAGCATTAGAAATACTGCTCGCTGTCACCATCTAGTGGGCATTTCCATCAGCATGAAAAGAAGAAATTGTAGTTAAACGAAAAAATAATGAATCTTAAAGGGTAAAGAATTTACATTCTCGTTTCTGATATGTAATATTTTTTTTCAAAATAAACTAAAAAATGAAGGGAATAAATGTATCAACTTAGTCTGTTTCGTAAACTAGGGCTTGACAGGTCCAGTGTCCATGTAGCCATAGTATTCTAAAATTTGGCCTGTCAATCTAAGATTTCAAACCCATTCTGCACAAATATCGATAAAAACCTTGCCTGGCTCCTTAAATACGTGTATTGATCTCCTTCTGACTAGCTCCAAAGTTTGATGCAAAATTGTCAACCATAAGCTTTGTTTCGTACTGTAGGGCTTGGCAAGTTTTCATGTCCCTCACGTCCCTACAGCATGCCACGATGGAGGGACAGCTGTGAGCAGAGAGAAATCCTACAGGGCAGTCCTCCACTCATCATTTGGCAGCCTTGACCACCATTGGCTGATAGCAAGTTGACTTATAAGTCAGCGGGCCGTCATCAGCACTGATGGCCAATTGTGCATTGATGAGTGACAACCCCTAGATAGCTCTTCCCATAGAAGACGAAACATGGCGGGCCCGGCGCTGGGTGGGAGGTGAGTACAATTGGCAATATCTCATGAAGTGATGAGATATTACATTGATCTTTAAGACCTATCCACCCCCTGATGGGGTATCAAAGACACAGTGCACCTGCGCAGCAGAAGTGCACTTTAATGGTGCTCTCTCACCACCATGACTATTTAAGTGGATTTAAATGATCATGGTGTCCTTTCCCCATTTCGTTGACAATGGAAAGCCTTACAGGGGTTGGGTCTGCTGGGGGGGGACCTTTTCTGTGCTGACGTGATATAGGGATGGTTCGCTGGTTTAACCAGCCTCCTGGCATTAAGAACCAACTGAGGAAGCCTGCAGGACAGCAGGAGAAACGCGTTTCGGTCTTTACCCCTGATATTTATTGTTTTTACCCTGTAATAAATCTTTCTTTTATTTAATTCCACCTTTTGTATCAAATCACTTCTCATTATCATCACCTCTGGGATCCAGGAAGCCTGTGACTCCTGCGTCTATCGAGACTCAAGAAGGGTGAGACCTACCCATTATGGTCTGAGGTTATTTCTACTGAGCCACCCTCTAGGAGGCTCTACACCATGTGAGTGTGCAAACGTTATCTGTTCTTTCATTTGTGAGCATAACAGTATTACGCTATACACTCTCTAATTGTCCGAGGTTCAATTTGCTATATTCTACCTTCCCGGGCAAGAGAGAAAAAAAAAAAAGAGAAGAATTATCGTGCTTTGTGGGTGAAGCCCCCCCTAAAGTGGCTTACAGGCGCTGACAGAGAGCCTTACAGGCTCCACCTTTGTGAGTGTGCAATTGCTATCTTTTTTCCATATGTTCATATCTGACTCTCTGGTATTGCGCAATTTGTTTTTCTATTCTCATTCTATAGGTCCATGCCCTTTCCAATTGGTATATACCTAAGATGAGTATTATTATTTTCGCACTCCATTTTTGTCTCTTGGTGTGAGTGCTTTAAGTGTCTGCTTATATGCGCTCCCTGTTTTGCCTTTCTGGCAAACATGGGTCCCACCATGAACATGGGTCCCACCATGGCACACGCCAGGTGCCACCCTGACATAATGATAAAAACTAAAGGTAAGTACGTGAAGTGAGTGAACCAAAGTCAGTAAATCCACACGCATGCGACTACCGTACAGCCAATCTGTACAGAACGTGGCTAAAACAGCATACGTAGTTGACATAGTTGAACAATTAAGAATAATCTGAATGGGAGAGAATGTAGACAGGTGCACAATCAAAAACTTCAGAATACAAAATTTTTCAAATTTTGGAATTTTTGGAATTTGCCACCACGGAACCCTTTGTATTGAATATGTCTGCATCCTTCTCGGTTTGTTCTCATTGGACGTGTGCATAGCCTAAAGTTTTATTTTGTTTCAGTAAATTTGGGAATCCAAAATTGTTGGACTTCAGAATTTTCTAAATTTCCTGATTCAGATCAATCCAGGATTTAAAGACTGTTTATTCTTTTAATTTTTTGCAAAAAAACCTTTTATTTTTTATTTTTCAGAACACCTTTTTGTATTTTTTAGACAACATTTTTGATTTTCTTTTTTTTTTTAAAGACTTTTAACCACTTCCATGCAGAGGACGCGCTCAGCGCGTTCTCCGCATGGCTCCTGCTGTGCGGAGGACGCGCTGAGCGCGTCCTCCCTTTGGGGTCAGCGTTCGGCCGGGTTCCGGACGATCGCTGGCCCCCCGGTGCGGGCTGACATCCTCGATGTCAGCCCAGCATCCGGAACCGCCGCCGATGAAATTAGGTGTCATCGCGGCAGCGCGATGACACCTAATTCAGGCGCCCCCCCCCGCATGTGCGGAGGAGGCGCCTGAAAGGAGGGGGGGAGGTCCTTCGGACCTCTCTCCCTCCCGATCGGCGGCGTTGCGGGGGTTAACCCAGGCACCATTTGGAAGGGCACAGCCTGCCCTTCCAAATGGTGCCTGGCATTAACCCCTGGGGAGCTGGATCGCGAATCGGCGCTGAAAAGCGCCGGTTCGTGATCCTTTCCCGGAGCTGGCCGACATCTTGGATGTCGGCCAAGCCTCCGGGAACTCCCCCTGAGGACTGGCGTCAACGTGCATAGCACGATGACGCCAGTCCTAGAGTTAACCCCTAACTGCCACCAACGGTGGAGATAGGGAGTTCCAATAAACTCCCTATCTCCCGAACCGTGGCAGCTAGGGGTTAAAGTTTGGTATGGTTGGATCAGCCAGAGCATGGCCGTTCCAACGATACCAAACACTACTGTGAAAAAAGTTTTTTAAAAAAATAAAAATTAAAAATAAAAAAATATTTTAAAAAACAAAATTATAAAAAAAAAAATAAACATTTTTTTGTTCTTTTTTTTGGTTCGTTAATGCAGCAATATTGTTCCCATTTCAGTTATAATGTGAACAATGATGCTGCACTAACGATTTTTGTATGCGGTGCGTTTGTTAAAAATCGTGTAATTTTCCCCAAAAAAAAATGTAACGAGACCCCATCTCTAATTTTTTTAACAAGCGCACGCCATACAAAATATAACCGCAATTGCTCGCATGTTAAAATGTGAAACAAAACACTTTACACGTTGTAAATTATTGAAAATACATATTTTATTGCATTTTTTGTTATAATATACAGACATGACATAACGTATACATATAATAATGACATATTATGAATCTACCGAGTCTGACGGAAAGAACGATATATAATATGTCTGGGTCATATACTAAAATAAGCCTTCAAAACACGTTTAAACATGATGAGCAAAACTGGTAAAAATGACCTCAGCACAAAGGTGTGAAAAGCCTCAGCAGCGAAAGGGTTAAAGGCAATATTCCAAAATTGGTGCTAAATTAACATATTCATAAATGATCTGCCTAACATCTGCAAAGCCTCAACTGTACACATGTACGCAGACGACACCGTAATCTATACCAGCAAACCAAATCTCCCGCAGCTGGAGGCCGTGCTGCAAGAACAATTTACAGAGGTAGAAAAGTGGATCAACCACAACAAACGTTTTTTAAATGCTGACAAAACTGTAACGATGCTCTTTGGAACAAAACCTAACCTACATAAATTGCAAAATCCCCATCTATGTGTGGGGACAAATCAAATGGCACACTGACCACAGTCACTTCTCTCAAATATCTAGGTATGTGGTTGGACCCAAATCTATCCTTTGGCCCCCACATCGAAAAAATTTCATCTAAACTTTACCCCAAACTAGGTGCCCTGTACAGAAATAAATCCTGCCTGAGCCCCACGGTAAGAAAGCAGATTGTACAACAAATGCTTATGCCGGCTATTGATTATGGATATGTAGTGTATGCAGCCGCCCCGCAAACACACCTTCATAAACTTACTAAATTGTATAACTCATGCTGCCGCTTTGTGCTACAATGTAACTAAATGACCCACCATTGTGACATGTTAAAAGAGCTAAATTGGCCATCGCTGGAGTCTAAACGCACCCTTCACCTTTCCAACCTGGTGTTTAAGAGCTTTTCTGGGAAGCTGCCACCCTACCTGAATAGACTGCTTCCTCCAGCAGTTCCCTCATCCTATAACCTCCGATCCAGGACCTGCACCTTACTTGCAATACCACAATACAAAAAGACAGTAGCTCGGTCCTCTTTTTCCTACAGAGCACCACAGTTATGGAATAACCTCCCAGACGCCGTCAAATCTTCCCCCAGTCTAAAGTCACTCAAGAGCTCCCTATTAACATACCTCAATAAGGAATGCACCTGTAAACATGTAACATAATGACTATTTCCTACATATTTATTTTCTGTTAATCTGTATATTTGTGTTGTTTTTTTTTTAATATCTTGCATTGTATTACTTTGTATTTCTGTAACAACTGTAACATTTTAATGTTCTTGAACCCAGGACATACTTGAAAACGAGAGAAATATCAATGTATCCTTCCTGGTAAAATCCTTTATAAATAAATAAATAAAATAAATAAATAAATCCAAAAAACTTTCAATAATGTCCGAAACTTGTAAGGTGCGCTTATTTTTAACCCCTAAGCCACGATGTTTATTCTTTAGTTTAGATTTACTTTCCTGATGAGCAGCTCTTTTTTTTTACCTAGTTTAGCCCTACTTCCCTTATGATCCACCTTATTTCATCCCTAGTTTAGACCTACTTCCCTGATCACCCACCTTGCTTCTCCCCTAGTTAAGAGCTACTTCCCCAAAGAGCCACCATGTTCCTTCCCTAGTTTAGATCAACGTCCCTATCAGTAACCTTGTTTCCTTCCTAGATTAGACCTAATTCTTTGATAAACCACCTAGTTTCTTCCGTAGTTTAGACCAATGTCCCTGATGAGCTGGGATATATCTTCCCTTGTTTGGACCTAGTTCTCTCATCAGCCACCATGTTTTTTACCTAGTTTGGACCTACTTTCCACGATGATGCAGTACTCTTTTTACCTACTGTAGCGCTGGTCTTAAATCCCCTGCCCTGTAGTACTTGCTTTTGGCCACCGGAGGGAGACAAGTGCGATGTGAGACACTGAACATTGGGACTACATTTCCCGGCATGCTTTGGGAGTGGACACAGGAAGTGGGTGGGACACAGACGCTGACATCCTGAGCCTCGTGGGGAGAGCTGGCAGAGCGCACCAGGGAGTGAGAGAAGCAAGACACAGTGCTGCAGAACGTGACAGTGACCAGGCCGGAGCGCAGCTGGGGCCTGACAGAGATAAAGACCGGGTTATTCAGCCTTACAAGAGGAAGACCCAGTGATACACCAGAATACCCACGCTGATATTGAGTAAGCTGGAAGACCCCGAGTTAGGAGCACCGCAGATCGATCGGACAGGGAGTGCAGGCGGTGAGCTGGACATCTTGCGGCAGCTACAGAAAAGAAAGACAGCGGATCCGGTAACGCATAAAATCCCAGTCAAAATCGAGCGGAGAGACGTCCTGGGTCGAGCAGAGCACCAAGTATCGGGCGGATGGGTGAGAGGCCTTCCAGGCCATTGTGAAAATAGAAAGCACGCTGCTGTTTGTTTCAAAACCCACAGGGCCCCAACTTGACTAGTCGAAGATACCTCATAAATAATTCACTGGCCAGTTGAATATTGTACCCGGGTACCATCACACAACACACACCTACATTCTTGGGACATAACCTGTACGGGACTCACTCCCCAACCACAAAGGGGGTAAAGATATATTTTTCCCTTTTTCCGCTGCGCGTTTCTCGAATTACGAAGCCTTGTATTTCTTTTCCGCTGCGCGTTTCTCGAATTACGAAGCATTGTATTTCTTTTCCGCTGCGGGTTTCCCGCATTACGAAATACTGTAAATATATCTACGTATACCGTGTTATTCATTATATGCCATTTATTCTAGTAAACTATATAATTTATAAAATCCACAACGGTGCTGGAGTATATTTATTCCCTAGTGCGGGGAGACTGACCCGAGGTTCAATTTCAGCGGCTCCTCCAGGAGTGAGCGCTACACGTGGGGGCTTGTCCGGGATCCAGTCTCTGGAAAAACCGCATTTAAAGGGTTAAATATGGATCCAGACACTGCTGCCAAATGGTGTGAAGAGCACAGTAGTCAGATAGAATTATGTATAGTTATGGATATTCCTGCAGACACTTGGGCCGAAGATCAGATTCGCCAGGCCGTGGCCGCGCTGACACCAGATAATCGGGGGTTAATCCTGGACATTAAAGCGAACCCAGATACCCCTCACACGTATGTTCTTTTTGAGTGGAGAAAGGGTGTTCCAGTGTGTTTTCAGGGCGCGAGTATGAAGCTGACCGACGATGTGGAAGTTCGACTGGTCCAGCCAAGTACGCCACGTGGTGATCACGCGAATGTTCCCGATGTTACCCCAACTACAGGGTCCCTCCTGCTACATTTTTCACCACTATGGGGAAACTGGTGGAAACACTAGTCAAAAACTCTGCTGCGTCTCCAAATTACGGATATCGCAAGTTACGGTTTTATTCTGGTAAGGTCCCTGTGCCAACTGGAGAAGAGGACTTTGAGACTTGGATAGATCAGGCAGTGCAAGCAGTGGAAGAATGGGAAGTTGCTGACACCGTGAAGAGACAAAGGTTGATCGAGAGCCTAAGAGGTCCTGCTTCAGATGTCATTCGAAATCTAAAAAGGGACAAGCCCGGCTGCACTGCTGCGGAGTATCTAGAAGCTTTACAGGAAAATTTCGGGGGAGTGGAGGATTGTGCCGAGCTTATCCACAAGTTCTCTCACACCTATCAAAAGGAAGGAGAAGAATTGTCCACATATGTCTGGCGGCTGGATAAAATCATCCATCAGGTCATTCTTAAAGGGGGCATGGAACCGAGTCATGCAAGCAAAGCTTTGATGGACCAAATTTTCAAAGGAGCACTCCCACTGGATCCCATAATGTTGAAATTTCAGACTAGATACCAGAGCACGAGACTGACCTATTCCAAACTGATCAAAGCAATCCGAGAAGAAGAGGCCTTGATTAAGGCTAAAAAGGTTGCAAATGCTTCGCACACAGCTTTCACCGCAGAAGTAGAAACTCCCTGTGTGGCAGACATACAGACTGAAGTGCTGGCTTTAAAAACTCAGATGTTGCAAATGATGGAGTTAATGACGTTGCTGTCGGCTAAGGACACCAGAACTGAAGGGGTTGCTGTAGCCTCGAACAGGGGTCTCCAAGTGAACCGCAAGAAGGAAATATGCTCACACTCCCGAGAAAGAAATGTTTTGGCTGCGGGGAAATCGGCCATTTCAGGGCTCAATGCCCACAAGGGAGGGCTGAAAAGAAACCGGTCAAAGAACTCCTAAAAGCTGTGGAGAAACTGTTGTCCGCCCTGCCGGCGGGAAACTCCAGAGGGTCCTGGTAAGGGAGCAAACCAGGTGCCCGAAGGTTGAAACCCGCTCCAAAAATCAAGCCAGGACTAAGAGGGCGAGAAGGCCCAAAGTCTGGCCAACTGCCGAGCCTGCCAGGACTGAAAGAGTCACTCCCTTAGCATCCGGACCTACGTCATGAGGAAGCAATGCACACCCAAAACCTACAAGGGCCAAGAAGAAGGCCAGGGTACAACAAACTGGGTCTAAACTTCCTGTTACTACAACAAGTTTCCTGACCAGCTGATAGGTCCTTCCCTATTGTGCCAATCCAAGTGGAGGGAGTCTACACTAAAGCTCTGTTGGACTCAGGGGCTCAAGTGACATTGATTTACAGAGATTTCTATGAGAAACACTTGAAGCACATACCTCTACAGAAATTGAAGGATCTGGAAATCTGGGGTATCGGAACTGAGAAACTCCCCTGTGACGGGTATCTACAGGTGAAGTTGGAGATCGGATCCGAAGTCATCGGACAGTCCGGAGGTTGTGATGCATTGGCCATTGTGTGTCCTCGGCCTCCAGGGGCAAACAGGAGTTCCATGATAGTGGGGGTGAATACTGATTTGGTGCGACGTCTCCTGACACTTATCGTGCTGGAAGAAGGTTCTACTAAAGGAGTACACCCAATGTTACGTTCAATCTATCAGAGAATGGTCGAAGAACAGAAGGCGCCTGCTGAAGTGGGGTGCCTGTGGAGATTGGAAGGAACAGATAAGGTTCTGCAAGCAGGAGAAGTAACGAGTTTCCGGGCTTCAGTCAAGTTGAACGGATCGCAACCAGGTCCCTATGTGGTGCTGGAAACCGATTTTAATCACGGGAGTGAAGCCGGAGTAGAAGTAATCCCTGAAATAATCTCCACTAAAGCTTTGAAAAGAACACGAGGAAGAGTCTCAGTCAGTGTGTGCAATGTGTCTGATTCTCCAGTAGTCCTTAAAGCACGAATGCCTATCGGGCAAGTAGCGTCCGCTACGCCCCTCTCTACCGATTTAGGAGGGGGAGTGGATAAAGAGATTCCAGATGAAAGATTCTACCCCAAGGACGCTCCCATTTCACCTGAATGGAAGAAACGTCTTCAGTCCCAAGTTCTAAAGTGGAGAGACTTGTTCTCGAAAGATGAGTTTGACGTGGGCCTAGCTAAAAGTACTGAGCACCGCATTCGTTAACAAGAGGACAAGCCGTTTCGTGAAAGGTCAAGACGAATTCCGCTGGGAGACTTGGATGAGAGCACCGCATTCGTTAACAAGAGGACAAGCCGTTTCGTGAAAGGTCAAGACGAATTCCGCTGGGAGACTTGGATGATCTACGAAACAGCTGAATGAACTGCAAAGAACCCAGGTGATCCAAGAGTCCAGGAGCCCATATGCATCTCCAATAGTAATGGTCCGGAAGAAGAATGGTTCTGTCCGCCTATGCATAGACTATCGCACGCTGAATCGGAGAACCATCCCAGATCAATATGCTACTCCTCGGATAGAAGATGCCTTACAGTGTTTGTCTGGAGCAAAGTGGTTTAGTGTACTAGACCTGCGAAGTGGGTATCACCAGATACCAATGCATCCTGAAGACAAAGAGAAGACTGCGTTCATCTGTCCACTGGGGTTCTTTGAATTCAACAGAATGCCTCAAGGCCTTACGGGGGCTCCAGCCACGTTCCAACGGTTAATGGAGAAGACAGTCGGGGAAATGAATCTGATCGAAGTATTAGTGTACCTGGATGACATAATTGCGTTCGGGAAGACTCTGGAAGAACATGAGCAACGTTTGGAGAAGGTCTTGAAGAGGCTCCATGAAGAGGGATTGAAACTGTCTCTGGAGAAATGTCAATTCTGTTTACCGTCTGTTACGTATCTGGGACATGTGATCTCAGCAGAAGGCGTTTCGACAGATCCTCGGAAGTTGGAGGCCGTAGCTTCTTGGCCTAGACCCCGAAACGTCACTGAACTTAGATCTTTCTTGGGGTTTTGTTCCTATTATCGAAGATTTGTAGGAGGATTCGCAAAAATAGCTCAACCACTGAACAAACTCCTACAGAAGGAAAGCACAGAAGAAGGCTGCAAGGTCTCTGACCGAAATCCGTCAGCTCCAGGGCCAAGGAAAGCTCGAGATTCCATCCAGGGAGAATGGACCAGTCAATGCGAGGGTGTTTTTACGAAGCTGAAAGAGAGTTTAACTCGAGCTCCTGTCTTGGCCTACGGGGACCCTCACAAGCCGTATGAGCTACATGTGGATGCCAGCAGAGAAGGTCTAGGAGGAGTCCTGTATCAAGAGTATGGTGGATTGCTGAGGCCTGTAGCGTATGTGAGCCGGAGCCTTACACCTTCTGAAAAGAACTATCCTACCCACAAGTTGGAGCTCCTAGCCTTAAAGTGGGCAGTGGTAGACAAGCTAAAGGACTATCTGTATGGAGCCGAGTTTGTGATAAAGACGGATAACAATCCTCTTACCTACATCCTTACTACTGCAAAATTGGACGCAACGGGACATCGGTGGTTGGGTGCTCTGTCAGGGTTTCGGTTCAGCCTGAAGTATCGCCCTGGGGTGAATAATCGAGATGCTGATGCTTTGTCGAGAAGACCCTACACTACAGAATGGACTCAGTTAACTCCAGACGGGGTCCAAGCTTTGTGTCAAGGAGCAGAGCGCCGGGTCAAGGGAGGGATTGAAGCGGAGGCCATAGGAGTCATGGCTGCGGCTGTTCCGGAGTTCTACTGCAACCCTACGCAATTGAGGGATGAAAGTCTACCTACCTTTTCAAAACAGGACCTGAAAGCTGATCAGGCCAAAGACCCTTTAATTGCGTTAACCATAAAGGCCCTAACTGCGAACCAGCGTGAAATTCTGCTGACCAATTCCCCAGATGGAGCCAGATTGGTCTACAAAGAGTGAGAACGGTTGAAGATGTTGGATGGGGTGGTCTACCGAAGGGGCCCCTCAGCCAATGCTGAAGAGACCCAACAGTTATTCCTTCCCACTAAACATAGGGAGAGTGTGCTGCGATCGCTACATGATGAGCATGGACATTGGTTGGCGCAGAAAGGACTTTTAAGCTGGTGCGAGACAGGTTCTATTGGCCTTGCATGAGAGCTGAAGTGGAAAGTTACTGCCATTCATGTCTGAGGTGTATTCAAAGAAGACCCTACCGACCCGAACCGCTCCAATGAGCCATCTGGAAGTCAAGGACCCATGGATTTGGTGTGCATTGACTTCCTGTGCTTAGAGCCGGATGCTAGTGGGCAGGGAAATATTATTTCTGTGACTGATCACTTCACACGTTACGCCCAAGCCTTTTCTACAAAAGATCAACGCCTCCGACAGTGAAAGGTTCTGATGGAAAAGTTCTTTGTTCACTACGGTCTACCAAGGAGAATACACTCTGATCAGGGTAGAGACTTTGAAAGCCAGCTTGTCGGGCAACTACTGGAACTGTTGGGAATCCAAAAGACCCGAACTACACCATATCACCCTCAAGGTGATGCTCAGCCTGAAAGGTTCAATCGCACGTTGCTAAATATGCTGGGGACCATGTCAAACACAGAAAAGCAGAGCTGGAGTCGTCACATAGCTACGCTAGTACATGCATATAACAGTACGGAAAGTGATGCCACTGGATACTCACCGTACCGTCTTATGTTTGGAAGAGAAGCTCGACTGCCGGTTGATTTGGCGTTTGGGCTATCTCTGGACCAGACGTCGGTAGCTTCCCATAGAAATTATGTGGATAGACTTCGCAAGAATCTGGCCTCTGCGTTTGACCAGGCCCGTTTGACCTCAGGAAACAGGGAACAGAGGAATAAATGGAACTATGACTTGAAAGTTTGGATACAGGATTTACAACCCGGTGATAGGGTTTTGTTGAAGAACTTGGGTGCTGCTGCGAGGCACAAGTTAGCGGATAGATGGAGTTCTCAAGTCTACATTGTCTGCAAGCAACTGCCGGGTCTGCCGGTGTATCAAATCCGGCTGGATGGAAAGGCTGGGCCTCTTAAGAACTGGCACCGGAATCATTTACTACCTTTGAGAGAGGCTGTGAGGATACCAGTTGGGGACAAACTTTCTCTGCCAAATCCGCCTGCTCCACGTTTGCCTCCCGTTACTCGGTCTCAGCAGACCCGGGCTGTCGAAGAGAGCGAAAGGGACAGTGAGGAAGAGAGTTTTTGTCTGGACTGGATGCGCTCACCGGAACCTGAAGAGGTTATCTCGGTTCCTGAACGGTGGGAAAGTAATTTGAGGCCGGAAGCTCCTGAATTTCAGTTAGAAGTCCCCGAGACTATTGAAATCCCTGTTGTTCCTGAAGCTGAATCTTATGACTACAGTTCTATGCCTTCACTGGAAGGATCATACTCCGAAGAGATGTCTGCTCCAGTGGTGGAGAGAAGAATTGAGCCCGCGCCTGTAGTACTTCCACCTGAAGAGGAACTGATTGAGCCAGAACCAAAACGCTCTGTTCGACCACCTCAGAGACTCCCCTACGACTCACCAGGACATAGCACTGAAGAGGCCATCACCACAGTGCGAAGGTTGCCCGAAGTGTCTGCTATGTTAGCTGAGGTAGTCCAAAGCATGAGTCAACTTGAGGAAGTGTATTTAACCCATTGTATGCTTGCTGCTGAGCCTGTATATGTTGCCTAATATGTGTTGAAATGTAATGCAACTGTTGTACCTCCTTGGAGAGACCCAAGAGTTCTAGGAGGGGGAGAGTGTAGCGCTGGTCTTAAATCCCCTGCCGTGTAGTACTTGCTTTTGGCCACCGGAGGGAGACAAGTGCGATGTGAGACACTGAACATTGGGACTACATTTCCCTGCATGCTTTGGGAGCGGACACAGGAAGTGGGTGGGACACAGACGCTGACATCCTGAGCCTCGTGGGGAGAGCTGGCAGAGAGCGCCAGGGAGTGAGAGAAGCAAGACACAGTGCTGCAGAACGTGACAGTGACCAGGCCGGAGCGCAGCTGGGGCCTGACAGAGATAAAGACCGGGTTATTCAGCCTTACAAGAGGAAGACCCAGTGATACACCAGAATACCCACGCTGATATCGAGTGAGCTGGAAGACCCCGAGTTAGGAGCACCGCAGATCGATTGGACAGGGAGTGCAGGCGGTGATCTGGACATCTTGTGGCAGCTACAGAAAAGCAAGACAGCGGATCCGGTAACCCATAAAATCCCAGTCAAAATTGAGTGGAGAGACGTCCTGGGTCGAGCAGAGCACCAAGTATCGGGTGGATGGGTGAGAGGCCTTCCAGGCCATTGTGAAAATAGAAAGCACGCTGCTGTTTGTTTCAAAACCCACAGGGCCCCAACTTGACTAGTCGAAGATACCTCATAAATAATTCACTGGCCAGTTGAATATTGTACCCGGGTACCATCACACACACACACCTACATTCTTGGGACATAACCTGTACGGGACTCACTCCCCAACCACAAAGGGGGCTAAAGATATATTTTTCCCTTTTTCCGCTGCGCGTTTCTCGAATTACGAAGCCTTGTATTTCTTTTCCGCTGCGCGTTTCTCGAATTACGAAGCATTGTATTTTTTTTCCGCTGCGCGTTTTCCCGCATTACGAAATACTGTAAATATATCTACGTATACCGTGTTATTCATTATATGCCATTTATTCTAGTAAACTATATAATTTATAAAATCCACGACGGTGCTGGAGTATATTTATTCCCTAGTGCGGGGAGACTGCCCCGAGGTTCAATTTCAGCGGCTCCTCCGGGAGTGAGCGCTACACTACTTTAGACCTACTTCCTTGATGAGCCACCATGTTTTTTACATAGTTTAGACCTACTTCCTTGATGAGCCGCCTTGTTTCTTCCCTTGTTTAGAGCTACTTCCCTGATGAGACACCATACCATGTTTCTTCCCTAGTTTAGACCTATGTCTCTGATGAGCCACCATTTTTCTTCCCTAGTTTAGACCTAGTTCCCTGATAAACCACCATGTTTCTTCCCTAGTTTAGACCTAGTTCCCTGATCAACCATCATGTTTCTTACCTAGTTTAGACCTATTTCCATGAGGAGCCACCATATTTATTCCCCAGTGTAGGCCTACCTCCCTGATAATCCACCATTTTTATTCCCTATTTTAGAACAACTTCTCTGATGCAACACTGAATTTCTTGCCTGGTTTAGATACATATACCTGTTAAACTCCCAGGTGCCTTAAACATATGTAATCTGTAGTTCCCCAATACTCCTCTAATCTCCAGTCCTCATCCAACAGTTGTCCTGCACGACAAAATAGAGACCGGTCAACAGGTCTTCTTCTACAAAGCATCTCGATACAAGAATAACTATGCAGAGGGATAAGGTCTCCCATCAAAGTCTAATGGACGTTTGCGCACCCCGTGTTATGTATAGGGTGCCCAAAGTACAGTAAACTCGCAGAAGCTAGCGCAAAAAACGGTGCGCAAACAAATATAACTAACGGGGTAGCGTCAGGAATGTAATCTGGAGGGCATCTGTTAAACACACTTATCCTGGTGGTGTCGCTTACATATCGAGAAGATTCATTAGTGCCAACTAGGGATTAGAGCCCAGAGTCTATGGAGTTGTTAAATTTACAACAGCTGTGGTTAATTTAGCACCAATTTTGGAATATTGCCTTTAAAAGTCTTTAAAAAAATATAAGAAAATCAAAAATGTTGTCTAAAAAATACGAAAAGGTTTTCTGAAAAATAAAAAATAAAAAGGGTTTTTGGAAAAAATTAAATGAATAAACAGTCTTTAAAAAATGTATTAAAGATCTTACGTTTCTACATTGAAACCTATGGGATTCGCCTGTTTAAACCTGTCAAACTGAAACACCAAAAAGCAGAGCGTTTCGCCAGAATTTTGGTTCAATTTGGCGTTCTGTGAGTAGAAGACACGATAGTTTTCTATGGGACAATTCTGATGCTGCTGAATTGCGGTAAATTGCGTCGTATTCTTCTGTCATTTTGTCTGTATTTGGTAAATTGACAGCTTGGTGAATAGACGAATTGGCCATAATTGTAACAAATGTGAAATTCACCATCTCCTCCAAATCAGGGCAAATTTGGAGGTTAACGAATAACCTCTAGAGTGGAATAAATGGCAGATCTGGTTGTGTGATGATGATCTGATGATTGCTTTTTACTTCTTTTCTGGTTAGAGATTGTGATGTGTGTCACTTGGGGTACATGGGCCTAGAGATGTATTTGGGAGCTGCGTGCCTGAAGTGCTGTGTTGTTTCCCTGCCCTCTCCAATGTTGAAGTCACCCTCTACCTGTAAGGAGCAGGGTGTTTGTATAACCTTTTAGGTATGAATGCTGGAATTGTGTATGTGTATCTGTCACTGTCTGCTGATGGGATTACTGGGTGGGTTATCTTGGCCTTTTCCAAGCTTTCCCTATCTGGAATGTGTTATTATCTGTTGTATGTCTGAGTGGTCTTTTGTCGATCTGATTTTCGGGCAAACACTTCCCCATTATCTGATACCTTAGACTGTAATCCTGTTTACCCTTCCACAACTGTCATTGTCCTGTCTTGTCTAGGCTGTCTTGTCTAGAAATGTTGAGCAATGTTTATCGCATTGTCTGTACCAGGTCTGATTGTGTCTCACACTCTGAGAAGCATACTGCAGAAATTTAACAACATGGGAAACGCACAACATTTTTCTAGGGGAGTGATTATGATGAGGGGCAGTGGGAGGCCAGGGTATCGGTTTCCATTGGCCGTCAGGCTCCGCTTGGCACATGTATATATTATTCCATTAATGGCTGAGCAAGTTGTTGCTGTCCTAAACCTCCAGATCTACGCGTCGTCTTATTTCTGGGAGATGCTAGCAAGTCTCCTTACATGTACCCGTCCTTAAGCTTTGTCTAAGGTAGGGATCAGCAACCTTGACTCCCTGATGTTTTGGGAACTACATTTCCCACGTGGCTCTGTTAGCCTAATGGGTGACTGAGCATCATGGGAGATGTAGTTCCCAAAACATCAGGCAGCCAAGGTTGCTGACCCCTGGTCTAATGGTCTAAGGACTGGAGAAAGGCACGAAAGCCTGCTGGTTAGAACACAGGGGTCAGGCAAGGAAGTGCATTTATAGATGTGACCCAGTCGGGGTGCAGAGATTTGTTAGAGATTATGCACGTTTTGGATATTTATCTGTGTTACAAAGGGATTTCAATATATTTCTGGATTTTTTTTATTCCATTGAATTAATTCTTCATCTTGATGTTTTGTTTTTTAGCCTTGAATGGGGAATCAACATGTGTTTGGTGTTTGTGGAGATCAATCATTAAAGATGGATGATTGGATTTGGATTTAGAGTAGTTTGATGGAATTCCCAAAAGACACACAAGATGAATCGGGATTTTTATTTTGCCACGTTTGGCTGGTAATTTAGTCCTTTAGTCAACAGACTCTGTTCGGGAGTAGTAAAAGCACATTGTTTTTCCTCCAATAAATAGTATTCACATGTCATGAATGTTTAATTAGCTGGCGCTGCTGTGTCGGGCTTCGTAATGATAGCTCGGTGACAAAGTTTATCAGTATAATAGGATTCTATTTAAAGAATAAACCATCTGTCAGAGGATGGCAGTTTTTCCAGCGACAAATAATGACAAAGGGCAATAACATACATGTGAAGGCAGTGGTATTACTCGCGGGTCATAATGAGAGTTGGCGTGTCACACTAATTAAGGCCTTAAAGCTCATTAGGGCTCAACCTGTCATGGAAACCCAATGAGAAGACGGGAGGTTTATGTGGAATACGCTTTATAGGCAAAACAGCACAGGCTCTACATTTACTTATTCTATCTGTAAACCTGCATAATGTTATAGACAGACAGATTGGATGGATGGGTGGATGGATGGGTGGCTGGATGGATAGGTATATATAGATAGACAGACAGATATATGGACATACTGTAGATACAGATAGATACAGTTAGATATGGATAGATATAAAGATAGAGGTGATATTTATACATAGAAACATAGAAAGATGTCGGCAGATAAGAACCTTTCGGCCCATCTAGTCTGCCCAATTACATGGATACTTTACCTGGATTTATCTTTTGTTTAGGATAGCCTTATGCCTATCCCATGCCTGCTTAAATTCAATTACTGTTTTGGCCTCTACCACTTCTACTGGAAGACTGTTCCATGTATCCACCACCCTCTCAGTATACTGTAGATATGGACAGATAGATACAGTAATAGATAGATATGGATAAAGGTGATAGTTATACCGTAGATAGATAGATAGATAGATAGATAGATAGATAGATAGATAGATAGATAGATAGATAGATAGATAGATAGATAGATATGGGATAGATAGATAGATAGATAGATAGATAGATAGATAGATGCAGAGGTGGCTCTAGGGTCAGTGAGGCCTTAAGCAAACCTCATCTGCGAGGCCCTATTATTGTGAATTTTTTTTCCCAAAATATAAAATTAATGAAGGTTCAGGTTAGTGTCCTGGCAGTTTGGTGTATAATAATCTAGGAGCATATTTGTGTGGTACATCAGTACATCCACAAATGTGTGCATGCTGCCACACAAACACCATCATACGAGGCCCCTGTTTGGGTGAGGCCTTAGGCAGCCGCCCATTTGGCCTAATTTTAGAGCCGCCTCTGGATTGAGGTGATAGCTATACTGTAGATAGATAGAGAGATAGATAGATAGATAGAGGTGATAGTTATACTGTAGTCTGTAGATACAGATAGATAGATAAAGGTGATAGAGGTAGATGGATAGATAGATAGATAGATAGATAGATAGATAGATAGATAGATAGATAGATAGATAGATAGAAGATAGATAGATAGATAGATAGATAGATAGATATAAGATAGATAGATAGATAGATAGATATAAGATAGATAGATAGATATAGATAGATAGATAGATAGGTAGGTAGTAGTAGATAGATAGATAGATAGATATAAGATAGATAGATAGATAGATAGATAGATAGATAGATAGATAGGTAGATATGGATAGATAGATAGATAGATAGATAGATAGAGGGATAGATAGATAGATAGATAGATAGATAGATATGGATAAATAGAGAGATACTGTAGACAGATATATATCTATATTATAGATATAGATAGACGGATAGATAGATAGATACTGTAGAGAGATATGGAAAAATAGAGAGATAGTTATTGCTAGATAGATATGGATAAATAGAGACAGAAAGATAGGTAGTTATAGACAGATATATTTGGATATCTATATCTCCTCCTTCGAGACACACTGCATCCGCCTGTTCTCTCCTCTGGCTCTCAGGGTGGCAGTCATCTACCGCCCACCGGGACCAACCTCCCAGTTCTTTGACCACTTTGCTACCTGGCTTTCTCACTTCCTGTCTTCTAATCTTCCATGCCTAATTCTCGGGGACTCTTCACATTCCCATTGACGATCCTTCCGCTCCTGCTGCCTCCAAACTTCTTTCACTCACGTCCTCCTTGGACTCACACAATCCTCCTCCTCCCTACCCACCGCGATGGTCACGTTATTGACCTGGTCTTTTCCAACCTCTGCTCCATTTCTGAGTTCAAATGTCGCCCTTTCCCCATCTCTGACCACCACCTTCTCTCTTTCAACCTATCTGGACTTCCTAAACACCCTGCTCCCCCACCCCGCACACACACTCGCAGAAATCTACATGCTGTGGACCCCCATCAATTCTCCAACCTACTTCACCACCTCCCTCATACCTCATCCTTCACCTGCCCTGATGCTGCCACTAATCACTACAACACTACGCTTATCTCTGCTCTAGACACTCTTGCTCCTCTTCGACTCTGCAAGGCCCCACGCCGCCAGCTTCAGCCCTGGCACACCCTCCAAACTCGCTACCTGCAAAGATGCTCCCGCACTGCAGAGCGTGCCTGGAGGAAATCCCGCTCTGAAGCTGATTTTGTTCACTTCAAGTTTATTCTCCGGTCATACACCTCTGCCCTCCACTTGGCCAAACAATCCTTCTTCTCATCTCTTATATCTACGCTGTCCTCCAACCCTAAACGGCTCTGGTCCACCTTCAACACCTCCTCCACCCACCTGCACCTCCCCCCTCAGCTGCCTTCAGCGCTCAAGACCTGGCAGACTACTTCCTCAGTAAAACTCTAACTATCAGAAGCAACATCCCAACACAAGATAGTTATCTGCCACCTCCACTCCCACAGGTCCCCTCTGCCACCCTCTGCCGCTTCCTCCCAACCACTGAGGAGGAAGTCAATTCCTTATTGTCCTCCTCACATCTCACCACGTGCCCGCTCGACCCCATTCCCTCACATCTAATTCCTCCCCTCTCCTCCTCCTCACCCCTGCTCTCACACACATCTTCAACCTATCTCTCTCCACTGGCTCCTTTCCATCCGCCTTCAAACACGCGCTAGTTACCCCTTTACTAAAGAAACCATCCCTAGACACCAACTCTCCATCCAACTACCGCCCTGTATCCCTGCTTCCCTTCACATCAAAGCTCTTAGAAAAACTAGTCTTCAACCGCCTCTCCCTCTTCCTGTCCTCCAATTCCCTACTTGACCCCCTGCAATCTGGCTTCCGTCCCCTACACTCAACTGAAACTGCCCTCACCAAAGTCACCAACGACCTCCTAACTGCTAAAAAACACGGCCACTATTCTATTCTCATCCTGCTTGACCTCTCGGCTGCTTTTGACACTGTTGACCACCCCCCTCTTCTACAGACCCTCAACTCTCTGGGTCTCGGTGACACTGCACTTGCTTGGGTTGACTCCTATTTATCCAACAGGTCCTTCTGTGTGTCCTTTGCTGGTAACTCCTCCTCTTCATTGCCTCTATCTGTTGGTGTACCTCAAGGCTCTGTCCTTGGTCCTCTGCTCTTTTCCATCTACACCTCCTCCCTGGGCAAAATCATCAACAGCTTTGGCTTTAATTACCACCTCTACGCTGATGACACTCAGATCTACCTCTCTACCCCTGATCTCTCTCCCCCTGTCCTTTCAAAAGTCAGTGACTGTTTATCTGGCATCTCCTCCTGGATGGCCTCCCACCACCTAAAGATCAACATGTCAAAGACTGAGCTCCTACTTATTCCTCCCTCTAATGCCTCCCCACCTCCTGACTTCTCTATCACGGTGGAGGGTATCACCATCTCCCCATCAAACCAAGTTCGCTGTCTTGGAGTTACACTGGACTCTGCTCTTTCCTTCATCCCCCACATAAGTCTCTTTCCTCCTCCTGCCGATACCAACTGCGTAATATTTCCAGAATTCGGCCATTTCTTACCGCTGTCACACAAAACAACTCATACACGCCCTGGTAATCTCCCGACTCGACTATTGCAATAATCTCTTATCTGGCCTCCCTCTGTCCCGCCTCTCCCCCCTACAATCCATCCTGAACGCCTCCGCCAGGCTAATTCACCTCATCCGCCGCTCTGTCTCTGCCACTCCCCTCTGCGAGTCCCTTCACTGGCTCCCCATCCACTGCAGAATTAAGTTCAAAATCCTTATCCTTACCTACAAAACCCTCACTAACTCAGCGCCCCACTACCTGTCCTCACTAATCACCAAATACACCCCAGCCCGCTCCCTAAGGTCAAACAGTGACCTGCGCCTAGCTTCTCCCCGCATCACCTCTTCCCATGATAGACTGCAGGATTTCTCACGCGCAGCCCCCACTCTCTGGAACGCTCTCCCTCGTGCTGTCAGACTTTCCCCTAACTTCTCTTCCTTCAAACGCTCCCTGAAAACATTCCTATTTAGGGAAGCCTACCACCCAACTCACTGATGCAACCATCAATCACTCTCACCTTACAGTCCTCTCCTCCTGTTTCCAACCCCAACCCTCCTAGATTGTGAGTTCCTACGGGAATAGGGCCCTCATCTCCTCCTGTACTGTTTGTCAAATGTTGTTCAATGTATTGTAACCCTGTCTATACTGTGCTTATTGTACAGCGCTGCGGAATATGCTGGCGCTTTATAAATAAAGAATAATAATAAAATAATAATAATACTGTAGATAGGTAGATGGTATAGTCTCATACTGTAGATAGATAGATAGATAGATATAGAGATAGAATATATAGGTAGGGAGATAGAGATAGATAGATAGATAGATAGATAGATAGATAGATAGATAGATAGATAGATAGATAGATAGATAGATAGATAGATAGATATAGAGATAGATAGATAGATAGATAGATAGATAGATAGATAGATAGATAGATAAGATAGATAGATAGATAGATAGATAGGGAGATATATAGGGAGATGGATAGATATAGATAGATAGATAGATAGATAGATAGATAGATATAGAGATAGATAGATAGATAGATAGATAGATAGATAGATAGATAGATAGATAGATAGATAGATAGATAGATATAGAGATAGATAGATAGATAGATAGATAGAGAGATAGGATAGATAGATAGATAGATAGATAGATAGATAGATAGATAGAGAGAGAGATAGATAGATAGATAGATAGATAGATAGATAGATAGATAGATAGATAGATATAGAGATAGATAGATAGATAGATAGATAGATAGATAGATAGATAGATAGATAGATAGATAGGGAGATATATAGGAGATGGATAGATATAGATAGATAGATAGATAGATAGATAGATAGATAGATAGATAGATAGATAGATAGATAGATAGATAGATGGATATAGAGATAGATAGATAGATAGATAGATAGATAGATAGATAGATAGATAGATAGATAGATAGATAGATAGATATAGAGATAGATAGATAGATAGATAGATAGATAGATAGATAGATAGATAGATAGAGAGAGAGATAGATAGATAGATAGATAGATAGATAGATAGATAGATAGATAGATAGATAGATAGATAGATAGATAGATAGATATAGAGATAGATAGATAGATAGATAGATAGATAGATAGATAGATAGATAGATAGATAGATAGATAGATAGATAGATAGATAGGAGATATATAGGGAGATGGATAGATATAGATAGATAGATAGATAGATAGATAGATAGATAGATAGATAGATAGATAGATAGGGAGATATATAGGGAGATGGATAGATATAGATAGATAGATAGATAGATAGATAGATAGATAGATAGATAGATAGATAGATAGATAGAGATAGATAGATAGATAGATAGATAGATAGATAGATATAGAGATAGATAGATAGATAGATAGATAGATAGATAGATAGATAGATAGATAGATAGATAGAGAGAGAGAGATAGATAGATAGATAGATAGATAGATAGATAGATAGATAGATAGATAGATAGATAGATAGATAGATAGATAGATATAGAGATAGATAGATAGATAGATAGATAGATAGATAGAGATAGATAGATAGATAGATAGATAGATAGATAGATAGATAGGGAGATATATAGGGAGATGGATAGATATAGATAGATAGATAGATAGATAGATAGATAGATAGATAGATAGATAGATAGATAGATAGATAGATAGATAGATAGATAGATAGATAGATAGATAGATAGATAGATAGATAGATAGATATAGAGATAGATAGATAGATAGATAGATAGATAGATAGATAGATAGATAGATAGATATAGATAGATAGATAGATAGATAGATAGATAGATAGATATAGAGATAGATAGATAGATAGATAGATAGATAGATAGATAGATAGATAGATAGATAGGAGATATATGGGAGATGGATAGATAAGATAGATAGATAGATAGATAGATAGATGATAGATAGATAGATAGATATGGATAGATATAGATAGATAGATAGATAGATAGATAGATAGATATAGAGATAGATAGATAGATAGATAGAGAGATATATAGGGAGATGGATAGATATAGATAGATAGATAGATAGATAGAGAGAGATAGACAGATAGACATATAATTGTAATGCATGTAGAATAAACACACCTAGCACCGCACACTTTTACAGTAAATCACACAGAGAGGATTCCAGCTGTGAATCCTGAAATTATCTTTCTATACGACAAACAATAGAATCATTAGAAGCATCTCTGCCCCCTCTGTTCTCCCCATGGAAGTGACGAAGAATGCAGAACCCAACTGTGCAGCTCTCAGTATACAAGAGTAAAAATAGAAAACCGGCAGAAAAATGAAAAGTCAAGATTAGCAACTGCTAAAAAGACCTCCACCAGCTTTCAGCTCGGCTCGCAGGAGAGATGTGCAAGCAGCAGCGCCAACGAAAGCCGAGTCCGCCATGAAAACGCTTCCCCGGGAAAATAACAACGGAAAAGTCAACAGACACTCCAATCTCCATGGCAACTGCACATCTGGCTGGTACTGCAGGAGGGTCCTGTCTCCCTGCACACCTTTACTTACAGAAAAAAGTTTGCAAAATGCATCCCTACTTGCTCCACCTCAGTGACAGACAACGTTTCTACCTGCCAAAGATAGAGAATCAAAGTGCCGTTTTTATTAATAATAATATTTATTTAGGTGACATTTAAACACTATAAGAATATGTCTTTAAAGGGACACTACCACCACTAACATAAGCTGTAACTAGATTACTTGTACAAATAAAACCACCTTATAAAACACATTATAAAACACATACTTCTGCTGGTTTTTTTTGTGACTGTGCTTTTTCTTATAAGGGTTATTCAGAGAGCCAATATTTCCATGCGCTCTCTTTCGGCGCCCTTCGGCAAGCTCAATTTTCTGACCCTGTAGTGAATTCAGCATTCTCCGCAAGGTCCCCGAAGTGAATGGATCCGCCGAACGCCGCCAATAAACCAGCCAAACACAGCCACAAACCCCCAAAAGTAGCCGACGATCCGCCAAACAGACAGCTGAATGCCTCCTATCAGCCGCCTAACGCTGCCAAAAAAAGCCAACCAGCCGCTGAAAGGGGAAAAAAATAAGCAAAAATAATGCATGAAAATGCCTGGAAATAATATGTAAGGTCCTATGAATAACAATAAAAAGGTCTGTTACAGAATAAAAAAAATCGGAATCAAAAATTTTGCTTAAAAAATCCCGAAAAAATTCTAAAAAAATAATGAATAAAGAGACTTTTTGCTGCAAATGAAAAGAATAAAAGACTGAATAAAAAATTTATAAAAACTATATTTATTTTTTTACATTGAAACCTGTGGGATTTGCCTGTTTAAACCTGTCGAACAAAACCACCGAAATCAGGGCATTTCGCAAACTTCCCTCTGCAGTTCGGTGTCTCTGAATACATCAACCATTGCTTCTCTATGGGGATTTCACTGCCGCCGAATTGCACTGTATTTCGCTGGCAATTTGTGAAGATTCGGCGAATTGCCATCTTTCTGAAAAGCCGAATTGCCACGATATCGCACCGTACGGGATATTCACGGTTCGGTGCAATTCAGTAGCAAATTCTGCTCTCTTTGAATAAGCCCTATAGAGTATTTAACAGTTAATGAGGTGGAGGAGGGAAGGGGTTATTCACTAAGCACCAGTGTTACAAATTGCAGCTTTAAGCTCCAGGAGTTTCCTGACTCTCCCGGCTGCCGGTCACCAGATCGGTCGCTAGTGACACTCAGAGAGAAGCCAACGTCACCCTCCCTTAGACCAATCGCTGTGGCGAGCGTTCCCAGAGAGGCAGCCGATCGATTGGCTCTGCACATGTGCACAACCCCAATCCATCATTCTGCGCAGGCGTTGCGGGACTTGCGTATGTAAAATGTGCAAATCCCGTAGTGCTGCGCTATTTGCAGTCTCTACACCTTGCAAGACCCTGAGCCAAATGCGCGATGAGGGTCAAAAGGTGAGTAATATCACCCAAAATAAAAACTAATAATAAAATATAATTGGGTAGAGGCTGTCAGCAGGATCTGCCCATTTATTTAAGGGCAAGAAAAAGGGAAACACTATTTTTTAATAGAGTGTTCCTTTAAGTTTTAAAAATAATTATTAAAAAAACAAAAAACACCGTTGACCGTCCTGTTCCTGCGTGACTCCAGCGATGGACCGTATCACCTTCCTCCTAGCATTAGCTACTGATACATAACAAATCATAATTAGATTTCTTCATTAACGGCCAAAACATTTATTATGTAGTAATTGTCTGAAAAATAGGTCACTCGCTACAGGAAGCAACCAGCTTTATAAAACAGATGTCGAGCTACTGCAGAAATAATGAGCTTCTGCTTCCCAATTTATATTGATGATAAATTATATTTTTATTTCATTACAAAACAGAAACAGTAGATGAGCTGCAGGACGTTCAATTATTTCCGATTTTTTTTCAGATATTCTTAATTCCTCTGGATTTTCAGCGACTTGCTGCGTATAATTCATTAACATATATTTTGTTTTAAAGTACATTTCTTCCGACTAAAGTATGAAAATTACTCCTTAATGTGGACACATTGCTGCAGCGACGGTGAATAAAGAAAGGGAAATGTCATTTCTATAAAACAATGCGTCTAAGTAAAGGGCTCCCACTTGAACTTGTTATCCTTAGTTTGACTATTTTTTCCTTTATCCCCTTTACTACTAGGGATGTGCGTTTCGGGTTTCGGAATTTCGGAATTTTCACGAAATTTCCCGATTCGTGTCTTCGGATTCGGACGAATTTCCGAATCGGATCGGACCCGAAAACCGACAGATCCGAAAAGTTTTCCGAGCCGAAACGAAAAAATTTCGGATTTTTCGAATGGACTTGAAATGTGTCAAATCGAAATTTATTTTTGCTCTATTCATGATTTCGGTTCCATTCGTGATTTCGGTTTCATTTCGGTAATTCTGGAAATCGTATATTTAACTATTATCGATTATATCGCTGATTCTGTAAATTTTGTATTTGTAAATGCGTATCACTTGTTTCTTGTGGCATTCGGGTCAGTTTAGCGTTTTTTAAATCGTTTTGTTCATTTTTTTTGTTCCTTGGCTTTCATACCATTTTAATATGATTAAATAAAGTTGTGAAATGTATATTCATAAGAAAAAAAGGATCTTTATTTAATAAAAAAAAAACACAATAGAATCGCCAGAATTATCGTATTGACAGAATGAATTATCGGATCCGAAAAACAAACCAAAAATTAATTATAAAAAAATATATAAAGTATAAAAAAAGTAAACCATAGTAGTTTACGTCAAGACGAATAGAGTTAGACACTTTGAAACGAGGAGAACAGACGTTCCGAAAAAAACGAAAATTCCGAAAAAAACGAAAATTTCAGAAATCACGAAAGGTCGATACAAAAAACGAGCAGAGTGACCCGAAAACACGAAAAATGGTCGATATTCCGAAAAAAAAATGTACACGAAAAAACGAGTCGAACCGAACCGAATCGAAACAGAAATCGGTCGAAACGAGCCGAATCGAAAATTTTAAACATCCGAACAAATCGAACCGAATCGAACCGAAAAAAAAAATCGGTGCACAAGCCTATTTACTACCAAGTGATTTTCCAAAAAACACTCTGAGGAATAGTGGTTTTCTGGAAAATCATTTTTAATTACACAGTAAGAAATATTTGGGAATTTTCCCAATGAATTTCTTACTGTAATAACGTATTTGGCAGGGAGATGTCGCCATCTGCTGGATAAAAGCAGTTACTGCAGTTAGAGCTGCAGCTCGTGGCTCCGTGCATCAGCTGCTGAACGTCCATTAAGGACATTCAATTAGCCGATTTTAAACAGTTTTAGCACCTTGGCCATTACACCCACAGGGCTAAAGCTTTGGGGGCACCTTCTGGAGCCCAAAAGCATTTGCAAGAAACGTATTTCATTTGCTTTTGTCCTGCGCAGCTGCAGATTGTGATAACTCGATATAGGGAGCATTTAAAGACCCAAGTTATCTCGATCTCGAGAATAAAAGGGATAAAACACTTTTACAGGGTTATTCAAAGAGAATCAAAAAGTCACCGCACGTTCGGTGACTTTTCGTTCTCTTTAATTCGGTGCAATTTGGTGATCCCATTTCGGCGACCCTGCGGTGTATTCAGCAAGCACCACAGGGTCGTCCTAGTGCAGGGAAAAGCCGCTGAAAACCTGCCGAACACTCACCGCGAAACCCAGCGAATGCACACCGAAACCCGTAAAAACAGCTGAATTAACCCCGCCGAACACACCGGAGAAACCCGAGCAGCCGCCGATCACAGCGCAGAGCAGCCACCGGAAAAACCCGACACCGCAGATGAATGGAGTGAAAAAAAAAACCAGTACGCTTGAATGTTTGAAAAGTGAAAAGCTGTTTGCAAAGAAACTACAGAAAGAAAATGTCTGTAATTTACATATAAATATCCAATGAATGATAATAAAAAGGGCTGTTACAGAGAAAAGAAAAAACGTTTAAAAAAAAAAGCGGAAAAGAAAATTGGCAAAAAAACCCTGAAAAATGCCTAAAAGATCCTAAAAAATCTAAAAATAAAGAGACTTTTTACTGCAGAATAAAATAATAAATGGTTTATTAGATATTGAATTAAAACGGGAATATTTTTAACATTGAAGCCTATGGGATTCTCCTGAATAAACCTGTCGAAAGAAACCACCGAATGGCAGGGCATTTCGGGAACCTTTCACTGCTGGTTTGTGTTCTCTGAATAGATGAAGCATTGCTTCTCTATGGGGATTTCACTGCCCTCGAACAGGCACCGTATGTGCAGGCAATTCGCCAACATTTGGCGAACTGGCTGCTCTCTGAATAGCTGAATGGCCAGAAAAGGTAACCGTACGCTGCGTTCGGTTACCTTTCGGCCACAATTCGTAGCTCTTTGAATAACCCTGATAGTCTTATTTGCACTCAGTTCAGTGACTGTTGTGCAGCCCATTTCATTACATTGCACTCTCATGATGGGTTATTCACTGGTTTCACCTCATTGGACTTAAAGAAGGTCACACCATAGTTTAACATACTTCTCTTCGTTCCTCCCTATGTAGTTTCTGCTGGTTACTCAGCGTGGTTGCCATGTAGTTTCCATCTTTCAGCATTTCATTTGCATTTTCCTAGAATATGTACGGATCGAGTTAGCTCGAACTCACGGACCTGAAGGTGCTTTTGAAGAACGAGTTAACTCGATTGTGGTGGCAGTGAAATGTTTCACTAGAACATTGACAAGCAGTTCCTGTAAGTTTATTGACTGCAACTAATAATCAGTAATTTTACTTCTATTAAATGAAACATATAGATGGAAACTCAAAATTTTATATCAATATTATTTTGATATATACACTACCTGGACGAAAAAAGTCCCCACCTGGATGTATCTCAGCCAATAGGTGCTCGCCTTCCATTGGGTAATTACAGCAGTGATTAATATGTGTCAGCATAAAATGAGGTCATGTGACTCGCTGAATATACTGAATGAGCAGGTTTTTCCATCAATGGGTTTTTTCTCCCATGATGGCACAGCGGGCATATTCCAAGATGGCAATGCCAGGATTCATCGGGCTCAAATTGTGCAAGAGTGGTTCAGGGAGCATGAGACATCATTTTCACACATGGATTGGCCACCGCACAGTCCAGACCTTAACCCCATTGAGGTTAATCTTTGGGATAATGTGCTGGAGAAGACTTTACGCAGCGCCGCGACTCTCCCATCATCAATACAAGATCTTGGTCACAAATTAATGCCACTCTGGACGCCAATAAATGCTGTGACATCGCATGAGCTTATCGACACGATGCTGCGGCGAATGCGTGCCGCCATCACAGCAGAAGGCGGCACAACCAAATATTACAGCGTGTTACTTATTTTGTCGTCCAGGCAGTGTGTGTGTGTATATATATATATAAAAATAAACACGAAGGTTCTGCACTAGTAACAAATTTGTCTGCACTCAAAAAAAAAATTTAAAAAAATTATTTAAGTCTTTAAAAGTCATAATTTTTTTTTTCAATTTTTTTTAGAGTGCAGCCAAATTTGTTACTATTTATATATACATGTTATGGCTTAGCACCGATTTAGCTTCAAGTGGCGTTTTCCTTGAAGGTGTTGCGGGAATATAGGTAATATATATATATATATACTGTATATAATAAACACAGACATTGTAGACAGTGACAGCCCATCCATATCCTCTTTATTTAGAAGGCAGTGATATAATGTATGATTTGCTTGCTAAGCCCTGGCTCATCAGATTGTAGTTTAATACATAATAATACTCATGGAAACAACTCATCACGGTGAACATTAACATCCTCTCCTGCAAAAGCTCTTACCAAGCATTCATGCTAAAGCGAACGAGCACATCATTCTGTGAATAGAATTCTGTGGATTAAATAAACTCAGAGAAGTACCTTTCACAGACAATGCCTTTTGTATAAACAAACAATCATAACAACAAAGAAATTCAGGCAAATATTATTTTAGCAATCTGGATACCAGCAGTGTGTACAATAGTTCAGCAAACAGTAAGTAAATCAAGAAGAAAGCTATCTGCCATTTATAGCATGTATTTCTATTTCTCTAGGCCTTTATCCTCCTTTAAAGGGGCACGATCACTCACATAAACTGTAACTAGATTACTTGTGCATTACAAACAAAACCACTTTATAAAACACACTATAAAACACATTATATAACACACTATAAAACACACTATGAAACAGACTATAAAACTCACTATAAAACACATTATAAAACACACTATAAACACACTATGAAACAGATTATAAAACTCATTATAAAACACACAGTAAAACACATTATAAAACACACTATAAAACACACTATGAAACAGGCTATAAAACTCATTATAAAACACTTTATCAAACACACAGTAAAACACATTATAAAACACATCATAAAACACATTATAAAGGCATGCAGCATGAAAAGAGGAAAAATAAAGTTATGTTTTTTTTTATCTCCTGTTCCCATTTTGTGGAATTTTCCCATGGTGCAACATTTACCAAAATCTGTACAAGCTTTGCTTTGTGGCTGTACTTCATCTTATACAGTATTTAACAGTTAATGGGGTGGATGAGGGTAGTTTTGATAAGCCTGCAGGGGTGTATTGAATTCACTAGGCAACATGAGATAAGAGATGGCAGCTGAATGAGATAAAACAGGGAGCTTAAAAGACTTCTAATCTAGGTGATGTCCTTTGAATTCATCCCACACAATACAATGTTGGAAAGATACGGGGGGGGAGATTACAACACAAAGTATCACAAAATGGATGCACCCAATGACACATATAGAGGAAAATATCACACAATGGATGCACCCAGTGACACATATAGAGGAAAATATCACACAATGGATGCACCCAGTGACACATATAGAGGAAAATATCACACAATGGATGCACCCAGTGACACATATAGAGGAAAATATTACACAATGGATGCGCCCAGTGACACATATAGAGGAAAATATCACACAATGGATGCACCCAGTGACACATATAGAGGAAAATATCACACAATGGATGCACCCAGTGACACATATAGAGGAAAATATTTTCTTATCTAAAGATACAAGACAAAAACAAACACATGTAAGATATCAGCAACATCACTTAAACACAATAAAGACACAAATAAAGTTACAAATAAGTAACACACCGGCAGTTGCATGGACCAACTGAAACAGAAAACAAGAATGGACTGAGTTCATAGATTTTGATTCAGTTTGCATCGCTGCCTAAATTACATATAGAGCACACTTAACCCCTTTCACTGCCAAGGTTTTTAAAGGAAAACCATTTCACCCCTGCAGGGGTGTATTGAATTCACTAGGCAACATGAGATAAGAGATGGCAGCTGAATGAGATAAAACAGGGAGCTTAAAAGACTTCTAATCTAGGTGATGTCCTTTGAATTCATCCCACACAATACAATGTTGGAAAGATACGGGGGGGGAGATTACAACACAAAGTATCACAAAATGGATGCACCCAATGACACATATAGAGGAAAATATCACACAATGGATGCACCCAGTGACACATATAGAGGAAAATATCACACATGGATGCACCCAGTGACACTATAGAGGAAAATATCACACAATGGATGCACCCAGTGACACATATAGAGGAATATTACACAATGGATGCGCCCAGTGACACATATAGAGGAAAATATCACACAATGGATGCACCCAGTGACACATATAGAGGAAAATATCACACAATGGATGCACCCAGTGACACATATAGAGGAAAATATTTTCTTATCTAAAGATACAAGACAAAAACAAACACATGTAAGATATCAGCAACATCACTTAAACACAATAAAGACACAAATAAAGTTACAAATAAGTAACACACCGGCAGTTGCATGGACCAACTGAAACAGAAAACAAGAATGGACTGAGTTCATAGATTTTGATTCAGTTTGCATCGCTGCCTAAATTACATATAGAGCACACTTAACCCCTTTCACTGCCAAGGTTTTTAAAGGAAAACCATTTGTGAGGCTCCAGTTGGTTTTTGTAAAATAATTTCTAATTATTTACACAGTAAGAAATATTCGGGAATATCCCCAGTGTATTCCTTACTGTAATAACCTATTTGACAGGGAGATGATGCCATCTGCTGGCCAAAAGGAGTTGCTGCAGTTCTGTTTTTATTATTATTATTATTCTTTATTTATAAAGCGCCGGCATATTCCGCAGCGCTGTACAATAAGCACATTATAGACAGGGTTAGAATACGTTGAACAACATTAGACAAATAGTACAGGAGGAGATGAGGGCCCTATTCCCGTAGGAACTCACAATCTAGGAGGGTTGGGGTTGGAAACAGGAGGAGAGGACTTGTTTTTGGATTTGTTTGAAATTTCCGATCGATCCAAATCAGCAATTTCTGAAAAATTCTCAAGTCCATAAATATTGATACTTGCTGAAACAAAATGAAATTTTAAGCTGCGCTTCCGTCCAATGAGACTTCTAACAATGGCCCGATTCCCTTCCTAACCCTAAAATGGGGACACTAACGGAAAGACCCTCACCTGCAGGTTTCCCCGCAGCGTCCCCATTTTACCGTGAGATTCCGGGGCAGGTGGTACCTCGGCACCTTGCCCCAGAATGCAGCGCTAACCGCTGGGATACCCGCAGAAGCTCTTCAGCGACACCTCAAATATATCACCTCCTGGAGTCAGGGCCGGCGCTAATGTAAGGCGGCACAGGCGGCCGCCTTACTGTCCTGGCCTGCTGCCAGTTTGAGGGGCGGAAAAATCAGATTTGCGGCGGCGCTGCAGTGTGTGTGCCTGTCTCAGTCCCATCCCACGTTCTTAACACGAGCAGGCACACTGTGTAATTTGGAGCCGCCCCCACACGTGATCCACATAGCCCAGGAAAACAACTGCAGGAGGAGCCACCAGCCCGCGTGCTTTCACTCTGCTGCGAAGGAGGAGCGAGGCAGAGAGGAGATTTATTACCAGGTGTGAATAAACTAATGGGAGGGGGGTGTAGATTAATATACTGGGGGGGCTGTAAATTGCTATACTGGGTCTGGGGCTGTAAATTGCTATACTGGGGGGGCTGTAAATTGCTATACTGGGTCTGGGGCTGTAAATGGATATACTGGGTCTGGGGCTGTAAATAGATATACTGGGGGGGCTGTAAATTGCTATACTGGGTCTGGGGGCTGTAAATGGATATACTGGGTCTGGGGGCTGTAAATAGATATACTGGGGGGGCTGTAAATTGCTATACTGGGTCTGGGGGCTGTAAATGGATATACTGGGTCTGGGGCTGTAAATAGATATACTGGGGGGCTGTAAATTGAAATACTGGGTCTGGGGGCTGTAAATGGATATACTGGGTCTGGGGCTGTAAATAGATATACTGGGGGGCTGTAAATTGAAATACTGGGTCTGGGGCTGTAAATAGATATACTGGGGGGCTGTAAATTGATATACTGGGTCTGGGGCTGTAAATAGATTTACTGGGGGGCTGTAAATTGATATACTGGGTCTGGGGGCTGTAAATAGATTTACTGGGGGGCTGTAAATAGATATACTGGAGGGGGCTGTAAATTGATATACTGGGTCTGGGGGCTGTAAATAGATATACTGGGTCTGGGGGCCGTAAATAGATATACTGGGGGGGCTGTAAATTGATATACTGGGTCTGGGGGCCGTAAATAGATATACTGGGGGGGCTGTAAATTGATATACTGGGTCTGGGGGCTGTAAATAGATTTACTGGGGGGGCTGTAAATAGATATACTGGAGGGGGCTGTAAATTGATATACTGGGTCTGGGGGCTGTAAATAGATATACTGGGTCTGGGGGCCGTAAATTGCTATACTGGGGGGCTGTAAATTGATATACTGGGTCTGGGGGCCGTAAATAGATATACTGGGGGGGCTGTAAATTGATATACTGGGGTCTGGGGCTGTAAACTGATTTACTGGGGGTGTAAATTGCTATGCTGGTGGGTGTAAAATCATGTACTGGGGGTGTAAAATGATATGCAGGGGGTTTGAATAAACTGATATTGGTACATTACCTTTTTTTATTGCTGTGGAGCTCTGTTATACACTCATTCACACTGCACATTACTGTGAGTTTTATTGCTGTGGAGCTCTGTTATACACTCATTCACACTGCACATTACTATGAGTTTTATTGCTGTGGATTCTGTGATACGCTCATACACACCGCACATTACTGTGAGTTTTATTGCTGTGGAGCTCTGTGATACGCTTTTACACACTGCACATTACTGGAAGGTTTATTGAAGTGAGCTCTGTAATTTGCAGTGTGTATAAGTACATCAATAAGGTAGACGTATCTTATAAACCTGAATTGCTCCTGGTGAGGGTATAAATAAAACCCACCAGTTTCTCTCATGGCTGAGAAGCCGCATGAGGACATGTGGTTGCTTAGAAAGCAGCTTTTGGTTTCATTAGGAAGGACTAGCCTGACCCAGAGGTGTCGTGATGCGGCAGAAGAGCTTACACTTTAATGACCATTCAAATAAACCAAAACCTCTGTGTTTTGTTTAACATGGAGCTACAGGGGTGAGCAGGGCTGGACTGGGACAGAAAATCAGCCCTGGATGTCATCCAGACCGGCCCAATTTAATTATGCAAATACGCACAAATATAGTATATAATCCAACTGGATCGCTCAACCAATCGCTCTACAGATACTGGAGTTGCTGCAGAGCGATTGGGTAAAGCACCGCAGTGGCACTGAGGTCAAGTGTGCACCATGCCTTAAGGTGAGGCGGATGCGCAGAGGGTCTCACCCAGTGGCGACTCTAGGAACAATATTTAGGGGGGGCACAGAAGATATCGCAGTCAAAACTGGGGGGGGGGCACTAATAATTTTCACCACTAAATCATATCACTGAATAAAACTAAGGGCCCAATCACCTGTGAGAGCTAAAACACCATCGCTAAAGGAAACATTTAGCGCGAGTTGCTAAAACATAGTGCCTGACGACCCACGAACAGATCACCTTGTCTGCAGTAGTCCATGAACAAGGTCGTTTAGCGCACGCTAGGAAAACTCTAAGACCCGGGCTGAGACCCAGCGCTAATGCGGTTGTGTACAGGATAGAACGTTTTTCCAGTCCCGGGCCATACCTTTCCCCCGTCCTCACAAGCTTGAATATGAACACATCCAGTGAATAACCTCACACCCCTGCATTATTAAAATCATCCAAGGTGACCGTATCATCCATGTTTTGATGCACACATATATTAAGGCTGATGGGCATTGCATGATAAATGCCACCCAACAGCAGGTAGAATCATTACACTGCATTTAATAGATCCAAAAGGAAGGCCAGGTGAGCGACAATAACTTCCCTGCTGCAGCATATAAATAATACATGTTTCAGGGCAAGACTTATTCACGTGTCCCTTTAAACATGGTCCACACAGTCACCCTAATAATCAACCGCTTCCATACTATGAATAACCCCCAGCATAAAATGTTTAAAATTAGGCAATATATTAGAATTAGGATATATGTGGATAAAGGATACTTTTATAATAGAGCCGACTGCAACAGCAACGACAATGCGGACCAGATCCATTGCTATAGTGTATGGGGCCAAGAGAACACCTGTGCTGCATTCCTTTCAATTGCCTGTTAATTTTGGGCGAAGATCTGTATTTTTTTGGAGTTAGCACCGGGGTTAAGCAGTAGGTAAAATGTTGCAATTAGCGCCCCTCAAAAAATTAGCGCTGGCACCAACTGATCTGTTAGCTGCAAAAGCGCTAGAGATCTCTAGCGCTCCCCATGTTAAGTAATGGACGCGGAAAGTACAGTAAGCTCGAGCTACAAATCGCTAATAGCGCCGCTAAGAGATTTTTCCCGTTTGTAGCGAGAGGCAAAAGATCTGTTGGTCAGGCGCTAGACTCGATGAACCTGGTGCTAACGCAAAACCATGCCGACGCAAGGCTTAACTCACACCAGGTAATAGTGCCCTAAATAAGTATATATATAAATAAGATTACAAAACCCCAGAGTAATGTGATGCAATGATGCCTTTTTATTGTACTAACATGATACTTTATTTGCCGCAATCCGGCAGTTTTCGCTGAATGTCTGATTGCTCCTTCAGCGACTCCACTTTTAGCAAATTACAGTGACCATTCGCTAAATAGGGAATTCACTTTATTTTCGGCGAAATAAATTCCCCAAAACGTGACAAAAAGCAGAGGATCTAAAGATGATTAGACCCTTTAGATTCTAACTTCCATAATAACCCCTGAAATGCCATAAACCCAGGGAAATACAATAAAAATAATAAACAATGTGGCATTTAGCCTACTCATTAACCCCTAAAATGCCATTGATCAAGGTAAAACATGAAATGAATACACTGTGAGGCATATAGCTAACACATTAACCCCTAAGATGCCATTAATCAAGGAAAAAATAAAATGTATAATGTGAGGGATGAAGCCTACCCATTAACCCTTAATATACAACTAAACCAAGGCAAAAACTAATGTAATACACAATGTAATGTATAGTCTGAACATTAACCACTTCACTGCAGAGACATTTCAACCCTGTGAAAATGCTTAAGTTTAAGTGCCTGTTATTATTTAATGTTTTTGACTTTTATTTCAAATGGAATATGGTCATGTTGGGTATCATTGGAAAGGCCAGAATCTGCTCTTTCCAATGACACCTAGATCGTCCATATACGATGCACAGGGACGGAGATACACTGGTCCGAAGAAGTGTGGTAAGCTGGAAGCGGATTTTTGGTGGGGGGGCACATGGGGGGGCAAGGAATAACCTAGGGGGGGCAATTGCCCCCCCCTTGCCCCCCTGTAGAGTCGCCTATGGTCTCACCGGCACGGTGGCCGCAATATGAGACTGCGTCTGTTTTGCAGTGTGGAAGTTCTCACCTCACCCATTAAGGGCAGCGCGAGCCACGCGGTGAACCAGCATTCACACTGGCCCACAGAGCCATCGGCCCACCGGGAATCTCCCTGTAGTCCCTATGGCCAGTACATGCCTGGGGGTGAGCGCAAATGACAACTTATTTTCTTGGTATGTTTTAGAGATTATTATGCATCTCAATGCTGATTGACATGGCATGGTAGGGATGGGGGGGGCACCAAAACGCACCTTCGCCTGAGTAGACAAAAATGCTTGCACCGGCCCTGCCTGGAGTCCATAGGACGCCATGGAGAGTTGTGCTTCCAGGCCGTGAGAACGGGGTCAGGAGAAGCGGCGGAAGATGAGAGGTGAGTATCGGAGTGATCGGGGGGGGGTGCTGAATGATTCTGCAAATTTTGGCTTGCACGTCCCTGCGGTAATTGGTGCTAGGACGTTGTAATACCGTGCTTATCTTAATGCTAATTACTGATTGCGCTCCCCATGTTAAGTATAGGATGCGCAAAGTACAGTAAGCTCACGCAATCACCGATGCACTAACGGATTTTTCACGAGTTTAGCGTCAGGAAGGCGATAGGGGGGTATGCGTTAAAGTCACTTTATCCTATCGTTAACAGCTTCTCATCCGAACGCTGACGTTAGCGTTCACTAGGGAATAATGCCCGGAGTCTGCAATTTCCAGAAGGATACTGAAACATGCAACACAAAGGGTTAACTCCTTGTAGGCTGAAATAATTAGTCACTTGCTAAAATGCTTATTTTACCAGATTTGATTCGTTAAAGCATACAAAATTAGTCCATTTTTTTTTTATAAGGACTAATCATTCTTCTCGTGGCAGAATGTCCGCCTCGTCACTCCATCGGATGACAGTGATGGTTGACTTTGAAAGAATGCGTTAATGGAATTTTTTCAAGCTGAAGAATATGTTCTCTAATGGAAACCTCGATGTATATTAATGCGACTATGCTAGCAATCGTCTTCATGTGGTTCAGCTATTATTTTACCTGCAATTTCTCTTGAAAGCTTGAGGAGGCATTTTTTTTTATTCTTTTTTCTTCATTTTCTTCTTACGTTTTCCGTACCGTATAATCTGAGCGTTAACCTCGTCTTACATCGCCGCCGCCACGTTTACCCAGATTGCCTTGATTTTGCTTGAATAGTCATATACAAGACTTCAAAAAATCAGATTGGGGGCTTTTTGTATTTTGCAAATTGCTGTAAATGAAAGAAGGGAACTTTTTGTTCCTCGGCAACCGGTATTTTATTTCCAATTTTATATTAAATTACATTTCTGACTCGTACTGCGTATTTCCAAAAGTTTTACGTGATTTACAGAGCCCACCGAAATTACCTGACTTAAAGGGACACTGGTTTTAAATCAGGAGGGGGAGAATCAGAGGGGTTAAACAGTAACCGTTTCTTACCTTTGTTTTATCCCTTTATATCAGAGATGTCAAACTCCTTCCCCTCCAAGACGTTGCTGAACTACAAGTCCCATGATTCTCTGGCCATCTTTTGCACGCAAAGATTTCTGGGAATTGTAGGCCACCAACATCTGGGAGGCCAAAGTATGACATCCCTGCTTTAGTTTCCTTTAAAAAAAATCCAGCACTGGGAACCCTCGGAACTGGTCTGGACGTGACATGCTGCTGACTTCCTGGAAGTTGTAGTAGTCATGTGACTCTGAGGAAGCAGCCAATCCAGTAGTGCTCATCATTACGCTAAGTGTTGGTGGGATCTAGGTCCCCAGAGCCAGGATCCTGAGCTCAGGCTCTCGAAGGGTTGAGTCAGCTTTCTGAGATTCCCCAAGGAGGGAAGATGAGGACTCTCAGGTAACTTTGACCACTCATCATAGTGGTCCCAATGCCTAGAGTGTCTTTCTGACACTCCTGGACGAATAGTCCCAGGCCATTTAACTTTATTAAACAGACAATGTTGTAAAAACAGTTGACACACAGGAAGAAACAGGAGTTGGATTGTGTAATAGCAAAGTACAAGAGAATACGTTGAGTGTTCCACCATTTCTAAGCTTCTCCTAAAGAACCCATGACACACAAGTGTTCGGTCTTCGGGGTCCTTTTTGGATTTTGGGATGTTTTCATATAATAACGAGAAATCTTATGGACCCAAGCTCAAACACAGAATCCATTTGTGCTTCATACACACCTTATACACACAGTCTGAAGGACATTTTGCACAATATTTTTGATCGTTTTTTTTTCCCCATCACTTGACACTTGTGGTGTCTGTCAATGCTTCAAAATAATTTCGGATTTCAGATCATTTCACACACAGAATTTCAGCTTAAGGAATACTAAACCTATACTAAATCCCAAGCTGCCATACGAGTCAAACCTCAAAAGAAGCCACCACTTAGGCCATTAATGTTGCTCTAACCAGTTAACTGTATTAAAGAGACAATGTTGGAAGAGGCAGGCTTAAATATCCAGTTTTGACAGAGGGGATGAAACAGGAGTTAGATTGCATAAGCACAAAGTACTAAAGAATATATTAAAACAGCCAGAAGTGTTTTGTATTTGGGATTTTTGGGGATTTTGGGGTATTTTCATGTAATAATGAGATATCTTGGGGGAGGGACCCAAGTCTAAACACAGCATTTATTTATTTACACCTTATATGTATCAGAACAAAATCAAATAGCACGCTGACCTAGATATGTGATTAGACCCAAATCTATCTTTTGGCCCCACATCGAAAAACTCATCTAAACTCCATCACAAACTAGGTGCCTTGTACAGAAACAAATCCTGCCTGAGCCCCACAGTGAGAAAGCAGATTGTAAAACAAATGCTTATGCCGGCTATTGAATACAGAGATGTAGTGTATGCAGCCGCCCTGCAAACACACCTTCATAAACTTACTACATTGTATAACTCATTCTGTCGCTTTGTGCTACAATGTAACTATTTGACCCACCATTGTGACATGTTAAAAGAGCTAAACTGTCCGTTGCTGGAATCTAGATGTACCCTTCACCTTTCCAACCTTGGGCTGTATTACAAAGTGGGTGCTAACTTAACCAGAGCTGTTGTAAACTTACCAGAGCCATTATAGTCTATGGAGCAGTTCTGGCTACATTAACACCTGCTTTGCAATACTGCCCCTGGTGTTTAAGAGCTTTTCTGGGAAGTTACCACCCTACCTGAATAGGCTGCTTCCCCAGCTGTTCCCTCATCCTATAACCTCCGATCCCGGACCTGCACCTTACTTACAATACCACAATACAAAAAGAAAGTGGCTCGATCCTCATTTTCCTACAGAGCGCCGAAATTATGGAATAACATCCCAGACGCCATCAAATCTTCCCCCAGTCTAAAGTCACTTAAGAGATCTCTATTAACATACCTCAATACAGAATGCACCTGTAAACATGTATCACAGTGACTATATACAGAATGCACCTGTAAACATGTATCACAGTGACTATATACAGAATGCACCTGTAAACATGTAACATAGTGACTATATACAGAATGCACCTGTAAACATGTAACACAGTGACTATATACAGAATGCACCTGTAAACATGTAACATAGTGACTATATACAGACGCACCATAAACATGTAACATAGTGACTATATACAGAATGCGCCTGTAAACATGTAACATAGTGACTATATACAGAATGCACCTGTAAACATGTAACACAGTGACTATATACAGAAAGCACCTGTAAACATGTAACATAGTGACTATATACAGAATGCACCTGTAAACATGTAACATAGTGACTATATACAGAATGCACCTGTACATGTAACATAGTGACATATACAGAACGCACCGTAAACATGTAACATAGTGACTATATACAGATGCACCTGTAAACATGTAAACAGTGACTATATACAGAATGCGCCTGTAAACATGTAACATAGTGACTATATACAGAATGCACCTGTAAACATGTAACATAGTGACTATATACAGAATGCACCTGTAAACATGTAACATAGTGACTATATACAGAATGCACCTGTAAACATGTAACACAGTGACTATATACAGAAAGCACCTGTAAACATGTAACATAGTGACTATATACAGAATGCACCTGTAAACATGTAACATAGTGACTATATACAGAATGCACCTGTAAACATGTAACATAGTGACTATATACAGAACGCACCGTAAACATGTAACATAGTGACTATATACAGAATGCGCCTGTAAACATGTAACACAGTGACTATATACAGAATGCGCCTGTAAACATGTAACAAAGTGACTATATACAGAATGCACCTGTAAACATGTAACATAGTGACTATATACAGAATGCACCTGTAAACATGTAACATAGTGACTATATACAGAATGCACCTGTAAACATGTAACATAGTGACTATATACAGAATGCACCGTAAACATGTAACATAGTGACTATATACAGAATGCGCCTGTAAACATGTAACAAAGTGACTATATACAGAATGCACCTGTAAACATGTAACATAGTGACTATATACAGAATGCACCTGTAAACATGTAACATAGTGACTATATACAGAATGCACCTGTAAACATGTAACACAGTGACTATATACAGAATGCGCCTGTAAACATGTAACATAGTGACTATATTTCCTATATATTTATTTTCTGTGTTAATCTGTATATTTGTGTTTTGTTTTTAATATCTTGCATTTTATTACTTTGTATTTCTGTAACGACTGTAAAAATTCAATATTCTGGATCTTGAACCCAGGACATACTTGAAAACTATAAAAATCTCAATGTATCCTTCCTGGTAAAATACTTTATAAATAAATAAATAAAATACACATAGATTGAAAGGCATTTTTTACAAGATTTGTAATAATTTTGTCTTCGTCACATTGAGTCACGGGGGGGATTTTCCAATTCTGGTGTCATTTTGGCACTTAAAAAAAACATTGGATTTTAGAAAGTTTCAGATTCGGAATTTCAGCTAAGGGATCCTAAACCCATGTTAAACAATAAGCTGTTGAACAAGTCGAACCTTAAAGCCTGATCGGGCCAACAGTGTTTTCAAATGAAGACGTTACCATTATCTGCTCACTCGTAAACACTATTGACCTGCTAGTGACCTGCTAGGAAGAACGGCCCCAGTGTCTTACCAAATTTTATTATTTTTCCCTTGTGAAACTATTGGATCAATTTTCTTATAAATAATAATATACAATACCCGGCACATAAACAGTATAAACAAAAGTTTCCACGCTTGTTTTATGGACTTTTCTTTAAAAAAACTTCAGAGGATCGGGGTTATTTCTGTTTTTTTACTATTTTATTATTGCTGTTTTTGTGTAATTTTAAGTAAACATGCCATGCATTGTACGCGAGCTGGTTGTATGTTGAGGTCAATGGCGACGCTGTAGAGAAGGATCTCATTTGAAGGTGTTTTCTGCCTGTCGGAACTGGTTTCTGCGTCAGTTGTCATTGTAATTGAATCTCGCACTTCTAAAAGATGATACAATGACTGGAACTGACAAGACTTGTCTGTTCTCGTGTCTGAATTATTGGTTTTAATAGTTGCTCTTGTTCTGCCTCCCCTGCATTAGCATTGTTATATAAGGTTCATTTTAATTATAAAAGATAACAGTAACAATTTGCATATTAGATTTCCTGTGTGGTTGATCAAACGTGTCACTTTGTCTCACGTCAAGTATCAATATCGAGACTGAAATTAAGGCAGCCATAGTACAGAGAAACGGAAAAGTGATGTTATCACAACAATGCCATCGAATTCGATTAAAAGCAATATAGTTTACCTATATCACACTAAAGTCTCGTGTTAAAATATATTAAAGTATCATTTCCAGAAGTTCCATGTACAACAAGACTGCTATGACTTTGGGTCATTGCAAGTACCACCTACATAGAGATTGCTGCAGACCACGTACACCCCTTCATGGCCATGGTGTTTCCTGATGCTGTGGCCTCTTTCTGCAGGATAGTGCCCCCTACCACACTGCAACAACTGTTGGCTTGGCTTCCAAATTCCACATTCCGCAGATCTCAATCAAATTGAGCATCTATGGCAGGGCTCAAAATTTCAAGTCCCGATCTACTAGCCAGGCCTTAAGAGTTACTCGCCACCAGTTGCCACACCTAACCCCCTACCCTTAACGCCACCCACAAACACCCTCTCTTAAATTATCTTATGAAATGACACTGTTAAATGTTTTATTCAGAATAAAGTTATAAAATTAAATAACATTAATACACAGACATCAGACCCCAGTGTGGGCAGAGCTAGGGACCAGATGAGAACTGCCACGACAGGGTAGGCATGGGCAGCAGGCATCCGGCCTGGCCTCTCTGACATCAGAGGGGACCGCTGTCTTGGATTCACGGCCGGGCCACAAAAAAAACAACAACCACAGCCGCCCCCAGAATATGCAGCGCTAGATAATTTATCGTGCTGCCTGTGTCTGCATTCCCACTCGCCGTCACTTAATTTCCACTCGCCAAATGCGAGCAGGCGAGTGGAAATTTTGAGGCCTGTCTATGGGATGTGCTGGAACAGCATATCGCATCCATGGGGTCCCCACCTCTCAACGCGCAGGACTTAAAAGATCATCTGCTAATGTATTGCAGCCAAACCCCAAAAGACACATTCAGAAGTCTTGTGGAGTCCATGTCTCGATGCGTCGGCATGAGGGGGACCTACACAATTTTAGGTAGGGGGTTTTAATGCTGTGGTTGATCAGTGTATATATTTTATGAGGACGCTACATCAGCTGGAAATTATTTTGTATTTACATGCTTGTCATTGTTTAAGGTGAAATTCCCGCAGTCCTCTCACTCACTCGTTCTTCTTGTAGGGGACATCATGTTTTACACCCGCCAGAAGTTCCCGATGAGCAGCTGCAATATGCTGGATGGGGCCCAAAGGGACAACAGCTGGTAAGCATTTATAATCGTGGATCAACCTTCTTGCGATGCACTGAAATATAGCGTGTGTCCATACACCGGCTGTGGAAATATATAGAAATGCATCATGCTGTGTATAAATCGAGTTTTCCGTACAATTACAAATATCCTGTGCTGCCTAACTAGATTTGAGACTAATTATTGATCTTAAAGACCCAGATATTGGAGAGCCGTAGAAAATCTGTAAAAAAATGCTATATCATGAACTATAGACGGGGGATACATATCACTATGAGCATAGAGAACCTTTGGAACAAAATTTTAAATTGAAGCAATAACTATGGAGGAATACTGCATATTTTCACTGTTCGATGAATAATGAGCCCATGCGGTAACACATTTCGGGCTCTATTAAAATCATTGTGCAAAAGCGCATGCGCAGCGCAATTTTTTTGCTCGAAGCGTTAAACGTTAACGCGTGAAAAATAACACTGGTATTACAAGACGAGCGCATTTTTTCATCCGTCAAAAAATAAGGCACAAAAACGCGTGCGCATTAAAGCTGCGCGCAGAAATCGGTGTGCAGACTGTATTTTAACACGATTCAGCCAATCAGAATTAAGAATCACGATTGTCTCCCGTTCAGTTTTTGCGCCTGTCAAAATCAATCTGCGTATATATGCTGCGGCAATAATAAAAACACGCACAACCTCTCCATTTTATTGTTTGGGTATGTGTAGAATGTGTAACTATACTTTGCTGTATTTTTTTTTTTCGGGCTGGTGTATTTGGTTTCGGCCAGAACGTTCCGATTTGCAGTTACCACCAGCTTTTAAAAGACGTTAAAACTATGCGCTCAAACGCTGTGCGTTAAAATTTGCACATAGATTGTAATACCATCCGCGTACCAGCGCACAAACGCATTTGCGCTCACAATGTGAAGTATAGGACGCGCAACGTACATTACACTCGCAAAGGGTTCGCGCAGATTCACCCGCGGTAGGCGTTAACGCGCATTTTTTGCGCACACATTGTTTTACGACGTTCTGCGCAAAGGGTTTTTACCCTTGCGTTAATGCGTTTTTGCGCACGCGTTAACGTTTGCGCAAAGTAGTTAATAGAGATCTTCTAGTTTTACCATTTTGTGTTATGCTGATAAGGAGATTTAACAGTTAAGGCACAATGTCAGTTTTAAGGATACATTGTATATCCTAAACTATATGCTATTAATTTTGAATTTTAGGTGCAGTTCAGGTAAACACTTCCCTGTGTTGCCTTTTTGCCTCCTGGTGCCGTAGGATCAGTACAACTCTCATGTGCCACCTTTCCATATTGCCCTCATTATAGCCAGTGGTACTTAGTGATGGCACTGGCTTTAGTATATGGCACTCAGTCCTTGTGGGCTGTCACCTTGGCGGGCCTAATGTCCACATCAAAGCTAACCACAACTGATTGGCATCTTGATTTGTTATGATCACTGAAATTCTGGGTATGACACTAGTCGTCAAGTAAAAAATGTATTTGTGGTTGATATTACCATAGGAATATTCACAAGAGAGGGGACAGAGGTGGGTTGCCCCACTGGCCCAATCTACCAGTCTACCTCTTACTCTTAAGTGACCATCACCCTAATTTCCATGACGGGCCTGAAGACCATTGACAACACAGTGGCTGACAATAGCTTCCATTAGGTATTCAGACAGACAAGTAGATGGCACACTCATATTGGCCATGACCTGTTTGGTGGGTTCAGCTTTGAACTCCTGATAGGTAGCATTGAGGGTCTTTTCATGAGACAGGAGATAATGGCAAGATGGCTGCCTACCTTCAATTGTAGTTTTTGTAATTATTTGAATTTGAACCCCCCCCCCCCCCAAAAAAAATGTCCAAAAAATATTTCTTAATTATTTTTTTCATATCCTGTGTCGGCTTCAACTTTTCACGTCGGTTCTCAACTCGCCACAGCTCAATTCCGGAGTTATGAAGGAATTCAAACTCAACATTTTTGACCAAGAATGGGCAATTTTCTTGCATTTGTCCACTAATCAATATTTCCTTCCTATATAGAATGAAGCCAGTTAGGCCTCGTTTCGATATCCTATGGAAAAACGCATCAAAAAAAGTTGCGTTACAACAAGTCTTGTTTCTAACTCTAGTGAACTCTATCAGGGTTATTCAAAGAGATTTGAAAAGTCACTGCACGTTCGGCGACTTTTTCGTTCCCCGCTTTTCGGGGCGATTTGGCGATCCTAGTTCGCCGACCCTGCAGTGTATTCATTAAGCACCGCAGGGCCCCCGGTAGTGCAGGGAAAACTCGCCGCAAACACACACCGAACACTCACCGCAAACCCGCCAAACAATCAGTGAACATTTACCGAAACCTGCAGAAAGAACTGGATTAACAACGTCGAACACGCCGGAGAAACCCGACTAGCTGCCGATCACGGCACAGAGCAGCTGCTGGAAAAAGCCGACACGCAGACGAACGAGGTGAAAAAAAAACCAAAAAACAGTACGCTTGAAAGTTTGAAAAATTGAAAGGCTGTTTGCAAAAAAACTGCTGAACGGAAATGTCTGGAATTTACATATGAGATCCTATGAACGATAATAAAAAGGGCTGTTGCGGAGATAAGAAAAATTGATGTAAAAAAAAACCTGAAAAAAGTTTGCCAAAAAAATCCCAAATAATGCCTAAAAGATCCAAACAAAAATCTGTGAATAAAGAGACTTTTTACTGCAGAATATAATAATAAACGGTTTAACAGATATTGAATTAAAACAGGAATATTTTTAACATTGAAGCCTATGGGATTCGCCTGAATAAACCTGTTGAATGAAACCACCGAACAGCAGGGCATTTCGGTATTATTATTATTATTATTATTATTTATTTATAAAGTGCCAGCATATTCCGCAGCGCTGTACAATAAGCACAGTACAGACAGGGTTACAATACATTGAACAACATTTGACAAACAGTACAGGAGGAGATGAGGGCCCTATTCCCGTAGGAACTCACAATCTAGGAGGGTTGGGGTTGGAAACAGGAGGAGAGGACTGTAAGGTGAGAGTGATTGATGGTTGCGTCAGTGAGTTGGGTGGTAGGCTTCCCTAAATAGGAACGTTTTAAGGGAGCGTTTGAAGGAAGAGAAGTTAGGGGAACTTTTCACTGCTGTTTTGTGTTCTCTGAATAGACAAAGCATTGCTTCTCTATGGGGGATTTCACTGCCCTCGAACAGGCACCATATGTGCAGGCAATTCGCCAACATTTGGCGAACTGCCTGCTCTCTGAATAGCCGAATGGCCAGGAAAGGTTACCGTACGCTGAATTTCAGTGTCGGGTTACATTTCGGGGCCACATTGGCTCTCTTTGAATAACCCTGTATGTGTCACTTGTTGACCTTAGTCAACACACAAGATAACAGCAAAGAAAAATAAAGTATTGGGGAAAAAATTAGCAGTGACTGTCGTTGGGATGTCTTGCGTATTGAGAAAATTGTTGGTAATCTGAAGAGGAGCGTTTATTATTGTCGTATTGTCAGTTGACTCCCAAAGGCGCTAATCGTTAATTATTCCGCTCTGACTCTTTCTTCACATTCCCTGAGTGGTTTGATGGAATCCCTAGTCCTGCCAAACACCTGTAGGTGACTATTGCTCCATCAATCTCTCCTAACTAAATTGAGAAGTGCATCAAACGGAGACATTTGGTCCAGTGAATATAAAACCCCGAGCACTTAAAATAATCAATCCCTTTATACGGTACATCCTGTGATTATATATCAATGCAAAAAAGGTGCTCTCCGCAAAGTGCTTTTATGTAGATGGAAGAGTCTTCCAAGTGAATAACAATAAGGTGTAAACAAATGAAGCCGTAGTCTATTACGTTGGTGATTTAGGCTTGTCTTCGTTTTATCCTCGCAAGTTAAGCCAACCATCCGAAGAATGGAAAAACATCGCCATGGAAAACAATGGATTTAGAGGAAGTATTCTCAGCAAATCTGACATATTTCCACTCATTGAGTTGGCACTTGCATTACACAGCCAACTTAAAGCCTTGGCTCATCTAGATAGATTTTGGGTTAGCACCGAAGGGATTTGAAGCAGTCTATTGACAGAGTAAATAGAGTATGAAGGCTGCAGTGGTTTGATTTTACAAGAGGCTCCAACCACCGTGATTTCATCTAGATCAGCAAGCACAGGTGTTCTGTTTGGCAGTGGTTCCCGAAAGACTGGATTAAGACAATTACGTTGTAAGAATCAATTGAATTTTAGCTACAGTAGCTAACTCAGTAATACAAACTCAGTGGAGCTTGAGATGTGCTTGGGATGAACACGGACCGGCAAATCCAGGCTGTGTGTTCAATGCCAAACTACACCCAACTTGGTTGATTTCTAAGTGTCAAAAGACATTATGAGTTGAGCTGTCAAGAAACACCAAAATTGCCCTGCCATCCCTCACTTCAATGAATAGACCCATCAGGTGCACATATGTTGAGTAGGATATGTGACGGGGGAAACTGCTTGAAGGTCTATATTTCCAAGACTTTTAATGTCTGCTAATCTGAAAAGATGATATTCTCCACTACCCTGTAAAATATGTGGATTAGAAAAAGCAAAAACCAAAATCCAACTATCACATCTTGATTCCCCAGTGTGTTCAAAGGATTGCATGAAAGGGAAAAAGTAACGACAAAAAAAGGAAAAAAAAAAAAAAAATAGGAAATAAAACTGTACCTTCTCATTGTGGAATGTTTAAGGTTGAAAATAAGCCTGGTATTTAATACAAAGTGTGCAAATTTTATGTTAGATTATTATTCTGTGCATTTTATTTAATTTATTTGCTCATCTTGTACAGAAATACTGTTGGGATGAAAGGTTCTGGACACTAAATGATGTCTCCTATTATGCACATTCTCAAGTAGGGTCTGCATTATTAAAAAACATTAAAATGGTCAGCTATCTTGTTTATGCATATTTGTAGTAGTTATAGTTGTCACAGGGGCACTCGGCGTGAGCCAAGGTGGGGCCCATATTTGAGGTTGACAGTCCAATATGCAGGCGTGCTGCTGGCTGCATAGCAAGCAGACTATAGAAGTGCGCAGCAGAAGGAAAAACACAAACAGGAATGGCAAGGATAAAGGGGAGAACCAAAATACGCCCAGCAGCATACATGGAAACCCTAATCTGAACATGGGTCCTCAAATGGCCATCTCTAAACTAAGGGTTCAGTACTGCTCTGTGAAACACATGGAAATAAAACACAGATAGAACAAGAGGGGCAAACACAGAGACATAGTAAAATAACAAGAGCCAAGGCTAGGAACCAGAAAAGATTATAAGTCAGGGGTCAGAACCATAGCAGGTACTCATACAATGCCAGGAGTCAGAGCCGGAATAGAATGTCAGAGGAAGCCAGAAATCAGAGCCAGAACGGGTACTCATACAATGCTAGGAGTCAGTACACAGTAGGAGCATGGAGCAAAAGGGTTAATACAATACAATAGTCAGGAGCCAAGCCAGGGGTCATACACAGTATATCAAATATCACGGACACGGAAACACACTAATCAGGATAAACCAAAAATAAACAAATGGCAAGGACAAGGCAAACAGAGAATCAAACAGACAAGGCAAACATGGAACCAAAAATAAACTGAACCAAATAAACAAAGGGCAAACAACAGAGAGAGCTACTAGGAGCAGCAACAAAATAATATGCAGATAGATCCTTATGACAGAGCCCGGCTGAATGGGTGTGTCTGGCTTATAAAGGGAGAAAACAGTGCTGTAAGTACAGGTGGCCAGAGACCAGGCAGGCTGCAGGGAAATCCTGGAGCAAAAGGTGGAGTGGGCTAGACTAGACGGGCTAGACGGGATAAGAGTCAGTCCAGATCAGCTCACCAATAAGGATCAGGACCAAAATCGTGACAATAGTTATAAAAAAATACCATCTGAGAAAACTGTAACATCTCATCTTGGAATGTTTAAGGATGAAAATAACCCCTCCGGAGGCCTGTCATTTAATAAAAACTATACCATTTTTTTCTATTAGATTGTTATTATGAGATAATTAAAAAGTTAATCCGATTTTATTTATGCAGTTTATTTAATGTATTCGATCAATGGTACAGAAATGCTTTTGGGATGAAAGGTTCTGGAATCAAGATGATGTCTCTAGTCTTGCAAAATTTCAAACAGGGTTTGGATTATTGACAAAACAGATATCCTTCTTATGGATATTTCTAGACGTTATAATGAGATCTTTAGCGATGAGGCTTCCAAAAAATGCCAGTAGAATCTGAAATTGATATCTACATGGGGGCATAATGCATGGAAGGGCTTTTATTCACAATAGCTGTCCAGGAGCCAAGCTCGGTTACGTGCAGGCTTTCTCAAGTTGTCTTCACCTCCGTAACAAGCTGTTATTTATTTTATTTTTTTCCTCTTACATCTTGGACAAGACATACTCGTAAAAAATACCTTGACAGGTCTAATGCAGTAAAAGGCAGCTTCCCTCCGGCAATAACCTTTAAATGGATTGTTAGCAGGTCAGCATAAAATGATCTCGGCTTAAATGTGTTTTTATTTTTTACTTTTCCTCGAGACAAATTAAAGCTCTTGCTAACAAAATCATCTGCAAAGTATTCCTGAGCAAAGCATTAGGAGGACTGATTTGCTAGAAACAAGATTCCAACAATGAATTAATAAAGTGCTTAACTCTAAGTATAAAGCAAAAAAGAAACAAAGAACCGGTAATTCTAGATCTCCCTGCAACACGCATTTGGATTTCTGAAGGCAATCCGCTGGTGAACCCGGTATCGGTATTGCTGAAACAGACAGCATCTCATTAAATATCAAGGTTTCCGAGCTCTCCCCAAGTACTGTGGTTATTCCCGCAAACCTCCGTTGGCATTTTTCTTTGTACATCAGTGGCGATTAATAATGTATGCCCTATTCTTGCAATGGACACTTTTTCAGAAGTATTGTTACTAAAGGGATCAGGCTATTATTGAGGACCGTAAGGGGTTTAGGTTTGACCTCTTCAGTTTTCACATAAGCACCTTTCAGATGGATCCAGAGAGGGCTTTGGTGTTGAGTCTCTCAGGTTACTTTTTAGTTTTGGTTTTTTATAGTCTTCTCTCTTTATTTAAATAAATGATGCAGGGCTCAATTTCATTCTTTCGGTAGATTTTCCATAAAAATACCGGCACATTTCAAATTCCAGTAAGAGACCCTTATTAATAAAATTTGGGTTTTTAGATATTGAATTAAAAAGGGAATAGTTTTAACATTGAAGCCGATGGGATTCGCCTGAATAATAGATTCGTTTGGTTCGTTTCGTATTAGTCGTTATTTCGTTTTACGTAATTCATGTCTCAAACTCAATTCGGATTCGTACGAAATACGAATTTTCGTTAGATTCGTTCACTTTTCGTAACAATTACCACCCAACTCACTGACGCAACCATCAATCACTCTCACCTTACAGTCCTCTCCTCCTGTTTCCAACCCCAACCCTCCTAGATTGTGAGTTCCTACGGGAATAGGGCCCTCATCTCCTCCTGTACTGTTTGTCAAATGTTGTTCAATGTATTGTAACCCTGTCTGTACTGTGCTTATTGTACAGCGCTGCGGAATATGCTGGCGCTTTATAAATTAATAATAATAATAATAAAATAATAATAATAATGATGAATTTAAAAAGCAAAAATACATTTATTAATATGGCAGTCGATGGTAGTTTTTTTTTTATATACGAAATTCCATTGAAGGATTTCGGTGAAACGTAAACTAATCTAATATATATTTGTTTACTACCTCTGTCTCTGACTGAAGTTGAACGACATAATTAAAAATTATTTTTATTTAAATCAGAAATACGAAATTGCGTTAACGAATTTAGGTTCTGAATTTTGTAACCACGGAAACGTGACTGGTGGATGACCATCCTGAGGTTTTCTTCTGCTGTGTGACTACAGTTGCATTACAGAGTACGAAATTAAGTTAATGAATTTTGGAGGTTTTCTTCTGCTTTGTGACTGTATGTGGTTGCACTCTGTACACCTGAGGCGCGTTCAATACCTCAACCACTGCAAGTGCTAAGTTAGCAACTTACCATTGAACGCCGTTCAGCCACTCAGCGCTCAGCACTGCTAACTTAGCACTTGCAGCGACCCGAGGAGATGCTGCGAGTAGCTGAGTGTGACGTATTAAAGATGGCCGCCGCCATGAAGCAAGTAACAATTCCGTACGGCAATGTTAATTTTGAGGTTTTTGTTTACCAAAGCACAAAATATTTATTTATTATTTCCCCCTGCACATAGACATATATTACAGCTCAATTATATTTTGTTTCAGAATTAAACATAACGTTTATTCAATAAAATCTATCATTTGTGGTGTGTGCATACAAAACGGAATTGTGCCGACTGATTTTCTTTATCATATTTTGTCCGAGTGATACGAAAAACAATCTGAAAATTTAATTAAAAAATCGTCGGCCATTTTGGACTCAAAATTTGCATCCAAAGCGTTCAATGACACTGCTGCAGCAAACTGAATTGCTGCGCTGCAGCAATTCAGCAGCTGCTGAGGTATTGAACAGGGCTCTGCTGTGCTCATTATGAGGGGTTCCCACCATTCCTGTGCTGTGCTGAGTTCCTCCTGGGTCTGTACACCTGCTGTGCTCATTATGAGGAGTTCCCACCATTCCTGTGCTGTGCTGACTTCCTGGGTCTGTACTTCTGATGTGCTCATTATGAGGGGTTCCAGCCATCTGAGTTCCTCCAGTGTTAGTACACCTGCTGTGCTCATTATGAGGGGTTCCCACCAGTGGTGTATTTAGGTTTTGTGCTGCCCTAGGCCTGACTAAACTCGTGCACCCCTAATTTAAATTTGACGCACCCCTTCCTGTCAAGGGCACACCTCTTCCTGGTTAATCCCCACCCTTCCTCTTTAAGCTCCACCTTTTCCTCTTAGAGCTCCGCCTTTTCCTCTCTTTATATTAAAAGTGGATACCAAGTGCCTACTTGTATATTTTGTATACCATTTCAAATGTATCTATTGAGATAAAGAAAATTATGAAATGTGTAAATTCAAGTATTTTTACAAAGAACAGCCACGCATGTCAAGTAAACGGGATCACAGCCGCTCTAATTGGTGGAACAATAAAATCCACAGAAACGTGCACTGCATATGAGCGTATCACAGAGCTGCATAGCAATAAAACCCACAGAAATGTGCAGTGTGTATGAGCATATCACAGAACTGCACAGCAATAAAACTCACAGTAATGTGCAGTGTGTATGAGCGTATCCCAGAGCTCCAGGGCAATAAAACTCACAGTAATATGCAGTGTGTATCACAGAATCCACAGCAATAAAACTCCCAGCAATGCAATGTGCGTTGTGTATGAGTGCATCAGAATTCACAGCAATAAAACTCCCAGCAATGCAATGTGCGGTGTGTATGAGTGCATCAGAATCCACTGCAATAAAACTCCCAGCAACGCAATGTGTGGTGTGTGTCAGCGTATCAGAATCCACAGCAATAAAACTCCCAGCAATGCAATGTGCGGTGTGTATGATTGCATCAGAATCCACTGCAATAAAACTCCCAGCAATGCAATGTGTGTTGTGTGTCAGCGTATCAGAATCCACAGCAATAAAACTCCCAGCAATGCAATGTGCGGTGTGTATGAGTGCATCAGAATCCACTGCAATAAAACTCCCAGCAATGCAATGTGTGGTGTGTGTCAGCGTATCAGAATCCACAGCAATAAAACTCCCAGCAATGCAATGTGCGGTGTGTATGAGTGCATCAGAATCCACTGCAATAAAACTCCCAGCAATGCAATGTGTGTTGTGTCAGCGTATCAGAATCCACAGCAATAAAACTCCCAGCAATGCAATGTGCGGTGTGTATGAGTGCATCAGAATCCACTGCAATAAAACTCCCAGCAATGCAATGTGTGGTGTGTGTCAGCGTATCAGAATCCACAGCAATAAAACTCCCAGCAATGCAATGTGCGGTGTGTATGATTGCATCAGAATCCACTGCAATAAAACTCCCAGCAATGCAATGTGTGTGGTGTGTGTCAGCGTATCAGAATCCACAGCAATAAAACTCCCAGCAATGCAATGTGCGGTGTGTATGAGTGCATCAGAATCCACTGCAATAAAACTCCAGCAGTGCAATGTGTGGTGTGTATGAGTGCATCAGAATCCACTGCAATAAAACTCCCAGCAATGCAATGTGCGGTGTGTATGAGTGCATCAGAATCCACTGCAATAAAACTCCCAGCAATGCAATGTGTGTTGTGTGTCAGCGTATCAGAATCCACAGTAATAAAACTCCCAGCAATGCAATGTGCGGTGTGTATGAGTGCATCAGAATCCACTGCAATAAAACTCCCAGCAGTGCAATGTGTGTGGTGTGTATGAGTGCATCAGAATCCACTGCAATAAAACTCCCAGCAAACCGAGTGTATATGAGCACACAGCAATGATTTATTCTATATTTACCGGCCTCTGTCCGTGGTAGGGCTGTGTGCAGAGTCAGCAGGTACTGTGTACAGACTCAGCAGGAGGTCCCTCCAGGCCACGTTAGGATCACGGCTGTGCCTGTGCGTGGAGCCATCTTGTCAGCAGTGGGGTGCCACTGCCAGAGGGTGCACCGTGGCTTTGATTCCCTTCCCGATGGGTGTTCAGTCCAGAATAGAGTGACAGTCCATGTTAACGAAAGGGCGGGCAGCTGCGTGCATGCGTGTCACGTGGTTCAGCCAGTCAGGTGGTACTGAGACTCAGTACCACCTGACTGGCCGGACCGAGTGTGACCTGCACGCAAGCAGCCTCACCAGGAGCCAGGCAGCTCAATGACAAATTTCTATCACTGCAGTGCTGGTTAAGGAAAGGTCCACTTTAAACAGCAGTAAGCAGACAGGGCTTCATATTCTGCTGAAACCCCCCCCCCTTTACCTGCCGTTTACTGTCATCTTCTCTCTCTGGACACAAATCACATCCCCCTCCCCTCTCCTAGAGCTTCTGCGGGGCAGGGGAGGAGCTATGGAGGGAGGAGAGGGGGATTTTTATTCTATTCGATTTTATTCCGTATGCAAACGCCATGCTCCGCTGCTCGTTGTTTGAGAACACAGCTCAAAGCTGACACACAGTGACAGTGGCACCTCCTAGTACCCCCTAATGACACCCCAATAATCACTGGTACCTGGGGCGGCCCGCCCTCCGCCACTCCTCTTAGGCTAGGGTCAGACTGAGGCAGTGCGAACGCGCGTTCTGGCGCACTTAATCACGGCCGTGCTAGCAGCAGATGCTGGGCAATGACGGCCAATATACGAAGTACGGTCGCACAAAAGTCCGGCTGCGCAACGCAAGTGGAAAATGAACGCATTTTTTCGAGAACGTTAAACCACTAGTACTGACGTACAGAGTGCGCTGCGTCCGCTAGCGGCGTGTGTGCGTGAATTGGAGACATCAGACGCTGCTAATGTCCGGCCAACATAACGTCCAGATGCAAGAAGTGTTTTATTGATGATCCGTACAAAATCACGGATGAAACTGCGCATCGTATGACCGCTATTGCGTATTCCGTGAAAAAATACGTCCATTCTTCGAACGCACATTTTCACGGACAACGTGAAAAATGCGTTAGTCTGACCCTAGCCTAAGTACACCACTGCTCTGGTGATATGCTCACACACAAGTTTGGCGAACTGCCAGCAAGTACGGTGCTGCTTGAAGGCAGTGCAAATCCCATAGAGAAGTAATGGTTAATCTATTCAGAGAACACCAAACAGCAGAGAAATGTCAGTGAAATGCCCTGATGTTCAGTGGTTTCAATCAGCAGGTTTATTCAGGCGAACCCCATAGGTTTCAATGTTAAAAATATTCCCATTTTTTATGCAATATCTAATAAACCATTTATTATTTTAATCTGCAGTAAAAAGTCTTTATTTATTTATTGATTTTTTTTTTGTACCTTTTAGTGATTTTTCAGAATTTTTTGGGCTAAATTCCCCCCCTTTTTTTTAATAGCGGTTCTCCTTTTTCTGTAACAGAACTTTTTATTATCAATCATAGGATCTTATATGTAAATTCCAGACATTTTCGTTCAGTAGTTCTTTTGAAAACAGCAGGCCATGGGTTTGCGGTGGCAGCATACAGCGGCCGACTCCATGCACTTTGGGTAGCCTGCGGTGAATGGTGAATTCACTGCAGGGCTGGGAAATTTTATTCCCCGAAGTGCAGGGAACTACAGAACACCAAAATGTTGGCGTCATTTCAGTGCTCTGTGAGTAACCCAATTAGTGGTGAGGTTTTTTGTTGCCCCCTGGAAAGTGAAAGCCTATGCCTTGCCTACCCAGGACATACTTGAAAATTAGTGACATCTCAATGTTTCCTTCCTGGTAAAATAGTTTGCAAAAGTAAAAAAAAAAAAAAAAAAAAACTTTTTTTTTTTTTTTTTTTAGGGGTGGGGCCACCCAGCGGGCCGCCGCCCCCTGGAAAGTGCCGCCCTAGGCCTGGGCCTTGTTGGCCTAGGCCAAGATACACCAGTGGTTCCCACCATTCCTGTGCTGTTCTGAGTTCCTCCAGGGTTTGTACACCCGCTGTGCTCATTATGAGGGGTTCCCACCATTCCTGTGCTGTTCTGAGTTCCTCCAGGGTTTGTACACCCGCTGTGCTCATTACGAGGGTTTCCCACCATTCCTGTGCTGTTCTGAGTTCCTCCAGTGTTAGTACACCTGCTGTGCTCATTATGAGGGGTTCCCACCATTCCTGTGCTGTTCTGAGTTCCTCCAGGGTTTGTACACCGCTGTGCTCATTATGAGGGGTTCCCACCATTCCTGTGCTGTTCTGAGTTCCTCCAGGGTTTGTACACCCGCTGTGCTCATTATGAGGGGTTCCCACCATTCCTGTGCTGTTCTGAGTTCCTCCAGGGTTTGTACACCCGCTGTGCTCATTATGAGGGGTTCCCACCATTCCTGTGCTGTTCTGAGTTCCTCCAGGGTTTGTACACCTGCTGTGCTCATTACGAGGGGTTCCCACCATTCCTGTGCTGTTCTGAGTTCCTCCAGGGTTTGTACACCCGCTGTGCTCATTATGAGGGGTTCCCACAACGCTCGAACGAACAATGTTCATTCAATTCGTACTCCTGTTCAAATCGTACCTGCGGACCCTACTGGTGACTCCCATTTCAAATATTAAAAAATAATTGAATTTCATCATAACGAATAATCGTAATTATTATGATAATAAAACGATATTAACGAACATTCTTATTTCATGCAATTCTGAATCTCCCATAGACTACTAGTCTCCCACTCCCATATTAAAAAAGGTAATTTTCCCAACCCTCCCTCAGCAGCAGAAGAAAACCTCTGATTGGTCAAACAGTCACTTTTCCGTTGTAACGAAATTACAATTCGGATCCGAAACGAAATTTCGGATTTCGTATCCATTCGGAAGCATAGCAATTCGTATTTCGGATGCTTACGAATCTACAAATTTTAGGAAATTCGTACGAATTTCGATTCATAACGAAACTAATCGCACATGTCTACTGAATAAACCTGTCGAATGAAACCACCGAATGGCAGGGCATTTCGGCAACTTTTCACTGCTGGTTTTTGTTCTCTGAATAGACAAAGCATTTACCCGCCATCGAACAGGCATGAACAGGCACCGTATATGCAGGCAATTCGCCAACATTTGGCGAACTGCCTGCTCTCTGAATAGCCGAATGGCCAGGAAAGGTAACCGTACGCTGAATTTCACTGTTCGGTTACCTTTCGGGCCACAATTCGATCTCTTTGAATAACCCTGTTAGTGATATTTTATGGGGTTTTTTTTAAGGTCAGTGTTATTTTAGAGTTGGGGTTAGTTTTACTTTAGGGTTAAGGTTATTTTAACAGTTACTAATATTTTAGGTTTAGGGTTAGTGTTATTTTAGCATTAGCTTTAGTTTAGGTTTAGAGTTATTTTAGGGTTAGCATTAGTGCTACGGTTATTTTTTAGGGTTAGTGTTATTTTAAGAGTTGGGGGTTAGTATTCCTTTAGGGTTAAGGTTATTTTTAGGGTTAAAATTAGGTTATTAGTGCTAAATGCTTCCTGGTAAAATCCTTTATAAATAAATCTATACTATAAAATCGTTCTGTCCGTCGCCGCACATTCGGTTTCTGTTGGCTGCGTGCGCATCCAACATAAACCTGATGCGCTGCTACGAACAGACGCCAGATGCGCACACAGCCTCTACCCGTCGGCCGTGCGCGCATCCAGGAGAACAGGATGCGCACGTGGCAGCGGGGTAGAGGCTGCGCGCGTATCCAGGAGAACAGGATGCGCATGCAGCTCTATCGCTCGGCTGCGCGCGCATCCTACGACATTTGGATGTCCTCGCAGCCCGATAGGGACCCGCCGCACACCGCACCCGCCGCCACGCAGCACACTTTACCTCGCCGCACACTTTAGCCGCCGCCCCGCCGCACACTTTACCCGCCGCCCCACCGCACACTTTAGCCACCGCCCCACCGCACACGTTTGCCACCGCGCGCGTCCAGCACAGCCAGAAAGGATGCGCTCGCAGCCCTACCGGAGAGCTGGATGCGTGCGCAGCCGCAGTCCCACAGGTCAGCTGCGCGCGATGCACGCGCAGACTGGCCTCCAGCCAGGCTTAATGGCTAGTAAATAAATAAATAAATTAACAATAATTTTAAATTTGAGGGTATTTAGCGTGATTTCAGAGTCCGAGACATTTATCAACATATTTCAGCACTTTATATTTTTTTAAAAATTAGCTTACTGACAAATTCGAATTGAGTCACTTCAGAAAAAGTCAGAAAACTACATTTGCGAGTACAGGCACATATGCCGATAACCGACCCAAATTTTTTACAGGAATCGAAATACCGATATGCCCTTAATTAATCTCCCAAACTGAAAAATGGCCGAACAGCAGACGAAAATGCACTAAATTTTATCGATTGGGTTGAATTAATTTGAGCCCTTAGTCTCAATTAAAGGACACAGTATTATGAAATTGTCATTTGGAATTTCAGTTTGATTTTGCTGTGGACATCTGTCATTTTTTGGTTAAAATAGAAAATGTAACATATCTGTATTGAGTTCAAATGTTTTAACCAAATTTGGAATCGGAATAGGCTCAAGAATATTTCTGTAGAGATGCAAATTTAGATGCGTGTCCCGGCGTGTGAGCTGTGTTGATTGGGTTAAGTAGTAATTTAAAGTGGTTTCCCATAAAACCATTGGCTCAATGTCTGTGGTGTTATGGGAAACAATTTAGTAATGAAGTGGCTAATTGTCATTTTAATCGTTACCTGCTTTTAACCCTTCATACCCAAAGTAAAGTTAACTCGATTTTGCATTGTAAGACATTTAAAAGCAGTCATTAGCATATCAAAGGATGATTTTCACACCTTTTTAAAGCCAGATTATTGTGCCTCCTGTGGAGAAACAATTTCAACTGCGTTATCTCTATCTAGGCACCCTTTGGAGAGATAAAACAAGCAGCATATAGCAGCCCCAAACCTCACTGTAACAAAAAGTTCAAACACATTGTTGCATTGCAACAGCCAGGGATTTTGCAGAATACAGGGAGAGCTGTGGGGTCAGTCGCTGCTGTACAGGGATAAGATTCAGGGGGTTATAATGAGTGAAAATCCCTGTACAGTACAGATACAAGGTGTTGCTGTAATTGCCATACAAAGGCATTATGCAGCACATACAGATACAAGGTGTTGCTGTAATTGCCATACACAGGCATTATGCAGCACATACAGATACAAAGTGTTGCTGTAATTGCCATACACAGGCATTATGCAGCACATACAGATACAAGGTGTTGCTGTAATTGCCATACACAGGCATTATGCGGCACACACAGATACAAGGTGTTGCTGTAATTGCCATACACAGGCATTATGCAGCACATACAGATACAAAGTGTTGCTGTAATTGCCATACACAGGCATTATGCAGCACATACAGATACAAGGTGTTACTGTAATTGCCATACACAGGCATTATGCAGCACATACAGGTACAAGGTGTTGCTGTAATTGTCATTAACAGGCATTATGCAGCACATACAGATACAAAGTGTTGCTTTAATTGCCATACACAGGCATTATGCAGCACATAAAGATACAAGGTGTTGCTGTAATTGCCATACACAGGCATTATGCAGCACATACAGATACAAGGTGTTGCTGTAATTGCCATACACAGGCATTATGCAGCACATACAGATACAAGGTGTTGCTGTAATTGCCATACACAGGCATTATGCAGCACATACAGATACAAGGTGTTGCTGTAATTGCCATACACAGGCATTATGCAGCACATACAGATACAAGGCGTTGCTGTAATTGCCATACACAGGCATTATGCAGCACATACAGATACAAGGTGTTGCTGTAATTGCCATACACAGGCATTATGCAGCACATACAGACACAAGGTGTTGCTGTAATTGTCATACACAGGCATTATGCAGCACATACAGATACAAAGTGTTGCTGTAATTGCCATACACAGGCATTAGAAACAGAAAAATGTCGGCAGATAAGAACCTTTCGGCCCATCTAGTCTGCCCAATTACATGGATACTTTACCTAGATTTATCTTTTGTTTAGGATAGCCTTATGCCTATCCCATGCCTGCTTAAAATCAATTACTGTTTTGGCCTCTACCACTTCAACTGGAAGACTGTTCCATGTATCCACCACCCTCTCAGTAAAATAACGCTTTCTGATGTTACTTTTAAACCTTTGCCCCTCTAATCTAAGACTATGTCCTCTTGTTTTGCTACTTTGTTTCTGTTTAAATATACTCCCTTCCTCTACCTTGTGGATTCCCTTTAAGTATTTAAATGTTTCTATCATATCTCCTCTGTCTCGTCTTTTTTCCAAGCTGTACATGTTAAGATCATTAAGCATTTCCTGGTAACTTTTCTCCTTCAAGCCGTACACCATTTTAGTAGCCCTTCTCTGAACTCTCTCTAAGATGTCTATATCCTTCTGGAGATACGGTCTCCAGTACTGCACACAGTACTCCAAGTGAGGTCTCACCAGTGCTCTGTACAGTGGCATGAGCACTTCCCTTTCCTACTGCTAATACCTCTCCCTACACAACCAAGCATTCTGCTAGCATTTCCTGCTGCTCTATTACATTGACTACTTACCCTTAGATCCTCTGAAATAATAACCCCTAAATCCTTTCGTCAGATGTTGAGGTTAGGACTGTATCAAATATTCTATATTCAGCCCTTGGGTTTTTACATCCCAGGTGCATTATCTTGCACTTATCCACATTAGAACTCAATTGCCACAGCTCCGACCATTTTTTTAGTTTACCTAAATCATTTGTCATTTGGCTGATCCTCCAGGAACGTCAACAATGTTGCAAATCTTTGTGTCATCAGCAAAAAGACATACTTTTCATTAATACCTCTGCAATATCACTAATAAAAATATTAAAGAGAATGGGCCAAGTACTGACCCCTGAGGTACCCACTGGTAACAAGACCTTGCGCCGAATAAACTCCTTTACCACAACCCTCTGTTGCCTGTCACTCAGCCACTGCCTAATCCAGTCAACAATATTGGAATCCAAGCTCAAAGATTGCAATTTATTGATAAGCCTTCTATGCGGAACAGTATCAAAAGCCTTACTGAAATCTAAATAAGCAATGTCTACTGCACCACCTGTGTCTATTATTTTTGTTACCCAATCAAAAAAATCAATAAGATTAGTTTGGCATGATCTCCTGAGGTAAACCCTGTTCTTTCTGATCCTGTAGTCTATGTGTTTTTAAGATGTTCAACAATCCTTTCCTTTAACATGGTTCCATTAATTTCCCCACTACTGACGTAAAACTAACTGGCCTATAGTTCCCCGATTCTCCCTACTACCCTTCTTGTAAATGGGCACAACATTTGCTAATTTCCAGTCTTCTGGGACGACTCCCGTTAGCAAGGATTGGTTAAATAATCTGTTAACGGTTTTGCTATTACATCACTGAGCTCTTTTAATAATTTAGGGTGGATCCCATCAGGCCCCATTGACTTATTTGTCTTTACTTTAGACAGCTGCTGTAGAACCTCCTCCTCTGTAAACTGATATGTAAATGTCTCGTTAGTGTTTCCTCCTAACTAAGGTCCCTTTCCTTCCTTTTCTTCTGCAAAGACTGAACAAAAATATTCATTGAGGTAGTCAGCGAGACTTTTATCCTCTTCTACATACCTTCCTTCCTTTGTTTTTAATCTAACTAATACTTGTTTTACTTTTCTTTTCTCGTTTATGTATCTAAAAAATGTTTTTTCCCCCTTTTTTACTGACTGAGCTATTTTCTCTTCTGCGTGTGCTTTGGAAGCTCTTATAAATTGCTTTGCCTCTTTCTGCCTAATCTTATAGGTTTGCCTATCTTCTTCACTCTGAGTTTTTTTATAATTATTGAATGCTATCTTTTTGTTCTTCACTATTTTGGCCACTTCTGCAGAGTACCACAGTGGTTTCTTCTAGGGATGCACCGATACCACTTTTTTAAGACCGAGTACGAGTACCGATACTTTTGTTCAAGTACTCACCGATACCAATTACCGATACTTTTATTTTATGTCATGTGACGCGCTTTCCAATAAGAACAGACCTCCTATAAAGCCCCCAGGTCTCATGGATTTGCCCCAGCTCATGGATATTGCCCCAGCTCATGGATAATTGCCCCCCCAGCTCATGGATAATTGCCCCCCCAGCTCATGGATAATTGCCCCCCCTGCTCATGGATAATTGCCCCCCCTGCTCATGGATATGCCCCCCCTGCTCATGGATATGCCGCCCCTTGCTCATGGATATGCCGCCCCTGCTCATGGATATGCCCCCCTTGCTCATGGATATGCCCCCCCTGCTCATGGAAATGCCCCCCCTGCTCATGGATATGCCCCCCTTGCTCATGGATATGCCCCCTGCTCATGGATATGCCCCCCTTGCTCATGGATATGCCCCCCTTGCTCATGGATATGCCCCCCTTGCTCATGGATATGCTCCCCTGCTCATGGATATGCCCCCCTTGCTCATGGATATGCCCCCTGCTCATGGATATGCCCCCCCTGCTCATGGATATGCTCCCCTGCTCATGGATATGCCCCCCCTGCTCATGGATATGCCCCCCCTGCTCATGGATATGCCCCCCTGCTCATGGATATGCCCCCGCTCATGGATATGCCCCCCTGCTCATGGATATGCCCCCCTTGCTCATGGATATGCCCCCCTGCTCATGGATATGCCCCCCTGCTCATGGATATGCCCCCCCTGCTCATGGATATGCTCCCCTGCTCATGGATATGCCACCCTGCTCATGGATATGACCCCCTGCTCATGGATATGCTCCCCTGCTCATGGATATGCCCCCCTGCTCATGGATATGCTCCCCTGCTCATGGATATGCCCCCCCTGCTCATGGATATGCCCCCCTGCTCATGGATATGCCCCCTGCTCATGGATATGCCCCCCTGCTCATGGATATGCTCCCCTGCTCATGGATATGCCCCCCTGCTCATGGATATGCTCCCCTGCTCATGGATATGCCCCCCTGCTCATAGATATGCCCCCCCTGCTCATGGATATGCTCCCCTGCTCATGGATATGCCCCCCCTGCTCATGGATATGCCCCCCTGCTCATGGATATGCCCCCCTGCTCATGAATATGTTCCCCTGCTCATGGATATGCCCCCCTGCTCATGGATATGCCCCCCCTGCTCATGGATATGCCCCCCTGCTCATGGATATGCCCCCCTGCTCATGGATATGCCCCCCAGCTCATGGATCCCCCCACTCTCCGCTCATACTTACCTTCCTTCAGCGCCGCCGGTAAAGTCTTCGCGCGCGCGCGCGCTCCTTGGAAGGACCCCAGCCGCGACCACGTGGGACCATGTGATCGCGGCTGGGGTCCTTCCAATGAGCGCGCGCGCGGAAACTTTCCCGGCGTCGCTGAAGGAAGGTAAGTATGAGCGGAGAGCAGCTGCAGGGCCTGTCTGAATACTCTATCGGCATTCGGACAGGCCCTGCAGCTGCTCACTTTGTTTAATACTTACCTTCCTGCAGCGACGCCGGGAAAGTTTCCGCGCGCGCGCTCGTTGGAAGGACCCCAGCCGCGATCACATGGTCCCACGTGGTCACGGCTGGGGTCCTTCCAAGGAGCGTGCGCGAAGACTTTACCGGCGGCGCTGAAGGAAGGTAAGTATTAAACAAAGTTAGGTGACCAGCTGCAGGGCCTGTCCGAATGCCGATAGAGCATTCAGACAGCCGCCCCAGCCCCTCGGATACCGGCAAGCCGGCTCAATGCCGGCTTCCGGTATCGGAAAAAAATATCGGGGGTACTGCACGAGTACCAAGTACTCCTGCAGTACCCGGTATCGGCACCGATATCGATACTAGTATCGGTATCGGTGCAACCCTAGTTTCTTCCCTTTTTTGTTTTTGCTAACAAGCCGAATGCAATTGCCTGTGGCCTTCAATAATGCTTCCTTAAATAATCCCATTTCTCCTGGACTCCCTTTAAACTCCTCCAGTCTGATAATGACTCCTTCACACAAAGTCTCATTTTAGAAAAATCTGTTTTTTTAAAGTCTAAAACTTTTGTTTTTGTGTGGTGCGGCTCCATCCCTGTTCTTATATTAAACCATACTGACTGGTGATCACTAGATCCCAAATTTTCACCGACAACAACGTCCGATAACAAACCTCCATTTGTGAGTATTAAATCCAATATGACCTCTTTACGGGTCGGCTCCTCAACTACTTGTGTTAGAGATAATCCCAGTAGGGAGTTTAGAATATTTGTACTCCTGGTGCACCCAGCTGTTTTGGTTTTCCAGTTCACATCAGGAAGATTAAAGTCCCCCATGATAATAACTTCCCCCTTCATTGCCATTTTGGCTATTTCCTCAAGCAGCAGATTATCTAGCTCTTCTACTTGTCCAGGGGGTCTATAGATCACACCTACACGAGCTACTGTATGATTGCCAAATGTTAGCGTAACCCAAACTGACTCTATGTTCACCTTGCTCACTTTTATTTGGTTCGTTTTTATGTTGTTTTTCACATACAGGGCCACTCCTCCTCCTTTCCTACCGTCTCTGTCTTTTCTATATAAAGAGTACCCCGGTATTGTTATGTCCCAGTTATTTTTCTCACTGAACCATGTCTCAGTAACCGCCACTAAATCTACTTTTTCAGCTGCCATCATTGCCTCCAGTTCATTGATTTTATTGACTAAACTGCGAGCATTTATAGACACGACTCTGAGCTTGTCATTTTTTTCCCCGCATGTTGCTTGCACCCTCCGATTTAGTTTTGGGGGACAATCGGGCAGATTGTTTTTTACCCTTTTGTCCCCCCCTCCTAGTTTAAATATTTCTTTGTGAAACCTTTGAACTTCTCACTGAGAACATATGTTCCCCATGAGTAAGTTGCAAACCATCTTTTTTATACAGTTCCTTTCTGCTCCAATTAGAGCTATCATGGGACACAAAGCCAAATCCTTGCTCACGACACCATTCCCGAAGCCACAAATTAAATTCCCTGTTGCGCTTCTGTGTCAGGATCCCTGGCTGTAGCCATTCTGGAACCCCCCCGGTGGTACACTTCCATGTACTGTTCCTGCCCTGTAACCAGCATTCAGTATCAGCATCCAGCAATGCAACAGTTAAATCACAAACAACACACGTGACTCACAAAATAAAGGGCTCTGCCCCACAATTAACATTGCTGGTTCATTACAGCTCTTGTGCTGAGAGAGTGAGGTGCTACTAACTCGCTCCTCTGCTGTACCAATCTGTTCCTGTTTATTATTTATGTTTCCTGCAACTCCACCATCATCCTTCTGAGAATCATCCGGTCAGTTTATTTCCATATCATCCTCCATACCCCTTCCCACCTGCTATTCAGTGCAGGACACTGCATCCTGGGCTCATACCCCTGCCATCCAGGTGCCACCCAGGTGCCATCCCCACGATCCTGACAGAATGAACCAGCCCAATACAAATGAGCCAGCAGTGCTGCACTTGATGGTGGAGTTACTGAAAAGGACCTTCCAGGAACTGTTTAAAAACCTGGCTGATTCCCTGGTGAAATTGCTGCAAGATATTTGGGGCTCCTCGACTAAGAAGTGCATTCCTGCAGCTAACAAGCACAGAGACCCCCTGTCCCGTGAAAAACGTACCCAGAGACAGACTAACAATTTGTGCCTGTACTGCGGGGCAGAATCTCACTGGATATCCAATTGTCCATTAAAATCTTCCAGACCTACAGTTAAAAAACAAGCACCTGGGCCTCAGTCTGCTGCAACTCCCAAGCACGCTCCAGTGCTTAGAACTCTGAAGCAAACTCAGGCTTCCAGGCCTCCTTCTATGCCTAAACCTGCTTCAGCGAGACCTGCGGCACCTAAGCCGGTACCCTTGTCCAAACCGGCCCCCAGGGGAGTTACTGCACGAGAGCCTACACCCAGAAAACCTCCTGTGCCAAAGAGGTCCCCAAAACCACATCCTCCCCCCAAACCTCTACCAAGAAAACCTCCTTCACCCAGACCTGTCCCCAGAAGATCCGTGCCCACCGTGCCCAAGAACCACCGGGTATCTCTGGAGTCCATCTATGATCAGGAGGAGTCTGAAATTCATATGGATGAAGAGACCAATATGCCAGTAGAATCAGATCCAGTTATTCCCATGGACTTTGAAAGTACATCTGTGGAACCAAAAGCAATGGACATTATGCTTACACAGGTTCCAGGTGAAACCACAACTCCCACCACTCCCAGCCAACAAGATCTGGCCATCTATGAGATTGAAGATATTGGTTATGACCCTCTATGTGAATTAGTGCCATTTGGCCGTCTATCCATGGATTATTCAGATTCTGAGCAAGTACCAAGGGGTACCACCCGGGACAGCTTACTTACCAGGGAGGAAGGGGTGGAGGCTGCCACCACCTCACCCTAAATGAGAGCTTGGCATAACCTCTATACACCCAGTGAGGAGTCCGCTCATGAATGGAATAGCTGTGAGGACTACATACCTACCTTGGTGCCATCTGAAAATGTGGGTACCAGCATGATGAACAATTCTGTTGTCCCCAACACCCTGGAGGGTGACACCTGTAAGAAATCCAGATCTAAGGCACGGAGAAAACAGAGGAAGAACCATCTCCTGACCTGTGTTACCATACCCAATGCTGGAGGGACCCAGGATAAGCTCCAGGATACACCTGTCCCTATGCCATCTGCCTATGTGGGCACGAAGTTCCCTGGTAACCCTGCCTCCTACCGGTGCCCCTGTTTTCAGGAGTCAACGAGACTGTGGCACTCGTATACATCCTGATTCTCCACCTGAAGACCCGGATTCTTATACTGTCCAGGGGATCTTCGTTATACCCACACAGGACCCTGTAACAGGCAATTGGACGTATTCTCCTGCCCGCTGACGTCCAGCTACAGCCAGTTCTGGGTCACCTAGTGTGTGACCGTAAGGGGGAGGGTACTGTCAGGATCCCTGGCTGTAGCCATTCTGGAACCCCCCCGGTGGTACACTTCCATGTACTGTTCCTGCCCTGTAACCAGCATTCAGTATCAGCATCCAGCAATGCAACAGTTAAATCACAAACAACACACGTGACTCACAAAATAAAGGGCTCTGCCCCACAATTAACATTTCTGGTTCATTACAGCTCTTGTGCTGAGAGAGTGAGGTGCTACTAACTCGCTGCTCTGCTGTAACAATCTGTTCCTGTTTATTATTTATGTTTCCTGCAACTCCACCATCATCCTTCTGAGAATCATCCGGTCAGTTTATTTCCATATCATCCTCCATACCCCTTCCCACCTGCTATTCAGTGCAGGACACTGCATCCTGGGCTCATACCCCTGCCATCCAGGTGCCACCCAGGTGCCATCCCCACGATCCTGACAATCTGCCTATCCTGAATGTTATGCACAGGCAAAACTTCAGAGAATGACACAGTGGACGCAATCTGCTGTATTTCACCTCCAAGAACACAAACATCTTCCTTAATCTCAGAAACCTCATTGCTAGCCAAGTCATTTGTCCCTAGATGGACTAGAACGTCCACTTCCCCTTGCTGCTTTGCTTGTTTGACAATATTGAGAATACGTCTCTTGTCTCTACGAGCAGTAGCCCCAGGAAGACATCTCACCAAACCACTACTCTCCAGCTCAACACCTCTTATGATTGAATCACCCAGCAACAATTGCCTTCTATCATGTCCCATCTTTTCCTTTTTGTTCTTGGTTGCAGTCCTGCATACCTTAGGCATAGGGGATGGTGGTTCCTCAACTATGGTGTCTGAGCCTACTTCCGTCTCACCACTACACTCTGAAAGTGCCTCAAAAGAATTAAGAAGAGCCACAGACTGTGGGACATGCCTTCTATCCACAACACTAAGTCTACCAGATCCTACAGTAGTCCATCTGCCGCTCCTAGGAGGCCTCTGTGGCAGTGGCTTTGTAACAGTCATAGCCATAGCCTGAGTTTGTCTAACAGATAATTTACAAATCTCAGACTTCAAACAGGCAATTTCCTGCTGCAATAAAGAGAGCTGTCTACATATCAGGCACACTCCAAACCTCCAAAAATTGGATCTAAAAACAAATGCATGACAGCTCTTACACTGGACCAAGCCTGCCATTATAAAAGAATGGATTTAAACCAACAAATCTTCCCTTTTTGTAGGTTTTCTACCTCCTGTCTAACCTCAGACTATCTCCAGAAGATCTCTAAGTGCTTACTTTGAAGGCTTCACTTAGAAGGTTTCCCAAGCTCAATTAGACAAGCTAATATTCCCCAAGCTTTATATAGTCACCTAAGAACACCTCCCCCAGCAAGGCGTGGACAAGTTTAACCACCTTTGCAAATAGCACCCAATTGATTCCAATTCTATGCTAATCAGTAAGAGGAATGAGTCACCAGCCTAACCTAATTTACACACCAGATCTAATTTAAAACCTTAAGATGAATAGAAAAGATCTGTTTGAAACAAAAATCAAAATCACTCATCAGAAGATCTCTAAGTGCTCACTTTGAAGGCTTCACTTAGAAGGCTTCCCAAGCTCAATTAGACAAGCATTATGCAGCACATACAGATACATGGTGTTGCTGTAATTGCCATACACAGGCATTATGCGGCACACACAGATATAAGGTGTTGCTGTAATTGCCATGCACAGGCATTATGCAGCACATACAGATATTGCATTGCTAATAATCTCATTATGATCACTACAAACCCCCATAAGCAGGAGATCTCACCATTTTATTGTCTGTCTGCAGCACATTTACTGACACAAAGGCCATTTCTGCCTGTATGCTGATAATGCAGACCCCGTGTGCCATTTCACCAGATAAGAGATGCCATCAAGAGTTCAGAACCTTTCATCCCAGTAATATTTCTTTAATAGATAAACGAATACATGAAGAATTAAAAATGAGGGAATTTACGTTTTTTAAACATGTGCAAAATGTATATTTTACCCTATATTTAATTGTTAACTTTTCAACCAGTGTTTCAAATAAATGTTATGCTAAAAAAATTTTTTAAAAAAATCTCTTGGTAGTGAAGGGGTTAAATCTACAGGTCTATTCAAAGATAGGTGAACCTCAGGAGAATGTGTGGAGAAGTGAAAATTATAGGTCATAATAGCCAAACCAGAAAAATTCTCCCATTTATCTCACCTTCCAAATCGGATATTTGGTCTAGATTGTTCTCTTCTCCTGCCAATTCTCCTGTTTTTCACCTTTCTTTGAATTACCCTGTATGTGTTTTGTAAATCTGGTTAATTTCTCACACATTACCTTTGTTTAACCACAGATATTTATATTTGAAAATAACATCTACTATCAGATGAACGTGGACAGCCGAGCCATCCGACTGGTGTCGACAGGAAAGGAAGGAGTCATCTTCAACGGTCTCAGCGACTGGCTGTATGAAGGTAAAATAAAAAAAAATAAAACACGTAACTCGCTGCTCTGAAAAATAGATTCACGTGAGTGATAGCTGACACCTTATCCTAATAAAACTTCGCATTAGGGTTTCCTGGAACAACATTAAAAGTCCGTAGGTCTTCCAGCTGTCAATATCTCTGTGATATGAAATGTGGCATGGGACGGCGATAGCGTTTTTTTTGTGACAGATCATTGTGTCTTGTTCTGTAAATTGGATTTGCAGTCAACCTTCAAAAAGGAAGGCATCGCTTTTTCCTTCCTAGAACATAAAGGGCCGTCGTAGTTTAGTTGTATGGGGTGATGTATCAAGTTTCACAAATGAGCATCTCTCTGTAAAGCTGACGCGGGAGGCAGTTTGTCCCTAATGGGAAGAGTGATGTACCAAAACCAAGAAAATAAATACTACAGAGAGCAAGCAAAAGCAAGGATAAAAATACTGTAACAGATACAGAGATAACGGATAAACAGATATTATGCCTCTCTTTCGTTTTATTGTTTGTTATGCATTTAAAATGCAATTATCGCATTGATTTTTAATGCGATAAAAAACAGGAAAAAAAGAATATAAACATAAACAATATACTTTTATGCCTTTACAAAGTCAGAGTTGTCAGAGTTCTATAGGATGAAGTTCTTTTAAAATGGCAAGTTAAGGAAGTAAGGTCAATCTCTATTTTAACATTCTATTTAATTAATTAACATTAACCCCTTCGCTACCAAGTGAAGGTCCAAAAAAAGGCACTGTCAGGAACTTGTGTTTTTTTGTAAAATCATTTTTAATTAAACAGTAAAAAATATTTGAGAATATACCCAGTGTATTCCTTACGAAAATACAGTAACCTATTTGGCAGGGAGATTTCGCCATCTGCTGGCTAAAAGGAGTTACTGCATTTGAGGTTTGCATGCAGGATCAGCTGGGGAGTTGGCAGTGACATTCCCATCATCTGGTTTTAAAAAGTGGTAGCACCTCGGGCATCATGCCCACGAAGATAAAACTTTGGGGGCACTTCTGGAGTCCGAATGCAAATGATATTTGTTTGCAACAAAATAATTTATTTTGTAGTGATGCAGAATAGCTGCAGATTGTGTTAACATGATCGCGTGCTGCGTTTGCTATACATGATCACGGTAGTGAAGGAGTTAAACGGTCATGGACATTTTAGCTCAACTGATTGGTTATTAAATTCTGTCTATAAATTATGCTACCAGGATTGCCAGTAGAAAAAAAAGGGTTAGATTCCAAGCCTGGTGTAAACGTAACCAGAGCTCTGGTAAACCTAGCACCTCCATGACTTTAATGGCTAATTATTAATTCCAAAGCTCTGCTTAGCTGGGCTTGCCTTGGACTCTAGCCATAGGTTGTCTGAAAAATGAGGAAATAAATGCTCTCATATTCAATTCTTTGGCATAGAGATCCCTAGCGATGGCAAGGACTTTATGCTGAGAAGAGAGAAGCCAAGCCTTACCATAGGAAGTCCGGATGTCGGACACTCTGGCCATTCCGTTGTACTGGTATTGAAGATACAGTGTTGCTGTTCGCCCAGCTTAGCTTCCTCAGTGCTAAGGATGTGTAGGACACGTCCTGTGCATTCCTCTCCTCCCTGCTCCCTGTCTAGTGGTGAAATTTGACTAATCACACGTGTCACTGTTTTGATACATTGTACCCATCACCTCTATGTGAATCAACGTGATTGGTGGATTGAAATTCTGTTGAATTATACTTATGTTTCTATTTGCGCAGCTTAGGGATGTGTTTCCTGAACTGGGCCTATCAATTAGGAGGGGCAGGAGTACAAGAACAAGGCGAAAGGCAGCATAAATGTCACTGGCATAAGTGAAACATATATTGTAGCCATAGTTGAACCTTGATTACAATATGTTTGTGAAATAAATATATGATGTCACAGACAAGGTGAGGGATGTCAGACTCCGGCACACCAGATGGTGATTGCCTACAATTCCCAGAATTCTTTGAATGTAATGGATGGCTAGTGAATAATGGGGGGCTGGAGTTTGGTAGCACTGGAGTAGGTCTTCAAACCCTGTCCAATGCCTACAGGGTATTCTGGCAGAGTATGCTACTTGTGCTGGATTAGGACTGTTGGACCTACAACTCTTGGCTTCCAAATCTCTATCCTCAGTGATCTAATAATAAAAGGAACTAAATCATTGTTAAGGGGTCACTCTTGCACCATCTTGATCTGGAAAAATCGCATCTCAGAGTTCACCATGACCTTCTGGTTTGCCTTGACCTGTTTGCTATGACTGGATAACAAAGCTTCGCCGGTGAATCTTGACCAGTCATCTTAACTCTATGCCTGTGGTTAACATTTTTATCATGAACAAGGCATCTGCTGTACAGATCTCCAAGACGCCAGTTGGACCAACAAAATTGCATTGTATTTCTTTACACTTTTGATCATTTTGATCCATTGTCTTATGAGCATGGGTCCCCTGCAAATCGTACACATGACCTGTCAACGCATTTCGAGCAAACATGATATTTATGCTCATTTTTCTTTTGATCCTTAGGGTCAGAGTCATTGGAGCCCCATTTGATTTTATGTTTTAGTTCACTGGTGCCTTACGTAACCTGCCCTGGTTTGATTGCTATAACCCTTCCTTGTTCTCCATGGCTCATCTATCTGATGAATGGTTGGTTCTAGGAGGAGGAATAGGAAAGGGCAGAGGCACCTCGTATGGGAATGATTGAAGAGACCTATTCCAAACAGTCACTGCTGTTGCTGTTTCCAAACAAGTGAAAACCTATTATACATTTATTTTTCCTCCTTTTTTTCCCTAGCTTTCCTCTTTGTTGGGTAATCTTTGGCCAAAAATGTGCTTTCGTGGCTGCCGATGCGTCATGGAGAAACCTGTGCTTACTGTTGTGCATGGGTAGAATCCATTTATTTTCGACATGCTTGAGAATGCTCTCGATACGGCTGTGAACTCTGTCTAAACCTTGACAGGGACATCTTTACTCCATGCTATTTAAGTGTGACAGACTGCGAGTTAAAAGCCAGAGTTATGCACAGATGACTGTCCTGCCGTACAGCGAGAGAATTTGAATTCCGCGTCCGTGAATTCTCCCAGATAGAATTGTTCCAAGAACAGTGACCTATGATGCATCTTTATCACAGTTAAATTGACAGCAGGATCTGGCTGGTCCTATGTCACCGCAAAGCTTGTTTAACACCCGCCTATGTAAAATGCATCCTAAGTCAAAACGATAGAACGGAGCTTTTGCATCAGGTGTATCGTGTCTTATTGAGGTATACCACATGCAGTGTCTGCAATACATCGACAACAGTGTCTATTCTCAAACAGACGGAACGGTCACCCAATAAAATTCAGTTTTAACCCTTTCACTGCTGAGGACGTGTGGGGAACGTCCTCATTGACTCCTAAGGAAAGATAGGGGTGGAGATAGGGGTTCCTTTGAATGGCCTTTCCAATGATACCAAACATGACCATGTTTAAAGTAAAATAAAAAATAAAGAAAAATAATAATAAAAAAAAGAAAAACATGTTTTTTAAGACGTGAAATGGCTCAGCAGTGAAGGGGTTAAAGGGTCTCTCTCTAGCTGCCCTGACCTTTTAATGAATTTTAAATGACCATGGGTAGCTCAGTGTGCACCCCCAGCCCATAAGGCTTCTTGGATTTCTGATTCAGCCTTTTGACTGGAAGGTTTTCTCTCAACCGAAGCCCTGTCAATCAGGATACACTTAACCCCTTAAGGACCCCTGACGTACCCTGTACGTCCTGTCCACAGGTCTCCCTTAGACCCGCGGACGTACAGGGTACGTCAGCGGCACCTAATCCCCCTCCTGCCCGATACTCACCTCCCTCGCTGGATCCCATGGCGATCTGGCAGGGAGGAAGCCTGTCCATGTGATTTACATGGGCAGGCGAGGCTGATGACGTCGCCACGCTGCGTGGTGACGTCATCAGCAGGCGTCCCCATGCAATTCAATGGAGGGGAGGGGAGGCTCCTTCAGAGCCCTCTATCTCCCCAACCATTGAAGCTAGGGAGATGCAGTTTGCACTGCTGGAGAGGGGAGAGTCTCCCCTTTTCAGCGGTGTATGGCATTAACCTTTTCACTGCCGAATTGCTGCTAATTGGCGCCAAAACGCGATTCGAACCTGGAGGGGGGCTGACATCTTGGATGTCAGCCAAGCCTCCAGGTCCCCCCCACCCACTGACAACCTCACTATATGTGTGAGGATGTCAGTGGGCCAGTTAACCATCTAGCTGCCATGTAGAGATAAGGGGATCCTAAGGCTCCATTTATCTCCCGATCCATGGCAGCTAGATGGTCATATTTGACATCATTTGAAAGGCCTGATTATGGCCATTCCAATGATACCAAACATGACCAGGTTTGGTTTTAAAACAAAATTTAAAAAAATAAAATAAATTAAAAAAAATAATAAAAAAATTAAATAAAATAAAAAAATGTTTTTTTTTAAAAGTTTTTTTGTCTGGGGGGGTTTAATTAAATAGGACCTAGGCTTTCATCTAAAAATAATTAGCAGAAAATGGTCAGAATGAGCGCAGCGCACATAGGTGAACTGTCTCAGCAGTGAAGGGGTTAAAAAGCAAACGCATGTAAATATTGGGTATTTCTAGTCTCGGGACAAAATTTTGAACCTATTTAGCTGGGGTCTTTTTGGGTGGTTGTAGATTTTGGGGATTAAATTACGAAAAAGTGTGTTTTTACCATTTTTTCATCATATTTCATATTTTTTTATAGTAAATTATTCGGTATGATGGAAATAATAGTATTTCTAGAAAGTCCATTTAATGGCGAGAAAAAGGGTGTATAATATGTGTGGGTCGAATAAACGAGTAAGAGGAAAAATTGTCCTAAACACTAACAGCGCAGAAACGTAAAACCAGCATCGGTCACTAAAAGACGGATTTGTGTAAAACGGCCCGGTCACTAAGGGGTTAATAGCCTTTCTCTGGATTTAGGTAAATACATTTCAGACCAGCCAGTTACTCCCGATACTCTCACATTGACAGTCTTTGGATTGACTGGACCCTTGAACGAGTGTTTGCCCCGCTGCCAAGAGCTTTCACTGTCTTGGTTTCCGGAGCATCGCAGAGAGCGTCTGTTGATGGCATGATTCCTTTCTCCTCTGTGCCATGCTGCGGACGGAAGTTTCTTCCTTTGTCTGTTACACCAGTGCAAGTATGTGGGAAGGAGGGAGCGAACCATTATGCTAAGGCCAGGGCATATTTTACCTTTGTTCCACTGTCCATCCCCTGCGTGTCTTGTCCCATTGGTTCTTGTGTTCCATCCCTGTTCATTCTTTCCCTGGGTGGGTATGTCCTTTGTGGATATATTCATCTGTAAACCGAAATAAAGCAGTTTTAAGTCTCTCTATGAACCCTACAATGAGCCCTGGCTATTGACTGGGTGGATTCAGGCCTTCTTAAGCGTACTGACAGTGAGATACTGCATGGAGATACAGTTGTTTGAAAAAGTGTTGGCCCCTTCCTGATTTTTTGTTTGTTTGCACGTTTGTCACTTTAATGTTTCAGGTCATCAAACTAATTTAAATATTAGTCAAAGATAACACAAGTAAACGCAACATGCAGTTTTTACATGAAGTTTTTTATTACTAAGGGAAAGCAAAATCCAAAAAATGAAAACGAAAGCGAGCACCAAAAATTATTCAAAATATATTTACTGCCATGAGATATCAGCTGAATGCATAACATATCTTCACCGGGATCCATAAAACCACAAAAGATAAAGTCACTGGGATACATAACATGATATAAGGTAAAATCACTGGGATCCATAACAAAACATTAAATAAAGTCACTGAGATACAGCTATGGTGTTATGTATCCCAGTGTCTTTATTTAATGTTGTGTTATGTATCCCAGTGTCTTTATTTACTGTTGTGTTATGTATCCCAGTGTCTTTATTTAATGTTGTGTTATGTATCACCGTGACTTTATTTAATGTTGTGTTATGTATCACCGTGACTTTATTTACTGTTGTGTTATGTATCCCAGTGTCTTTATTTAATGTTGTGTTATATATCTCAGAGACTTTATTTAATGTTGTGTTATGTATCTCAGTGACTTTATTTAATGTTGTGTTATGTATCTCAGTGTCTTTATTTCATGTTGTGTTATATATCTCAGAGACTTTATTTAATGTTGTGTTATGTATCTCAGTGACTTTATTTAATGTTGTGTTATGTATCCCAGTGTCTTTATTTCATGTTGTGTTATATATCTCAGAGACTTTATTTAATGTTGTGTTATATATCTCAGTGACTTTATTTCATGTTGTGTTATATATCTCAGAGACTTTATTTAATGTTGTGTTATGTATCTCAGAGACTTTATTTAATGTTGTGTTATGTATCTCAGTGACTTTATTTAATGTTGTGTTATGTATCACAGTGACTTTATTTCATGTTGTGTTATGTATCACAGTGACTTTATTTAATGTTGTGTTAAGTATCACTGTGACTTTATTTAACCCTTTTGCTGCTGAGGCATATCCCGCCTCTGGGCTGAGGTCATTTTTACTGGTTTTGCTCATCATGTTTAAACGTGTTTTGAAGGCTTATTTTGGTATATGACCCAGACATATTATATATCGTTCTTTCCGTCAGACTCGGCAGATTCATAATATGTCATTATTATATGAATACGTCATGACCTGTCTGTATAGTATAACAAAAAATGCAATAAAATATGAATTATCAATAATTTACAAAGTGTAAAGTGTTTTTTTTTCACATTTTAACATGCGAGCAACTGCGGTTATATTTTGCATGGGTTCGCTTGTTAAAAAAATTAGAGATGGGGTCTCGTTACATTTTGTTTTGGGGAAAATTACGCGATTTATAACAAACGCACCGCATACAGAAATCGTTAGTGCAGCATCATTGTTCACATTATAATTGAAATGGGAACAATATTGCTGCATTAACAAACCAAAAAAAAGAAAAAAAGCTTGTTTATTTTTTTTTTTATAATTTCTTTTTAAAATATTTTTTTCTTTTTAATTTTTATTTTTTTTAAAAAACTTTTTCACAGTCGTGTTTGGTATCGTTGGAACGGCCATGCTCTGGCCGATCCAACAGTACCAAACTTCAACCCCTAGCTGCCACCATTGGTGGCAGCTAGGGGTTAACTCCAGGACTGGCGTCATCGTGCTATGCACGATGACGCCAGTCCTCAGGGGTAGTTCCCAGAGGCTTGGCCAACATCCAAGATGTCGGCCAGCTCCGGGAAAGGATCACGAACCGGCGCTTTTCAGCGCCGATTCGTGATCCGGCTCCCCAGGGGTTAATGACAGCTACCGTTTGGAAGGGCAGGCTGTGCCCTTCTAAACGGTGCCTGGCATTAAGCTCAGGACCCCCGCGATCGGGAGGGAGAGAGGTCCGAAGGACCTCCCCCCCTCTCTTTCAGGCGCCTCCTCCGCACACGCGGGGGGCACCTGAAATAGATGTCATCGCGCCACCGCGATGACATCTATTGTGCCCGCGGTGGTCCCGGATTGATGGGCTGACTTCCAAGACATCAGCCCACACCGGGGGGCACAGCGATCTGCCGAATCCGGCCGATCGCAGGCTGCTTCGGGAGGGCGCGCTCAGCACGTCCTCCGCAGCCAACCCTTCCTGCGGCAGGACGCGCTGAGCGCGTCCTCCGCAGCAAAGTGGTTAATGTTGTGTTATGTATCACAGTGACTTTATTTAATGTTGTGTTATGTATCTCAGTGACTTTATTTCATGTTGTGTTATGTATCACAATGACTTTATTTACTGTTGTGTTATGTATCCCAGTGTCTTTATTTACTGTTGTGTTATGTATCACCGTGACTTTATTTAATGTTGTGTTATGTATCTCAGTGACTTTATTTACTGTCGTTTTATGTATCACAGTGACTTTATTTACTGTTGTGTTATGTATCACAGTGACTTTATTTAATGTTGTGTTATGTATCTCAGTGACTTTATTTAATGTTGTGTTATGTATCACAGTGACTTTATTTAATGTTGTGTTATGTATCACAGTGACTTTATTTAATGTTGTGTTATGTATCACAGTGACTTTATTTACTTGTTGGAGATTATTGACTTCTTTAATAGGTCAGGGATATATTAATTATGACGCATATTCTTCTTATTGTTGATATACATAGATATATATATATATTATTGACAGTGCCTCCAATACCAGTGGTATAAATTGGTATTTAACCCCTAAGATAGGGATTAATAACCAATCAATGAATATACGTCTTAACAAATATATGGCGCGTTATCCCGAGTTCTTTTGATGCTCTCTAGATATTTTTAAACACAATAAAATCAATAAAGATATGAGACTGCGTAACGGTAAAACAATTCAAACCAAAATTTATTTACACGTCAAGTTTCATACAATCGTATGTTATCAACGGATTTGCAAAATACAATTTACAAGTGATTATAGATTGTGATTAGTAGCGATACTGCGACACGCAATAATCTAATGGACGGATATTTTAGGTTTATAGACCGCACCACAGATATACACGCCTCAATTCTTAAACACCAAACTCTATTCTATTCACTTAAACCTTTCCCATTATAAACCAATCCTCCACCTGGCTAAGATAAACACTCAGTTACTGGGCATCACCTGCAGCACAATTATTATTGTGGGGGCCTATTCACTAAATGCAACTTCCTTCAGGGAGATACATAACACACTCGGTAGGGACACTATCTCTTCCACAGATCAATCACAGCACTTCATTCGATATACGTTTACCCAACACTTCTTATTGACTTACGGTACATGCATTCATTCGGAAGGGCTGCAAGATGGATATGGAAGGAGTTATGCTAGGTTATGAGTGGGGCGGACGGCACTTGACATATAAAAGCTATTTCACGGTCCCAGCGTATCTCACTATAGGTATATAATTGATATTTTTAGATGTCCACAACCAGTATTCTTGGAATATAAATAATTTCACTAAATTATGGCTCAAGTATTCAGCCGATGATAGTCTCTTCCTTAGCAGTCCTCTGCAGGGGACTGGAAGGTGGAATTTACTATTCTGATTATTAGGCTCAAACAGCAAAATAATTCATTTATATTCCTTTAGTTTGTGGTGGACATCTAAAGTCAGGACTATGCAATTAGAAAATAGATATCATATTATTCAGGTATACTTTACCATCTGGTTAGTGAAGATAGAGTGGTGGAAGATTAGGGTGTGGTCGGTCTTAAAGGGGCGGCCGATGGTGATTGCCTTCTCTTCCCTCCAAGCGTCCCTCAGGTCTCTCCCAAGCTTTTCTCAGTGTTTCCTTTTGCTCTGGAGTGTCCCCTCTATATAGTGGTCTTCCGCCCAGTTTTAGATCTAGCCCATCACTATGTGGCCTCATTTGATTGGAGGATATATATTCATCAACTCCAGAGGTCTGTCCAGGTGTTATGTTACCTGGCCAGCAGATGGCGCGAGTCCCAGATCAACCATCCTTCTGCAGGAATTAATTTATGTGCTTGGCCAATTTTTACTGCTTTGGGGTCGTTTTATTCCTATATCCCGGGACTCCATAGATTTTATTAACAAATTAAAATTTATTTCTATTGTGACATCGCCGGCATACTTCGCCACGGCGTGTGTGCATTTCATACCCCCTTTACTTATATCCACAGGGATGTGTATGTGAGGGGATATCCATTCATTCATTCGTGGTATCGTTTTTAACAGTCACACGTTACCCGACTTAATCGGCTTCATGCGGATTAGTACACCAGACATTTGTGATGATCAACTAAATGTGGTAGGGCCTCTGTTTTTATAAGATGCTAAAATTATCAGTTCTAACTAATAAATATTCTCATACCATATAGTACATATTGCCGAATAGCATTACAAGCTGGTTTACCCAAGCCATTTAACCTTTGGGTTTTTTTTTCTTTATTGGGCAACCTATTGTTCCATGTTTACGTGGCTTTCAGAGTTTCGATCTGACGAAATAAACACAATACTGAGATATCTATCTTAGTTGTCATTGTGTTCCCTTACTTTTAAACCATTTGATCTAAACCCTGTTTGGTTGTAACAAATAAATAAAATAAACAGAGTCCATTAGACCGTCTTTGATCAATGTTAAATGTCCTTTCTTGTATGCGTAACACTAACGAGTTTAGCTTGTCTCTTGTTCTTGTTATATATTAACGACGCAGACAAGTTGTTGGCGTGACGCAATTCCTGGCCCCAAATTTAAACATTCCTGCGTTATAGAAATTTCATATCTGAAAAGGTCTGACAAATCCCCCTTTTCAATATCTACTCATCCAGATTCATGAGTAGGAATTGACATGGACCAATTGGATAGGAAATTTTACATCTGTATGGTAGCCTTAGTCTTTAACAAGTTGTTAGGTATCGGCTCCATGCGATAATTGGTGCAGAAGAAAAAAAAATTGGTAAATGCATGATGGGTTCTCACGACCATCCCCCTTTTGTGGTTCCCCCATTTCTTTTACGAACGGGGTAATCTGAGGGTGAATCAATGAATTCCAGTTTGATGAAAATGGATTTGAATCAAGCAGTGTTTCCCCGGGTAAAGACCTTTCAAGCGAAACATCTTGTGGCTTGTTGATCTTCTCATCTATGGAGGTTGATTTTCAAATAACCAATAATGCACTTGTCGTCATCCTTCCGTTTCTTTGGTATCCTTTATGACAGGGTGCTCCCATGACTTTCTGTCACTCCAGCATGGCTGCTCCTGACATCTGAGTCTTTAGGACACGTCTCCATGCGAGTGACCAATTGTCACTTTACTCATCTTATCTTTCTAAAATGAGATGAACTTCATAAGAATTGATATACACAACATGTAAATATTTGGGTTAACACTTCATCTATGTGACTTTAGGATCATGGTAAATGGAAACGGGTAATCTTCCCCATTTCTGATTTATTCCATGCTTTCCCTTAGATGCAGCGCGGCATTTATTTTAATTTTAATGCATCTCATCAAGACAGTGACACATAGATTATTAACCCTTTCAATTCTTGTGAGCCATTAAGTATATCATCCCCCTTTTGTGGGCTTGCTTTCCTAATAGGGGACTGAATAGGATATCGCCCTGTAGAGATATATATACGTATTATTATATATAATATATATTTCCTACAAATTTAATTTCTTTGACCGTATTAACGGGTTAAAACCAGTGATTGGATTCGGCCTTCCCACGAGGTTTACTCCTGCAATCATGCAGTTATCGTAGGGATTTATTATAACAGACCCTGTTAATACCTGTTTCTAACCTCCGAGGGCAACTCCATGAACTGGTGTTGAAAATCACTTTACCTGGGGTAGGGAGATTCTCATCCTTACCCACCGTACAGAGAACCTTAGGTTTCTTGTAGGCTAATGCGCAACGGGTAGCTGGCTCTCCATCGGGGCATCTGGCTACGACGATCTCCTGAGAGTCGGTTGCGGTTAATGGCCTGTTTATATCAGAGGGACTAGAAGTAGGCTGAAAAATAGGAGAGTGGTTAGCATCCAACAGCAGAAATCCCCCTTTACATACTTTTAGATTCCTTATTAATATGTAGACCTGGGGATTCAATGGTGTTAGGTTGTGCCACCTATACTATTTCATTCAGTTGTTCCCTCTGATTCAATAACATCTGAGGTGTTATTGATCCTGTGGCCCTTGGGTGGCCACTGGATTTATCCCTAAAGAGTTATCAGGCCGCTGTGCCCATACATACTCGGTGATCTTCACCAATTGTTCAGCTAATTGATATAACCGGTATTCTAATTGGTTTATTCGGTCATTCTGATAATTCGTTTAAGGTATCTATTTCTGCGGATCCTATTACGCTCGGGCCTAGAATTATTTGATGTGTCAGAATCAGCATTACTACTTCTGTTCTGACGGTGTGATCTGGGCCTGGGGTCTCCTGTCTGACCTCCCCTTCTATTTTCAGGGACCTTAACGCGAGGGGGTGACCTACCTATTTGAGGGGGATCATCACTTTGAGGAGAATCACTAGATTGGGGATACCTATTTCTTTGGGCAGGCCTAGGCCCTTGGGCATATTCCCTGTGACTATTGTGCGGTCGTGGCCATTGCTCATACCTTCTGCAGTCATTGGGTGACCTCTGCTCCCCACTTCTTGGTGGGTGCGGGGCAGGCGTGACCCTGGGGTTCCTATCTGGATTATTCCCTCTTACCACCTCAGCGTATGATTTCCTCCTGGCAACATATACCTGGGAGGCATCCTGATGTTGCTTAGGGGCAACTTGGCTTGTGGTATGGGCCTTTTTATTTGACCTATGACTCCCATGACTGGTCTCATTAGATGGCTGGACCTGCACTTTTATAGGCCTTGAAGGGATCCCCCTTTCGCCCTGTTTAACATCATCGCGGGGCCACTTCCAGAATCTACCCCGCTGTCTTTGGCATGCTCTTTTTAAAAGGGCCAGCATCAGGCTTATGGTCAGATGAAACAGTTTCTGTTTGTCTACCCTTTACCTGGGATATGGAGTCTATCCGGGCTTTTAGTACCTCTTTCTTCAAGGTTTTCAGTGAGCATTGAATTTCATCTGTGTCAGTTTCAACACTCTCATCACTGCTTGACACCTCGGACTCACTTGAAAGCATTATTTCTTGCTTATAGCCATACAGTTTCTGCTCTAAATTGGAACATTTCTCTTTAAAACTGTTTAATTCAACACAACTCTCTTATATATACAGCTTGTAAGCTTTGGAGTTGTTCTTGCAGTTTCTGGCTATGTTCGTTTAAAGTAATTATTTCTGTACTGACATTCTCAGGTTTGTCTGTTAAATCGTTACCATTTCTATTTTTGCATTTAAGTTAGCGATGGTCTTCATCATGACAACCTTTTGTATCGCATTTTGTTTAGCAAATGCACAACACAAATACATTATGGAGGGCCATGATTCCATTATAATGCAATCCCTTCTTTGCTTGTTGGTGGTGTTTAAAAACAAATTCAAGAACGTACGCAACATCACCTTCTTTGTCCCACATATCGTGTACAAGATTTTGGGCGCGGTCTTTGATAGTATTAACAAACACAATCAGATCGGTTTCAATATGCAATGACTCTGAGATATGTTCTACCACTTCAAATATTGCCATCTGTCTTCCTGCTTCTATAAGACTCGATTGAGAGATTTCCTCCTGGCTATCAGTATCTGAATCAGACATGTTTCTGTATTACAGCAATCAGATAACAATGCTTTAAACAGGTATCCACAGCCAACAAGAAACGTTACGTGATTACCACTGTTTTAATCCAATAGCTTAATCTGCTACTTAACGACCAGCAAATTTATGTTACTTTCACAAATACTTGATCTGGCGCTCACAACACTAACTTGCTCTCTTACTTGATAGATAAACTTGATTTTATTGTGAAAAATTACTTTAGCATCACAACAGTGCAACCTCCAAATATCTTAGATAAACTTTTTTATTGTGAAAAATTCATTTAGCATCTCAGCAGTGCAGCCTCCATTATGTTGGAGATTATTGACTTCTTTAATAGGTCAGGGATATATTAATTATGACGCATATTCTTCTTATTGTTGATATACATAGATATATATATATATATTATTGACAGTGCCTCCAATACCAGCGGTATAAATTGGTATTTAACCCCTAAGATAGGGATTAATAACCAATCAATGAATATACGTCTTAACAAATATATGGCGCGTTATCCCGAGTTCTTTTGATGCTCTCTAGATATTTTTAAACACAATAAAATCAATAAAGATATGAGACTGCGTAACGGTAAAACAATTCAAACCAAAATTTATTTACACGTCAAGTTTCATACAATCGTATGTTATCAACGGATTTGCAAAATACAATTTACAAGTGATTATAGATCGTGATTAGTAGCGATACTGCGACACGCAATAATCTAATGGACAGATATTTTAGGTTTATAGACCGCACCACAGATATACACGCCTCAATTCTTAAACACCAAACTCTATTCTATTCACTTAAACCTTTCCCATTATAAACCAATCCTCCACCTGGCTAAGATAAACACTCAGTTACTGGGCATCACCTGCAGCACAATTTATTATTGTGGGGCCTATTCACTAAATGCAACTTCCTTCAGGGAGATACATACACTCGGTAGGGACACTATCTCTTCCACAGATCAATCACAGCACTTCATTCGATATACGTTACCCAACACTTCTTATTGACTTACGGTACATGCATTCATTCGGAAGGGCTGCAAGATGGATATGGAAGGAGTTATGCTAGGTTATGAGTGGGGCGGACGGCACTTGACATATAAAAGCTATTTCACGGTCCCAGCGTATCTCACTATAGGTATATAATTGATATTTTTAGATGTCCACAACCAGTATTCTTGGAATATAAATAATTTCACTAAATTATGGCTCAAGTATTCAGCCGATGATAGTCTCTTCCTTAGCAGTCCTCTGCAGTGGACTGTAAAGGCAGAATTTCTATTCTACTGATCATTAGGCTCAAACAGCAAAATAATTCATTTATATTCCTTTAGTTTGTGGTGGACATCTAAAGTCAGGACTATGCAATTAGAAAATAGATATCATATTATTCAGGTATACTTTACCATCTGGTTAGTGAAGATAGAGTGGTGGAAGATTAGGGTGTGGTCGGTCTTAACCCTTTCGCTGCTGAGGCTTTTCCCGCCCCTGTGCTGAGGTCATTTTTTACCTGTTTTGCGCATCATGTTTAAACGTGTTTTGAAGGCTTATTTTAGTATATGACATCGACATATTATATATCGTTCTTTCCGTCAGACTCGGTAGATTCATAATATGTCATTATTATATGTATACGTTATGTCATGTTTGTATATTATAACAAAAAATGCAATAAAATATGTATTTTCAATAATTACAGCGTGTAAAGTGTTTTTTTCCACATTTTAACATGCGAGCAATTGCGGATATATTTTGTATGGGGTGCGCTTGTTAAAAAAATTAGAGATGGGGTCTCGTTACATTTTTTTGGGGGAAAATGACACCATTTTTAACAAACGCACCGCATACAAAAATCGTTAATGCAGCATCATTGTTCACATTATAATTGAAATGGGAACAATATTGCTGCATTAACAAAACAAAAAAAAAAAAAAAAAGTGTTTATTTTTTTTTATTATTTTTTTTTTTAATTTTTTTATTTTTATTTTTCTTTTTTTTTTTTTTTTACAATTTTTTTTACTTTCATGTTTGGTATCGTTGGAACGGCCATGCTCTGGCCGATCCAACGATATCAAAATTTAACCCCTAACTGCCACGGATCGGGAGATAGGGAGTTCATTGGAACTCCCTATCTCCACACTTCGTGGCAGTTAGGGGTTAATGCTAGGACTGGCGTCATCGTGCTGCGCACGATGACGCCAGTCCTCTGGGGGAGTTCCCGGAAGCTTGGCCGACATCCAAGATGTCGGCCAGCTCCCGGGAAGGATCGCAAATCGGCGCTTTTCAGCGCCGATTTGCGATCCAGCTCCCCAGGGGTTAATGCCAGGCATCATTTGAAGGGCAGGCTGTGCCCTTCCAAATGATGCCTGGGTTAAGCCCCTGTGAGCCGCCGATCGGGAGGGAGAGAGGTCCGAAGGACCTCCCCCCCTCCCTTTCAGGCGCCTCCTCCGCACATGCGGGGGGGGCGCCTGAATTATGTGTCATCGCGGGGCGCGATGACACATAATAATGGCGGCCACTGCTCCGGATGCCGGGCTGACATCCAGGATGTCAGCCCGCACCGGAGGGCCAGCGATCGGCCGGTACCCGGCGAACGCTGACCCCAATGCGAGGACGCGCTCAGCGCGTCCTCCGCATACCAGGGGGAATGCTGAGGACGCGCTGAGCGCGTCCTTAGCATTCAAGTGGTTAAAGGGCGGCGATGGTGATTGCCTCTCTTCCCTCCAAGCGTCCCTCAGGTCTCTCCCCAAGCTTTTCTCAGTGTTTCCTTTTGCTCTGGAGTGTCCTCTCTATATAGTGGTCTTCCGCCCAGTTTTAGATCTAGCCCATCACTATGTGGCCTCATTTGATTGGAGGATATATATTCATCAACTCCAGGGGTCTGTCCAGGTGTTATGTTACCTGGCCAGCAGATGGCGCTCTCAGATCAACCATCAGCCTTCTGCAGGAATTAATTTATGTGTTTGGCCAATCTTTTACTGCTCTGGGGTCGTTTTATTCCTATATCCGGGACTCCATAGATTTTATTAACAAATTAAAATTTATTCTCTATTGTGACATCGCCGGCATACTTCGCCACGGCGTGTGTGCATTTCATACCCCCTTTACTTATATCCACAGGGATGTGTATGTGAGGGGATATCCATTCATTCATTCGTGGTATCGTTTTTAACAGTCACACGTTACCCGACTTAATCGGCTTCATGCGGATTAGTACACCAGACATTTGTGATGATCAACTAAATGTGGTAGGGCCTCTGTTTTTATAAGATGCTAAAATTATCAGTTCTAACTAATAAATATCTCTCATACCATATAGTACATATTGCCGAATAGCATTACAAGCTGGTTTACCCAAGCCATTTAACCTTTGGGTTTTTTTCTTTATTGGCAACCTATTGTTCCATGTTTACGTGGCTTTCAGAGTTTCGATCTGACGAAATAAACACAATACTGAGATATCTATCTTAGTTGTCATTCTGTTCCCTTACTTTTAAACCATTTGATCTAAACCCTGTTTGGTTGTAACAAATAATAAAATTAAACAGAGTCCATTAGACCGTCTTTGATCAATGTTAAATGTCCTTTCTTGTATGCGTAACACTAACGAGTTAGCTTATCTCTTGTTCTTGTTATATATTAACGAGCAGACAAGTTGTTGGCGTGACGCAATTCCTGGCCCCAAATTTAAACATTCCTGCGTTATAGAAATTTCATATCTGAAAAGGTCTGACATACTGTTGTGTTATGTATCACAGTGACTTTATTTAATGTTGTGTTATGTATCACCGTGACTTTATTTACTGTTGTGTTATGTATCACAGTGACTTTATTTAATGTTGTGTTATGTATCTCAGTGACTTTACTTAATGTTGTGTTATGTATCACAGTGACTCTATTTAATGTTGTGTTATGTATCCCAGTGTCTTTATTTAATGTTGTGTTATGTATCTCAGAGACTTTATTTAATGTTGTGTTATGTATCTCAGTGACTTTATTTAATGTTGTGTTATGTATCCCAGTGACTTTATTTAATGTTGTGTTATGTATCACCGTGACTTTATTTACTGTTGTGTTTTGTAACACAGTGACTTTATTTAATGTTGTGTTATGTATCACCGTGACTTTATTTAATGTTGTGTTATGTATCACCGAGACTTTATTTACTTTTGTGTTATGTATCCCAGTCTCTTTATTTAATGTTGTGTTATGTATCACCGTGACTTTATTTAATGTTGTGTTACGTATCACCGTGACTTTATTTACTGTTGTGTTTTGTAACACAGTGACTTTATTTAATGTTGTGTTATGTATCACCGTGACTTTATTTAATGTTGTGTTATGTATCCCAGTCTCTTTATTTAATGTTGTGTTATGTATCCCAGTGTCTTTATTTAATGTTGTGTTATGTATCCTAGTACTTTATTTAATGTTGTGTTATGTATCACCGTGACTTTATTTACTGTTGTGTTATGTATCCCAGTGTCTTTATTTAATGTTGTGTTATGTATCACCGTGACTTTATTTAATGTTGTTATGTATCACCGTGACTTTATTTAATGTTGTGTTATGTATCCCAGTGTCTTTATTTAATGTTGTGTTATGTATCCCAGTGTCTTTATTTAATGTTGTGTTATGTATCACAGTGACTTTATTTAATGTTGTGTTATGTATCACCGTGACTTTATTTAATGTTGTGTTATGTATCCCAGTGTCTTTATTTAATGTTGTGTTATGTATCACAGTGACTTTATTTAATGTTGTGTTATGTATCACAGTGACTTTATTTAATGTTGTGTTATGTATCACCGTTACTTTATTTACTGTTGTGTTATGTATCCCAGTGTCTTTATTTAATGTTGTGTTATGTATCCCAGTGTCTTTATTTAATGTTGTGTTATGTATCACCGTGACTTTATTTAATGTTGTGTTATGTATCACCGTTACTTTATTTAATGTTGTGTTATGTATCTCAGTGACTTTATTTACTGTTGTGTTATGTATCACCGTTACTTTATTTAATGTTGTGTTATGTATCACCATGACTTTATTTACTGTTGTGTTATGTATCACCGTGACTTTATTTAATGTTGTGTTATGTATCTCAGTGACTTTATTTAATGTTGTGTTATGTATCTCAGTGACTTTATTTAATGTTGTGTTATGTATCTCAGTGACTTTATTTAATGTTGTGTTATGTATCTCAGTGACTTTATTTAATGTTGTGTTATGTATCACCGTTACTTTATTTAATGTTGTGTTATGTATCACCGTTACTTTATTTAATGTTGTGTTATGTATCTCAGTGACTTTATTTACTGTTGTGTTATGTATCACCGTACTTTATTTAATGTTGTGTTATGTATCACCATGACTTTATTTACTGTTGTGTTATGTATCACCGTGACTTTATTTAATGTTGTGTTATGTATCTCAGTGACTTTATTTAATGTTGTGTTTATATTACCAGTGACTTTATTTAATGTTGTGTTATGTATCTCAGTGACTTTATTTAATGTTGTGTTATGTATCTCAGTGACTTTATTTAATGTTGTGTTATGTATCTCAGTGACTTTATTTAATGTTGTGTTATGTATCACCGTGACTTTATTTAATGTTGTGTTATGTATCTCAGTGACTTTATTTAATGTTGTGTTATGTATCTCAGTGACTTTATTTAATGTTGTGTTATGTATCACCGTGACTTTATTTACTGTTGTGTTATGTATCACCGTGACTTTATTTAATGTTGTGTTGTGTATGACAGTGACTTTATTTACATAAAAAAATATATAAACAGAATAGGGACTTGCTTGAAGCAGGAAACACTGAAAAGGCAAAACTCAGAATGACTCAGCATCATTGAGCAAAGTATTATGGGAGCAGTGCTCTTAAATAGAGAGTGGATCAGAACATGACAGACAGGTGAGTGAGCTGAGTTAAAACAAGTAACCCCTGGGTTGGAACACAGGAATGGCAATAGGAACCAAGACCCAAACTGGGGTTGGAAATGTGACAATAACACAACATTAAGCAAAGTCACTGGTATTTATAACACAACATACAATAAAATCAATGGGATATACAAAATAACATTAAATAAAGTCACTGTGATATATAACATGATATAAGATAAGATCACTGAGATACATAACAAAACATTTAATAAAGTCACTGAGATACATAACACAACATTAAACAAAATCACTGGTATATATAACACAACATACGATAAAATCAAGGGATATATAAAACAACATTTAATAAAGTCACTGGGATATATAGCACGACATAAGATAAAATCACTGTCATAAATAATACAACATTAAAGAAAGTCACAAAATACGATAAAATCAATGGGATATATAAAACAACATTAAATAAAGTCATTGAGATATATAACCTGAATGATGTAAGATAAACTCACTGAGATACATAGCAAAACATTAAATAAAGTCACTGATATACATAGCAAAACATTAAATAAAGTCACTGAGATACATAACAAAACATAAAATTAAGTCACTGAGATACATAACAAAACATTAAATTAAGTCACTGATATACATAGCAAAACATTAAATAAAGTCACTGAGATACATAGCAAAACATTAAATTAAGTCACTGTGATATATACCATGATGTAAGATAAACTCACTGATATACATAACACAACATTAAATGAAGTCACTGTGATATATACAGTAACCTGATATAAGATAAAATCACTGGGATACATAAAACATTTAATAAAGTCACTGGGATATATAACACAACATTAAATAAAGTCACTGAGATATATAACCTGAATGATGTAAGATAAACTCACTGAGATACATAGCAAAACATTAAATAAAGTCACTGAGATATATAACCTGAATGATGTAAGATAAACTCACTGATATACATAACACAACATTAAATGAAGTCACTGTGATATATACAGTAACATGATATAAGATAAAATCACTGGGATACATAAAACATTTAATAAAGTCACTGGGATACATAACACAACATTAAATAAAGTCACTGGGATATATAACACAACATTAAATAAAGTCACTGGGATACCTGATGGCTGTAGTATAAGCTTATAAGATTTAAGGGAAAAAAACAGAGCTAAATGTTACAATTGCTGTTGCCTCTTCCATATCTCTCCATCAATAAACATTATCCTTTTTTCCCTTGGCAGAAAGTAATTTCAGAGAAATATTAAGAAGACATGTAGCTTCTTCATTCACATGGAATTTTTCAGGACGTTTTAATATGTTCATTTTTCAAATTATCACTGTGTAAATACAGTATATGTATATTTTGACTTTGCTATTTTTCTCTTTTTGGGATTTGTGCACTCTATCAACATAAAAAATACCTAAAAAAATTAAAAATGTTTTAATTGACCCCATCCCCCTCTAAAAGAAGAATAAAATAAGCAATAGTTATCAGATGGTTTGTTTAAGTCAATATTTTATTTCCTGATGCATCATAATGTAGAGAACCTATACTGCTTTTAAGGAAACTAAAAATATAACAAATCATAAAGGGTTATTCAATAAGTGACGAACTTGCCACCGAATTGTACCGAACGGTGAACTTCACTTACTCTGCAATTTCGTGGCAGTTTGTCTTTTCAGAAAGCTGTCATTTCAAATAATACTGGCAAATTGACAGCAAAATACCGTGCAGTTTGGTGCAGATCGCTGCAATTCGGCGACCTTCGGAGGCTTTGAAATTGTCCTATAGAGAAGTAATGGTTAATCTATTCAGAGAACGCTGAACTGCACTGAAATGTCAGTGACATGGCCCTGATTTTCGGTGATTCAGTTTGACAGGTTTAAACAGGCAAATCCCATAGCATCCAATGTAATTTTTTTTTATTCAACCGTTTATTCTTTTCATTTTCAGCAAACCGTCTATGTATTCGTTTTTTTGGAACATTTTGATATATTTTCTGTATTTTTTAGGCAAACTTTTTGATTTCCTGTTGCTTTTGAAGGCCTTTTTAAATTCTGTAACAGGTTTCTCCTTGGATCAAGCAGCTTTTACCCACATACTAAATATTATATCCCTTAATATTATGTTTAAACACCTATTACAAGGGTTCTGTTTTTTTTATGCAGTTCGGCGGTCTGGTAGTGATCGGGGGCAGTCTTCGGTGGCTCCACCTTCGATGCACTTCTGGGATCCTATGGTGAATAATGAATTCACCGCAGGGTCGGCAAACTGGAATCACGGAAGAGCACCAAAGTGCGCCGAATGAGAAATCACCAAAATTTCTGTGCTTTCTGAATTACCCTTATATCGGGGGCGTAACTTGCAGGGGTGCAAAGAGTGCCACTGCAACTGGGCCCCTGAGTTTGGGGGGGGCACACACAGCCAGCTGCGGTCTCATCTGGGTGGCTTGGCAAGGACCAGGGTCACACCTATGATTCTCTCATACACAGCGCACATTACTGTGCGTTCTATTGCTGTGGAACTCTGAGATATACATAGTGCACATTACATTAAAAATGGGGTGGACTGAAGTGGTCGCAATGGACCTGGAAAAAAAATGGGACACTGATTGTCTGGAGTTGACATTGTGGACCTGGAGGGGTCCAGTGCATGAGGATGACGGGAGGGGGGCGATATGTTTTTGCAAAGGGGGGCTCTTCATGGATTCCCACTAGTGATGTGCATGGCTGAAAAATTTGTTTCGTTTAGTTTAGTTTCGTTACGTTTTTAAGTATTTTTGTTTTCGGAATTTCGGAACTAATTTCGTTTTGAATCGATTTGAAATTTCGAATTTCGTTGATATCCGTTTGATAGTTAATTTCAAATTCGATAGTTGATATCGATTCTTAAAATTTTTCTTTTATGATGATGACACAGTGTAAAACGAAATAAATTTGTTATATACCGCTTCGTTTCATTTCGAATTCGTATCGTATCGCATCGATTCATTTTTCGGATGTAATTCCGTAATACGAATTATCAAATTTCGTTCCAAATTCTTACTTTTTCCGAAACGAATGCACATCTCTAATTCCCACACCTGGGCACTGAGGTTTCTAGTTATGCCTCTGCCTTATATTGTACAAAGCGCAGAGGAGATTCAGAAAATAAAGCTAAGAGCCAGCACATAAGACCATCTCCCACTGTCATAAATAAAAATACCTTATATTATATAGTTCTCCTTTATGGGGTGCATAATGGTAAAACATAATAACGGTTACAGTTTTGTATATAGAAAGCACAGGAAGAAGGTCGCAGGCGCTAGGTCAAGCAGGCGCTTATCCGCCGGGCGTATTGTATGTTTCAATCTCTAAACTGATAAGCTGGAAAGATGTCTGCTCGTTCTATTTCCTTCCACGGGCTTTAATATAGCAGAAAATCAAGTGAAGGAATTCTCTCTTCTCAGGCTTCTCAGGTGTGAACTGAAGCCATTTATTTATAGTTCTTGTTTGATTGAATAGTCTATATCTATAGAGGTTTTTTTACAGCCGAGAAAAAGGGGGCTTAACTGGAGAGTGTGAGATCTCATCTCCCCTCCATCGCACAAAGACACTCGCTATAAAAAGTGATGCTTAATATGTGAGGGAAAAAGGAAAATGTCATATAAACCAACTGAGAAAACAGGTATAGTGTTTACAAAACACATGCTGTGTGTGTGTTTGTATATATATATATACTTTGTACCGCAATTCTTGCACTCAGAGCGTTACTCACTTCACTTGGCCGTGCTGTGGTCAACATAAGATACACAGGTCTACTCAATAAAGGTGAAACTCAGGAGAATTGGCAGGAGAAGTGAAAATTCTAGGTCAAAATAGCCAAACCAGAAAAATTCGCTCATTTATCTCACTTTCCAAATCGGATATTTGGTCTAGATTGTTCTCTCCTCCTGGGTTTCACCTTTCTTTGAATAGTCCTGACAAGGTAGCAAAATAGTCCCGCACTCCTGGGACCTCTTATAATCAAATATTTATTGTGAAAAAATCAACGTTGACGTTTCAGTTACTATTGTAACTTTCTTCAGCACATGTAGCAACAATAACAATAGTAAATGAAACGTCAACGTTGACTTTTCGACTTTTTCACAATAAATATTGGTTTATAAGAGGTCCCAGGAGTGCGGGTCTATTTTGCTACAATATATATACACATTTAAGTTGTGGTGCAGGTGAACAAGTGAGATTAAAAGCCTCCACACAACAAATAATAGCGTTTATAATTGTAGAAAACGTTTACACATCCCAGCAATTCAGAGAACTGCTTTGCCCACAGCGTTCATGTGCTGTATTCCCTATATGCAGCAAGGAACTCTGGGTAGGACATGCAAATGAGAGCTCCAATGTTTTAACACAGACTCCTCCTCGCCAGTGCCGTGTCATACTAGATGGCATTTTAGCAAAGGTCAGGTTTATGCAACGAGTCACAGCTGTACAGGAGTGGCTGTAACTCGTTGCATAATCTGACGTTTGCTAAAAAAAAAAATCCATCTAGTATGACATGGCACTGGTAACGAGGGATCTGTGTTAAAAAAGTGAGAAATTGGAGACCTCATTTGCATATCCTACCCAGCGTTCCTTGCTGCATATGGGGAATGTAGCACATGAACTAGGCTTGTGCACCGATTTTTTTTTGGTTCGATTCGATTCGATTTTTCGGATTTTTAAACTTTTCGATTCGGCTCGTTTCAACCGATTTCTGTTTCGATTCGGTTCGGCTCGACTCGTTTTTCGTGTACATTTTTTTTCTTGGAATTTCGACCATTTTTCGTATTTTCGTGTCACTTAGCTCGTTTTTGTATCGACTTTTCGTATTTTCGGAAATTTTCGTTTTTCCGAATTGTAAATGGTTTCGGAATATCGACCATTTTTCGTATTTTCGTGTCACTTAGCTCGTTTTTTGTATCGCCTTTTCGTATTTTCGGAAATTTTCGTTTTTTCGGAACGTCTGTTCTCCTCGTTTCAAAGCAATGAATTTCGATTTGACACATTTCAAGTACATTCGAAAATTCCGAAAATATTTCGTTTCGGCTCGGAAAACTTTTCGGATCTGCCATTTTCGGATCTAAAACGTTTCGGAAAATCGGCCGCATCCGAAAACACGAATCGGGAAATTTCGAAATTCCGAAACCCGAAACGCACATCCCTAACATGAACTCTGTGGGCACAGCAGTTTTCTGAATCGCAGGGAAGTGTAAATGTCTTCTACAATTGTAAACTTTAATATATATATATATATATATCCTGAAGCAGGCACTCAGCTCCCCAAATCACCATTAACACTTTCCCTACCAAGTGATTTTCCAAAACAATGTCAGAAACCAGTGTTTTTTTTGTAGCAATCATTTTTAATTAATTTTAAAGTAAGAAATATTTGAGCTTATACCCATTGCATTCCTTACTGTAAATAACCTATTTTTGGCCAGTAGATGGCACCATCTACTGCCAAATTGAGTTAAGGGTTTGAGTGGCTGGTCTGTTTTCTTCTATTTCTCCTGCATCGGCTGCTGAATGCCTGATATTTCAGAGCTTTCAGCGGCTGATTTTACAGTTTTAGCTCTTCGGGCAATATGCCGACAGGACTAAAACTTTGGGGGGCACCTTCTGCAGCCCAAAAGCGAACAAAATTAGTTTGCAGCAAACTAATTTCATTTGCTTTTGGGCTGCAGATTAGCAGATCGAAATATCTCGATTTCGGGGCACCAGATGGTGCCTTTGAAGAAAAAAATATATATATTTTTTGTAAACAGTGTCTTAACCGGCAACTGTTTATCTATTGTAATATTCCTTCACTATAGCTGATATTTTATCATTATACGGTTATTAATACAGTTTTAACACTGTGTACATTGATTGATACAGTCGGACAAACAGGAGCAGAATGATACGTTGTGTTAAGGGTGGTTTTATTTTCCGGTTTCAGATGGTAGCGGTTCTCCAGCCATTTATGATCTTCAATTCCCATTTCCTCCCACAGCTAACGTCTCAGTGCAAGGATAAGGAAGGCCGGAAATTCAAGGTCATTGTAGGAGATGATTGTGAAGAGCATTTTACAGCCGTTTTTTAGGTTAATTTAAAAGGCAGGTGGGATTACATGAATTACTTGTTCTCCCGAACCACATGTCTCCTATGCCAGATCTAAAGGCAAAGAGAACTGAATTGGCTCCAAAATTACACTGAACAGTGGATTCTCCCGTACGATGACATTTCGGGGCCATTCGGCTATTCAGAAAGCAGGCAGTTCACCAAATTTTTGCAAATTGCCAGCAAAATACGGTGCCTGTTCGGCGGCAGTGAAATCCCCATAGAGAAGCAATGGTTAATCTATTCACAGACACCGAAGAGCAGAGAAATGTCAGTCATATGCCCCGATGTTCGGTGGTTTCGTTTGACAGGTTTAATCAGGCGAATCCCATAGGTTTCAATGTAAAAAATATTCCTGTTTTTATCCAATATCTATTAAACCATTTATTATTTTAATTTGCAGCAAAAAGTCTCTTTAGTTATTTAAGTTTTAGTATAATTTTAGGCATTTTCCAGGATATATTTCGGCTAAATGATTTTTTTCCAATTTTTTTTTTAAATAGCATTTTTTTTTTCTGTAACAGACCTTTTTATTATTATTCATAGGACCTTATATATTTTTTTCAGGCATTTTCGTCCAGTAGTTTTGTTTGTCTACTACGTTTGTCAGCTTGTCGGCTTTTTCCGGCGGCTGGTCATTGCTCTGTTCGGCAGATCGTCGACTTCTTTCGGATGCATTCGGCGGTTTTGCGTCGGATCGTCTGGTGCGTTCGGCGTTTTTTCGGTGGCTTATCGAATTGATCTAATTTTTTTTTGGCGAATTTGGGATGGTTTTTCCATTCGATTCGCCGTTTTTTTGGATGCGCTCGGTGGCTTTTCCCTTCACTTCGAGGACCCTGCGGTGAATGCTGAATTCACTGTAGGATCGGCGAATTTGACTCCCCGAAGCGTAGGGAACAATAGAGCACTGAAATTCCGATGGAATTTTGATGCTCTTTGAATAACCCTCTAAGTTTCTGCCTAGTTGAAACGTCACATTTTTCACAATAAAGCTAGTGGTAAGTGACCATGCTGATGTCACCCTCTCTCAGACCGCTCGCGTTAGTGACCGTCTGAGAGAGGGAGACCGATGAACTGACTCTGCACATACACGCACAGCTCTGATCCATCAATCTGTCCGGGTGCTACACGGAAATTGTGTACGTAAAGTCTGTAGTGATGCACAATTTGCAGTTCTGACACTACGCAGTTTGCCTAGGAACGCAAATTTATTTATTTATTTATTTATAACATGTTTTACCAGGATGGATACTTTGAGATTTTTCTTGTTTTCAAGTATGTCCTGGATAGTACAGCTTCAAGGTTTTCCGGAGGTAAAAAGCCCTGACCTGAAGGAAGAGTAAAATCAACTAAAATGAAAAAAAAATTATATTTATATATATATATATATTAATATAAATATATATTTTAAAAAAATCCAATTATTTAAGGGCAAAAAAGAGGGTTTTGTTTTGAGTAGAGTGTTCCTTTAACTCAGCCAATAGGTGCTCGCCTTCCATTGGATAATTACTGCAGTGATTAATATGTTTCAGCATAAAACGAGGTCATGTGACTCCCTGAATATACTGAATGAGCAGGTTTTTCCATCAATGGGTTTTTTCTCCCCTGATGGCACAGCGGGCATATTCCAAGATGGCAATGCCAGGATTCATCGGGCTCAAATTGTGCAAGAGTGGTTGAGGGAGCATGAGACATCATTTTCACACATGGATTGGCCACCGCACAGTCCAGACCTTAACCCCATTGAGGTTAATCTTTGGGATAATGTGCTGGAGAAGACTTTACGCAGCGCCGCGACTCTCCCATCATCAACACAAGATCTTGGCCAGAAATTAATGCCACTGTGGACGCCAATAAATGCTGTGACATTGCATGAGCTTATCGACACGATGCCGCGGCGAATGCTTCCCGAAATCACAGCAAAAGGTGACACAACCAGATATTAGACAGTGTGACTTTTTTCAGCCGGGCAGAATCAAAAATATTCTTGAAAGTAGATAATGTCCTTTCTGTAAACTGGTTGCTAAAGGGTTACTTATGATTCGTTGTTGTTTCTTAGTCTATTTTTGCTGTGGAAGCCATATACTAAAATTGCATGACATTTCAGAAGCTTTTCTGACAAAAATCAATAGGAAAAATGGTTAACACTGACAATGAGTGACATTAATAGTGAACGTCCAGGGAATGTTTGTCAGCCATTAAAAAAAAAATCCGATTTTTATCTTCACTTTCCCATTTTTGGACTATTACCCCAAACGATGTGAGATTTCAGATTTTGGAACTTTACACAGCTTGGAGATGAAGATTTCCTTAAACCTCCTGTGGTTTCACCCCCCTTCTCATTGCCAGGCAAGACGAGGCACAATGTCAAGCGAAGAAAGGTGAGCCAGCTGTTAGCACCGAATCCCGGATGAGTCGGATTTGCAGAGTGTCATCTCCAGGTTGTTTTCTTCCTCATAAACCAGCGTGACAGGATATTAAGTACAAAAAAAAAACGACATGGAATCTGCAAACGGTTGACCGTCTCGGGGGTTATGTAACCTTCCCGCGGCTGCTTGTGCCTCCCGAATGATGGGTGCATGCCATGATGGGGAGATAAAAGTGACTATAATATGCTCATTTCCGTTAATTTAATATATCCAAACATACTAATACTTTAGAGAATGTTGTGATCTCTTGCTATTTCCACCAAATAAACATTGCATGCATCCGCCCCTTTCTTAATCAGGACTTTACCAAAATCAGCCAAGCTCTTATTATCTCCCACCTTTACTACTGTAACCTCATTCTCACTGGCCTTAAGAGATCCCAGATTCTCCCTCTGCAGTCTGTAATGAACGCAGTGGCATCACTAGGGTTGGTGTCACCCGTGTGGTAACTCATGGTGTCAACCCCCATCCAAGATGTCAGCCCCCTCAAGGAAAAGTCCACGATCGGCCTGTGGGGCTCTGTGATACGCTTATACACACCACACATTGCTGGGAGTTTTATTGCTGTGCAGCTCTGTGATACGCTCTTATGCACATTGCAGGGAGTTTCATTGCTGTGCAGCTCTGTGATACGCTCTTATACAATACACATTGCTAAGAAGGTTTATTGCTATTTAGTTGGCATTGGCAAATTAATTTTTTTTTCTGAGGGGGTCTTTTTTGTGAAGCATCACAGAATCAGAATCAGATCACCCTGTATCATTAAAAAAAATAAAAAGACCCTCCCCTTCTGAAAAAAAAAATTGCCTATGCCAACTGAATTGCCCTTGCTTTTGTTACCCAGCAACAAGAAAAATAAAACAGTCAGTGACTTTACTTGCCCCCCCCCTCCCCTAGAAAGAAAATATCTGATCATCAGTGGTCTTTTCTCACTCATCTGGGTCACTCACAAAGCAGACTTGGGTTGGTCTGGTGTTAATGGCATTTACTGCTCGCCATCACCTTGAAGCTGCTTAAGACAGGTCGTGGTCAGTGGATGTCAGACTGTCCTCCTCAGTCTGCTCTGGCTGTTGTTCTCTGCAGGCTGCTCTTCTAGGGAGCGGCCGTGAGAAAGCCAGGATGGGGCATAGCAGTGCTGGGCGGCAGATGTCACACCGCAGCGTGCCCTCTTACAGCATCAGAGGAGACAGGCCCAGCTGCCATCTTGGATCCAGTTGAGCTAGGCCGCAGTGCCGGAAAGATGAGGATCTCTGTTATTACATAGTTACATAGTTATATAGGCTGAAAAAAGACATGCGTCCATCGGGTTCAGCCTCTCCCACATAAGCTACTGCTGTTGATCCAAAAGAAGGCAAAAAACCCAGTCTGAAATATGCAACATACTGGGAAAAAATTCCTTCTTGACCCCAGAATGGCAGTCAGATTTCTCCTTGGATCAAGAAGCTTTTACCCACATATTAAATATTATAACCCTTAATATTCTGTGTCTGCAGGAAGTCATCCAGTCGTTTTTTAAAAGTCTGTACAGACTCAGACCCAACCACCTCAACAGGTAGAGAATTCCACAGCTTTATTGTTCTCACTGTAAAATAACCCTTCCTATGCTTTAAGCTAAATTTTCTTTCTTCCAGTCTAAATGGATGACCCCTTGTCCTATGTATAGTCCTGTTAATAAATAGGTTATCAGACAATGGTTGATAATGGCCCCGTATATATTTATATAAGGTTATCAGATCCCCTCTAAGGCGCCGTTTCTCTAAACTAAACAGGTTTAAGCTTGTTAGTCTTTCCTCATAACTTAACCCTTCCATTCCCCTTATTAATTTAGTTGCCCGTCTCTGCACTTTTTCTAGCGCTATAATATCTTTTTTTAAGACCGGTGCCCAAAATCACACGGCATATTCAAGGTGCGGCCTGACCATTGATTTATACAGAGGCAAAATTATGTTTTCATCCTGTGAGTGAACTCCCCTTTTAATGCATGCCAATACTTTGCTGGCCTTGGCGGCTGCTGTTTGACATTGCACATTGTTACTTAGTTTGAAGTCTATGATTATTCCCAAATCCTTCTCCTGCTTGGATTTCCCTAACTCCGTACCATTTAGGGTATACATTACTTGTGTGTTCTTCACTCCAAAGTGCATAACTTTGCATTTATCTAGATTAAATCTCATCTGCCATTTAAGTGCCCAGTCCCCCAATTTATCTAAATCCCCCTGCAGCGAAGTAACATCCTGCTCACATTGTATTACTTTTCCTAGTTTTGTGTCATCTGCAAACACTGATACATGGCTTTCAATGCCTATCTCAAGGTCATTTATAAATAAATTGAATAGTATTGGTCCTATAACAGACCCCTGAGGGACACCGCTTACCACTGGTGTCCATCTTGAAAATGTACCATTTATGACCACTCTCTGTACCCTATCTTTTAGCCAGTTTTCTATCCAAGAACAAGTATTTTCATCTAGACCAATTTATAGAATTCATCATAATGATGGCAGGCAGGCAGGCATTCCAGGTGTCACCCCCAGATGGTGTCACCCGGGTGTGGCCCGCACCCCCCTTGGGACGCCACTGAATGAACGTCTCCACCAGGCTCATTCACCTCACATCCCATCCTCTCACACCTCTACAGTTTATAATGAACTCCTCTGCCAGTGTCATCTACTTCACATCCCATACCTCTCACGTCGCATCGCGTTCCTCTCACACCTCACATCCCTCACTTCTCACACCTCACATCTTTCACCTTTCACACCTCACTTCCTGCTCCTCTCACAAACTGAATGTCTCACACCCAGGGCCGGCTCGATGATGGAGCAGCGTGGAGCGCTTGCTCCAGGCGGCAGATTTGAAAAGCGGGAAATTTTGCGCCCGCCCGCCATCTTCTACTTTAATAATTTCCCGGTGCCGCTGCTGCACTATTTTTGCTACATTGCACGCCACCGCTGGCCACGCCCACTCACACGCATGATAGGCATGCGTCCATTGGAGCGCGGGCGGCTGCGCGGATAGATCCTCTTCCTTCCCATCGTGACACTTCCTCCGGTGACTGTGTGAGACCCCTGACCAGCCGGATCTTGTGTTGAAAGACCCTGGATGGAGGAGGACCAGCCACTGCCCAGGCCAGCGCTGTAACCTGTAACAGACTGACTGAGACTGCAAAAGTAAGTGAGCCTGGGGGCAAATATATCCCTGAGTGAGCCTGGGGGCAAATATATCCATGAGTGAGCCTGGGGGCAAATATATCCCTGAGTGAGCCTGGGGAAAATATATCCTGAGTGAGCCTGGTTGCAAATATATCCATGTGTGAGCCTGGTTGCAAATATATCCATGTGTGATAGGTAGAGTAGCCCAAATGAATGGGTTAAAGACGTTTATAACGTTTATCGATTTATCAAGTTTTGTGGGTGAAGCCCCCCCTTAAAAGTGCTTACAGGCACTGACAGAGAGCCTCATAGGCTCCACCTTTGTGAGTGTGCAATTGCTATCTTTTTCCTATGCCCATCTCTGACTCTCTGATATTGCGCAATATGCTCTCTATTCTCATTCTATAGGTTCATGTCTTCTCCATTTAGTATTTACCTAAGATGAGTATCAATTTATTCGCATTCCATTTTTGTCACTTGGTGTGAGTGCTTTAAGTGTCTGCCTATATGCGCTCCCTGTTTTGCCTTTTTGGTAAATCTGCCTTTCTCTCATATCCATGTGTGAGCCTGGGTGCAAATATATCCATGTGTGAGCCTGGGGGCAAATATATCCCTGAGTGAGCCTTGGAGCAAATATATCCATGTGTGAGCCTGGGTGCAAATATATCCATGTGTGAGCCTGGGTGCAAATATATCCATGTGTGAGCCTGGGGGCAAATATATCTATGAGTGAGCCTGGGGGCAAATATATCCATGAGTGAGCCTGGGGGCAAATATATCCATGTGTGAGCCTGGGTGCAAATATATCCCTGAGTGAGCCTGGGGGCAAATATATCCATGAGTGAGCCTGGGGGCAAATATATCCATGTGTGAGCCTGGTTGCAAATATATCCATGTGTGAGCCTGGTTGCAAATATATCCATGTGTGAGCCTGGGTGCAAATATATCCATGTGTGAGCCTGGGGGCAAATATATCCATGTGTGAGCCTGGGGGCAAAAATATCCCTGAGTGAGCCTGGGGGCAAATATATCCCTGAGTGAGCATAGGGGCAATATATCCATGAGTGAGCCTGGGGCAAATATATCCCAGAGTGAGCCTGGGGGCAAATATATCCATGAGTGAGCCTGGGGGCAAATATATCCATGAGTGAGCCTGGGGGCAAAAATATCCCTGAGTGAGCCTGGGGCAAATATATCCATGAGTGAGCCTGGGGGCAAATATATCCATGAGTGAGCCTGGGGCAAATATATCCATGTGTGAGTCTGGGGGCAAATAGATCCCTGAGTGAGCCTGGTTGCAAATATATCCATGTGTGAGCCTGGTTGCAAATATATCCATGTGTGATAGGTAGAGTAGCCCAAATGAATGGGTTAAAGACGTTTATAAGGCGCTAAAAAATAAATCTGGGTATAAAGGTGGATAGTTTCAGCTCACCAATGGGTGTATCTCTCACCCACACATACAGTAGAGAAAGGCAGATTTACCAAAAAGGCAAAACAGGGAGCGCATATAGGCAGATACTTAAAGCACTCACACCAAGTGACAAAAATGGAGTGCGAATAAATTGATACTCATCTTAGGTAAATACCAAATGGAGAAGACATGAACCTATAGAATGAGAATAGAGAGCATATTGCGCAATATCAGAGAGTCAGAGATGGGCATAGGAAAAAGATAGCAATTGCACACTCACAAAGGTGGAGCCTATGAGGCTCTCTGTCAGCGCCTGTAAGCCACTTTTAAGGGGGGGCTTCACCCACAAAACTCGATAAATCTTCTTTTATTCTCTTTTTTTCTCTGTTGTCCGGGAAGGTGGAATGTAATGAATGAAACCTCGGACAAATAGAGAGTGTATAACGTGATACTGTTATAATCATATAGGAAAAAACAGATAACGTTATCTGATCATGAGTGAGCCTGGGGGCAAATATATCCCTGAGTGAGCCTGGGGGCAAATATATCCCTGAGTGAGCCTGGGGGCAAATATATCCATGAGTGAGCCTGGGGGCAAATATATCCATGTGTGAGCCTGGTTGCAAATATATCCATGTGTGAGCCTGGGTGCAAATATATCCATGTGTGAGCCTGGGGGCAAATATATCCCTGAGTGAGCCTGGGGCAAATATATCCATGTGTGAGCCTGGGTGCAAATATATCCATGTGTGAGCCTGGGGGCAAATATATCCCTGAGTGAGCCTGGGGGCAAATATATCCTGAGTGAGCATAGGGGCAAATATATCCATGAGTGAGCCTGGGGCAAATATATCCCAGAGTGAGCCTGGGGGCAAATATATCCATGAGTGAGCCTGGGGGCAAATATATCCATGAGTGAGCCTGGGGGCAAAAATATCCCTGAGTGAGCCTGGGGGCAAATATATCCATGAGTGAGCCTGGGGGCAAATATATCCATGAGTGAGCCTGGGGGCAAATATATCCATGTGTGAGTCTGGGGGCAAATAGATCCCTGAGTGAGCCTGGTTGCAAATATATCCATGTGTGAGCCTGGTTGCAAATATATCCATGTGTGATAGGTAGAGTAGCCCAAATGAATGGGTTAAAGACGTTTATAAGGCGCTAAAAAATAAATCTGGGTATAAAGGTGGATAGTTTCAGCTCACCAATGGGTGTATCTCTCACCCACACATACAGTAGAGAAAGGCAGATTTACCAAAAAGGCAAAACAGGGAGCGCATATAGGCAGATACTTAAAGCACTCACACCAAGTGACAAAAATGGAGTGCGAATAAATTGATACTCATCTTAGGTAAATACCAAATGGAGAAGACATGAACCTATAGAATGAGAATAGAGAGCATATTGCGCAATATCAGAGAGTCAGAGATGGGCATAGGAAAAAGATAGCAATTGCACACTCACAAAGGTGGAGCCTATGAGGCTCTCTGTCAGCGCCTGTAAGCCACTTTTAAGGGGGGGCTTCACCCACAAAACTCGATAAATCTTCTTTTATTCTCTTTTTTTCTCTGTTGTCCGGGAAGGTGGAATGTAATGAATGAAACCTCGGACAAATAGAGAGTGTATAACGTGATACTGTTATAATCATATAGGAAAAAACAGATAACGTTATCTGATCATGAGTGAGCCTGGGGCAAATATATCCCTGAGTGAGCCTGGGGGCAAATATATCCCTGAGTGAGCCTGGGGGCAAATATATCCATGAGTGAGCCTGGGGGCAAATATATCCATGTGTGAGCCTGGTTGCAAATATATCCATGTGTGAGCCTGGGTGCAAATATATCCATGTGTGAGCCTGGGGGCAAATATATCCCTGAGTGAGCCTGGGGCAAATATATCCATGTGTGAGCCTGGGTGCAAATATATCCATGTGTGAGCCTGGGGGCAAATATATCCCTGAGTGAGCCTGGGGGCAAATATATCCCTGAGTGAGCATAGGGGCAAATATATCCATGAGTGAGCCTGGGGCAAATATATCCATGAGTGAGCCTGGGGGCAAATATATCCATGTGTGAGCCTGGGGGCAAATATATCCATGAGTGAGCCTGGGGGCAAATATATCCATGTGTGAGCCTTGGGGGCAAATCTATCCATGAGGGCAAATATATCCATGTGTGAGTCTGGGGGCAAATATATCCATGAGTGAGCCTGGGGGCAAATATATCCATGAGGGCAAATCTATCCATGAGGGCAAATATATCTATGTGTGAGCTGGGTCAATATACCCATGTGTGGGCACTGCTGGGTATGTGATGCTGGGCACTGCTGGGTATGTGACGCTGGGCACTGCTGGGTATGTGATGCTGGGCACTGCTGGGTATGTGACACTGGGCACTGCTGGGTATGTGACACTGGACACTGCTGGGTATGTGACGCTGGGCACTGCTGGGTATGTGACACTGGGCACTGCTGGGTATGTGACGCTGGACACTGCTGGGTATGTGACGCTGGGCACTGCTGGGTATGTGATGCTGGGCACTGCTGGGTATGTGACGCTGGACACTGCTGGGTATGTGACGCTGGGCACTGCTGGGTATGTGATGCTGGGCACTGCTGGGTATGTGACGCTGGGCTCTGCTGGGTATGTAACACTGGACACTGCTGGGTATGTGACGCTGGGCACTGCTGGGTATGTGACACTGGACACTGCTGGGTATGTGACGCTGGACACTGCTGGGTATGTGACGCTGGGCACTGCTGGGTATGTGATGCTGGGCACTGCTGGGTATGTGATGCTGGGCACTGCTGGGTATGTGACACTGGGCACTGCTAGGTATGTGACACTGGGCACTGCTGGGTATGTGACGCTGGGCTCAGTTATATACACCTCACATTACTGTATCACAGAGTTCCACAGCAAGAAAATTCTAATGTACGGTGTGTATGAGTGTTTGAATTTTATTGCTGTGGCGCACTGTGATACGCTCATACACGCTGCATGGTTTTTTTGGTGGGGCAGCATTTCATCCTTCGCTCCAGGCAGCATCAATGTCTTGGGCCGACCCTGCTCACATCTTACATTGTGCAACTCTCACAACTCACTTCCTGAACATCTCTGTCACATCTCGGCCCTGCCCCCTGCTGGTGGTAGCAGGGATCCCTGTTTTTTGTTTTTTTCAGGCTCTGCAGACCATCTATTGGGCTAATTGGTCTGCGGTCACATGACCTGTTCAGCCCTATATATAGGGCCAGGATTTCCCTTGATCCTTGGATCAGGATAGGTTGTTATCTACCTAGTTCCTGCTCCCCGTATTATTCTAGTTATAGTTCTTGTTCTGATATCCTGTGTATGACCCTCTGGCTCTAGAGTTTGGATTACTCTCTCGCCTGTTCCTTGAAGTTATAATTCTGATATCTCGTGTATGACCTGGCTTGGATTCTTGAACCTCTCTCTTGTATAACCCTTGTCTGTTTCAGGAGTATTCTCTCTGTTTATAGTTTAAGCTGTTTCACTCAGCAAGCATTTGGCTGGTACTCCCTGGCTGAGAGTGTTTGGATCATCAGTCTGTACTGTTGTATCTTTTAGTATTAAGTGCTGCCCTGCAGCTTGCAAAATTCATTGTCTCTATCCCCAGTCTTGCATCTGTCTTTAGAGGAGAAATTGAAACCAGTGCAGGGCTTCCTAGTGTTTCCGTATTCTGCACGATCCTCTTGTTTTCCAGTTCTGTAAGTCTGTGCTTGATTCTGTTACTAGCAGCTATACCATATAACTGTCCTAAAGGCTTCAACCTCCGCAGCTTAAAGGCTCCCCATCACCCTATAGGGGGCTCACCATCACAATCTCACATCTTGCACCTCTCACACCTCACATCTTGCATCTCTCGCACCTCACATCTTGCATCTCTCGCACCTCACATCTTGCATCTCTCGCACCTCTCTTCCTGCACCTCACACCTTACATACTGCATATCTCACACCTCACATTGTGCACCTCTCACAACTCACTTCCTGCACATCTCTCACCTCACATCCTGCACATCTCACACCTCACATCTTGCACCTCTCACTTCCTGCACCTATCATGTCTCACATCACGCAACTCTCACATCTCACATCATGTACCTCTCACACCATGTACCGCTCACACCTCACATCCCACACCTCTCACACCTCCCCCCTTTGTCAATCTCTACACTGGCTCCCAATTTCCTTAAAAATCCAATTCAAAACACTGGTGATCACTTAAAAATCTCTCCATACCCGCGCCCCTGCCTACATCTCCTCCCTTATTAACAGGTACATCCCATCCCGACCACCTTGCTCTGCCAATGATCTGACGTATTCATCTCCTCGTATCCGCACCCCCAACTCTCACCTTTAGTACTTCTCCCAAGTTGCCCTTTTTTATGGAATTCCCTCCCCCACAACATCAGACTCTATTCATCTCTCCAGTCCTTCAGGAAGTCTTTGAAAAAGATTACTTTAGAGAAGCCTTTTGGCTCACTCCTTGATTCCTCCACTGTACATTTCTTGCTCCATCTTCCTGCACAGCCCCCTGCACTCTGCTACTTCACATACTCTGCTATTTACCCTCACCTAGCGTGTAACCCTCTTAGATTGTAAGCTCTTTAGCAGAGTTCTCTACTCCTACTGTTCTGTGTGTCTAACTAGTTTGTATAGATTCAGCGCTTCCTCCGACGATGGTGACTTGGCTTGGTGGGAGATCCGGCGCTCCCTTTAATGCTGCCGGCTGCTGGATACATCTAGTGTCTGATTTAGACACAGGAAAATGTGAGTGTATTCCTTTTCTTTATTTATACCTCATTCATGCCGTTTAACGTGGTATGCTATGGCAGCTTTCTGCTTTATTTGATGTACACAGTAGAAGTAAACGGAAAGGAAAGGGTCACCGTCGTCGTCGGAGGTAGCGCTGAATCTATCAACTATTTCCACTGTTTCCATATTTCTGGTGGGTTTGGATATACCACCAATTGAGAGACTCAGCCACTGATTCGACATACAGACTCTGTTGTGAACATTTGGTACAATTTTTGTGGACGTTCCATATAATGTTCATATATTGTTAACAGCTGATGCTGGTTATAGAAACCACCTCTAGGTGGCGCCCGAGATACAGGCTCTTCTATATTAACTAGTTTGTATATTTGTTATTCTGTCTAACCCTGTAAATACTTGTAACTGTCACTATTGTGTTGGGTATTTTATCATTTAACATTTTGAATGATATTTCCCATTTTTGAGGTCAGTTATTAATGAGCTTATTTTTATCCACTATCTAAGATTTCAGAAAAAAAACATAGAGGAAGGATCTTTTACTTGAATCATTAAATATTTAAGGGTCGCATATCAGAATTCTCTTTGAAAGTGCAGATGCATGCAACAGTATCTCCGTGAAGAATATAATCCAGGCGCAGGGGGATAGTTGATAAGAGGTGCGTTATACTCTTGGTAAGGACTGAATGATACTTCCATATTCGACAGTGTTCTCTCCTGCAATGCAGACACAATGTATGCCAGAAAGAACCAAACGTGACCTTAATTATTCATTAACGGAACTCAAATGGCATAAAAGACATACACAAGCCTAAGTATCGTGTATACTATAAACATAACCAAACATACCTGAAATCAAGAAAAGACACTCACTGTGGACAGTCAAAAAAAATATATTTACAAATTTGGTATAAAGAGAATCTTCACAAAACCCGACATAACTCTATAGGGATTAAAGTTCTACCTTTACATTGCAGTTGCCTAATGGCTAGAATAGAAAATGTAGACAATGTAGGTTTCTTTTTTTAATAAATCAAGCAAATATATCAATATTGATGCCTGCCATTGTTCTCAAGTTTTATGGACCCATTCTTTTTCCACCAGGTGCATTTTACTTCTCTTCTTCCTTGTATGGACTTTGATTTGGGGAAAGACTAGGGTTGTCCGGTTCTAATCCTCAGGATCGGGACCTGATCATGGCAATTTTCAGGGATCGGGTATTGGCTTTTTTTAAGTCGATTTCATCCCTTAATCTTCGACCTGCTGGACAGCAAGACTTCCAGAGTCCTTCAGCCTCGAGTCGGCAGCCTTCCCTACTTGCTCACAAGTCATGAAGCAGGCAGGGAAGACACCACCATGAGCCTCCCTGATGGAGCCATAGCATCTTCTCTACCTGCTCCAGGCCCTCCGAGCAGGTGGGACGATGTCATGGTAAAAGCCGAGGGCCCCCGAGTCCCTTTACTGATTGCGCCACCGCCTAGCGTGGGTCGTACTGTATTGGATAGGACCTCGGTATTGGTTGATACCGTAAACCACACGGCCTGGACCAGAGGCTTAGAAATGGCGATCAGGACATCCCTAGTAAAGACTAGTCAGTTACTGTATGTTAGGAAGTAAACTCAACAGGTCTGTGTAATGAGGCAAAGAGTAGAAACAGAAACTCTCCAGCGTCTCAGTTGCTTCGGTGCCACCTTGGTGCTTAGTGCCTAAACTTTTAAGTGTATATGCAGTGTAGAACTTCCAAAAGTACACAAATCACACAGTATGTCCTGCAGAGTAACAAAGTAATGTGGAAAAACAGGTTGAACAGTAACTGTTATAGGAGAGATTGTGATATTTAATATGCTTTGCTGTATCCTTAGAGCTCTGTATAGAAGACGCCCCAACCACATCTTATATTATATACAAATAAATACCTCTCTCCCACAAATGAAACCCTCAAATCCCACCGCTGCTGCCACCAGCTTTTACGGTACCATTCCTAAATAATTTATACTAGCATACATATTAATAGTGTGCCTATTCTATTGTGTTTAGTTAGAATTTATTTCCAGAACACGTCAAAAAACAGAAGGAAAAAAAAACAAAACAAAAGCAGGAAAAACAGATTTCAGTTTATCGGGTAATTTGTTGTAGGTTTTAATAACACAGAACGTCGTGTCTTTCTGGAAATAAACACGGCACTCTTTAAAATATGCAATCGCCATCATTTCAAGGCTCCTTAGAGGAAGATTAAACTGAAATAACGTATTGATTCCAGTCAGATTTGAGACCGACTTAGATAAACCCGTCTGCTTCACCTTGTGTTCTCACGACCATAAAACGCTTCCACTCGCCGCATCCTGAGTAATGAGAAATTCTGCAAGCTGGGGGGAGCCTTTGGTTTTGTAGGATTGCAAATATATTATAGTTACTGGTAGCTGGAATCTGAATATGATTAATGTGGGGGGGGACATTTACCTCTGTAGATCGTGCTGTGGACCCGTTGTGATGATGGCAATAACGATTTTATCGAAATCCATAGCATACAGGACTGCGTTATGTTCAGTAGCAATCAAATTAATTTATTTATTACGTATTTTACCAGGAAGGATACATTGAGATTTCTCTCATTTTCAAGTATATTCTGTGTACGGAGCAACTGGAACACTAATCACTGAGCTATCTGACCAGCTGAGCAAGACACAAAGGGCTCTATTCCATGGTTGGTGCTAATGTTGCGTCTCGATATGTAATCATTAACGCTAAGTTTAACGTCTGGCATCGATAGTCCATAGTTGACGCTAAACTGGGGTCAAAACCGTTTTGGGCATCGCAGCTTGCGCAAGCTTACTGTACTTTGCATCTCCTATACTTAACATGGGGGACCAATCAGCTTTTAGTGTCTTGACAAGTGAGGTGATACAAAGTGCTGTAGGGACGCGTAAGCCAAAATTTTAACACCTCCTAAAAAGCTGGTGCTTAATGATTCTGCAAATGCAAAATCATTTAACACACACTATAACCCTACCATTAAATCCCATACTCGCCTCTCATCCCATAGCGAAAAGAGTGGCCTGATCCGCCACTTTTTCTCGCCGGGAGCAGAGTGAGACTGGGAACAAATAGTTTGTCCGCAATCACTCTGCATGATCTCACGAGAGCGAGATCACGGCCTGGAAGCACAACCCTCCATGGAGACCTATGGACTCCAGGAGCTGATACTCGTGGCGACGTGGAAGCACTACTGCAGGTATCAGGGAGGTTAGCGCTGCGTTCCGGGGTGATGTGCTGAGATTGCGCCTTCCCCGGAATACAACGTTAACATGAAGACAGTAAGGGAAAATCAGCAAGCGCACATAATCCTGTTTACCGTCTCCATGTTGGCGTCAACTAGGGAATAGGGCTCAAAGTATTTAAAAGCTGGAGGAATGAGTCGACTGAGATCCTCTAGAATTAACCGTTTATTGAAAATTAACCTCCCTGGCGGTCTAATTTTTTCAAAACTTCGTGTCTAAAAGCGTCTCAATTTTTTTTTTAAAGGAAATGTGTTTTTGTACATAGTTAGCCTGTAATAATTAGGAATCACGCACTGAAATCCGTGCAATCAAGAGTCCTTGCTGGTAAAATCCTTTGTAAATAAATTAATTAATAAAAAAAAAATAGTAAATAATAAAAAAAAATAGTAATAGTAAAAATAGAGTCCGATAAAGTTTGAAACACGACATGATAATTTATTATCCCAAAAATAATTATCCAAAATAATGTAAATAAATGATATTCAATAAAATACAACAAAAACCACTGAAATCAGTCTGCAAGCAAGGGTGAAACGATGTATGGTCTATTTCTTATCCTGTACTGCCACCTAGTGGCCGTTCATAAACATTACACTGTATAATCCAAATGTAAAAAAGATTTATTTTATGCTGGCCCCGCCCCTCTGCACCATGTGACTCGCAGGGAGCCATCCAGGAAGCAGCTCGCTGCAGCGAGGGAGCCAGGAGAAGATATGTATCCAGCCCGAGTGTGGCTCGGGGTTACCGTTCGTGGTAGCGAAATTTAACCCCGAATCACACTCGGGAATACCGCCAGGGAGGTTAAAGCAGTAAAGTATTTTGCGAATCCAAAACAAAACATGTGTTTTTTTTTTTAGTAACCTGATACATGTTAGTTAACCCCTCCAATACCAAGTTATTTCCATAGATCCCCTGCAGGACCCAGTGGTTTTATGGAAAATCACTTTACATTACCTACACAGTAAATCTATACAGAGGTGTCCCTTTGTATGTAAGCCCTAGTAGACAGGTAGAGGGCCCTCTGCTGGCCAAAAAGCGCTACTACATGTACATTACAGTTTGGGGCCTGTGTTTCCGTGAAGGAAAAAGGATCTCAAAACTTTTCAGACAATTTCAACACATCGACTATGTATCATGTCCGCTCTAGTGAAACTTTAGGGGCGCCTTCTGGAGTCCATTGGTTTACATTTTACTTTGCAATAAATAAAATTGCAATAAATGATAAAAAACAAATTGCTTTGCATTGCTTCAGAATCAGACCGGATCGAGTATGCTAGAGATGTGGACACCTACAGGTGCTTTTGCATATCGAATATACTCGGCAATGGTATTGAAGAGGTTTCCTTTGTTTATGTAGCTCTAACATCGTTTATTGCTTTTAACGTTAAATTTACAAAAATTTATTTTTGAAGTCGAAAAATGGACATGTGATGTGCGCACAGGGCGCTGCATGTCATCCTCATAAAGGTAAAAATAAATAGACTTTAGAATTTGAAGCACTAGTTATACTTTACATACTTGTCAGTTGGGCTTTAAAAATAAAAAAAATAAGATAAATAAAGTACTGGCTGAATAATCACCCACTTGCTTTATTATTAAACATTTTAATTTTTTTATAAATAATATTTATTATTTTTTAATGAAAAACTACAGTAAAAAAAATGGCTTGTTTTACGGTTTTTATTTTTGGTGGATTGCTTTTTCGTGGATATCTTTTTTTTTAATGATAATTTAGTGACGCACATTGAGAATAAACTGACTTATTTTGCGGTTTTCAATTCAGCTCATGAGCCACATATTAATAAACGCGAATGATGCATTTTTTTTATTTACATAATTTGAGAACGCTAGATTGCATGTAATTCCGAGCAGAGCCTCCTACATATACCTCTCCATTTCAGACGTCAAAGCGTATTTGTGTTTTTATGCTTCCTCGCTTTTTTTTTTTTTTACCCGTTTATATATTAAAGACGTATAGAGTATGTGGGAGGTGATAAACAAGGGCGACAATAAAATTATCCTTAAGCTTTTATCCTACAACACAATCACATCCCAGGAGGAACCAAGACAGAAAAATGTGTTTCTAGTGCCACCATGTGGGCTGAGCTGCACATTGCAGTTGGGGGATTTTTGGTACAGTTTGTGCGCGTTTTCAGTAGTGTAGACAAGTTAGCTGATTTATTTCCGTTTGGAACTTTTTGTGTGTTTAATTAAAACCTGAAGTGAATCCTTTAGTAAAATAAAAGCTTGCAGGAATTAGATTTTTTTTTCTTTTGCTGTTTTATGGCTACCAAAATTGATTGAAGTCTATTGGACTCGTTTTGAGATATATCTAAACATATATCACCAGAGTATAGCAGAAGTAGTGATATCTTTTTTATTGGACTAACGTTACATATATATGTATAGTTTATTATTGCATAAGCCATTTGCACATCACAGCAATTCAAAGAGCTGCATCCCGGAGCACCTGTGCTACATTCCCCATATTAAGCAAGGAACTCTGGGTAGATATGCAAATGACATCTGTCTCACTTTTTTGCATCCTGGGTCTGCTTTCACATAGAACCCTTCAAATAACGCCATGTCATACTAGATGGCTTTATTTAGCACAGATCAGGTTTATGCATCTGGTCAAAGCCACTTCTGGACAGCGCTGTTTCAGGTTTACTGGACCCTCTTCAGCAGGAGCTAGGCATGACCAGTTACAGTGGATGCTTGGACCCATAGGGTAAATCAGTACTTATTTGGGTTGTGGTGGAGGGCAAAAAATGAGATTAAAAGCCTCCACACTGTAATTAATAAAGTTTATTATTGCAGAAGCAATTTGCACATCACAGCAATTCAAAGAACTGCATCCCAGAGCTCCTGTGCCACATTCCCCATATGCAGCACAGAACTCTGGGTAGGATATGCAAATGAAGTCCACAACTTCTCACTTTTTTGCATCTAGGCTCTGGAATAACACAGAACCCTCCTTGCCGGTGACATGTCATACTAGATGGCTTTTATTGTTAGCAAAGGTCAAGTTATGCAACCAGTCACACCACTCCTGTACAGCTGTTTCAGGTTTATTATGCCCTCATCAGCAGGAGATAGAATGTAAAGGTTTTTAAGTGAAATTTTTGATTCCCATTTTATCTTAAAGATGTTTTTTTTTTTTATTCTGTAACAGACTGTTTTATTATTTTTTATAGGACCTTTTTTAATTATTTTCATGCATTTTTATTGTTTTAAACCTATTTTTTAAAACAGCAGAGTTCCGTTTTTTTTTTTTATTTACCAGTTCGGTGATGTTCTGTGGCTACTTTTTACAGCAGCGTGTGACGGTCAGTTCGGCGAATCGTTGGCCGTCTTCGGCGGCGTTCAGTGATCTGTTCAGAAGTCGCACAGAAGAGTGCCGAACGAGACAGCGCCATAAGTTGGCTGGAATTTCGGTGCTCTCTGAATAACCCATTTAGTTATACACTTTTTGGGGGGTCTTGGATCCACCCTGCACAGACGGCCACTTTCCAGAGCAAAAAAAAGAGGGGTTTTTTTTCACAATTTTCAAAAAAAAAATAGTGGTTTGCTTAGTAGCTCAAAACAGTCAAAAATATGCTAAAGGTTCAGTGTGGGTGACAGAGCAAGGATAGTGAGGGTCAGGACAGCAGAAACAAGAATAGAAAAGGTTAGAAATCTGACCCTGGTGGACAGGTGGCTCCAAGGTCAGTGAGGCCTAAGGGGCAAAGCCTGTTGTGCCGAATTATTGTGCAAAAATTAGCCCAAAAAACATAATGAAGGCTCAAGCGGCTGCCGTGACAGATTGGTGTATGTTAAGGTAGGAGCGTATTTGTGTGGTATCAGAAACTACGACGAACGTGTTGCATGCTGAAATGCAACACAAATACCATCATATGAGGCCCCTCTTTGATGAGGCCTTAAGCGACTGCCTATTTGACCTAATTATAGAGCCGCCACTGCTAGTGGACCTTCTTATATCATAGTGACAACTTATGCTGCTGGTAATTATAAATAAATGACTCAATATTGCGTCCTGTGCAGGAGCCAAGCAAAGGAGCTTTAATTTACATGTCTCCATGGGCTGATGCAGTAAATGAGAAAATGGTGGAGATGCAAGAAAAATACTATTTTTGGTTAAAATATCTGAATTTGAATATTTTCAGTTATTCCTTTATTTTACTCTTTTGAGAAACTAGTAATTTCCTAGTAATCTCAGTGAAACGTATCACTGTCTTGCTTTGCAGCTACGAAGTGATGATGTGCTCAGGGGAGGGACATGCAGCCGGCGGATAAGGATTTTCGGCTTTGCATAAATGTTCAAAAACAAAATTTATGAGATTGTGGAGAGTAGAAAAACCAGCTCTAGCTTCAGTGAGTTTCTGTACAGGTCTCGAAAAGGTTGTAGCCCACCTGTGCAATGACATCAGTCAGGCCCCGCCCATGAGGAAACACTAAATACCAAGTGAGTGTTGAATATCTAACAGCAACCCCCAGCAACCGGCTTTGGCCTTCACTGGACCTCATAAGGGAGATGTATCCCGATGCCTCGCTGGCAGTGCTGGATCACCCACAAGGTGCCCTAGGCACCTGGCTAGGGCCAGTAGCACACTCTGGGGCTGGCCGTATGTTAGTGGGACATCCAATGGCATGGCACATTCAGCTAACATGATTTTCAAGTTAGGGGGACCTGAGGACCAGGGTTGGAAAACACTGGTCTAACTGGCTGTTGTGCCACGGTTTGCTGTTTCCCAACTCTAATCTTTCCATCACGGGAAAGTGCAAACCTCCACCAAACATCTAACCAGTTTTTCATACCATCAGGGCAAGTGAAGGCGTCTATGCATTTCCAAGACAAACCCTACCGTGGATGTGATCTGCAAAACAAATTCTGGATCTCTGATCCCATATAATACAAATAAGATCTCAGCTGCCCTTTAACCCCTTCACTGCTAAGGAAGTTTCCTACACGTCATGTATTTAACTTGTGATCATTATCTCCCTCTAGCTATTGAAGTGAAGAAATGCAGCTAATTACACTTGTTTGCTTTGCCCTGAAAGATAAACATCACCCGAGCTTGTAGGATGACTCACTAGAGCAAAGAAGAAAAAAAAATAACAAGGTATAACTTGTGTGGGTATCTTAGAAATGGATGGGGAAAATTAGTGGTTGAGGGCCTGTGGCTGAAAAATGGCTTAGCAGTGAAGGGGTTAAAAAACATACAATACGGATGACATAAACAACCCACTTTCAAACAAGCTAGTCTGCTTCTTTTATCATTATTTAAAACGTATCATTGTTTGTAGGACAACATGTTTTCAGCCAGAAACCATTGCAATTATTGTGCATCTCCCGTGTATATCTGTCCAGCCGGAGCATCTTAAAGAGCCCTTATAATCAATAGAATGCACATTAGAGTATTATTATTATTTTTTATTTGAATTGATTGCTGATTGCCAAGAACGACCGCAGCAAAATATGCCGGCCTATAGTATATTATTTTCAGATGTGATTGCCGTCCGCCGTATCAGCACTTAAAGCATAATGGACTCGCTTGTACGAAATACTCTACATCAGCCATTAGGGCTTGTTTGTGTTTCCAGTAGAAAGCTAAAGATCGTTCAGTGTTGATTTTCTCGACGTTGCTGCCTCTGAAAACATGTTATTACTAGGGACGGTCCACCCCCTCCACCCCCCCCTCCTTTTTACGTTTTACTTTCTTCCTAACTGTATCAAGAACAACTGTGCTGCTGTTCATTTTATTTATGACCCGCGCTGCACCTCTCTGTACGCGGAAAACTCAAAAAGAATATCCATTACCCGACAAGGCGGCGATCTTTAAGATTCATAGCTTTTCACGCTTTAATTCTGAGCTGTATTTCTAATGTTCTGCTTCTTTCCTACGTCTCAGGTGCCTCAGTGAACGCTAATGGTTCTGGCTTCGTTCGCGGATGCTACACTGTATCACAGTTATAGATAAAGGCTCCGTCTTGGTGCTTATTGTCTCGGGTCACAAAAAAAACCTCTAATGGGGTTGTTACTAGAGGTGTGCACAGCTGGAAATTTTGTTTTGTTAAGTTTGAAAATAATTTCGTCCGAAACGCAATACTGATTCGTTTTTGTAACTTTGTTTTGTAATTTTGTTTCATAATTTTGATTCGTAATTTTGATTTGATTCGAATTTTAGGATTACGGAAAGAAAAGCATTAAATCAAAACAGATCCAGCACCACAGCCAATTGTCAGGGATGGGGTGCTTTGTGAAATGGTAAAACGAAACTGCTTCGTTTTCAGAATTTCGTTTGTAGTTTGGGATCGATTCGAAGTTTAGGATCACTTTAAAAAAATAAATAAATTAAATCCTTCTCAATTACTGTTAGATTAGGGTTAAACATGAGGGTTAAAAGGCAAGCTAGGGTTATATTACCGTTTTCCTGCAGTGTGCATAGAGGAATCATTCAATCAATGGTTCTCTTGTGAAACAGTATAACGAATCAATTTCGTTATATACTGTTTCATATTGTTTTCATTTCAATTCAGATGAAACTAATTTGTTATATCGGATATTCTTCCGAAATAAGAATTAACAAATTTATGAATGAATTGAGATTCATTACGAAACGAATGCACACCTCTAGTTGTTACTCCATAAATTTGAGAACTATGTTTCTCATGATGCTCCTACAGTTGTAAGTCTTCTGTGGGGGCCAAGGATTTAGCCATCACTGCCTCTACTGGACCAATGGTGGTCTATGATGGAAATGATTTAAAGGGCCAGTTCCACCATAAAATCAAATGTCCTTATTGTGTTTATTTGATGTTGCTGATATCTTACACGTGTTTGTTTTTCTCTTGTATGTTTAGTTAAGTAATATTTTCCTCTATATGTGTCACTGGGCGCATCCATTGTGTGATATTTTCCTCTATATGTGTCACTGGGCGCATCCATTGTGTGATATTTTCCTCTATATGTGTCACTGGGCGCATCCATTGTGTGATATTTTCCTCTATATGTGTCACTGGCGCATCCATTGTGTGATATTTTCCTCTATATGTGTCACTGGGTGCATCCATTGTGTGATATTTTCCTCTATATGTGTCACTGGTGCATCCATTGTGTGATATTTTCCTCTATATGTGTCACTGGGCGCATCCATTGTGTGATATTTTCCTCTATATGTGTCACTGGGCGCATCCATTGTGTGATATTTTCCTCTATGTGTCACTGGGCGCATCCATTGTGTGATATTTTCCTCTATATGTGTCACTGGGGCATCCATTGTGTGATATTTTCCTCTATATGTGTCACTGGGTGCATCCATTGTGTGATATTTTCCTCTATATGTGTCACTGGGCGCATCCATTGTGTGATATTTTCCTCTATATGTGTCACTGGGCGCATCCATTGTGTGATATTTCCGCTATATGTGTCACTGGGCGCATCCATTGTGTGATATTTTCCTCTTTATGTGTCACTGGGTGCATCCATTGTGTGTTATTTTGTGTTTTAAACGGCCCCCCAGAGTATCTTTCCATCACTTGCTCCTCACTGTGTGTCATTGGGCATAGTATGGAGACTTTAGGCAAGAGCTGCAAAAAACCGAGTCACGTGGATTGCATTGTGTGGGATTGTGCAAATGACATCACCAGGGTGTGGTATCCAGTGTTGGAAGCCCACTATCATATCTCGTTCAGCTGCCATCTCTTATCTCGGGGAGACTAGACAACACAATGCACCCCTACAGCCTTGTCTAAACATTCCACCCTCCACCCCATCTTCACTACTGTTTTATCCTATACCACAACTGTAAAGTGAAACTTGTCCTAAGAGTTTGGTAAATGTTGCCAGACAGATAACATTGTTATTTGTCTTGATAAAAGTCCCTGCAAGGAGTGAATCGCTGATTAATATTTAAATAAATATTTTTTTTATTTTTGCTGAGACCTGTGTTGCGGGGCAACGTAGTTATTTAATTTTTATATATAAATATATATATATATATATATATATAGCATGTGAGGGATCCTGCACTCATGAACGAAGCAACAATGCCCGGTGCCCATCCGGCTCAAGTAGACACCATATACACAAGGTATGGACGGCACTCACGGTCTTTCCACAATTTCTTGAATTTATTAGTAAAAGATCGACGTTTCAGTCCACTAACCGTGGACTTTCATCAGGACATACAAAAACAGTATATAACAAACATTTATATAGAAAACAACATACTCACCACTAAGAAGTGACACTCCATGCCGAGCGAACGCCGTCTCCTCAGAGTGACGTCAGAGCGCCGGCTCAAACCCCGTGACCCAACCAACACCATGGCAACCCAACGCTATCTTGTAGCACCAGCTTCATAGAGACAGAACAAAAAAAACACAGGTACTTATTAATACGACAACCTCAATGTATACATCGCTAAATCATACCTCAGCTCTAAATTCAGAAGCAAAGCGCAAATAAGTAGTATATGACTGGTTGCATAAAAGAGAAAAAAGGAGAACTACTCATTAACAGGGTTATCCAAAGAGATCCGAATTGCTTGAGAAAGGTAACCGAACGCTGAAAATCAGCGTTCGGTTACCTTTCCTGGCCATTCGGCTATCCAGAGAGCAGGCAATTCGCCAAATACTGGCGAATTGCCTGCACATACGGTGCCTGTTCGGTGCCTGTTCGAGGGCAGTGAAATCCCCATGAAAAAGCAATGCTTCGGCTATTCAGAGAACACAAACCAGCAGTGAAAGGTTCCCCTAATGCCCTGCCATTCGGTGGTTTAATTCGGCAAATTTATTCAGGAGAATCCCATAGACTGCAATGTTAAAAATATTCCCGTTTTAATTCAATATCTAATAAACCGTTCATTCTAAAATTCTGCAGCAAAAAGTCTCTTTATTTATAGATTTTTTAGGATACTTTAAGCATTTTTCTGATTTTTTTTTTTTTATTAAAAGTCCGATTTTTTTTTGATTTTTTTTTCAGTTTACTTATTTTTTCTGTAACAGCCCTCTTTATTATCATTCCCTGGACCTCCTGTGAAAATTTCAGACATTTTCGCTCAGTAGTTTCTTTGCAAACAGCGTTTCTTTTTCCCAGATTCATACAAATGGTTTTTCTAATTTATTCACTGCCTCCTCTACGTCACAGCTGCTTCGGCTCTGTGTGATTCGGCTCATGTTCGGCTCCTGTTCCTCTTTTTCGAAGGTTAATCCAGATGTTTTTGCTTGTTTTCAGCGTGCATTCGGTTAGTTTTCGGTGGGTTTACGGCAGCTTTTCCCTGCAATTCGGGGACCCTGTGCTGTTTGCTGAATACACCGCAGGGTCACCGAAATGCAATCGGCAAAAGGAACCGAATTGAAGAGAACGAAAAGTCACCGAACGTGCGGTGACTTTTCGAATCTCTTTGGATAACCCTGCAAGAATAAAAACAAAAGCTCGCGCGCAGGAACTATATCGAACAGGGGAAACAAAAAATCCCCCCCTCAAAATCAGAGTCTAAAGACCAGCCTAAGAGCTAAATAGATGCACCTAACTATTACGTGGTACAACTGAAGGGTGCAGCCCCCCGAGACAGCAAGGGACACACTCCTATCAAATCTCATTATTGCAATTATCAAGCTAACTCACGAAAAAGATCCCAGTGAACAAGATCCCAATAACAAATACCTATCCCTGTACACTTCTCCATAGCCTAATAACAACTAGCTCGCATTATAACCTTGACATTATATAATCAACAGGGCGGACAGTCCAAACTGTGAAGACTCGTCTCAAAATTACACCTGAAAAGCAAGAGCGATATTAAATGGAATTGTACAAGGAATGGTTGATAGGACAGTCTCTCATTGAGGCCCAGAGGGAACAGTGTATTCAATTCTCTGATCCAGTAAACCTCCCTTCTCAGTAACATATTACTCCAGTCACCCCCTCTTCTTGGGGACGGTACGTGATCGATCGCAATGAACTTCATCATGGGTACTTGATGACCTTTCTCCAAGAAGTGTCGGGCTATAGGCTTGTCGCTAGACCCAGTGCCGTCCATACCTTGTGTATATGGTGTCTATATATATATATATATATATATATATATAAAACAAAACCAGGGAGAGAGCACTCCAGTCAACACATTCAAAAACCAACAACAGCTTCATGCATGGGTACATTATACAAGATTTTACCACATGTTGAAAAATTCTAAAATCTGAGCTTTGTTGAATGAAATGGTGGAAATTTAGTTTGCAATCTACGACCGTTCATTGCAAACTAAATTTCCACCATTTCATTCAAACATAACATAAACATAACAAGGTTTACAGACCTAAGCTCTGTTGGAAATGGAAATTTAGTTCACAATAGATGACCATAAATTGCTTAAGCCTGTCAGCAACGCCAATGTATCCCACCTTTTGACAGGTCCTATCCTTCTCATCTAATGACTGCTCAACTCACATACCTGGACTAAATCCTTTCTGGAGCTCCCTGCAGGAGGATAGGACCTGCCAAAAGGTGGGATACATTGGCGATGTTGACAGATTTAATCAAATTATGGCCATATACTGTGAACTAAATTTCCATAATTTTCCAACAGAGCTTAGGGCAATAAACCTTCTAGAAAGTATTGAATGGGTTAAGAAGTGCTTTAATCCTAAAAGGGGTAAGAGTTGTTGGACGCTTTGAAGGGTTAAAATTTGGTAAAATCTTTAAATGTTTAAATATATAAGCTGCTGTTGAAGTCTTTGAGTGTGTTGGCTGGAGTGTTCTCTTCCTGGATTGTTGTATTACATTGTCTTGAGAAGCACCCATGTGCTCAGTAAAGGGGAGTGCTGCCCTCCTTGTGTAATATATATATATTGTGAATCACACCAGTTAGTTATCTAAAAATATATATATATATTTTTTCACTTATTTGTTTCAGAGGAAATATTAAAGACCCACATCGCTCACTGGTGGTCTCCGGATGGCGCCAGACTCGCATACCTTACAATAAACGATTCCAAAGTACCCACAATGGAGATCCCTACCTACACCGGATCGATGTATCCCACAATGAAAATATACCGTTATCCCAAGGTAAGTAATAATGTCCATTAAAGGATACAACATAAAGGTACGGCGAAGATGTTCACCAAGGAGCCTGCTAATGAGAGTAACTGTTTTACCAAACCTCTACTGGGCTTATACAATGATCTGGATATGGAGCTGTGAATATTAGGTCAAGAGTAGACCAAGCCAAATAAATAAATCGAGCTGATTGGCAGATGCTTCTGGTTTAATTCTCTTGGAATATATTTTAGAGCCTAGGCAAAATCCCACAATTTCTCATTTACTGAACAACACTGTCTAACCTGGAATCATTAACCCCTTAATGCCGAGGGTACATAGGCAGGTTGGCGTGCTTAAACACCACAGGGTGGCATAGCACGCCACATGTTTCCTGGCAATCCTACAGCCCACCTCCCTTCTTAAACTTGGGCCATCCCTCTGCAGCCAATGACATTGATTGGCCTCAAGGAAGGGAGGCGGGCTCTAGGAGTTGACAGAAAGCTGCGGAGTGTGCTAGGCCTGCTTCCCGCCAGGACAACATAGTCCTATAAGGGGTTTTATGTCACAGAGATACAATGTTACCATTGATAGTCAGGAGACCCGCACTGGTTCATACTGCATCCTAATCAACTCTAGTTTAACCTGTCCAATGTTTAAGCATTGTCTTTCCCCTCCTGCTTCCATAATACACTTTTGGCTGTTTGACATGTGTTTTATAATATAATCTGTGTAATTAACCCATTCACTGCCAAGTTGTTTTCCAGAAAATCAAGGCCAGTACCCAATGGATTTTTAGAAAACAACTTTCCATTGCAGTGTAAAAATTAAAATACCCATCATAAAATACATTTTAGAGACAGTAATCTTATTTGACAGGCAATGGGCTCCCCCTGCTGGCCATAAAGGGCTACTACATGTATAACAATACAGCTAGAGCTCCGTCTCTCATTAAAAGTAAAAACTGATCTCCAAGCTGTCCATACAGCTTCAGCACCTTGGATGACGTGCCCAAGGTGCTGGAAATTTGCCAGCATATTCCAGAGCCCATTTTCAAGAAAATTTATTTTGCAATAAATGAAAGTTTTCTGCATTGCTCCACAATATGACCTGACTGAGTTTACTTCATGTTGGGCTCCTGCATGAGCTTTTTAACATGGGGTATACTCAACCATAGAAGTGAAGAGGTTAATTATGTAAACAAGGTGGATTTATGACTCGCATAAATACATTAATACAATATATAATAAAATCTGTGTCTTTTTTATGGGTAAAACATTTCCCTTAAAGCAATCTTTTAGGGGTAAAACATTTCCCTCAATGCACTTTCATTGAAAAGCACCATTCATTTTTGTGTTTTGGGTTTTTCTTTCTCATGCTGTATTTGTCATCATTTCTTTACCCAAATCATCAGGATTCTGTTTATAATCAATAATTAGGTTGAAACACACAAAGGGTCCCCTTAATACCAGCTTACTAAGAGAGCAATATGTGTAAGAGCTGCTGAAAAAACACATTCAGTATTCGGGTGATGAAATTCTTGGTAATGGGATCTGTATTCCCCGCCAGCATTTTTAATCTGGTAATGTTAGGAATTAATCACACCAGACCCTGTATGCATATGGAAATGTTGGGAGGCTGTAGCTATAGGGCTGGCCAGCAGATGGCGATACATCATCTGTACATTTCCACTATGTGACTCTGGGCACTTTGCTCTGAAACGGGTCACGGTGCCTAATGTTTTTCTCTTTGTTGAGAAACAAATAAATCGGGAATTTTAAGGACGATTAGTTATCCTTACCTTATCCATAATCAGAACAGAATAACAAATAGGTTCAGCTCAATAATTTGTTATGCTATGGTTTTATCACTTGTGCTTCTCAAGGAATGTATCATGTAAAAGTATTTAATGGAGATGCTTCAGCTTTCAAGACATGTCAAATGGACAGGTGAACAGGTCATGTCGAGCAAAAGCCGATGATTCCTTGTCATCAAAGATAAGGAGTTGATTCTATTGAAGTACTGTGCAGCATTTTTGTTCCCACTGGAGCCTTCATCAAGCATGCTTGACAAAGTCTCCAGTGGGAACCGAAACGTTGCTACGTATTCCAATATAGTCAACACCTTATCCTTAATATCATGGAGTGACTGGCTTTTCTTTCTTCTGTTGAATATTACCACTGGCCCGGCTGCCTGAATTGCCTGGGACCCATAGGTTAACCCTTTGCGGGTCTGTATGAAAGTGTGTTGTATCAATTTGTTCCACTGGTGGGCAGGTCATGTCGTCCATGTGTCTGATCAGTGTATATCTAAACAGCTCCTATATGTGTAGCTTTCTGCTGGTAGACATTTGCGAGAAGGATAGAAGAAATGATACAGAGATACAATCAAGGCCTCCCTGAAGTCACTTGATGTTGACATAGACAACTGGGAATCGTTGGCTTACATACTGCCATACTGCCTGGTGTGGCCTCCTTCACATGGGCTGTCAAGCTTTCAAAGCCAAGCGCACTTCTGAAGCAGAACTCAAGGGTGCATTGAGCAAGTCCAAAGAAAGATGGCCCAACACATGTTTGCTCAATATAAACATGTGTTGGGCCATCTTTCAATTTCGTGCCCAAATTGTCTTGACTGGTGAAATTCAGATGTGCTGCATTCAGTTCTCACATGTATAATGGATGTCAAGGTTGTCATCAATTACCATGGATGTACAACAATGGAGATACATCAGCTGTGAAGAAGAGAACCATGATGGGGTGTTCTAGTTCTATTAAAATTGTGTGTTTTATTACACTCATCCCTTAAGAGATTTCAAACAGCTGACAAAGAACACTTGCATTTTACAAATTAGCGCTGGAGGCGGGGCCAAGGAACACAGAGAATCACAGATTTTATTTATTTATTTTATGATGACTCGTTTCATGCAACATTTGTTTATTATAGTTTAGAGCAGGTTTGTCAAACTCCTGCCCCCCTGATGCTTCTGAGCTACAACTTCCACAATTCTGGGAATTGTGGGCATCAACATCTGGGGGGCCATGGGTTTGACAGCCCTGGTTTAGAGGCTTCTCTATGGGAGTCTTACTGCTTGGCTGCTCTGTCATGTCATCCGATAACCCTTTGCATAACCAAGACGACTTCATTTGTGTTAAATAGAAGTGTCAAACTACATTCCCTGTACATTGATACTTCCTCAAAGAGCTCCTGTACTCTGCAGCCTCCAAAGGATCATAGTTGATAGATGTTAAGAAATAGAAGCAGACGGGGATGCAAGTGCATCTTATTTATCTCAAGACTTGAATATCAAGCAACCGACGCGTTTGTCCTAAATCTTTCCTTAACTTTCCTGACACTTGTCCTCAACTCGCCTCGTGAATCAGGCTTGCAAACCAAAGCGCTCTGTTGGATTGATGTTCGGAACGCTGGTCTCCAAGTACTTATGTATCAAGGTGGTGTGTCAACGAGACATCCCTGCAGTACCGTCAACCAGCGAGGACAGCTGGGGAGCCTCAGCGTGACAAAGACCTTACCAAGAAGCTAAATGTATCAGTTTGGATGTTTCTGACTCGTCGCTCGCATTCCTTTATGCTTTCCGAAAGTAGGTCGCGGCTTATCATTTGCATTAGCTATAAACAAGATGAAACAAAGTCTGAGAAGGAGACGTCGGAGAGGGTAAAACTTGTTGTCCCGCCTCTTCTCAAGTCATTAGGCGGCCATCAATAATGTAAACGTCGAGGCCTGTTACCCAAAGAAATATAAAAGTGTCTCTAGTTGTTTTTCAATGTGTCGTCGGAGTTATATTTATACACCAGCTGATACAATGTTTTCTTGTTGGTTTGAAGGCAAATTTATTTTTGGATGATGATAAAAGGAAGCATTTTTTCTTCTTTTTCTTTTTCAGGCTGGCTTTGAAAATCCCGTAGTCACTTTGCATGTCGTTAACGTGAACGGTCCCCCGCACCTCGTGGAGATGATACCGCCCGACGATCAAAGAATGAGGTAGAGTGCGTAGGACAGCCCTGAGCTTCACAGGGAATACATACAGCATTCATATTATGTGATACATCAAAGCTACGTCTCCCATGAAATAATGATGTTATATTCTGAAATATTGAGGATACTTAACCCCTTCATTACCTTGATTGTGTATACCCGATCAGTGGTAGCAGACACAGCAGCCTGGGATCGTGTTAACATGTTCTGGGGCTGTGCTGTATCATTGCAAATTAAATTAGTTTGTTACAAGGGAAATTTGTTTGCTTTTAGGATCCAGAAGGTGCCCCCAAAGTTTTAGCCCGATAAGCATGATGCCAAGGTCCTAAAACTGTTTAAAATCAGCTGGAGAATGTCCTGACATATCGGACTTTCCCCAGCCAATGCACAGAGCCAGGAGCTGCAGTTCTACCTGCAGTAACTCCTCCTTGCCAGCGGATGGAGATATCTGACTGCCAAATAGATTATTTCAGTAAGGAATACATTGTGAATATTCCCAAATATTTCTTACTGTACAATTAATTTAAAATGATTATTTAAAAAAAAACAAACACTGGTTCTTGATAGTGGATTTTTGGAAAAGCACTTGGTGGTGAAGGGGTTAAAAAAAATCAAAATTTAAATAAAATTTAGAAGTGTGCTTTTTCACTAACAGAGTTTCATTACAAAGTAGCACTCCAGCCTTTCAAGGACAAAGCCTTCAGTTCATTAACCCCTTCGCTGCCAAGGGATTTTCTAGAAACCACTTTCAGGAAACAGTGGGTTTTTTGAAAAGTCATTATTAGCTAACTATACAGTAAGAAATATTTGGGAATATTCCCAGTGTATTCCTTACTGTAATAACCTATTTGGCAGGGAGATGATGCCATCTGCTGGCCAAAAGGAGTTGCTGCAGTTCAGGTCAACGTTTGCATTATCAGTTGAGGAGATGTCATGCAGACACATTCCCATCTGGTTTTAAAAAGTGTTAACACCTTAGGTATCATGTCTGTAAAAATACCCCTTTGTCGATGCCCCTGCGAGAATGCCTCTGTATGAATGCTCCTATGAGATTGCCCCTGTGACTATAGCCCTGTAAAAATGCCCCTGTATGGACCGTGTTGATTTGAACGTTCCCCCTGAATGCAATCAATAATTTTTACGTCTAAGTATAAGCAGTATACGTTTTTTTTCCTTCAGCTCACTTTAAGCCTGTAAAAAATAAATGCTGGATATCTGTGGGTTTGTACATATCTGTTCGCCAATTTCTCTGCAAAATAAAACATTTAACCACAAAAGAGTTTTCTCCAGAGAAGCGAGGGAAGAAAGACAGATTAACATTACATCTGTGGCGGCGCGCTCCCTCTGAGCTACGTCCTGACCTATATTACATCGTGCCGCTTCTTTTTATAATACGTTATTTATTTCCTCTGTTTTCTATAATTCTCTTGAATTGAGGAAAACGCCGCCCGGCCCTGCCCGCACCCTCGCCCCCCCCCCCAGTGAGTCGTAGCAAAAACTTTAAACCGAAGCAGCGAATTTCAATTACGAAATCAATTCTTCGTGTCTGTCGGACGCTGCACCTATATGTTCATTATGCTAAAAAGCGGGTCACCGAGGGTCTCAATCAATGCCAATGCACGTATGTTCATTAAAGCGTAAAGATTTCTCTCGCCCTTTTCCGTAAGTGGAGAAGGGAAACTAATCAAGCCGCCTTGAAATCTGTGGAGATTAGTCCGTCTGATGGAGCGAAACCTCCAGGACAAGTCAACTAGGAACACTTTGAACTGCGTCCAATGGGATCAACGCCATAGCGCTGCGCAAGCATGGAGGCCATACGCCAGTAATGTGCCTGTCGGAGAATGTGTGGGTAAAGCAAGACATTCACATATAATGCATTTTATTTATGTCAAAAATTTATTTAAATAAACATGGACTATGGAAAACCATAAAAAAAAACCTTGTAGGGAATAATGAGGGTTGATATTTCACAAACCATACCACTTATATATGCAAGGAAAGTCACCCCCCCCCCAATAAAAGGGGGTAACCCCATAGGGTTTATTCAAAGAGAGCCAAAATTGCACCCAACAGTGAATTTCCCCGTACGGTGCAATTTCGTGGCCATTCGGCTATTTAAATGATGGCAGTTTGCCAAATATTTGGCAAAATCCGGTGCCTGTTTGGCGGCAGTGAAATCCCCATAGAGAAGCAATGGTTAATCTATTCAGAGACACCGAACAGCAGAGAAATATCAGAGAAATGCCCTGATGTTTGGTGTTTTCATTCGACAGGTTTAATCAGGCGAATCCCAAAGGTTTCAATGTAAAAAATATTCCCTGGTTTTATTCAATATCTATTAAACCGTTTATTATTTTAATTTGTAGCAAAAAGTGTTTTTTTTATTTATTTTAAGATTTTTTTTAGGAATTTTTTTGGCCGAAATTTTTCCTGATTTCTTTTTTTTTTTTAAATAGAGGTATTTTTTTTCTGTAGCAGATCTTTTTATTATCATTCATAGGACCTTATATATTAATTCCCCATTAGTTGTCAGTCTGCCCCTGATGGTCATTTAGACTTTTCACTTTGGGTAAAGCCATTTCCTGGTGTCGTAGGCGGGTGCCGGGCAAAATCCCTTCAGCCAGGTTCCCTAATGCCAACATCCCAAAGGCCAACTTCCAGACAGAACAAGTGCCCTACATGGCCAACTTCCTGACATCTAAAATCCCAATGGCTAACCCTAATACTAACACCCTATCCCTTACAGAGTTGGGTTAGGGCTAGGTTTAGGAGGGTTAGGGCTAGGTTTAGGGGGGTTATGTCTAGGGCTACATCTAGTGGGGTTAGGGTTAGGGCTAGGTTTAGTGGGGTTAGGGCTAGGTTTAGGGGGATTAGGGTTAGGTTTAGGGGGGTTAGGGTTAGGGCTAGGTTTAGGAGGGTTAGGGCTAGGTTTAGGGGGCTAGGGCTAGGTTTAGGTGTGTTAGGTTTAGGGGCTTAGGGTTAGGGCTAGGTTTAGGGAGGTTAGGTTTAGGGGGTTAAGGTTAGGTTTAGGGGGTTAGGGCTAGGTTTAGGGGGTTAGGGCTAGGTTTAGGGGGTTAGTGGTAGGGCTAGGTTTAGGGGGTATGGGGAAGGGCTAGGTTTAGAGTGGTTAGGGCTAGGTTTAGGGGAGTTAGGGCTAGGTTTAGGGGGCTAGGGTTAGGTTAAGGGGGTTAGGGTTAGGTTAAGGGGGTTAGGGCTAAGGCCAGGGGTGAATTGACAAGTAATGGGGCCCCCGGGCAATAGGAGGTCATGGGGCCCCCCTTGTTCCGCACCCACAGGAGGCCACACCCATAAAAAACAATCCCTACAACGTAACACCCACATGTACATTATTGTGCTAAAGAATTTATTTCTGAACTCCTAAAAATAACCTTTTTGAAAATCCATTTGGACCCAGCAGTGAATTGTGCCCCCCCTCCATACTTACAGATGGCCACCGCACTGCTGCAGCAGCCATCACCCACTCATTGCAGCTAAGGCTGCGCCACAGCACATAGTCCCACAGTCATAGCACAGCACAAACTCCCTGTGGAAAATGTGGGAAACTGACCATCACTTTAAAAGATACTGTACAATCCTGACACACTGCACATTACAGAGCTCCACAGAAATAAACCTCACTGTAATGTGCAGTGTGTATGAGCGTATCACAGAATTCACAGCAATAAAACCCACAGTAATGTGCAGTGTGTACGAGAGTATCACAGTGCTCCACAGCAATAAAACTCACAGTAATGTGCAGTGTATGAGCATATCACAGAGCTCCACAGCAATAAAACTCACATTAATGTGCAGTGTGTATGAGCGAATCAGAATCCACAGCAATAAAACCCACAGTAATGTGCAGCTCACACATATATTGCCCCCAGCAGCTCACACATCGATATATATTGCCCCCAGCAGCTCAAACAGGGATATATATTGCCCCCAGCAGCTCACATATGGATATATATTGCACCCAGCAGCTCACACATGGATATATATTGCCCCCAGCAGCTCAAACATGGATATATTGCCCCCAACAGCTCACTCATGGATATATATTGCCCCCAGCAGATCAATCATGGGTATATATTGCCCCCAGCAGATCACACATGGGTATATATTGCCCCCAGCAGATATATATTGTCCCCAGCAGATCACTCATGGATATATATTGCCCCCATCAGATATATATTGCCCAAGCAGATCACTCATGGATATATATTGCCCCCAGCAGATCACTCATGGATATATATTGCCCCATCAGATATATATTGCCCCCAGCAGATCACTCATGGATATATATTGCCCCTTCAGCTATATATTGCCCCCAGCAGATCACTCATGGATATATATTGCCCCATCAGATATATATTGCCCCATCAGACATATATTGCCCCCATCAGATATATATTGCCCCCAGCAGATCACTCATGGATATATATATATATTGCCCCCATCAGATATATATTGCCCCCAGCATATATATATTGCCCCGCCCCCGGGTTCTCACCGGCTCTGTCTGAGGGCCTGCAGGTCAATAGGGGCCCGGTTTGGGGTGATACTGTGGGCCCCCGCCGGTTTCCTCTGAGGATCGTATGGAGAAATTAAAATGCAGCCAGCGGCACACTTGGAAAACACCACGGTGGCGCCTGCAGCGTGCCTGCAACCCAGTCAACTGGAGCAGGCATGTTGCACTGGCACCGCCCCTCACGTGACACGTCACGTGAGGGGGCGGCATAGGTGTCACTGCGGCGTTTTCCGAGTGCGCCGCTGGCTGCATTTTAATTTCTCCCTACGATCATCGGAGGAAACTGGCGGGGGCCCACAGTGTCACCCCCAAACAGTGCCCAATGGGTCAGTCCGCCCCTGGTTAGGGCTAGATTTAGGGGGGGTTAAGGCTAGGTTTAGGGGGTTAGGGTTAGGTTAAGGGGGTTAGGGTTATGGCTAGGTTTAGGGGGGTTAGGGTTAGGGCTAGGTTTAGGGGGTTAGAGTTAGGGCTAGGTTTAGGGTGGTTAGGGCTAGGTTTAGGGGGTTAGGGTTAGGTTAAGGGGGTTAGGGTTAGGTTAGGGGGGTTAGGGTTAGGGCTAGGTTTAGGGGGTTAGGGTTAGGTTAAGGGGGTTAGGGTTATGGCTAGGTTTAGGGGGTTAGGGTTAGGGCTAGGTTTAGGGGGTTAGGGAGTAGGGTTAGTGTTAGCCGCTGGGATTTTGGATGTCTGGAAGATGGCCGTCAGGGAGTTGTCTGTGTAGGGAGGTTGTCTGTGTAGGGAAGTTGGCCGTCGGCATTTTGGCATTAGGGAACCTGGTTGTAGGGATTTCGACCCAAACCCGTCGTAGGCTTCTCTGAATTAATACCCTTTAGCTTCTTGCACACATGCCTCTCGTAGGTTGTCTGTGTCATGCAAAACAACGTCAGTCAGAAAAGTGGCTGCAAAGGGTTAAGGCCTTATTAAAAGCCATTCAAGCTAGCTTTATAATTAGCTGCCTCTTATAATTGAGATTAAGTTATGGTGTTTTTCACAACTTAGAAGATAATTGTTTAAAATGTGAAGTATTCTGCACATTGTGTGATCTGTCATGGATTAACGTTTCTCTGTGTGAATCTTTCTGACTTTAAACCAATTAATTTGTCCAAATGCTAATCAGTGATTCCTCCGCTTCTCACCACATACATATATATTATGTGCAGTGATGAGGTTTTGATGTGGATGTGGGTGCGTTTTGACGGCGCACCAGCCTGGTCCCAAATCCCTCGATGATGGAGTGGTCCTATTGATACAATGAGTCAGCAAGTGAAGACGGAAGGGCACTCAGTCTTCCAACATTGAGAGATGTATTGGAAAATCGGCAGGCTTGAGAAAGGCCCATGTAGGAAAACGTTGTCAATTTTGCCACTATATCTGCCAGTTTTGGAAGACAGCACACCATCCTTAAGACATTGAAAGCATCTGCACCAAGCCCCAGAGAAGCCAACTGCCACAAGCAAAGAAGGAACAGCCACTCTGTTATACAACATTGGCAGAGTTATTGGAAAAATTGGCAGACTTGAGAAAGGCCTAGGTAGGGCAGAAATGTTGACAATATTTCCAATAAATCTGCCAATGTAGGAAGTCTGAGAACCTGATCCTTCTCTGCTTGTGGGAGTTGCTCTCTTCAGGACTCGTGCATCTGTTTTCTGTGCCATAAGGGTGGTGGCTGTTCGTGCTACAATGAGTCAGTCATCAGAACCCCATGTTTACAATATAATATCCATCATCTTGCACTTTTCAGTATGTAAGTATATAGAGACAAAGAGCAGGAATAGCAAGGGGACCTACCCCTTTCTCATTCTCGTTTATGGTGAGATGATGTCCTCGGAAAACCTGACCTTCTTGGAGGTCTCCACAGATTTCCTTACTTAGGCATGAATGAACGGACTGTTGGTAATACCAATCCCATGCAAGGTCTCTCTTGGCCCTGTCCACTGTAAACTGAGCTGATTAAAGAAACCCAGCAAGAACTGTTGAAGACACATTTTTGATGAGTAATGATATGGGCTATTGGTACCCTCATCCCATTCAATGTCTATCTTGGCCCTGTCCACCAAACTGTTTAAAGCAACCATCTTGAATTTCATAAGACACATTTCTGATGAGCAGTGATCATTTCCTAGGTTTCCTTTCCTTTTATTCGAATTCAGTAGGAGGTGGAAATATACTGACAGTGATTCAGTACCTATACGTTGTAATAAATTATATGATTTAATTCTGTTCATCATTTTGCCGCTGTGCTGCCTTAAGTGATCCACAAAGCCTGGAGAGCTTTATTATTTAACATGATACACCAACAAACAATACACCATACAAGCATGCAATTCATCAAAGCAGACCATTATTTACGTAGATAAATAGGTTCCACTGCTTCCAGTTGCCGGCATTTAGTATTTGCGAAATGCAGCACATTTATCTTGGAATCAAGAGATGTCACTTTGCTTTGGAGTATCTGACTCAATCTTGTACATGATGTTTGTTCCCGGTCTACGATGATCAATCAGGGCTGACCCATGTACAAACTTATTAAACAAAGCTAATCAACTCTCCTCTTCAGAGTTATGTTGTTATAGTTTCTTCCAGGAAATAAGTGTGAAATAGTCGGCGATTTCCCAGAACTATCTTCCATTTTTTTCTATCCGCTTTTTCCCCAAATGGGCCAAGAACATAAAACGACTTAGTGAAGGGCAGGTCACTTATTTCGGTGCCCATTCTCGATGCTAAAATGTTCTCAAAGAGTCAAAAGTGTAATCCAGATGTAGACTGCTTCCTAGAGGAGCTTAGAGAGGTATCAGCTATACTCTACTGAAAAGGACTAAGTAGGCCAAAACGATCAACGTGCATTGCTATTTCTCTTACAGAGGGTACTTTCTTGGCATTTCAGTTCAGGACACCTTTTTTGGGTCATAGCCAAGGCCTTGCTGTCCATTGGTCTCGATGGGGTCATGGCTCAGGGGCCAATTTGTCAGGACAGCATTTTGCCACCCTGTCAGAGGCTGTCCCACAGGTGCCAGAAAGTATCAACCGCCAGGGCCACGAGTAGGTCAATTGGCCACCAGGGCCTCAAGTAGGTCGTTTGGGTGCTAGGGCCTTGGGCAGGCCAAATGGGCCTCAGGAAGGCCAACTGGCCACCGGGCCTTGAGGCATGTTCACCTAGTCTCCCAGTGCCCCACACAAATCCAGGCCAGCCTGACTCATGCAATCGCTACCCATGGCCCTTTGTGGATGTGTGGGTAAGTGTAACTTTGTGTGTATGTGTGTGTGTGTGTGTGTGTATACATGTGTGGGTAAGTGTATGGATGTGTGTGTTCTTTAGTGCCTCCTAACTATCCCCCAAGTTCGAGCTCACAGCTGGATGTTCTGGGCTCCATGGAGTCCTATGGACTCCAGGAGCAGATACCAGCGGGGGTGCGACACAGCTACCGGTATCAGTCTGCCCCTTTGTTTTGATCCGCGTCCAGCCACTAATAAGACGGCTCGTGCAGAATCGGTACAGTAAAAGGGAGACGGTAACAAAAATTGTCTCACACTAATTTTTTTTCACTTAGCTGCAGAATGTGGAACGTAAAAGGGTAAATTTGGGGTATCTGCATATTATAATTAAATCCAAAGAAGATATGGAGACATTTTCAAATAGATTTTTGTGTAGAATGTGTAATTCTCTCATTTAAAGCAATTTTAGTAAATAAACATTACATTTTATTGTTACTTTTTTGTTGACGCAGGTTCCCGTTTTTACAGATTTCCCTATTTGTATATCGGCACCGAACTGCCCAACACAATTCCTAATGAGGGCAATAGATTGGTGTCACTGAAAACAAGCCTTCTTGGTTATTTTATTAAAGACAGTGTATGTTTTCTTTTTTCATTATTTTACAGAGAGTTTTACATAACCATGGTGAAATGGGCAACGAGTACCAAGGTGGCCGTGAACTGGTTAAACAGAGCTCAGAATATTTCCATTCTAACACTCTGCGACGCCACTACCGGAGTCTGCTCCAAGGTAACAATGTCTTCCCTGAGTCATATTGCTCCATTAAAAAGTGTTCAAGGAAAATATAGATGTCATGATGATATAGCACTGTTATCCCCACAAGCAATATATACTTAGACTTGTACAATTGTAGCATCAACACACACCAACACTAGTAGCGAGAGCCATAACAATACTTACTTTTCCATTTACAACTGATTAATGGATTTATATGGATATGTGCAGCCAATTGGTATACAATATGTGTTGGTTCTTACAAATAGAGATATGGATACTATGGAAATTCATGTTGACTTTTCAAATTCACATAATACTTATCAAAATGGTACATTGGCATCTTATAGATAGCACAACGAAGGGGGCACCGGGTACTCAACAAACGGGCATAACCCAAACAAACATGAAAAACGAATCAATTTGCACAAGGTGCAACTAGAGTACCAAGAGTAGGTTAATTTAATGATACACATAAACAAACAATGAATGAAAAATTACAAGGTTGGTAGTAAAGGGTGTGGAGGGTGGGACAAAGAACCACCAATCAATAAGCAGAAAATTGCGCAATGAGAAGGCAGAAGGACCTATACCTCGGCGGTTCAAGCCGCTTACATAACCAGTAATATAGTAAGGAGTGCCAGACAACATATAGTAATCCCAACCACTGCCCTCACCAACCAAAAGACAGTTAAAAACAACAAGAAGGCGTAGCTTGACGTGTTTTGCCCGTATGGGACATTGGCAACTTGCAGACCACATTGAGGGAGTTCCTCTTGGCCTTGATACCCCTCAAAGTTTCCCAGGTGCTTTCTATCCACGTGATGGCAAACATTGGCACCCCAGGTGTTTCGGAACTACATGTTTCATGATGCCTAGCCAGCCTTAAGCCTGTCGGACCATCATGGGGCATGTAGTTTGAAAACATCTGGGGCGTCCAAGATCTCCATCACTGATCTATCCCCCTGCAGATGGGTGTCCATTGGAAGGAAGATTGTGATCAACGAGGCCAATGTGATCTCCAGTTCTCCAAATATTTGACAGTCGCTACTTTGAATGTCGTCTACTATAGGTGCAAAGTGTCTCACCTCTAAATGACCTGTGCTCTCAAACGGCGTAAACAACAGGTGTTTAATTAGTGTTTGGAAATAACATGTGCTTCTAATTAGCAATTAGAATTTGATACATTGCTTGCAGACCTTAGTGTGGCCTGCACATGTATGAACAAACACTGTTTGTTTTGAATTCTAAGAAGTGTTCATTTCTACTATATGATCCTCTCTGATATGCTATTTAACTCCTTAAGGACCAGGGCTCTGTAAAGCCAATCATTAATGATGTAGATGTTACGTCATTTGTCATCAAGGGCTTAATAAAATCTTTATTACACTCCTTAGATTTAAACGTAATATTCCAGTATTTGTATGTCATGTACCTCTCCCGAAGGGCCTATATGAGCATACAATTATTATTGTGTTAGAAATGTCTATCAAAAAAGTGTACAAGCTGAGTCCCTAGAGTCTCTGACTATCCATTGTCATATATACCTTGCTTTATACGTATAAAGCCCCATTCACACTGTGCGATTTGAAAGTCGCGTGATTTTCCGCGCGATTTTCATATTCGCGACATAGTGCGATAATGTCGCACAATGTCACGCGACGTCGCGGTTTTGTGCGATTTTTGCAAAGCACCACCAATGTAAATCGCAAAATCGCAGATAGCAAATCTCAAAAAAAGGGTCATGTACCAGCGACATGCTACCGCGACGCGCGACATGTGACGTCGCGCGGCAAGATGTGAACAGCTCCATTGAAATGCATTGGAGAAGCTACACAGTGCGACGTCGCACGGATTTTGCTGAGACGTTGTGGCAAAATCCGCGTGATAAATCGCACAGTGTGAACGGGGTCTAATACATTCCCTCATCTAACAGGATAGTGGCCAGTCCCTGTGCATTTTAACCCCTTATGGGTGGCTAGGTGTCGTGTGTGGGTCTCTGATGGCAATGTTTCTATACATCCTAGAAATCCGCCACTTCACGGGCAGGTTATGGAGACCTCCTAGGCACGATATTCGAAGGAATTTTTCGTTTTTATTTTTAACCCTTATTTTATGGAAAACTCACTGTTCCTTTAAAAACTTATTTTTTTTTAACTTTTTGTCCTTGTCTCCTGTCCCCCAGGGCACTACCCGGACCCCCATACACCTTTTATGGCAAATATCTTGCATATATGCCCTCTTGGAGGGCACTCTAAAAATTGAAATTTTGAGTCCCATTGACTTGCATTGAGTTCGGTTCGAGTTCGAACTCGAACTTTTGAAATTGTTCGAGTTTGAATGCGAACCGAACACGGGGGTGTTCGGCTCATCCCTAGCCATTACAACAGAACTGCTCCTGTAGGAATGTGTTTGCCCAGAGTGATTGGCCACTGGCCAGTGAGGTAGCTGGAGTGCACTAATTTTTGGTGTGAGGAGGCTTGCACTGGGTGTATCGATGGAAGTAGCCAGGGTGGGAATGGTGCGTTGAGCAAGTCATATAAGGTCCATTTGTTACATTTTCTTGTAAAAACAAGGACAAAATTCTGCTGCTTTGGGTACACCGTGCCTTCTGCCTGATATATTTTACTTTAATTCTTTTTTTAAAGAATCACATTTTCCCATATTGTCATTTCTTGAAGAGTAATACTTCGCAAGGCAGGGGAAAGGTGCCAAAACCGCCGCCGTGTATCAGAACACACTGTCACGGTGTGAAAAATGTAAAAATGGTGTTATGCAAAATTTAGATATTTCCAACAAAAGTGAAGCAGTCGGAATATTTTGTTCCTTGACACTCCTGTAAGAGGGGGAGTAAGGTCCCATGAATTCCATTATCTGATCTCTCTCTCAATGCTTCTGTTTGAGGGAATCCAGACACCTTGTATTAAATCCCAGGGGGTGGGGCAGTGGCGTCACTAGGGTTGGTGTCACCCGGTGCGGTAACTTATGGTGTTACCCCCCCTCTCGAGTTTTACGGGGTTTTTTTAACTACTTTTACTCATAAGTCAGTACTCCCATATAACACTGAATGCTCATAATACACGGTGCACATTACTGTGAGGTTTATTGCTGTGGAGCTCTGTGATATGCTCATACACAAATTTTGGCAAACTGACAGCAAGTACGGTGCCTGTTTGAAGGCAGTGAAAGTCCCCATAGAGAAGCAATGGTTAATCTGTTCGGTGACATCGAACAGCAGTGAAATAACCTAATGTCCAGTGTTTTCACTTGGCAGGTTTATTCAGGCGAACGAAAACCATAGGTTTCAATGTTAAAAATATTCCTGTTTTTATCCAATATCTAATAAACTGTTTATTCCTTTAATCCATAGTAAAAAAAAGCTCTTTATTTATTGATTTTATTTTTTTAGTATCTTTCAGGCATTTTTCAAAAAAAAAATCAATTTTTTTTTTCTAATAGCAACTTTTCTTTTTTTTCTGTAACAGATCTTTTTATTATCATTCATAGGAACTTATATGTTAATTCCAGACATTTTCGTTCAGTAGTTCTTTTTAAAACAGCAGGCGACGGGTTTGCAGCAGCATTCGGTGGCTGATTCCCTGCACTTCAGGGACCCTGTTGTGAATTCACCGGGGAAATTTGATTCCCCAAAGTGCAGGGAACAATAGAACACTGAAATGTCTGCGTCATTTCGGTGCTCTGTGAATATCCTCTTTTTTTTGCCACCCCCTGGAAAGTGCCAGCCTAGGCCTTGCCTACCCAGGACATACTTGAAAATGAGAGAATTCTCAATGTATCCTTCCTGGTAAAATATTTTTGTGTAAAAAAAATAAATATATATATATATATTTTTATTTTTATTGTTTTTAGGGTGTCACCCTAGTGGGTGGTGTCACCCGGTGCGGGCTGCACCCCCTGCCCCCCTAGCGATGCCCCTGGGTGGGGGTCCATAGGACATTGGATGGTATTATGTGCTGCGCTGAAAAATTTGGTTAGGTTCAGATCATTTGGGTATCTGAAAATATAAGATTTGGAACTAATTGGGATTAGCCGATTCGGAATATCGGAAGCTTCCAATATTTCTGTAGCGGACCAAATCAGAGTATCGGAAACCTCCAATATATATGTCTGTTTCCGATATTCAGAACCGTTATGTATAATATGGAATAAAAATTGGTTAGAGGGACTAGGGTCAAGGCGAGGGTTAAGGGTAGGGTTAGTGCTAGGGTTAGGGCTTTGGATAGGTTTAGTGTTAAGTTAGGGCTAGGCTTAGGGCAGCAGTTTCTGTGTGCCATATAATTAGGAACAGAGTTATGAATAGGTTATGGCTAGAACCAGGTTAGGGCTAGGATCAGGGTTATGGCTAGGGTTAGGTCTAGAGTTAATTTAGGGTTAGGGTTAAAATTTTTGGGTGTCATTTTATTAGGGTTATGGCTTTGGTTAGGTTTAGTGTTAGGTTAGGGCTAGGCTTAGGCTGTGTGCCAAATGATTAGGGTCAGAGTTAGGGCTAGGTTATTGTCAGAGCAAGGTTAGGGCTAGGATTATGGATAGGTTTATTCTAGAGTCAGGGCTAGAGTTAAGATAGGACTAGGGTGAAAGTTAGTTTCAGGGTGTCATTTTATTAGCGCTAGCTTTAGGGCTTTGGTTAGGTTTAGTGTTAGGTTAGGGCTAGGCATAGGGGGACAGTTTTTGTGTGCCATATGATTAGGGTCAGAGTTAGGGTTAGGTTACGGCTAGAGCTAGGTTAGGGCTAGGATTAGGGTTAGGATATGGTTATTGCTAGGGATAGGCTAGGGTCAGAGCTACCGTTAGGTTTAGGACTCGGGTTAGGGTTATAGTTTCTGGGTGTCATATGATTAGCGCTAGGGTTAGGTGTAGGGTTAGATTTAGGGTTATGGTTGCCATTATTTTTTTATTTTGTATACTATTCCAACTAAATCCAGATTTTTCTGATTATATTTAGACATAGCTGATTATAATTACAAACATTCGGATCAATTTTATTTATTTTTATTCGGAAAACATTTCAGATCGGACATTGGCAATTCAGTATTCCAATGGATCTGAATTGCCGATATTTTTAACCATTTCCGAACAGGTCCGGATCGAATCGCAGATGTCTAGATGGTAAAACAATGGTGGTGACTTTAAGCATGTCTCGAAGCAAGATGCACCTCCTTAATTGTAGCTCTGGCTTCATTTTGGACACATTGACGCTGGTTCGAATAGAGACTGAGTACCATCTCTAGCATGGCTCTACTGCATCTCTTCTGTCAATCAATCCTCTGCAGAGTGTTGCAGCCTGTGCCTGTGGTGACACCTCTGATTGACAGTTGTTACTGGGCAGTTATGTTTTTTAAGGTTTTAAATGAAAACACAGTCATTTCGCTAACACAATGTATAGATAAACAATGCCTTATCTGCTGAGCTAAAATGAACCTGGATGTGATCGACTGACTGACTGTAAAACACAGTGTCAGTGTGTCCAGACCACAAAAGCTATAGCGCCCACATGACCACTTCTCACTTTATATGGAAAAAAAGGTGTGTGTATCTGTGTTTGTATTGTATCTTTATATGTTTGCATGTACAGTATGTTTGAGGGATGTGTGTATGTGTGTCTATATGTATGTGCATGCATGCGTTTATGTATATGTGTGAGTGAATATGTACATGCATGTGTTTGTATGTGAATGTGAGTGACTATATACTGCATGTTTAACCACTTGGCTGCTAAGGACACGCTCAGCGTGTCCAGCCAAGTGGTTCTCCTGTGCTATGGACGCGCTGAGCGCATTCTATCACAGGAGGCAGCAATCAGCCGGGATTCCGGCCGATTGCTGCGCCCCCCCGGTGCGGGCTGACATCTTGGATGTCAGCCCGGCACTCCGGGACCCCGGCGGGGACAATAGATGTCATTGCGCTAGTCTGCCCTTCTAAACGGTGGCTGGCTTTAACCCCTTGGGGTCCGGATCACGATTATTTATTATTATTATTATTCATTATTTATAAAGCGCCAGCATATTCCGCAGCGCTGTACAATAAGCACAGTATAGACGGGTTACAATACATTGAACAACATTTGACAAACAGTACAGGAGGAGATGAGGGCCCTATTCCCGTAGGAACTCACAATCTGGGAGGGTTGGGGTTGGAAACAGGAGGAGAGGACTGTAAGGTGAGAGTGATTGATGGTTGCGTCAGTGAGTTGGGTGGTAGGCTTCCCTAAATAGGAATGTTTTAAGGGAGCGTTTGAAGGAAGAGAAGTTAGGGGAAAGTCTGACAGTACGAGGGAGAGCGTTCCAGAGAGTGGGGGCTGCGCGTGAGAAATCCTGCAGTCTATCATGGGAAGAGGTGATGCGGGGAGAAGACGATTCTTCTTTGGAAGACTTAACGGGACACCAGAAGGTGCCTTGCAGATCAAGTATGCAGGGTTATTCAGAGAGACCCGATCTGGCCCCGAAATGACACCGAACAGTGAATTTCCTCATACGGTGACATTTCGGGGCCATTTGACTATTCAGAAAGCAGGCAGTTTGCCAAATTTTGGCAAACTGCCAGGAGGAACGGTGCCTGTTCGGCGGCAGTGAAATCCCCCATAGAGAAGCAATGGTTAATCTATTCAGAGACACCGAACAGCAGTGAAAAGTTGCCGAAGTGCCCTGCTGTTCGGTGGTTTCATTCGGCAGGTTTATTCAGGTGAATCCCATAGGCTTCAATGTTAAAAATATTCCCGTTTTTATTCAATATCTAATAAACTGTTTACTATTTCAATCTGCAGCAAAAAGTCTCTTTATTTATAGTTTTTTTTAAATCTTTTAGGCATTTTTTGGGGGATTTTTTTCTGCAAATTTTTTTCCTTTTTTTTTTTATTGCGTTTTTTTCTTTTTTCTGTAACAGCCCTTTTTATTATCATTCATAGGATCTTATATGTAAGTTCCAGGCATTATCATTCAGTAGTTTTTTTGAAAACAGCGTTTCAATTTTGACACTTAACAATTGATTTGTTATTGTTTTACCCTGTTCGTCAGCTTGTCGGCTTTTTCTGGCGGTTGGTCTGCTCTGTGTTCAGTGGCTTTTTCCGGACGTGTTCGGTGTGATTTTTCACGGCGGTTCGAGTGATCCTATACTTCGGACCGTATCGGATGCGTTTTTCGGCAGGTGGTCAGTGGGATGTCGGCGGTTTTGAGGTGGATTTTCGGTGCTCTCTGAATAACCCCCTTAGTCGATCTTGGTAGTGAAGGGGTTAACGGCAAACTGCTTAAATGGGACAAGAACTTTAAATACAAAACAACGTTTCCATTAGTTTTACTTTTGTACAGAACCTTGCACTTTTAATCTAGCCCAGGCAGCCCGGAGATGATTTAGACGCTGGAGTATATTGCACAGGACATTATATCCACCATTCTTCTATTTCTAGACTAATGGAAGAAAACTTTTTGCAACTTATTTATAAAAAAATAAAAGTTTAGTTCAATACTTTTCTTTATTCGTTATTCATCTTTATTTGACAGCTGATAGGAATAACTATCCGCAAACAAGCCGGTCGGATACTTGTTACAGGAATCAGCGGGAAATAGCCAATATCTGTTTCTTAGACAGGAAAAAGAAAAGGATGAAAAAATACGAAACTGAACCTTCGGCAAGCAGGCAGAACCCGCTTCTTATTCACACTTCATGCCAAGTGCCTCATTAAAAAACTGCTTAAATAAACACAAATAAAATTAAAAAAATGATTTGTGAAATCGCTGTCGGGTCAACACTTCACTTTCCCCGAGGTGTGAGATTCTCTCTGTCTGCATGCTGTCCATTCATAATATCGCACGAGAGTTTGTTATAGTTGATTATGTGCTTTTGACTATTTATTGTGTGTCTATTTTTATTCGTTAGTTGGTGTTGAAGCCTGGGGAGTTTACTTTATATTTTGTGTGTTTGTGAGTCGGTCGAAGTAAAATATCTATAAGTTACTTTGGGCCCTATCACCTCCTTCAAGCTAACGTTAGCGTCATGCCCCATGATTTAGGATTTATTGTATATTTTTTCTGTTTTTGTTGAATCTGCCTTTGCTGCTTACATGCTATTGATTTCATAGCTATTTTGTCTCTGCTGGGCATCCTTAGCTTTCTGTATCCAGTTAGTTCCACCCCTCTGCTCTGTGTCTTGTTGTTAGTTACTTCCTGGTCACATAGCAGCCATTCTGTGCTCACTGCTGGACAAATCTAATGTCTTTTTATCTGCATTGCTGTACACCATTACAAGATTGTCAGTCTGATCATTAAACTCTTCAACTGGATTCATCTTTCTACGTGTCCGTTTTGCTGAGTTGAAGCTGTCTGCTGAAATTCATCATGTGAGTACTGGTCAAATACAGACAGCTAGTCTAAAGCACCCACGCCTCACAGCTTTGCTTAGGGAAGCAGAATAGTTAGTGCTAGCTTAAAGGAGGTAACAGTGCTCCGTACAGACCACTTCCAATTCGTTAATGGGTTAAAAACCCGTTAGCAAATCGGTATTAGTGGTTTATACTGCGAGCTTGCTGTACTTTGCGCTTCCTATACTCAACATGGGGAGCGCAGAGTGCAAACAGAGATTGACTAGCGTTAGTAAGTAGCATTGGGACCTTGTGATCCTAAGATCACTGAAATGTTAACACCAGCTCTGAGCTGCTGCAGAATCAGTTAGCAACAGCTGAAAAGCCCCCCAAAACTCAGATGCTCACCTCCAGGTATGTACTGACCATAGTGACTACAGGGAGATTCCCGGTGGGCCGATGGCTCAGTGGGCCGGTGCGAATGCTTGTTCACCGCGTCCCTCGCACTGCCCTTAATGGGTGAGGTGAGAACTTCATCACCATCTGTAAAACAGACGCAGTATGTTGCAGTCTCCTATTGGGGTCACTGTGCCTGTGAGACCCACTGCACATCCGCCTCACCTTAAGTCATGGTGCACGCAACCTCAGTGCCGCTGCATCTCTTTACCCTATCGCTCTGCGGAAACTCCAGTGTCTGTAGAGTGATTGGTTGAGCGATACGGTTGGTTTATATACTATTTTTGTGTGTGTTTGCATAATTAAAGTGGGCCAGTCTGGATGAAATCCAGGGCTGATTTTTTTTGTCTCAGTCCAGCCCTGCACACCTCTCATCCCGCGGTGAGAACGACGGCCTGATCTGCCACTTCTGGACGCCGGGAGCAGAGTGAGACTGCGGAGGAAGAAAGTCCCCAGTCTCCCTCCGCAATCACTCCACTGACCAGCAGGATGTAGCTAGAGGCAAGATCCTGCCGGTCTTGTGACCTGGCAGCAGAAGCCTCCATGGAATCCGTAGGGGATGCTCAAGGATGGAGCTTTAGCGTTGTCCCGAGCATCTGCGGGCCTAACGGTTGCTTCGGTATAGCCTGCTGGTCTCAGCACCTGCCCTCTAATCTGCTGGTGAAACTGGGGCGCAAAGGGGAAATATTCCTTATAATATTTATTTTACTGTATCAGCTATTTTATTGCCCATATTCATTATGACCTTTGATTCAATCTATTAGTTTTCCCCTTAAAGACCAAAAGACCAAAGACGGAACTGCTTTATCATTAATGCATGGAGTTTAAAGACCCTTGGTCCTTAAGGGATTATATACGTGTCTACAGTCTTTATACTTATATCTTGAGTGGTGTGTATATATACAGTATATATACTTATATCTTCAGTTTTGTATGTGCACCCTGTGAGTCTCTTTGTTTTTTATAAAATGATTAAGTAAATTGAAATAAATTTATATATTACTGTGTTTTTGTTTTATTTAAAATATAATATAATACAAATACAAAATATTCTCTTATCTTCCTTTCAATTAGAAACACGAAGATGAAAGTGAAGCATGGTTACACAGACAGGTGAGATATAATGATGATCATTATTATAATTATTATTTATTGTTACTTAACCTATTAAGTTATTATCTTAATGAAGAAATTTCTTTCTCCCAAGGGTTTTATTTTTTTTCATGTTTTATTTTATACAGGTGTACGATTGGTACATTAACCCTCTGCTTTCAGGAATAGCTGAGGGGCGCCTTATTCTAGATTCACATTGGAAAAGACTCCAAACTGACACCCTAGTAGTAGTAGGAGAAGGTGGAAAAGTAAGATATGTGAGAAAGAGGGAGGAGAAACGAAAAAAAAAAAGGAATTCTGTCCACCAGGAAACACCAAATATGAGACATTTTGAGATATCTTCCCAGACCCGCATTGGACCAAGAGCCCACATTTTATCGAACGTATGCAGCGTACTGGGAAACCGGGCAGATGGTTAATATATTGTCCTGATCTCCTCATTGTTCTGGATCAGGGGTCCCCAACCCTGGTCCTCAGGGCCCACTAATAGGCCAGGTTTGCCAGATATCGGAAGCACAGCACAGGTGATATGATTTTGCTGCTCAGTGATTGCAGGATTCAGTCTGCATTTACCCCAAGGTAATCCTTAAACCCTGGCCTGTTAGTGGACCTTGAGGACCAGGGTTGGGGACCACTGTTCTGGATGACCATCCTCCAAGGTGGAGGATCCATTACGTTTAGGTATTCAAGAGTTTTTAGACACTGACATAATACAATGAATAGATTTCAGGATATGTGTAGCAGAAGGAAAATATTAAGTGATGTATCCTCAAGTTATTGAAGAGAGAAGTCCAAACCAGAATACAATTCTCCAGGTCATTTAGTTTTCCCCTGCATACAGTTACCATCTTTTGTGTCAATGCTCTACAGAAACGCTAAAAGCGACATGATCAAGGGAAAAACCCATGCGAGGTGGTGTCCAGGATATACAGTTAGCATTTCTTGTGTCAATGCTCTGCAAAAACAACCAATCGAGATGGGCAAGCGTAGAACCAATGAGAAGTGGTGTCCAAGACATATTTCCGTTGGTCCAGTGGGTGGTGCAAGTGGTCTAATCATGGGTTCTCCCCATAGGGAAGCAGGACCCTATATTGAACGCGCTGTCTTCTCCAGTTTAGACGATCTCCTAATTTTGCCCTCAACACTTTGTGGCCAACCTACCATGTGCCAAATGGCCACTGTGGGATGTTCAGTCCTGCTTGGTACAATGTTACATCCGTTATATGGTTTGCTGTTTTTACCATAAATCTGTGAAGATGAGGCTGAACTCAGATGAGGAATAGAAGCTTAGCTTAGACAGGAAGTCCGAGGTTTCACAGGAAGTAGGAGGAGCATGATTATATAGGTTGAACGTTCTGTACTTTATAGAAACGTGAATACACTTATTTGGGAGGTCATTTTATTCAAATTTGTAAAATGTTGCTTTTATGCAAAAATTGTATTCATCTCTGTAAGGACATAAAGGTGAAAAACTTAAAAAACTGCAGATCTCAGTTGTGGTTTGGCAGTTCAGGTATCTAGGAGAGTGAAGGCCGACCTGTAGGTGTTTGGAGACTAGAAGCTCAGAACCATGGGACATGTAGGGCCCTATTACAATCTTTGCGTTAAAACGCTCGCGCAACGCGTGAATTTGTGCGCCAAGAGTTAAACGTTAACGTGCATAAATCAACGCTGAAATTACAATCCTCCCGCATTTTTTCATCCGTCGAGCAATAACGCGCGTAAAACGGACGCACACAAAAATGTGCGCAGCAACGTTGCGTACAGAAATCAATGTGCGGACTGTTTTTTTTTACGCGATTCAGCCAATCAGAATTAAGAACCCCAATTGTCTCACGTTAAGTTTTTGCGCCTGTCAAAATCAATCTGCGCATATATGCTGCATCAATAAAAAATACCCGCACAACTTCTCCATTTTATTGGTTTGGGTATGTGTAGAATGTGTAACTATACTTTGCTGCGTATTTTTTTTTGGGCTGGTGTATTTGGGTTCGGCAGGTTGATAGAATTTGCCATTAACACCAGCTTATAGGAGTTGCTAAAATTATGCGCGCAAAGGCTGTGCGTTACAAACTGCACATCGATTGTAATACCTTAGCGTAACAGCGCACAAACGCATTTGCGCTCACAATGTTAAGTATAGGACTCGCAACGTACAGTAAGCTCGCGCAGCGTTTGCGCAGGTTCACCCGCGGTAGCCTAATACACGCGTTTGTTGCGCTGAGATTGTAATACGACGTTCAGCACAAAGGGTTTTACCCCTCGCGTTAAACGTTTGCGCTAAGATTGTAACAGGGCCCGTAGTTTGCAAACAACCCTAGCACAAAGGGTGGTGGACATCAACATTAATCTGCGCTCAAAGTGCAACTTTGCGCTGAATACTAACAATAAATAAACAAAAACAGAACAATCTTTATTATTATGAGTAAATACAAAAAAAATCATACGCAGAAAAACCTTAAACAGATTACAAAAAGCTCACAAACATAGGATTAGTGACTTTTCTGTAATCTGTTTATGGTCTTTCTGTGTGTGATCTTTTTGGTATTTCCACATCATAATAAAGATTGTTCTGTTTTTATTTTTTATTCTTAGTTCTCAGCTCTCATAGATGCTCTTTGAGCGCTGATTATTGTTGTGATATCCTGTGTGTAATTCCAAAGTTTAAAGAACTTTATTGCCCCATGTTTGTTTGTACTTTTGGTTCCTAGTTATCGTTATCACTGAGCGTAAATCTTTTCTGCGCTTCATTGTATCAGAGAGAGAAACTTAACATTCAGAAAAAATTTTGGTACACTGTCAGGTCAAAAAAAAAAGTCACCACCTGCCATACAAGCCTGCTATGATCTGGGGTGGCTTCAGATGGTCAGGTCTGCATTCAGCAACGTTACGTGCACAAAACAAATGAGGTCATGTGACTCCCCGAATATACTGGATGAAAAGGTTTTCCCATCAATGGGATTGTTTCTTCCCTGATTGCGCAGAGGGCATCAAATAGTGATTATGCTGTTTTCTATCTTACAGTTTTTTGTTTTTATATATATCTTTATTTAGACTTTTGTTTTTAATCGTTTCAGAACGAAGAACCCATTTTCTCCAAAGATGGTCGAAAGTTCTTTTTCGTAAGAGCAATTCCTCAAGGAGGGCGGGGGAAGTTCCACCATATCGCCATGTCTTCTTCCCAGGTGAATAAATATATAAATATTAAAGTAACAGGTTCGATGTTTCAACTATTTGCTGAGTTCTTTAGGTTTATTTTTAAAAAAATCGCAAAAAAAGAAAAACCTGCACCGCTCTATGTAATTGCAGAGTCTGATGCACATTAGTGACAGTAACACATGTAAAGCAGATACACATATTATATATGGTTCAGACTGGTTTGCGCAGTAATATTGTTTTTTGTATTTTGCGTATTACGTGAGCCCCTTCATTGCCAAAGTTGACTATACTCGATCTGCAAGGCACCTCCTCTTGCCTTGATATCAAGTAAAGTCAATATGGTGTTCCACACGAGCAATGCAAGGGACTTTTATTTATTGCAAATGAAATTCGTTTGGCTCCAGGACATGCCCCTAAAGTTATTAGCACTGTGAGCACGATGCCCGAGGTACTAACACTTTTTATAACCAGCTGGGAATGTGTCTGACATCTCCCCAGCTGATCCTGCACAGAGCTCAGAGCTGCAGTAACTCCTTTTGGCCAGCAGATGGCAACATCTCCCTGACAAATAGGTTATTACAGTAAGGAATACATTGGGAATATTCCTGTATATTTATTACTGTATAATTAATTAAAAAGTGATTTTTTTTAAAAAAAAAAAAATAATGGTTCCTGGGGTTAAATAAGCACCAAAAAGATGAATTGTTTTCTATTATTCATCACTGACATAATTTAGATCTTATTCACCTCTCTGTTTTCTTAATCATTCCTATTCCTGATTTATAGAATTTTTATATATTTCTTTTATTATCTTTTTTTCACTTTGGACGATGATTTATTTTTTTCTTAGCTTTCTCCAGTGAAATGACTTATTGATCATCTGTAGTGATTGGCCAGTCTTGCATGTTGTAGAAACCATTACCCTGTAACCCTTTAATGGACAGTGATGGATTAATCCCATTATCAGGACATTTATTTCTAACACGGAATGTGTAGTTAACGGAAAAAATGTGGTAAAACATGGTGTGAAGGACACAGGAGCATGTTTCTTGATCATTTGATGGTGTTGTGCCAAAAGATAGTTTGTGCCACATTTATTCCCCTTGACACTATAGGATCTATTCACAAAGCACTGAAATTGCATGCTTTGTTGCTTTGCGTTTCGGCCTATTTCGGCGCACTTCAGAGATGCCATTTTGCTGAAAATACAGTGAATTCACTATTTAGGGAATGGTCATCATATTTTGTTGAAATTGGAGTCGCCGAAGCAGTTATCGGACGTCAGCAAAAACCGCCGATGTGCACTAAATTGGCATCAGCGAATTCCACCAAACTTTAAGAAAAGAAAGCAATTCCCCCATTCTCCTAATACGAGTATAGATGAGTAAAAAAAAGTAGTAAAAGTGTGTCTAAATAATAAAAAAAGATCCTTTAAAAATAATCAAGAGAGCTGCTACAAAATTTTAAATAAGTCCTTTAACAAATTTAAAAAAAAAAGCCGGCGTCTAAAAAATACAAAAAGGTCTTTTAAAAAATTAAAAGTATAAACGGTATTTAAAAGGAATGAAAAAGATAATACTATCGAACATTGAAACTTATGGGATTCGCCTGTTTAAACCTGTCAAATTGAATCAGAAAATCAGGGCATTTCACCGAAATTTTCGTGCAAATTGGCGTTCTGTGAATAGAAGACACGGTAGTCTTCTATGGGACAATTTCAGTGCTGCCGAACACTTCCGAATTTTTTTTTTGTTGCAATTTTCCACTTAATTTTAGGGATGTGCATGGCTGAAAAATTCTTTTGGTTGAGTTTCGTTTAGTTACGTTTTTAAATATTTTCGTTTTCGGAATTTCATAAATAATTTTGTTTCATATTTCGTTGCGTTTCGTTTTGAAATTTTCAAATCGATTCGAAATTTCGTATCGATTCGAATTTCATATATCAATTCGATAGTTGATATCAATTCGGATTTTGGATCACTAAATAAAACCCCAATTAATCAAATTTTGCTGTTAAAAGAAAATCTAGGGTTAAATTTTAAGCTGTGTCACAGATTTAGTATTTGAGTCAAATTAAACAGTGAAACACATTTAATTTGTTTCATAAAGTCCTTTGCTGACTATTACTTGTGTTGTAAGTTAAGATCAATTCGATAGTTGATATCAATTTGATAGTTCATTTCAAATTCGATAGTTGACATCAATTATTACATTTTTTCTTTTATGATGATGACACAGTGTAAAACGAAATAAATTTGTTTATATACCGTTTCATTTCGAATTCGTATCGTATCGATTCGTTATTCGGAAGAACTTCTGAACTACGAATTATCAAATTTCGCTACAAATTCCGAATTTTTCCGAAACGAATGTACATCTCTACTTATTTTAACATTAACCACTTTTATCAGAATTGCACCGTATATCGCTGTCAATTCGCCTGTATTTGGTGATCTGACAGTGTAGCAAATAGACGAATTGCACCGAACATTGAAATTCCCCGTTCGGTGCAATTCGGACCACTTCAGAGCTTAGTGAAGTAATTGTGTTACTTATTTATTTATTTATTTATAAAGGATTTTACCAGGAAGGAAACATTGAGAGTTCTCTCGTTTTCAAGTATGTCCTGGGTTCAAGAACATTGAATTGTTACAGTTGTTACAGAAATAGATTAAAAAGTGATAGATTTTCAGGTATTAGGTATAAATGTAAAAGTATACATTTAAAATTTTAAAATATATACAGTATATTTTACTGTTTTTTGCAACTTGTGTGTGTGCGTCATACGTACGTGTGTTTATGACATTTTCTTCTGTTCTGCAGGCTAACAACAGCAATGACAATTTACAATCCATCACTTCAGGAGACTGGGATGTCACCAAGATCTTGGCATATGATGAGAAAAATCAAAAAGTGTGAGTCTTACCTCTGCCTACATTCACTATTCCTCAGAGTCTAATTAAAAAGTGGGACAGCTGAGAGTAAATATCTGTGGGAACCCGCAAAAAGTCACAGGAAGCTTAAACCACACAGTGGAACCGCAATCTCCTCGTATGCGACCCTTGCACCCCCGATCGGCTTTGAGTTGACCTACACACTGGTCGAATGGAGTCTGGATGAACTCTCCCACCCCAAGAAAAACTAGCCTAGTACAGCAAAAACCAAAGCAGATAAGGCACGGAAAAACCCAATGTGTACCCAACGCGTTTACAAACCCAAAACACACACACAAAATACACAAAAAGTGCATAAAAACATGAAATCTCCAAACCAAATTGCTACGTTACTGATTCCAAAGTGCTGAGCCTCATTCGTCAGAGCGATCCTTAGCATGGCAAAGGCATGCTTTAGTGAATGCCCATGCTGTTCCTTCCACCGTTGCAAGTAAACCAAGGAACGCACTCGCTATGCCTACATATTGGGCTAAATTTTATCTTTCGGTCACTGCGGTCGACTATATTAGTGGTCAACTCACATGGTCGTCATATGAGTTGTATTGTGATTTTAAAGAGTCTCCTTGCAACAAGGATGACTCCCATTGGGGCCATTATGACCATGAGAGAAACTATGCCAAAATTATGCTTTTACCATGTTGTTCACTGTTTGTACGGAACTTCAGTGCCAGATCGCCATTGACTCGTCAACGGAGAGCTGGAGAAGGGAAAAATCTGCATGTGCCTGTAGCACCAGGTTGAGCAGGAATGTTTTGCAATTGCTGACGGATACTTGCAGAGGCGAAGTTGCGAGTATTGTCTCCTCGAGTCCACAGGACTCCATGGAGCCCAGCACGACCCTTCACAAACACTGCGTGAGCTCACTTGGGCAAGGACGCACAAGAGCAGCAGAAGCTTCCACCTCATGCGGCCAGACGTGGCAGATTGCACAAAATCCTGCTGCACTGCAGGACCTAAGGTCGGTAAGGGATTTTTCAATGACTTTAGGTTGACGTGTCACGTCGTTCTGCAAAAGCAAAATCACTTAACACCAGCGTGTGAAAGCCGGTATTATTTCTTTTTAAATACCGGCTCCGGAGGAGATGAAGGAGCTACCTTGGAATAGGTCACTCTTCTCCATCTAGCTGCAAATTAACAGCTCCCATACAAGTTATATAAAGTATAGGAGCCTTTAATTTACAGTAACCTGCCTAAACACCCGAACCGGAAGCAGAAACTGCAGCTCAGGTGTTCTATCTTCGGATCTGTTATGTCTATCTGCTCCCTCCTTTAGCTTGACGGCTTACTTGTGATATAGCCCTACCCTTTCGCATTTTTAGAGACAGCTGTTAACTATGAAATAGTTAAATATTATTATTATTGTTGATGTACCGGGTGGATGGAGTAAAGGTAACATCACTGCTCTATAACTGTGGAGACCCAGGTTCAAATCCCGGCCAGAGCACCTCTCCAGTAAGTGTCCTTGGGCAAGACACCCAACGGTACATACTTGCTACCACTCACTATCGGCTGTGGAGTCCAGTGGTGACGTCTCTACCCTTCAACCGTGGAGAAGCAAGTCAAATCCCGTTCAGCACATCCCTCTAATACAACTGTGGAGAAGTCTTGGCTTTACGAGAAGCGGGCTCAACCTAACCACCAGGTCGCTGCTCTACAATCATGTAAAGATGACTCGATCCCACCAGCGAGTGTCCTTGGGCAAGACACCTAACGATATGGATGCTCTACCTCACAAAATACTTGCACATCTCATAGATTGTAAGTTCTCTTGGGAACAGGGTCCCCCTGAATCAGGACATATCATCCATGTGTGGTATTCCAAAGTATCAACTCCTTGTACACTGATCTTGTAAAGCGCTGCGGAATATGTGGCGCTATATAAATAAAGGATAATAATAATAATTGAATTATTTTTCAAAAGTAATAGGGGCACTTGGCAAAGATCATTTAGAATTATATGTAAAAAATAGAAAGAAAAGGCAAAAAATTTAATTTATAAATGTATAAATCAAAATAACAACAAGTGCTGCTCTTCCTTAAAAATCTGGTTCCCTGATATCAGACGATGTGTCAGCGCAATATGTTTTATTTTAGTAATTGGATAAAACAGGCTCTTTTGCGCAGTCACAGCTTTTCATGCAACGCTTATAGCAGATAAATGTATAGAATTCTGTGTATGTTTAGGAATAAAAGGTGTTGGAGTTTTAACAAAGGAAGCTGAAATTACCCGAGCGCGTTCCCCGGTCTGCGGCTGAGGAAGATGTAGCGATATAATGAAAACGTGCCCCGGCGCGCTCCCCAGCTGAGGTGCAGAGGTGTTGTTTTGTCTCTCAGGTCACAGACGCTTGACTCTTGGGTCCGGAAGTCATTTAGAATTCACAAAGGTTTCAATGGGAGGCTGAGAATCTTCTCCTCAATCTCTGCTTCCCACGCCTTTTAATCAGCAAGTGTCAGATGTAGCCCGCTTTATCAAATGGAAAGGGGGGGTAGAGAAAGATATGTGTGTATCTGTATGTGATAATATATATATATACTGTGTATATATATATATTTATAACCTTTATCTGAGTAATAACATGTATGGGTTTATGAGATCCCAAATCTATATCGCATTTGATGATGTATCAGTTAAAGGGCCACTACTAGGTGTAAATAATCTCATTAAAAGTGGTCTAAATCACATTGCAATGTCCTGCCTCTGAATATAACAATTATAATACACAATAAAAAATAAATACAATACTTGTGTTTGAGGGAGCGCAAGATATAGTGGATGGTCTTGATTAAACACAAGATGAATAAAAAGACGGTTATCTGACCTGGAGATAGAAATTGGAACAACCAATGGCGCAGTAACATAAAACAATTGAATTAATAAATAAACAAGCAGAGGTTTCACTCACAAGTCAGGAGTCTATAGACTCGTGTAGCGATGTGTTAAAGTTTACTGTGGCAGTACCCATTTTTAGCCACAAGATGGAGACAATCACGATTAAAGACTCTGGACACTCGAACTACATGTCCCGGCATGCTTTGCGAAGAAACAGGAAGTGGGTGGGTTTGTGGAGACGCTGTACATCCTGCACCTCGTGGAGAACAGGCAGAGCGCGCCAGGGAGCAGAGGAGAGTGGATGCACACACAGAGAAGGAGAGACCAAAAGACAGGCCGGAACGCAGACAGAGTGGATTTTGCCTTAGGATTGGGTCACCCAGCCTTGCGGGAGACAGATATCACCATCTATATTATCCGAGTGCAGTGCTGAGGAGAGAAGACCCCTCGAGTAAGGAGTACCGCGGTCGATTGAAGCGGGGAGCAGGCGGTAAGCTGGCTGAGTCGCGGCTGATCGATAGAAGGCCAGACAACAGATCCGGTGGTCGGCGTCCCCAGTCAATATCGAGCGGAGAGACGTCCTGGGTCAACGGAACCTCAAGTTGCGCTGGATGGGTGAGAGGCCCCCAAGGCCGTATGTGAATAAGAGCGTACGCTGCTGCTTTCTTTCTAAAACCCACAGGGCCCCAACTGACTAGTCGAAGACATCATTAAAGTAAACTCACTGGCCAGTTGAAAAGTACCTGGGTACCACATACACACGAACACACACTACCTCATGTTCTGGGACTTAACCTGTGCAGGACTCATTTTCCTTTTTTTTCCTATCCATACAAGGGGGCAAAGTTAAAGTTACATTCTGAACAATTTTCCTTTTTTGTTCCCGCTGCGCGTTTATCGTGATACGAGAACTGTGTATTTTATTGTGTCCCGCTACGCGGTTTTTCCTCGAATTTCGTATCTTTTAATTTTCTGCTCGGTCGGGGTTTTTCCGAAAATACGAAGCCCTCGTGTTTTCGTTTCTTTTACCGCTACGCGTTTATCGTGTTACGAAAGTACTGTAAATCTTCCTGCATATACCGTGTCTTAAGAACTGCAAACCTTTTAGTAAACCTTTTAAAATATAAAACTGTTCAGCGTGTTGGAGTATATTTATTCCCTAGTGCGGGGAGACTGACCCGTGGTTCATTTTCAGCGGCTCCTCCAGGAGTGAGCGCTACACTCGTTTAGTGCTGCATGCGAGCCTCTATGGGGGGTCCCTCCCAACTCCACCATGGAATAGTTGTTCTGAAGGAGGGATGTTCCTGCTTTGCAGCAATATACCTCGAAAGGAGAGAGTATATAGCACAGATCTGTATGGAATGTTAGAAATTATAAAGGATAACAGTTGGTATCTCACTTACATGGTTCTGAGCCTCCCTATTAAGTGGCGCAGTATGAAAACGGAGGACCTCTTTAACATTCGGGGGGTCAGTGTTCATTGTTCAGCCATGAAATGACTCAAAATTCAGAAAAAAGGGGTTTTATTCCAAATCGAGATATGGCAAAATTTAAAACAATCAGATAAAATAAATAAAAACAAATGGCCAGTCCAAAACGCGTTTCTCCTGCTCTCTGCAGGCTTCATCAGTTGGAACATGGAATAAAACCCCTTTTTTCTGAATTTTGAGTCATTTCATGGCTGAACACTGAAATCCACCCTCTGGAATATCCAGACTTTGCTTGACATTGGAACCGCTTGACGGGTGGGACCCCCCGAATGTTAAAGAGGTCCTCCGTTTTCATACTGCGCCACTTAATAGGGAGGCTCAGAACCATGTAAGTGAGATACCAACTGTTATCCTTTATAATTTCTAACATTCCATACAGATCTGTGCTATATACTCTCTCCTTTCGAGGTATATTGCTGCAAAGCAGGAACATCCCTCCTTCAGAACAACTATTCCATGGTGGAGTTGGGAGGGACCCCCCATAGAGGCTCGCATGCAGCACTAAACGAGTCTATAGACTCCTGACTTGTGAGTGAAACCTCTGCTTGTTTATTTATTAATTCAATTGTTTTATGTTACTGCGCCATTGGTTGTTCCAATTTCTATCTCCAGGTCAGATAACCGTCTTTTTATTCATCTTGTGTTAAATCAAGACCATCCACTATATCTTGCGCTCCCTCAAACACAAGTATTGTATTTATTTTTTAATGTTTTTTTGTGGTGAATGATACACCTAGTGGTGAGCTGCACTTATTCGATTAATTTATACGGTTGATACAACTTCACGCACAATAACAGCGCCGACCCTCACTCTGTTAGTGAGAAATTATAATACACAATGCCTGGCCAAAACAAATGTGTTCCTTTAACTAAGCTCATAGGTGCTCGCCTTCCACTGGATATTTACTGCGGTGATTAATATGTTTCAGCATAAAATGAGGTCATATGACTCCCTGAATATACTGAATGAGCAGGTTTTTCCATCAATGGTTTTTTTCTCCCCTGATGGCACAGCGGGCATATTCCAAGATGGCAATGCCAGGATTCATCGGGCTCAAATTGTGCAAGAGTGGTTGAGGGAGCATGAGACATCATTTTCACACATGGATTGGTCACCGCACAGTCCAGACCTTAACCCCATTGAGAATCTTTTGGGATAATGTGCTGGAGAAGACTTTACGCAGCGCCGCGACTCTCCCATCATCAATACAAGATCTTGCCACAAATTAATGCCACTCTGGACGCAAATAAATGCTGTGACATCGCATGAGCTTATCGACACAATGCCGCGGCGAATGTGTGCCGCAATCACAGCAAAAGGCAACACAATCAAATATTACAGTGCGTGAGTTTATTTCTGGTCAGGCAGTGTGTGTATATTATATTCCAAAGAAAACTTAGCAATTTCTGAGCTTTGAACGTCACATCGGAAGACAAACAACTGTTCTTAAATTCTTATGTTGTGACAGTTTAATACATAAAGACAACACGAAGACGGTGCATCATAGAGCCTGGTCATTAGTCAGCCGCCCAACTTCTGCTGGTAGAATACTTGATACATTATGTGTTGTGGAAGATAAATCATTCCTTTATACCAGGAATAATTACTAATGATTATTTTGTCTGACCTTTCTTTTTTAATTGCAGTTATTTTCTCAGCTCTGAAGATTCGTCGAGACGAAGACAGCTGTACAGGTAATTATCATTTGACTAGGATTGGAATGCATTCACATGTCGTGAGGCTGCGCCGGAATAGTGGCGTCGGTGGGATGTGAGAATAGAATGTTTATTCAGAAAAGACATCGAATCTCAATGCAATCAGAATTTAAGTCAATGGATGGAATGTTATTTTTTCCTCCCAGTATTATCTATTTCTCCTCAAACACAAACTGAGATAAATATGTATATATATATATATATATATACACACAGTATATATGTGAATATATCGAGATAACTAGATTAATAGTATGAATGTTAAAAAAGTAGGCCTGCGAAAATTAACGATTAATCCATCGATTAATCATTAATTTTTTTGGTCGATTAAATATATTCTAATCAACTGCTGCCGCTGCACGCTTTGCGCCGCGTGTTTGGCTCCCTATGAGAGTCTGAAGGCATGGAGCTTGGCCGCTCGACTGGGGGAACCACGTGACCAGTCGCGTTCTCGCAAGATAGTGGCTGGTCATGGTCACGTGGTTCCCCCATGTGAACGGCCAAGCTCCATGCCTTCGGATGCTCGTAGGGAGCCAAACACGCGGTGCACAGCACGCGGTGGCAGAGGTGTGAACTGGGGGTAATATATCCATGTGTGAGCTGGGGCAATATATATCCATGTGTGAGCTGGGGGCAAATATATCCATGTATGAGCTGGGGGCAAATATATCCATGCGTGAGCTGGGGCAATATATATCCATGTGTGAGCTGGGGGCAAATATATTCATGTATGAGCTGGGGGCAAATATATCCATGCGTGAGCTGGGGCAATATATATCCATGTGTGAGCTGGGGGCAATATATCCATGTATGACCTGGGGACAATATATCCATGTGTGAGCTGAGAGCAATATAATAACTTACGTCAGGGCTACAGTTTGAATTTAAAACGTATTTGTGTGAACTGTGAAGTAAAGTCATGGATTGTGGAAACTAACCAGTGTCGGGTGATTGTATATAGTATATACCACATTTACCACTGACTAATGCAGAGTTGCAATGCATGCAGATCAGCTATAAGTAGTTGGATCTGTATGTGTGTTATAATTAATCGAAATTAATTAATTAATCGATGAAAAAAAATCGTTTAATCGAACACAAAAATTTTAATCATCGCCAGCCCTATAAAAAATATATTCATATTTAGAAATAAAAAGGAACGAGTCGGCACTTGTTTGGCCCCAGAACGTGTCTTTTAATTTGTGGGTCTGTCAGCACCACAAGCAGCAACGTTTCAGCCCCACAGGGTTTTTATCAAGCTTTTAGCTCGTGATGGGGCTAAAACGTTGCTGTTTGTGGCGCTGACAGAGCTATAAATTAAAAGACACGCTCTGGGATCAATCAAGCGCCGACTCGTTCCTTTTTTTTTCTGAATGTGACTTGAGAATCTGTCCCTTCAGAGCGGTGTGCGATGTTTAGCAGATCCTTCCCTATTTTTTTGAGTGCCGTTTTCTGTTCTTGTTTGCAATTAAAAAAATTATGAATGTAAATTTTTTGTTTTGTATTTTCATTTATTCATATGGAATATTTATTTATTTTTTGGTAAAGTGCAAACACTAAAGAAAATTTCAACCGGCAATGTATCTCCTGTCTGCTGATAGAAAACTGCACGTACATCAGTGCCTCCTTCAGCCACAACCTGGATTACTTCATCTTGAAATGTGAAGGTACGTCAACTGTGTCACTGTATATATATATTTATAGAGAGACAGAGTGGAGTATGAGTTTGCACTGGGTATTCCCCACGTTAGGCTTGGTGCTCACTGGTTCTACCAGTTACCTCATAGCAATGCATCCCACATGTATACATGCATAAAATGTTTAGGTTGATTCGTAGGCTTGCAGAATTGTGAGTCCATCCCACAATGTGGGTAGAGTGGAGTGGGATGTCATCCGAGAGCCTTAGTATTAGATCAGACTTTGGACAGACTTTTCAACCATTGAGGTTCTGCATGGTGGGAAAACAGACAAATGTATTTCCTGGTAGTCCAGTTGACCAGTTGGTCCTCTCTCAGCTGGCAGACAGACTCAGTATAAAATACGACGGGTCAGGAACCTCCGTAACCGCACTTTGCCCAGGAACCCGAAAGTCGTAAGGTGGTCTGCTGTCACGGTGCTCCTACCAATCAATTGAATTAGGAGAATAGCAGATAAAGGTCACCAAGGTATTCTGTTGCACTGGTAAAAATAAAATTATGACGAAAATTTTTAATAAAAAACAAAACAAAGCAACTCCCCTCCAAAAAATACAATGGCTACCCGATTTCGCCTCTCCACTTTCCCATCCCCGTTACTGCCCCTGGAGGCTAACCCGGCTTTTCCGGCAGGCTTGAGTACTGCATTTAAAGCTCAACTCCCGAACCCTGTTAACTAGGGCTTGTCACATGATCAGAGATGCTACTCTTTCTCCACCCTGGGACTCCTCGCCTGCTGGGGCCCCACCGACCTTCTTGGAGAGCTTTAACTACAGCCAACTCTCACACTATTTGTGATCGCTCCTTGGGTCGCACCGCCTCTTGTGAAGCCCAACACCATTTGAAACCCTATGCCTCTCAACCTCCATTCTCTCCCATGGGATCTCTACCTTGTACACATTTTTGGGCTCAGCAGCGGATGATGATCCACCGCCCTTTGAGCAGAAGTGGGAGGACCTTTTAGGGACTCAGCTCCGTGAGGAAGACTGGTCCAAAACTTATGACTTGACGCATCGAGGCTCCCAACAATCATAATTTCAAGAGCATACTTATAAGCGTTCTGTCCTTTTGGTACTGCACGCCGATGCTGCAATTCGGCATGGGATTGCAAAACACACCTTATATTTGACGCTGTGAACATTTACCTGGAGATTATTTGCACTCCTGGTGGTTCTGCCCAGTCCTACAACCCTTCTGGGAATTTGTTTGCTCCACAGTACGTTGAGTAACAAATGTGGACTTACCTTTCACGGCCGAGGTTTTCCTCCTTCTGCAACCTCCTCTCTCACTCACCAGGTCCAGATCACCGGTATTAATGTATCTAATTATTGCTGCATGGGCACTGATCGCGTTACATTGGACGGGTGTTAACCACCTGACACCTAAGGAACTGGTGGCTAGGATTGAGGAGATGGGTTCACACGAGGGTCTTTTGACCTCGGCGATAGGGAAGTTACCTAAACACCACCGGAAATGGTATTACTTGGAGGCGTTCGTGACATCTGACGAATATTGGGTGCTGCTTGTAGCCTGAGGGCTCGGGGGCCCTGTTGTGGTCTGGTGACTCCGGTGGTGGGGCTGGGGTCAGCCCCCTCGCTGCCTTCAGATCTGCTTAGGGTTTTTCTTCCTCACTCCATCTTACCTATTCTATTCTTGCTTCCCCCTCCCCGTTTTTTTTCTTCTCTTCTTCCATGGAGGCTCGCGGATGCTAGGGGCAGTGCTACAGCGCCATTCCCAGCATCCCCTCCATGGCGTCGATAGGACTCCATGGAGGATCGTGCTGCCAGGTCACATGACCTCTCGCAAGATCCTGCTGGTCAGCGGAGTGATCGCGGAGGGAGATAGGGGACTTTCTTCCCCCAGTCTCCCTCTGCTCCCGGCGGTCAGAAGTAGCAGATCGGGCCACCATTTCCGCCGCAAGATAAGTATTTGTTTTTTGGGGGGTTTTGAGCTGAAGGTAACGGATTCTGTAGCAGCGCAATCCATTACCTGCACCTCTGAGCTGTGGGTGACTTTTTCGTTAGCGCCAGCTCTTAGTAACCAAGTGATCGTAACACTAGTTACTCTGTGCTTTCACTCTGCGCTCCCCATGTTAGGTATAGGGAGCGCAAAGTACAGTAAACTCGCGCTACGAATTGCAAATTAACGAGCGTTAATCATTTTTTTAACCCGTTAGCAATTTGAAGGAAATGTGGGCGCAGCGCTATGACCTCCTTTAAGCTGACGCTGAGGCTAGTGTTAGCTTGAAGGAGGTGATAGAGCCCTACATTTCCAATTTTACTAAGCTACAAGAACATTGCGGAAAAATACAGTCCCATGTTTATCCGTACCTTACCTGGGAACCTTTAAAAAAAAAAATCTTAATTTCTTTCTAATAAAATAAAAATTAAATCTAAATACAGAAAGTCATGTGAAGCGAGCAGAGGAGGGGTTCCAGCTGTCTTAAATTCAGAAAATCCAAATTGAGGGTTTTTCTCCTTCTTTCCGTCCCTCCCTTTCTATGCGGCGAGTACCGAGGACATTCCCTCAGGGCTGGAGTCCATCAACACGACCATTCTGCTGGTGCAAAAACCTCGAGATGGTTTTTGCTATTGAACCCGACAAAAATAAATATTTAAAACCATTAGCTGCGCTTTAAATAAAATAATAATAAAATAAATGAATCAGTGAATCGATGCACGATTTTTTTTTTTATTATTATTATTTTGTATGATAATATCTTGACTCTGAGAACTTCGCATATCGGCCATAAATAATTCACGAGGCGGGCGAATAAAGAGATCTGCAATCGGCAGATAGGTACCGCGGCTGCCAATTATCTCGCTTTTCCCAGAGCTGGATCTTCCTGATTCGTATAGCTTGCAGCTGCTCTTTTAAATCATTCATCAGCGTTGAAGATGCGCCGCTATGGATGTTGGCACTAAACATCTGAATTTCTTTTGTGTATTTGTTGGGAGTTTAGCTTCTGGTCTGAAATTATCAAATAAATAAGAGAAAAATACCTCTAGGATGTAGCTGGGGATTTACGGGTGTTTTTTTTTTGCGTGCAGGGGTAACAATGCGAGCGTTGGATGCGCAGACGCTGATCTGCAATTGTTTTCAGTAAAAGGCTGGTGTATTTGGTTTCGGCCAGAACGTTCAGATTTGCAGTTACCACCAGCTTTTTCAAAGACGTTAAAATAATAAAAAAAACGATTGAAAGTTTTATTTATTTATTTTTACTGACTGCTCAAAATAATACAATCATAATTTTCACAAAGCTTAAAGGAACACTCCAACAAAAAAATCACCCCCCGTTTTTTTTTCCTAACCTATCCCTATTCCCTTAATAAAACCTTCTTTTTTTTTTCTTTTCTTGTAACTGCAATACTTACCTTAAAATCCTCTGGTTTCCAGCGGCGGTTTTTTTTTTTTATACTCACCTCCCTCCTCTTCCGCTCCCGTCCTTCTTCTTGCTGCGTCTTGGCTTCTGGTTTACGTGAGAAGCGCGCATGCGCGCCTCTCACGTAAGCCAGCCAATCGGCAGGCTTCCTCCCGGCTCCCTCTGAGGATTAGTGTTGCGCGCAAGAGGATGCGCGCAACACTAACCCGAAGAGGGAGCCGCCAGCTTCTGCGGGGAGTAGGAGACGTCATCGCGCTGAAAGCGCGATGACGTCTCCTACTCGGCAAAAGTCGGCAGAAGCGGGAAATATGATTCCCGCTCTGCTGACTGACAGCTGGGAGGGCGGAGTAAAGTTCTCCGCCTCTCTCAGCTGTTTTCAGCATTTTCAGCTGATCGGCTGAGCGGAGGGAGGGGGGACAAAGGGCGGCATACTCCGGGCATCATGACCACCTAAAATAGCTTAGGTGGTCATGTTGCTTAGAGTATCCCTTTAAGGCCGGGTGCACACTAGCGTTTTCTTCTGCACACTAGTGTGCGTTATGACGCTCTTTATGACGTGCGTTTCTCCTTTTCCCAAAATAATTACATCCCTAAACGCCTCTTTTTGTGATCGTCTCTTCCCCTTATCGTCGGGAAACGTTAATCTCACCTCGGAAACACTTATTATTAATCTTTCTGTTTAATTATTTGGCTTTATTCTTATTTTTCGATGTATTTTTACTTCAACATTTGGATTTCCTAGTTTTTCCATGCAACTCTTAAGTATATACATCTAGTATGACATGGCATTGATTGAAGGTTTCTGTGTAAAAACAGACCCAGGAAGGATGGAAAAAAAGTGAGACTGACAGGCGTCATTTGCATGTCTTACCCAGAGTTCCTTGCTGCATATGGGGAATGTAGCACAGGAGCTTTGTGATGTAGTTCTTTGAATTTCTGTGATGTGCAAATGACCTCTGCAATAATGAACCTTATTGGTTATTTTGTGGAGGCTTTATAGCTCATTTTTTGCCCTCCACCACAACCCTAATAAGATATATATATATATATAGTGTTTATTATTGCAGAAGCCACTTACACATCACAGCAATTCGATGAATTGCATCCCAGAGCTCCTGTGCCACATTCCCCATATGCAGCAAGGAATTCTGGGTAGGATATGCAAATGACATCTGTCTCACTTTTATGCATCCTGGATCTGTCACCGACATTTCGGTACTCTCTTGTTCCCCGTGCTTTGGGGAATCAAATTTCCCAGCTCTGTGGCGAATTCAGCATTCTCTGCAGGGTCCCTAAAGTGCAGGGAATGGACCCGAAAATCCACCCAAAAATCGCAGAAAATCCGCCGAACGCACTCAACGATCCGGCGCAAACCCGCCGAACGCGTCTGAAAAAAAAACATGATCTGCCGAACACAGCACCGACCGGCCATCGGAAAGAGCCGACAAGCCGACAAACGGGGTAAAAAAAAGATTGAAAGTTTATTTATTTATTTATACACAAAACAAATATAGAATTCGTCAATCCGATTGGGGTCGCCTCGAAACTCTATAGCAAAAACAGTCCGATTTACTACTATCAAAATCTAAAAAAACTAACACAGACCACAGCCGTCCAACAAAGACAAAGACACCAAAATAATATAAATAAATAAATAAAATATAAAAGATTACATAATTTTATATTAAACATCGTAATCTGACCACAAAGCCTACAATTTTTCATAAGCAGCTGTTGCATGGTTAATTTTGCCAGTAAGTGCATCCATAAATTTAGCATCCCTAATTTTTTGTAAAACTCTATTCATATCTGGGGGATCCATAGAACACCATTTCTCCGTAACGGCTCTTCAGGCCGCTGATAAAAGCTTAGTCAGCAGTTTATCATCTTCCTGGCGGGCAGCGCCTCTCTGCAGTATAATTAATGCAGCATATGAATCCGCTGCACACACTGCCGGGAACTTCCCAGCAGAGTGTGGATTCATATGCTGCATTAATTATAACTCATAAAAAACAAAAAACGAACTGATCAAAAAAAGAATCGATCCGAATCAATGAATCGATCTCCAGAGAGGTGCTGCCCTGCAGTGTTCAGATTCATATGCTGCATTAATAATACTGCAGAGAGGTGCTTCCCAGCAGTGTGTGGATTCATATGCTGCATTAATTATACTGCAGAGAGGCGCTTCCCAGCAGTGTGTGGATTCATATGCTGCATTAATTATACTGCAGAGAGGCGCTTCCCAGCAGTGTGTGGATTCATATGCTGCATTAATTATACTGCAGAGAGGTGCTTCCCAGCAGTGTGCGGATTCATATGCTGCATTAATTATACTGCAGAGAGGCGCTTCCCAGCAGTGTGTGGATTCATATGCTGCATTAATTATACTGCAGAGAGGCGCTTCCCAGCAGTGTGTGGATTCATATGCTGCATTAATTATACCGCAGAGAGGCGCTTCCCAGCAGTGTGTGGATTCATATGCTGCATTAATTATACTGCAGAGAGGCACTTCCCAGCAGTGTGTGGATTCATATGCTGCATTAATTATACTGCAGAGAGGCGCTTCCCAGCAGTGTGTGGATTCATATGCTGCATTAATTATACCGCAGAGAGGCGCTTCCCAGCAGAGTGTGGATTCATATGCTGCATTAATTATACTGCAGAGAGGCGCTTCCCAGCAGTGTGTGGATTCATATGCTGCATTAATTATACTGCAGAGAGGTGCTTCCCAGCAGTGTGTGGATTCATATGCTGCATTAATTATAACTCATAAAAAACAAAAAACTAACTGATCAAAAAAAGAATCGATCCGAATCAATGAATCGATCTCCAGAGAGGTGCTGCCCTGCAGTGTTCAGATTCATATGCTGCATTAATAAAACTGCAGAGAGGCGCTTCCCAGCAGTGTGTGGATTCATATGCAGCATTGAAACCTATGGGTTAACCACTTGAATGCTAAGGACGCGCTCAGCGCGTCCTCAGCATTCCCGCTGGTATGCGGAGGACGCGCTGAGCGCGTCCTCGCATTGGGGTCAGCGTTCGGCCGGGTTCCGGCCGATCGCTGGCCCCTCCGGTGCGGGCTGACATCCTGGATGTCAGCCCGGCATCCGGAGCAGTGGCCGCCATTATTATGTGTCATCGCGCCCCCGCGATGACACATAATTCAGGCGCCCCCCCCGCATGTGCGGAGGAGGCGCCTGAAAGGGAGGGGGGGAGGTCCTTCGGACCTCTCTCCCTCCCGATCGGCGGCTCACAGGGGCTTAACCCAGGCATCATTTGGAAGGGCACAGCCTGCCCTTCCAAATGATGCCTGGCATTAACCCCTGGGGAGCTGGATCGCAAATCGGCGCTGAAAAGCGCCGATTTGCGATCCTTCCCGGGAGCTGGCCGACATCTTGGATGTCGGCCAAGCTTCCGGGAACTCCCCCAGAGGACTGGCGTCATCGTGCGTAGCACGATGACGCCAGTCCTAGCATTAACCCCTAACTGCCACGAAGTGTGGAGATAGGGAGTTCCAATGAACTCCCTATCTCCCGATCCGTGGCAGTTAGGGGTCAAATTTTGATATCGTTGGATCGGCCAGAGCATGGCCGTTCCAACGATACCAAACATGAAAGTAAAAAAAATTGTAAAAAAAAAAAAAAAAAAGAAAAATAAAAATAAAAAAAAAAAAAAAAAAAAAATTTAAAAAAAAAAATAAACACTTTTTTTTTTTTTTTTTTGTTTTGTTAATGCAGCAATATTGTTCCCATTTCAATTATAATGTGAACAATGATGCTGCATTAACGATTTTTGTATGCGGTGCGTTTGTTAAAAATGGTGTCATTTTCCCCAAAAAAAAATGTAACGAGACCCATCTCTAATTTTTTTAACAAGCGCACCCCATACAAAATATAACCGCAATTGCTCGCATGTTAAAATGTGGAAAAAAACACTTTACACGCTGTAAATTATTGAAAATACATATTTTATTGCATTTTTTGTTATAATATACAAACATGACATAACGTATACATATAATAATGACATATTATGAATCTACCGAGTCTGACGGAAAGAACGATATATAATATGTCGATGTCATATACTAAAATAAGCCTTCAAAACAGGTTTAAACATGATGCGCAAAACAGGTAAAAAATGACCTCAGCACAGGGGCGGGAAAAGCCTCAGCAGCGAAAGGGTTAAAAAGCCTTGTTTCTTTTAAAAAAGTTAGGAAACCTAACATTTCACCAAAAAAAAATGTCTAAAAAATCCTAAAAGAATAAATAAGTAAAGAAACTTTCATACTATTGGTAGTAATCTACTTGCTATTCTTAAAAAAAGCAATAAAAAACGAAATAACTCATAAAAAAGCGAAAAACCAACTGATCCGAATCACCCGAAATGATCTTAATCACCAAAATGATCCAAATCACAGAATCGAAAAGATCCGAAACAAAATAAAAACTGTCCGAAATGATCCGACACTAAACATCCCAAAAAAACCTGAAATGAAACGAAAAAAAAAGTCATGCACATCCCTAGTTGGCTGGATCAGTTGGAGCAGGTGTCGGCTGCCTGTCAGCACACTGGGCATTTACCCAGTGGGCCGAAAGATGTGAGGACTATTTGGCCAATGTGGAGTTAAGCCGGACAGTCAGACCACCCGGGAAATGTGTGGCCTGTGTACTCTGCAGCTTCGCTGCTGTGCATAGGGTGGCTGGAGCACTGAAGAGATGTGCGTCCTGAGCGATGTGTAGTCGTATGACCTGTCTGCTAGGTAGTCATGTGGCCTGTCCACTTGGTAGGTGAGTGGCCTGTCTGCCAGGTAGTCATGTGGCTTGTCTGCTAGGTAGTCATGTGGCCTGTCCACTTGGTAGGTGAGTGGCCTGTCTGCCAGGTAGTCTTGTGGCTTGTCTGCTAGGTAGTCATGTGGCCTGTCCACTTGGTAGGTGAGTGGCCTGTCTGCCAGGTAGTCTTGTGGCTTGTCTGCTAGGTAGTCATGTGGCCTGTCCACTTGGTAGGTGAGTGGCATGTCTGCCAGGTAGTCATGTGGCTTCTCTGCTGGGGAGACATGTTGCCTGTCCATTGAATTCGGGAGTATTTGGGCAATGCAGTTTGAACAGCCTGCCATGTGACGGAGCCAGTACTATTTGAAGGGTCTATTTGGTGGCAAAGCAGGCAGTTTATGATAACTTGCAGCAATTTGCCAAAGTTGCCTGAGCTGCGCTTTGTGCTGTCTGTTTTCTATTCAGGTAGAAAGAAAGGTAAATGTGAAATATTATAAATATGAATGTGTACAGGAGGTGTATTTCAGTGTGTGTGTGTAAGTTTGTCACCTGAATTTTTAAATAAAAAATGCAAGCATAGTGATTGATAGGAAGCACTTTAATTATTTCTTGTAAATGTGTTGCATTATTTACATGGTACTCATATGTTTATGCATTTTGCGTCTTGTTACTTTCTGTAGGTCCCAGGATACCCAGCGTGACTATTCACAGCACAGTTGATGGACAGAGTAAGTAAATGTATCAAGATAAACTTGTCAGGGGAATTTCCCAGGACTTGATTTCAATATGTTGCAAATGCTTGTCATTCTGAAGTAATGCACGGAAATACTAATATAAACAAAAATAATGCATTATTCTACTATTTTGCAGGTAGATTACAGAAGAGAGATAAAAATTGATAGGATAGATAGATAGATAAAAAAATGGATAGGATGGATAGATAGATAAAAATGGATAGATGGATAGATAGATACAAATGGATAGATGGATAGATAAAAATGGATAGATGGATAGATAGATAAAAATGGATAGATAGAATAAATGGATAGGATAGGTAGATGGGTAGGTAGGTAAATAAAAAATGGATTTGTTGGATAGATAAAAATGGATAAGATAAATAGATGGATGGATAGATAAAAATGGATAGATAGATAAAAAAGGATAGATAGATGGATGATAGGTAAAAAAATGAATTAGACGGACAGATAAAAAGCAGTTAGGATAGATAAATGTATAGATTTAAAAGGATAAGATAGAGGGGTAGATTAAATTGGATAGGATAGATGGATGAATAGATAAAAATGGATAAGATGAACATATCTATGGATAGATAGAGAGATAGATGAAAATGGATAGGTAGATAGCTAGATAGAAAAAAAGGATAAGATAGATGGAGGGATCGATGGAGAGATAGATTAAATTAGATAGGATAGATAGCTAGATAGATAAAAAATGGATAGGATGGATAAATAGATAGAAAGATAGATAAAAATGGATAGATGGATAGATAGATAAAAAATTCGGTAGGATAGATAGATAAAAATGGATAGATGGATAGATAGATAAAAATGGATAGATGGATAGATAGATAAAAATGGATAGATGGATAGATAGATAAAAATGGATAGGATGGATAGATAGAGAAATAGATGGAGAGATAGATGAAAATGGATAGGATAGATAGATAGATAGATAGATAGATAGATAGATAGATAGATAGATAGATAGATAGATAGATAGATAGATAGATAGATAGATAAAAATGGATAGATAGATAAAAATGGATAGATGGATAGATAGATAGATAGATAGATAAAAATGGATAGGATGGATAGATAGACAGAGAAATAGATGGAGAGATAGATGAAAATGGATAGGATGGATAGATAGACAGAGAAATAGATGGAGAGATAGATGAAAATGGATAGGATGGATAGATAGACAGAGAAATAGATGGAGAGATAGATAAAAATGGATAGGATGGATAGATAGACAGAGAAATAGATAGAGAGATAGATGAAAATGGATAGGATGGATAGATAGATCAGATACATGGATATAGATAAAATGGACAGATGGTAAAATGTGTAGATACTGATAGGTGAGATACATAGATTGATATGAATGTACAGATGATAAATAGATCCAAAACTCCCAGACCCGGAAGTCCCTGCAATTTTCGTGGTTAGACAAATTACGTAGCATAGAATTCGGAAACTATGCATCGCTCGGGACTTGCACACTTTACAAACGCTTGCGCAGAGCGATGGATCGGAGCCAAGCACATGCACGGACGCGATCCATCGACAGCATCTCTGAGAACACTCGCTATTGCAGGCGGTTTCAGAGAGGGTGACGGTGGCACGTCGGGAAATTCAAAATCCCGGCTGCTGGTGCCCCTGGGTGAGGTGGAAGATACTCCCAGTGGTTTCACGGGATCAGAGCAGGAGGGGGGGAGGGTCAGTCCTCAGACCACTTTAAAAACATATAGTGGTTGTGGGGAGCCAAGTGTCCCCTTACCCCCTGGACAAGATAAGATGGAATAGTGTGTTATACAGTGTGTGATACATTTACCTGCCTCTACCTCTGTACCATATAGAAGCCTCATGCATGTGGAGTAATTCTTCATACAGCACATGTTACTGGGATTTTTTTTTGCCGTGGAACGCTGAAATGTAATTATACCCTCATTGTGATCACATTCTCGTTGCAAGAGACGCGCTCCGGCACAGGGTAAGGAACCCGCGTTTAACACCGAGGCTGAACTTAAAGCAACTTTCAATATTTCCATTAATATTGTGCTTTTTGTTTTAATCGTTTATTAATGAGAGACGTGAACAATATTAACAATGAGCTCACCAGTAAAATAAAATAATGCGCAGAATAACCTCAATCAGCGTTGAATAACTCCTGCGCTCAAATTAAATGAAATCAGATTCTATTCAACTGGATCATCATTTATTAAAGCCTATAACACATTCATAAAAGCCACCACTAAAATATTCATCATTCCGAGGCAGCAGCCAGTGTCTCATTTCCATATGTTCGCCACGCGTCCTTAATACCATCGGATGTATAAAATTTATGTTAATTAAAAAAACAATAAAAAAACAAACAAAAAAACACCGATTTAAACTTTGAATTTATAGTAGATTAAAATTTTATTTATTTTACTTTTTAATCATTTTATTTTTTAATAATAATAATTATTTTAATGTAATTACTGTGTCCGTCACTTGACATCTCACACGTGTCATGACGTAAGTGGTGTTTATCTTGGTTGGCTGGGTAAATGTAGTAAGAGCAGGGCTGCCATCAGATTTTTTGGGGTCCGTTGCTGAACCACTGGTCGGACCCCCCATCCTTCAGCTACTCATTTAAGTAAACTAATTAAAAATAACACCTTTTTACCTCCTCTTCTGCTCACCAGGAGCATCCGGGTGGTCCAGCAACTGACCAAGTGGGTGAAAGTGTTCAGTCTGCATAGGGTGACCATATCGGCCATGTTTAAAGGGACACATAGCATTTATTCATGCTGATGGGCAGTGCATGAAGAATGTGACCCCATTGTGAGGCTGCAGGTAAGAAATCAAAGAGGATTTCCACTCGACCTGCCTTGATTTCCTACCTGCAGCATATGAATTATACATGTTGCAGGGCACTATTGGTTCCCCTCGCTAAAAGCGGGACGCTACGGGGTAAATTAGTGATCGGTAATTTCCCCTTTGCTTCCCGGTTTCACCATCAGATCGCGGGGCAGGCACAGGTTGTACCGTAGCGGCCGCTAGGCTTGCGGATGCTGGGGGCGGCACTAAAGCGCAATCCGGAGCATCCCCTCCATGGCGTCTATAGGACTCCATGGAGGATCGTGCTGCCGGGTCACATGACCGGCAGGATCCAGCCTCTCGCAAGATCTTGCTGGTGATCGTGGAGGGACACAGGGGACTTTCTTCCCCCCGTCTCACTCTGCTCCCGGCGGCCAGAAGGCTGCCGTTCTCGCCGCGGGATCAGAGTTGAATATCTGTTTTTTGGGGGGGGGAGGGTTCAGCTGCTGCTAACTGATTCTGCAGCAGCTCTGAGCCGGGGTAACTTTTTCATTAGCGCCAGCTCTTAGTAACTAGCGTTAAGACCTTTGTGATCCTAACTCTAGTTACTCTGTGCTTTCACTTTGCGCTCCCCATGTTAGGTATAGGGAGAGCAAAGTACAGTAAAGTCGCACAATGAATTGCTAATTACGACGCGCTAATCGATTTTTTTTAAACCTGTTAGCGAATCAGAGGCGATCTTGGCGCAGCACTATGACCTCCTTTAAGCTAGCTCTAACGTCAGCCTTAGCGTTAGATGAAAGGAGGTGATAGAGCCCATTGCAGAGCAGCACTTTTCCCTTTGCTCCCATCTGCATGAAATAGCAATATGTGTCCCTTTAAAAATGGCCGATATGGTCACCCGAAGTCTGCACCTCTATCTGATGCAAACAATACTGTTTGCTCCCTCCGGGAAGAGTCAGTGTCTTCTTAACAGCCCTTGATGGTGGGGCCCACCTGGAAATCTGTTGATATCTTAGTAGGCCAGTCCTGGGTGGCATGGTAACATGTGTGCGAAACTTGAAATTCAAAGCTGGCAACTGAATATAGAGTAAAATAAAAATTCTGCACAAGGATTGTTATTCTGAGACAGGTAGAACATTAACCCCTTAACGCTGGGAGGGTGATGCGCAGTGGGAGGGAGTTAACACAAGCGAAGCGTACTAGTATGCTCCGCTGCCAGGTGCTGCGTTGGGCTCCTCCTCCGGCCCGCCTATGCAGCTGATGCGTGACACGCGTCATTGGCTGGAGTGGGACGGCAGGAATTGAGTCCAGAGCTCATACCAGTACATTCCAGACAGACATACACTGATGTTGTGACAGGCTTATGCAATGTATGATAATAGCACAAAAAAATATGTCATCTGCGCATGTGTCTATACAATTCCATGTGCAACAAGACACATTTAGAGGTTTTAGTTTGCTTGAATGGCCATTGAAGCGTAAGCTCACTCGCCCCATCACGGCACCTCTCGGTAGAGTGAGTACCTAACCAATGTTACTCTACCAAGAGGTGCCGTGATGGGGCGAGTGCGCTTACACTTCAAAGGCCATTCAAGCAAACTAAAACTTCTAATTCTGTTTTGTTGCACATGGAATTGTATAGAAACGAGCGCAAATGACAACTTTTTTCTTTTATACATGAACTGAGTTGTTACTGCTGGTTGTTGCAGCCGCTCTGGAGAGCATGGACGCGACACCGCTTTTTCTGTATGAACGTATGATAATCATTTGTAACCATATCCTAAACATTTATCCCCAAATTAGATGTTTTCCAAATGTTTAAATGTATATTAAAGTGGAGTTCTCTGATATTTGGCTTGTTGTATATACTCTCCCCCATAAATCCAGACTCCCGTTTTTCTATGGGCGAGAGATATGTTGCATCTCATTATGTTAAAATCCTGATAACACTTAATTGCTGCTCTCTTTAGGATATCACGGGGTGTTGTTCTGCTCAGTGACTAACCCTTTGTGCTTTGTTGAATAAACATATCCCCAGCGCTCCTAAAGACGAACACGAGTGCCCTCCAGGAGAAATGCCAATCTTCTCTAAGCCTCCCTATTTATCCACGCTAGCAATTATAGGGAACAAATAAAAAAAAGGCTCCCCTGGGTGCTCAGCATCTTTCAGCTGATAAAGCTAATTCCGTTAGTCTTAATTAACATGAGAATCCCCCATGAAATAAGAGCAGCTTAGAAATCCTCTCCTTGCGTATGAAAACTACGTTGTTGTTGTTTTGTTTTGTTTCTTTTTTTACCGGTTTACTTTTCGTAGCAATTGTTTTGTTTTCGCTAATTATTTATAATTTAATCATATTAAAACACTGCGGTGTGAGCTAAAACGACAACGCTACATGAAAAATCTAGCGCGAGTCTCTAAAATGTAGCGCCTGACAACCCACCAACAGATCATCTCGTCCGTCTACAAGATTCATTAGTGCGTGCTAGGGAAACGTTAAGACCAAGGCTGAGAACCAGCGCTAATGCATTGTATGGTTAAAATTAGAGATGTGCATTGATTTCGGAAAAATTCAGAATTTGGAACGAAATTTGATAATTCGCATTCGGAAGTACTTGAAATTTGAAATGAACTATCAAATTGATATCAACTATAGAATTGATCTTAACTTACAATACAAGTAATAGTCAGCAAAGGACTTAGTGAAACAAAATTTGTTTGATAGTTTAATAGGGATGTGCGTTTCGGGTTTCGGAATTTCGGAATTTTCACGAAATTTCCCGATTCGTGTTTTCGGATGCGGCCGAATTTCCGAAAATTTTTAGATCCGAAAATGGCAGATCCGAAAAGTTTTCCGAGCCGAAACGAAATATTTTTGGAATTTTCGAATGGACTTGAAATGTGTCAAATCGAAATTTATTGCTTTGAAACGAGGAGAACAGACGTTCCGAAAAACGAAAATTTCCGAAGTTACGAAAAGTCGATACAAAAAGCAGGCAAAGTGACACGAAAATACGAAAAACGGTCGATATTCCGAAAACATGTATAATTCCGTAAAACGAAAATTTCCGAAATTACGAAAAGTCGATACAAAAACGAGCAAAGTGACACGAAAATACGAAAAATGGCCGATATTCCGAAAACATGTACAATTCCGAAAAACGAAAATTTCCGAAATTACGAAAAGTCGATACAAAAAACGAGCAAAGTGACACGAAAATACGAAAAATGGTCGATATTCCGAAAAAAATCTGTACACGAAAAACGAGTCGCGCCGAACCGAATCGAAACAGAAATCGGTCGAAACGAGCCGAATCGAAAAGTTTAAAAATCCGAAAAATCGAACCGAATCGAACCGAAAAAAAAAATCGGTGCACAAGCCTACTGTTTAATTTGACTCAAATACTAAATCTATTGCACAGCTTAAAATTTAACCCTAGCTTTTCTTTTAACAGCAAAATTTGATTAATTGGGGTTTTTCCTAGTGATCCAAAATCCGAATTGATATCAACTATCTAATTGATATATGAAATTTTAATTGATTCGAAACTTCAAATCGAAACAAAACAAATTTTTCAGCCATGCACATCCCTATTAAAAATAAAAAGTGTTCCAGTGCAAAAAAGCCTCGTTTAAAAAAAAAAAAAAAATCGGAACCCCAAATTTCGCCTGAAAAATCCAGAAAAATACCTAATAAATTCTAAAAATTCAATAAATAAAAAGGCTTTTTGCTGCGTATTAAGAAATATAAACGGTTGAATAAATAAGGAATAAAAACGATGATAATATTTTTTACATTGATTCCTATGGACTTTGCACACAGCAGGTTTTCCTATACAATGCATCTTCTCACGTTCCCCCGAAGCGTGCCGGTTTAACCATACAATGCATCTTTTACACGTAAACTACATCCTGCGCTATATTCCTTTCAATCGCCTCTTAGACAAGCACCTCTCCAGTAAGTGTCCTTGGGCAAAACGCCTAACGATACATACTCGCCACCCAGGAAATACTTGAAAACGAGAGATATCACAATGTACCCTTCCTGCTAATATACTTTCTCCAAAAAAAAATTTGGGGTAAGAGCTTTTGAAGTTTTTTTTCCGTTTTTCTTCCTTTTCCGTCAGGTAACACAAGGGTTGAGCAGTTGGTAAATTTTTGCGATTAGCGTCTTAACAAAGCTTGTTAGACATTTTTTGGAGATTTCATTGGCTAACGTCCACTCAGGTGAAATCCACCATTACTTTAAAGGAGTCCTCTGTTACTCTACGGAATATCAAGCAAACGTCAACGGGACATCCCCTCACCACAGACCTTCTGACCTCTGCCTGATCCACCTGTTTGCCCAAAGATAAGAAACTGCTACAGATTTTGGCATTGGTCATCAAACCACAGAGCCGCTAAATGCACGACCAAAGTTCTTCAAAAACCAACGGGGTTGGCGAGCCATTGGCTACACTGGGTCGTTGCTCAGATTGATCTCTCCAGTAAACATCGGCAGGATGTATCTATGTATAATGTGATGGAATCTTATAAACATGATGTAATTATAGAAATTTTGTGATAATGATGTAGTGACGGAGCGGTGACCTCGTCTTCACTAATTCCATTATCTGTCTTGGTAATTGCAGTGCTGAATGAGCTGGAGAACAACACTAAAATCAAAATCACAATGGACACGCGGCAGATGCCAAAAATAGAGTATCTGAACGTCCAGATAAAGGACTATGGTAAGAGTCACCATGTTGAAATAAAAAACGCAGCATGATGTGTAAGAACGTTGGTTTGGTTTCGGTTTCCTACAGTTTTAAAGGTGAAGAGCCCAGTCATCGTCAATAAGAGAGTGGCACATAGATGGTATGGATAGATAAATAGATATTGATAGATAGATATGTGTAGATTAGATGGATAAAGAGAAGGATAGATAGATGTGTAGATTTGCTGGATAAAGAGATGGATGGATAGATTGTAGATTTGGTGGATAAAGAGATGAATAGATCTATGTTTAGATTATGTGGATAAAGAGATGGAAAGATGTGTAGATTTGGTGGATAAAGAGATGGATAGATATAGATGTGTAGATTTGGTGGATAAAGAGATGGATAGATGTGTAGATTTGGTGGATAAAGAGATGGATAGATGTGTAGATTTGGTGGATAAAGAGATGGATAGATGTGTAGATTTGGTGGATAAAGAGATGGATAGATGTGTAGATTTGGTGGATAAAGAGATGGATAGATAGATCTATATGTGTATATTAGGTGGATAAAGAGATAGATGTGTAGATTTGGTGGATAAAGAGATGGATAGATGTGTAGATTTGGTGGATAAAGAGATGGATAGATGTGTAGATTTGGTGGATAAAGAGATGGATAGATGTGTAGATTTGGTGGATAAAGAGATGGATAGATGTGTAGATTTGGTGGATAAAGAGATGGATAGATGCGTAGATTTGGTGGATAAAGAGATGGATAGATAGATCTATATGTGTATATTAGGTGGATAAAGAGATAGATGTGTAGATTTGGTGGATAAAGAGATGGATAGATCTATCTGTGTTTAGATTATGTGGATAAAGAGATGGATAGTTGTGTAGTTTTGGTGGATAAAAAGATGGAAAGATGTGTAGCTTTGGTGGATGAAGAGATGGATAGATAAGTGAATAGATAGATTGTTAGATACTGTATATGGAGAGATGGAGGGATAGATACAGATAGATATAGATGTATATAATTATAGCTAGATGAATACATAGATATGGGCAGACAGATGAATAGATAGATAAATAGATATGAGATGAATTGATGGGTGGATGAATATAGAGAGATGGATGGAAAGATAGATATAGACGGATAGAGGTCAAATAGGCAAACAGACAGACACACGGTGGTCTGATAGATAGCTTATACTTCATTATCATGTAAACACCACCCTTACTGTCACCGTGTACTTGCAGAGCATCATTCGGATCTGTAGTGTTGTGTAGCATTGTGTAGCTTTGTGTAGCATTGTGAAGCGATGTGTAAAATAGAGAGATTTTCCTGAACACAATGTAAACCTGATGGCAGCCACGAAGAGGCTGCGGTGCAGGTGAATGAAGTAATTAAGGTCATTTGCTGCTGGTAATTTTGGATTGGAACAGGTGATATTTATTGAGTTGGATGTTTAGCATTGCTGTTAAACGAGTCCTTAATGGAGTATTTCAGGTTTCAGACAAGGTGAATGTGTGATTGAAGGTGATGGATAATCACGGCGGCGCGATTAGCACCTGAGTATTGTTATAAATGGGAATTAGAGCGGGCGACCAGAGGATAATAGATTCCCATTAGTACATAAGAGAACCGCCGAAAAACACAGACCTTGAAAAAAAGGATAAACAAATTGTTGTGTAAGGTCAAGCGTGATAATTACAATATTAGCATATGTGAGAGATGAGGGGAAGACGTTAATTATAGATTTCAGCCCAACTATAAATCCTATGGAACGTTCCTTAAATTGGCACCTTGGAGACCAACTGTGGAGGAGCGTCTTGAGGAACTCAGAAAGGATACAAAGTATTCAACGTGATAATTTCCCAGCTGCTTCACAAGGACTTATTTAAAACTTTATTTATATAGCGCCAACATATTCTGCAGCGCTAAACACTAGGTACAATATAGAGAGTGTTACAACACATTGAGACAGGACAACGTTTGACAAACCAGCACAGAAGAAAGTAAGGGCCCTGTTCCATTGGGAATTTACAATCTAACAGGAATGGAAGGTGAGACACAGGAGGAGAGGACTGCAAGGTGAGGGTGATGCCACTAGTTGGGGAGTGAAGTGTATTAGTGAGGTGGGGGTAGAATTCCCTGAACATCTCCTTATTATATATTTATGTGGGCACTGATGCGCATGACATTATGACAATGTGTTTATTGCTGTTGCATAAATGACTTGTAAAAGCAGTGTCACATTTATAAAGCATGTATGTTTGCAAAGTAAAAACCACCATCCACATCTTTGAATGACAGGTGTTTGGTGAAACGCGTGGATCTCTGGTCACTGGAGTTAATGCCTTTCCGTTAGGTTTCTGTGCCAAGTTTTTTCATGTATTGAGACAATGCGACCTTTATGAAAATGCAGCAATATGAAAAGAATAACTCAGTCTTAACTATCTCATTGCAAACTTTTTATTCCATTATCCTTTATAATAGCAGGTCTCCATGATGTACTTTCCAGCTTAAAACCATTGTCTTTGATGTACAAAGCGTCCCCCCTGATGATAATTGTGTCCGCGTCTGCTCTTTTGTCAGCACCGTGTTAATGGATGACTTGATACATGTATCCGGTATTGTTAATCTTAATGAGCATGGAGTTCAACGATAGAATAATACATCTAACAACAATTCAATTTAGAATCTGCCGGACTGCGACGCTCACTTAATGATTCTTTATTTAATTTGGCCTCGGCTAACCCTACACTATCTCAATACCATTTGTCTGGATCGCAAACTGTTGAAGTCAACTTTTACCGTAGCTTGTCTTTTGTTTCCGTAGACTTGCCGATGCAGATTATCAAGCCTGCGACTTTCATAGACACGGCTCATTACCCGCTCTTACTTGTGGTGTAAGTATATTTGCTGTGTTTGGTTTATTGATATTGTCCATATTTTGACACAATGTTTCACCGTGAAATATGCCGGAATGGAGTCAACGACATTTGTCGCTTCTTTTTGCCTCACAACTTCACCATCTTTAGTCAACGTGTGTTGACTCACAAGCGACAATATAGAATTACCACCAAGTGACAGCGAAAGCTTCTCTAAAGAAGGTGAACTAAAGAACATCACATGATGCAGTTTCCAGTTGGGTCCAAATGACTAAACCAGATGAACTTGAGTCAAGTCTTGTTTTATTGACCAAAAAAAGATTTTTGTCTACTGTATTGTTTTTTTACAGGTTAGTTGGAAATTCGACATTTTGAAACTTAGTTAAGGGGCCAATCAAAATCCAGGATTGGGGTCAGCTTAAAACTTTCCAGCCAATGGCACACATGACATCAACTGCCCAATGATGCAATGTGCCCACAGCATTGTTTTCTCTTAAGGGGTTAGTCACTAGCCACAGTCATTTCACCGAAAATCACTGTAGTTTTAAACAACAGTAAAAAGGTTGTTGCAATGATGTTAAACTTGACAATCCAGTGTAGCAAAATTCATCAACAGCAGGGGCAGTTGCTACAAACACCTGTGAACAACGGTGAAGAACAGTGAACAATGGTAGCACCTAGGGATGTTCTGATGCAATCCCTAGAGCTGGGAACCAGACCCAATCTTGGCATTTTCTGGTGATCGGCTTTTTCAAACCAAGCTGACCGCCAGGTAGCAAGACTCCTAGCTGCACTGCTGGAGTTCCACTGCCTCGGCAGTGACTCGCAACATCTTCCCTGTGTGTTTGCGAGTCAGGGAGGAGGCATGAAGGCACTGCAAACCTTCTAGCTGGAATCCGGGTACCTCTGCATTCACTCCCTGCCTGCACCATGACCTGTGAGTAGACAGGGAAGATGGCATGAGTGAATTTTGAGGCCCGGGATTCCCTTTTCACAAGGAAAGTGCATTCCAGCTGTGGGTTTTGCAGTATTCGAGAAAAAGACTCATTGCTCACTAATCCCTAATAGTGAAGGACCCGGAGTGGAATGGCGACCCCAAAGTTGCAATCAGGACATCCCTGGCACCATTGTTCTTCTGTAGGAGTGAACTACATCTATTTATTTTCCATTCACTGTTTGTTTGTAACACAACGGGGACTATACTTTGGTCATTTTACAACTGTGGCAGAAACTATATTGGAAACCATACTGGACCTTATTCTGAACAACTTCAACTGAAAAAGTGGGCTCGATTGATATTGGCCATTTTTTAAAAATAAAATAAAGTCAGTTGGTGCGTCGATTTTTTTATTATTTTTTTTTTTAAAATATTGTCTGAATTGTTTGAAAACATTTGTCTGGAGCTGATATTCGAAAAATGCTACTAGTCCAAAAAAAAGCTGTTAAACAGCCACCGAACCTTACTTTCATCCAACATCATACAGATTGTGGCCTTTTAAACATGGCTTTTAGAAAAATCCGATGTTTAAAACAAGATTTCGGTTTAATTCCCTTTTTGGAAATCGTCATAACGATAAATCTGACATTTCCATTAAAAGTATAGCTGTGAGAGACAATATCTGAGGCAAATTTTTATCGCGAGTCGCAATGCTGGTAAGCCTGCATTTAAATCTCCCAAACCGAAAGATGGCCAAAAATCCAATGAAAAAGGGCCCCAATTCCGGCCATTTGGTCAAATTAAATCAATTTGTTGGAAACAACTATGAAACTACAGTGAACTACGATGACACTTCCTTAAATACAGGGTTATTCAAAGAGCCACGAATTGGGGCCGAAAGGTAACCGAACTCTGAAATTCAGCGTTCGGTTACCTTTCCTGGCCATTCGGCTATCCAGAGAGCAGGCAATTTGCCAAATCCTGGCGAATTGCCTGCACATACGGTGCCTGTTCGTTGCCTGTTCGAGGGCAGTGGATCTCCATAGAGAAGCAATGCTTCGTCTATTCAGAGAACAAAAACCAGCAGTGAAAAGTTGCCGAATTGCCCTGCCATTCAGTGGTTTAATTCAGCAAGTTTATTCAGGAGAATCCCATAGGCTTCAATGTTAAAAATATTCCCGTTTTAATTCAATATCTAATAAACCGTTCATTATAATATTCTGCAGTAAAAAGTCTCTTTATTTATAGATTTTTTAGGACCTTTTAGGCATTTTTTTGGATTTTTTTGCAAACATTGTTTTTCCGTTTTTTTTTCTGTAACAGCCCTTTTTATTAACATTCATTGGATCTTATAAGTAAATTTCAGACATTTTTGTTCTGTAGTTTCTTTGCAAACAGCGTTTCACTTTTCAAACATTCAAGCAAACTGTTTTTTTTTCACTCCATTCGTCTGCGGTGTCGGCTTTTCCTGCGGCTGCTCTGGCTCTGATCGACTCCTGCTCGGGTTTCTCCGGCATCTTCGGCGGGGTTAATCCAGATGTTTTTGCGGGTTTCGTGTGCATTCACCTGGGTTTTGCGGTGAGTGTTCGGCAGGTTTTCGGTGGCTTTTCCCTGCACTACGACGGCCCTGTGGTGCTTGCTGAATACACTGCAGGGTCGCCGAAATGGGATCGCCAAATCGCACCGAATTGAAGAGAACGAAAAGTCACCGAATGTGCAGTGACTTTTCAATTCTCTTTGAATAACCCTGATAGTGAATTCACCGCAGTTTCACCCTAGTTGATTCACCAATGTTCAAAGAACTAAACCCTATATTATTTCACTCAATGATGCTTAAAGAATAACCCCTTTATTTCTTTTGATTTTGGATGACGGTGAAATTCTAGCCAGGTAAGAAGAGATCGATGGATCTCATTTTTGAGTTAACTCCAGAACAAATGGTCTTCATTGAACGCTGCATAACAAAACGTAAATTATGGAGAAGAACTTATCATTTGTCCGTATTCCTATTATGATTTAATTGGAACCGTAAAAATATCAGAACAGTGTGTTTCTGGCAAAAGAAGGAGTTCCAGGTGGTAAATATAATTAATTCCAAAATGTTGGATGATAAACAATCAATCTAGAGAGTATTTCTGCTTTTGGCTAAACTAAATTGTGTTCCCTTCGAGTGTTTATTCTGGTCTCATTACCCCGTTGGCTGAATGTTAACAAGTGAATGCACTAATTTAGTCATCTCAATTCACTTCCCACCTGCTGTGGGGTATAATAGGTATATTACTGCCTGTTATTTCATGTGCTAAAAACAATATTAAATCATTAGTGAAACAATCAATCGAGACGTAAGTATTCTCCAGTGGTAATTATGAAATGGCACTTATTCTAATAGTTGTTGGGTTGCACTAATTTGCTCATTAGCATAAATAATTTTATGGTAATTGCTTTTACTTCTCAAATTTGATAAACGTCTCCAATACAAATGGGGCGCTCCAAGCACCCTAACCAGTATAGACAAACGACTTGAAGACGGTGGCTTCCTCGGAGCACGTGGAAAAAAATAATTGTGTAGAACAGTGTTTCCCATACCTGTCCTCAGGACCCGCTGACACGCCACGTTGGGCCTGGCCGAGGGTCCCGAGGACAGGTTTGGGAAACACTGGTGTAGAAAAGAAAAAAAAGAACAGAGCACTTGGCTATTTAGATAGCTGGATATAGAGCAATATAACGTGCACCAACTCTTTAGGTAGCCAGGTCAATGTCCTTTCAAAAGAAATGGCTGGAAGTTGGGCTGTCACACCCTTTGGTGGTTCATAGAGCTCTTTGCCCGATCTCCCATCTCTCTAGTGAACCCGGGCAGTTTTGCTTCTGTTTTGATGGAGTGTCGCTCTAGAGGTACTGTTCAACCATTTACTATGTTTTGTATTCTTCCTGTATTGTCTGATGGGAATGGGACTCAGAGGTTCCACCTCCTCATTCATTGGCCAATAGTGATCCTAGTCCACCCCTCTCATTTTATGGTCGATAGGATTCAATGTCAGGCTTTTATAGGACTTCCGCTCTCCTTTACCTCTGCCCTATTGTTGTTTTGCTGCCCCTCAGCATGTTACCTGTCTGACTGTTCATATACTGACTGACCTCTGGCTTTGTTCTTTGACTACGTTTGGCTCTCTCCTCTCCTTCTCTTGTATGGCTCCCTGTTTATCGGTAACCGACCGTTGCCATTTTACCCACTTATGTGTATCTCTCCTGTCCATGTGTTAATGGATACTCTTTGGTTAACCTTGTTGTTACCCGACCATCAAAGGACCAGCTTTAGCTCGGGTTATCTATATGTACTGTCCTGTCTTATATCTCCATGTTGGGTCAGTTACATATTGTTACACAGACGTAAGAAATTTCAAAAAGAAGGCAGTTTATTGGGTCATTGGCAATGTTTTGATTGCAGATGCAACCTTGATAAATGGCTTAATAATGGTTGATTTCTTCAACCGTAACATTGCCGATGACCCATTAAACCTCCTCCTTTTGGAAATTTGGTGTGTCTAACTTCCACCCATTGTGCTTGAATTCTACTCATTTCTTTTTAACGGTCTTCAGGCTGGCTACCTGGGGAGTTGGGCGAATTTGTGCAAATCTCATTGCCGTATTGCAGGGAGACAAAATAATTTGTCTCAAGCTCTAAAATTAAATTAAATTGGTCCAAGGTAAACTAAGCCCTCAAATTCATTATTTTGTATTATATATGTGTTATATATATGTCACATGTTTTAATTCTCTTTCTATGCAATGGAATAAGTATAGGGTTATCTTCAGCCACAGCCTATCTTTGTGTAAAAGTAATTTAGGGCCAGTAGCTATGCCGTTATATGGAGAGAATACTTGCTTTTGATATCTATTGGAAGAGGCCGCCATCTTGAAAGATGTTCATGGTTCTGTCAAATGGAGACTTTGCGTCCTTGATTTCGCCCAGTAATTTTCTCTTTCACTTCTTTGGGTCCTGCTAGAGACGGCAGCCCGGGCAGTCAGAGCGTGACGGAAAAGTTTGAAATTAACTGGATCACTGTGCTGGTCAGTTCGTTCAGCGTATTTGTGGTGAAGTTTGACGGCCGTGGGAGTGGGTTTCAAGGAACGAAGCTTCTACATGAAGTAAAGCGGAAGCTTGGGGCAGTAGAGGAGAAAGATCAGATGGACGCTCTCAGGTAAGCATGACTGTTCACTTATCCTCAGCTCCTACTAACTCTTTCTGTACCATGATCGAGTACAGTCGATGTTCAAAACCTTCTGCAGGAGCCCAACATGGAGTAATCTCGATCTGGTCATATTTTGGAGCAATGCAAAAAGATTTAATTTACTGCAAGCGAAAATCTTTTGCAAAAGGCCTCCGGATTTTCAGCACCTTGGACAAGTCAGCCGAGGTGCTGAAACTGTTTAAACAGCTTAGAGTTTCAGCTTTCTTTTAAAGAACAACAGAGCTACATTATTATACAGTAGTGGCACTTTTTGACCAGAAGGGTCTGCCTGTCAAATAACCTTAATGTCTCTAAATGTATTTTATTAAGGGCACATTACTTTTTGTACTTTATGAAATGGAAAGTTGTTTTCCATGAATTCCATGAAGTTGCGTTGTACCATTTGTATTCTATATAAGAGATGCTGCTGATTAATCTGACTTAAATATTTTCATTGCATTCTTATCTATTTCTTCAATGACCTGTTTATTAACCACAGTATTTTGTGTTTTACAAGAAAACAGGCTGTTGAATATATTTGTTTCTCTGTGTCCCATGCTGGAAGTCTATTAGTTTATGGCTGATTTCTTGACTTAGCTCAGCAGCCTCTTTCCTACATGACTCCGTTGGGTTTCTCTGTTCTTGCTCCAGGTTTCGGACTCATTATTTTGCATTCTTCTCTGGGTTTTCCAACTCTTATAGTCAGTATGCCGCTTGTATATAGTGCCATTTTACAATTTCTCTTTCCATTTGTTTCATATTACAGCAAATTGCTCAGTAAACAGTATATTGACAAGCAGCGGATCGGTGTCTTCGGAAAGGTAATTTACATTCAGCTTACTTATTATAACATTAATTGTTTGTAAAAGACATCTTTTAAAAGAGAGTTTATACCTTTCTAAAAGAACTGTGAAACTTGAAATCCTTTTTTCTTTTCTTTTTATATTACCAGTGATCCCAATGTGATTTTTTTAAATAATTTTTACCATAGTTTGCAGATATTCCCTCGCTCCTGACAAAGAAGCGAAACGCTTGTAGAGCAATTCACTTACCATTATTTTTCTTATACCCATGTCTATTTAAAGGGTCACTCTACTCATCCTGACCACTTTACATTTATAAAGTGGCCAGGATGTAAGTAGTGCCCCCCATCTCCCCCACCTGCCAGCTTCACCAATCTGTTAAAAATGCTGGGTGAAGTGAAGGAATTTCGTCCACCCCACCCAGTGTCCATTGCAGTTTAAGTTTTTAATTTCCTGGCTGACGATGACCAGATCAGTCACCAATGACCAGGCATGTACTGGCCATAGGGACTACAGGGAGATTCCCGGTGGGCCAATGGCTCAGTAGGCCGGTGTGAATGCTGGCTCACCGCATGGAACACACTGCACTTAATGGGTGAGGTTAGAACTTCCTCACCATCTGTAAAACAGAACAGTCTCATATTTGGACTACTGTGCCTGTGAGACCAACTGCCAATCCACCTCACCTTAAGACATGGTGCACCTTCAACCTCAGTGCTGCTGCATTTCTTTACCCAATCGCTCTGCGGCAACTCCGGTATCTGTAGAGCGATTGGTTGAACAATCCAGTTGGTTTATATACTATTTTTTGTGTTTGCATAATTAAAGTCTGGATGAAGTCCAGGGCTGATTTTTGTCCCGATCTAGTCCTGCCAACGATGACGAAGCCACTGTCTGGCTCTGTAAATACGTTTGGGGGTTCATATGAGCTTTATAGGAGAGGGATTTTGTTATATAGGACTTGTTTACGTGGTAGGAATTGCATTTACACTTGGTATTTTATATGGCAACATCTGGAATGTTTTTAGGCTGGTGTCAGACGAACGCAGTGTTCACGTCCGTGTTTGCCGCACATTTTAACGTCCGTCGTAGCATAAAATTATGATCAATAGAGACCCACACACGAAGAACGCGCGCACAGAAGTGCGGACGCACAACGCACGTGGCAAACGGACGCAATTTAGGCAAGAACGTCAGACCGCTAGGACGGACGCACAGAGTGCGCCACATCCGCGTAGTTTTGTGTGTGAGTGATGGAACGTAGTCAGATGGACTGCAGTTTTGACGTCCAGCATTTTTGACGGACAAAATGTTTTTTCATATCATGTATCAATTTTTTTATTTTACATATTAATTTTATTTCCCATCTACATCAGTCAAAAAAAACGTCAGTCCAAAAAAACGGACCGTGTGGTGTCTACAGTATCATCAGTCAGAAAGTACGTCAGTTGTGCACGGACGCACAGTGTGCTCAGAGCGCGTTCGTCTGACATTAGCCTTAAATGACCCTGTTATTATTTGAATGACTTTTACATGAGCCTGTCACTATTTAGTGTTACTGTCTTGTGAATAATTCATATGGCCAATGATTCTCATAGGTAGCAGTGTAAATTACTAGCACTTTTATTTCACTTTAAATCTGCTTATTTTCATATTTTTGCATGTTAACACACTTTTGTTTCTTCTGATACACAGTTGTCGGGTTACTTTTTTGACGCATTATTATTTATGTTTTACTTTAACAATATGAATAAAGGTTATTAATTTTATATATATTTTTGTTATCTGTTTTCCCACACTGCCTTGGTGTGGTTTGTTGCTAAACCACTTGTTGTTTGTGGGAGTGTTGTTAGTACATACTCTTAAGGGGTTATTCAGTAAGTGGAGAAATTGCCACCGAATGGCACCGAACGTTGAATTTCACCATATGGTGCAATTTCGTGGCAGTTCGTCAACTCTACAAATACTGGTGAAATGACAGCAAAATTCGATGCGATCTTCAGCTGCAGTAACATGGTCCCATAGAGAACTAACAGTTATTCTATTAACAGAACACCAAACTGCACCGATGTGTAAGTGAAATGCCCAGATTTTCGGTGATTGAGTTTGACAGGTTTAAACAGGTGAATCCCATAGGATTCAATGTAAAAAAAAATATAATAATTTTTATTTAAATTTTTTTACTTTTATTCTTTTCCTTTTCAGCAAAAAGTCTTTTTATTTATTTATTTTCTGGAACATTTTGTTGTATTTTTTGCATTTTTTAGACAAAATTTTTGATTCCCAATTTTTCTTAAAGCCTTTTTCTTTTTATTCTGTAACAGACCATTTTATTATTTTTTAGGACCTTTTTTATTATTTAGACACATTTTAATGCATTTTTATTGGTTTAAACACCTTTTAACCCCTTCACTGCTGAGCCATTTCACGTCTTAAAAAAAACACATTTTTCTTTTTTTTATTATTCTTTTTATAATTTTTTTTCTTTACTTTAAACATGGTCATGTTTGGTATCATTGGAAAGGCCCTGCTAGCTACCAAGAGTTGGGAGATATCGGGGTTCAAAGGAACCCACTATCTTTCCTTAGGAGTTAATGAGGACGTTCCCCACACGTCCTCAGCAGCGAAAGGGTTAAAGATTAGCAGCGTTCGGGGTTTTTTTGCAGTTCGGCCATCAGTTCGCCAGTCTGATCAGTGCTGTTTGGCGGTTTTCGGTGGCTCCATGTTGGGTGCACTTCGGGGACCATGCAATGTATAGTGAATTCTCCGCAGGGTCTGCAAAATGGTACCACTGAAGTGCTGAGAAGTGTGCTGAACGAGAAAGCACCAAACTGTCACTGAAATTTCGGTGCTTTCTGAATAGCATCTATAGATTTGTCTGAGCGATCTATTCATCAGTTAGATAACTATTATTCAGGTTATACAGAGAGCACCGAAATATCACCGACATTTCTCATTCCCCGCACATCAAGGAATCAAAGTCCCCGGAGAGCAGACCCGAAAATCTGCGGCAAAACCGCCGAAAGATTGCCGCCGATACGATCCGAAATAGCGGATCACTTCGAAGCGCTGCAAAAAAACATGGCAAACACGTTCTAAAAAAGCAGACGATCTGCCGAATATGGCACCGACCAGCCGCCAGAAAAAGCCGACAAGCCAAAGAATGCGGTATAAAAAAATTGCAAAAAAACCTGCTGGATGAAAATGTTTGTAATTTACATATTAGGTCCTATGAATAATAATGAAAAGGTCTGTTACAGAAAAAAACAAAAAAAAGGCTATTTAAAAAACAAAACAAAAAAAAAGATCGAAAAAAAAAAAATCGCTGGAAAAATCCTGAAAAATGTCTAAAGAAATCCAAAAGTAAATAAATAAACGGACTTTTTGCTGCAGATTAAATTAATAAACGATTTATTAGATGTTGCATAAAAACGGGAGTATTTTTTACATTGAAACCTATGGGATTCGCCTGATTAAACCTGTCGAATTCAACCACTGAACATCCAGGCATTTCACTGAAATTTCTCTGCTGTTCGGTGTCTCTTAATAGATTAACCATAGCTTCTCTATGGGGATTTCACTGTCGCCGAACAGGCACCATATTTGCTAGCAATTCACCAACATTTGGCAAACTGCCTGCTCTCTGAAAAACCGAATGGCCCCGAAATGTCACCGTACGAGGAAATTCACTGTTCGGCGCATTTTCGGGGCGACATTCAGATCTCTTTGAATAACCCTGTAAGTGTCAGCGGGCTTGTCCTGACCGAAATGCATGCGCTTTATTTAGCAGCTAAGTCCCGGGAGACACATAGCAGTGCACGGCAGAATCAGGAGTTGGCAGCAGATAGCTGGTACACAAAGCGCATGTGTTTAGGTCAGGAGGGAGAATTTTGCAAACTCTTCTTTTGTTTAGTAATAATTTGCTAAAGGTAGAAAGTAAATAACGCAATTAAATTAGGAAAGCGCTCGTTTCAATGTACCGGGTTGACGACACGGGTAAAGATCAAAAACCTTCAGAGACCGGCCAAGTCACATGGTTTCACCGTGTGACACACCAGTCCTCGATATCACACGACTTACCTGGGCTGTCAACTGGTTTTCGTGAAATTGGTAGAAATTGCACCACGAACGTCAGTTTATTGGCGCTTGTGGTGCTAAAAGAGTTAAAATAAGGGCTCTTGTATGAACAGCCCTGATTGGCTGCTCGGCCAGACAGCTGATCACTGTGGTCCATCTGCATGCTGGGATGAGACGCATGACGTCTCCATTGATGCAAATTGTGTTATTGTCATACGCCACTCCACGGCCACGTCCCCATCCTCCCACCGCAGACCTGCCGAAGTTGCCAGGTCTGGCTTTAGAATGTCCTATAAATAAAAGACAATTGATCAATATATTGATACATTGTATAAAGGGACAACAAAGACTGGAGGAGGTAACTATTAACCCTTGCTGACCCCACCCCATTTTTTCCCTAAAGGTAAAAACGCACAGTTTCATGGGGTTTTGAAGAGCTATTACAGAGGACAAGGGCTGCGTCAATCAATGCCACAATCCAGATGGTATCTTAAACAAATCCATGTTAAAATGCACTTTATTCTGCTCACATTTTCCACATCTTGGAGACAATACGTTTCTTAGCTCCAATTATTGATGCAGTGGTTCATTCTTGGGATCCCCTAAAACCATATCAATCAAACCCGGTGACAGGCTGCTTCCAGAAGACATATCTATAGAATTCATTTCAAGATCCTCATCCTCTTCACTATTTCGTGGCTGCCCTTGCATTGCAATTCGCACACCGTGGTTTCTGTGTGGATTGACTCAGGGGCTGAACTCATAGGGGGTGCACGCCAAAATCAAATTAGCAAATTTGCCCCAGGTTCAGAATAAAAAGTTAGCTATCAGTGCGTGGGAAGCCCAATTTATGAACACTCCCAATGCACTGAGCTGCCAATTACTATTCAGCAAATTTCCTGAGGCTATCATTTGTATTTTAGCATAATTACCACTTCTGGGGGCTTCATGGACCAGCTGGAAAAAAAAGTTTAATGTTTTCTCATAAGCAGAATATATAGAATTTTTTTTAAATTTCTTACATGGAAACCACATAGTCACGACTTGGTACCTTTTCTACATAGTAGAATAAGTTAGCCGTGTACGTAACCATTTGACAATTGAGAGGTTGACTTAGCTAAAAGGAGGAGTGTCAGTCAACCATCAAGACTGCCCATGGCCAGATCACTATTTCCAATTTTATTTTCTAGTCACACTCACAACCGCAAATTACCTTTTTCCAACCAAGCTAGTTCAGATAACAAGTGAGCGGCTGAGTATAATGGTCGCACTTGTAAATAATAGCAGCACCCATACTAATCGAGCTGAACAGCAAAATTTGCTTGCGGCTCAGCTGTGTCAACTGCCTATTGTAAGCTAGATTCTCCAATACTTTCTATAGGAAGCCTTAATGTGCGGGCAACCAGAGAATAATAAGCCTGATCCCTCCCAGGAGGATATCTATACCATACGCATATCAGTCTGATCCCTCCCCGAGGATACTTATACCATGTGCATATCAGTCTGATCCCTCCCACGAGGATACCTATACCATGCACATATCAGTGTGATCCCTCCCATGAGGATACCTATACCATGCACATATCAGTCTGATCCTTCCCATGAAGATACCTATACCATGTGCATATCAGTCTGATCCCTCCCATGAGGATACCTATACCATGTGCATATCAGCCTGATCCATCCCACAAGGATACCTATACCATCTGCATATCGGCCTGATCCCTCCCATGAGGATACCTATACCATGTGCATATCAGCCTGATCCCTCCCACGAGGATACCTATTCCATGTGCATATCAGTCTGATCCCTCCCATGAGGATACCTATACCATGTGCATATCAGCCTGATCCATCCCACAAGGATACCTATACCATCTGCATATCGGCCTGATCCCTCCCATGAGGATACCTATACCATGTGCATATCAGCCTGATCCCTCCCACGAGGATACCTATACCATGTGCATATCAGTCTGATCCCTCCCATGAGGATACCTATACCATGTGCATATCAGCCTGATCCATCCCACGAGGATACCTATACCATCTGCATATCGGCCTGATCCCTCCCATGAGGATACCTATACCATGCACATATCAGTCTGATCCTTCCCATGAAGATACCTATACCATGTGCATATCAGTCTGATCCCTCCCATGAGGATACCTATACCATGTGCATATCAGCCTGATCCATCCCACAAGGATACCTATACCATCTGCATATCGGCCTGATCCCTCCCATGAGGATACCTATACCATGCACATATCAGTCTGATCCTTCCCATGAAGATACCTATACCATGTGCATATCAGTCTGATCCCTCCCATGAGGATACCTATACCATGTGCATATCAGCCTGATCCATACCAAAAGGATACCTATACCATCTGCATATCGGCCTGATCCCTCCCATGAGGATACCTATACCATGTGCATATCAGCCTGATCCCTCCCATGAGGATACCTATACCATGTGCATATCAGCCTGATCCCTCCCATGAGGATACCTATACCATGTGCATATCAGCCTGATCCCTCCCATGAGGATACCTATACCGTGTGCATATCAGTCTGATCCCTCCCATGAGGATACCTATACCATGTGCATATCAGTCTGACCCCTCCCATGAGGATACCTATATTCTATTTTTGGATTATACATTTATTTAATTTCACTTTCAACAGATGACAATTACAAACCATGATTTGCTGTGTTTGTTTTATGATTTATGGTGATATTTTAGAATCAGATTTTGGTCAGTAACGTAAATCTGCAATTATATCCACGCTTTACTCTTTTCCTAGAAAACCAAAATCTATCAAAAATTTATTATGTTTTTCATGTGAACGCTTCCTGACTCGGATATAATAAGCCACGCTGTTGACATAGGATTTTCCTCCATATTACACAGAGGTATTTAGCTGACTGGAAAAGCTCTCATCTAATCTGACGAATCAGCATTGTGTTTTAATAACTAAGTAACCCCTAATATCATCAAGTAATTGTTTCCTGTATCACTGATCTGAAGACACAGAGGCTATATCTTGGATTTCGATGATTATTCCCCATGAAGCCCATTAAAAATCTAGTTTGTAAACCGTTTAATCCAGAACATGTTTGGCTTCGAGTTGGCCAAAAATAGGGGATATTAAAAAGAAGGTAAGTTGATCCTAGATGAGGATTCCTCAATGTATCTTAGATACAGTCATTCTCAAAGAGTCCATTGGACCAAAAATTTGGTGCGAACTCCTCTCCTTTGAATTATTGGGCAAATCCAAATTCCATATGCGAAACAAATTTATAGAGTATGACATTTCTAAAAAAGTGTTTTAAGACAACATAAAGTGATGTCCAAGGCGGCCAGCCACCTCTCCAACCAAATTCCATTTATTCCCCTCCATATTCCTTATATTTACCATGGTCACATTATCTTGCTCGGTGGAAATGTTGAGTTGTGGTGGGAGGGAACTGGGTTTTGGCATCATGTCCGAAACCGTACATCCTAAGGCAAATCTTACAATACAAGTCTGGATGGCCAATAAAAGGTATCCTGTTGGGCACAAGCAAGGGCAGAAAGTAGGTATTATAAGTGTTAGCCAACAACATAATCCTCCTTGGCACCATTCTACTGCCTCACGAGTTGGTCTATGCCATTTTTTGACTCACCTCACATCACTATCTTGCTCCTGTGCCACTTGGAATGACTCTAGAGATCCAGGCATTATTCTGTGCACCCGGGCTATCAATTCTAACGAAGAATACCAGCTCTGGGGGCCATGTTAGGACCACCTTGAGCCTCGGGCCTCGTTTGAGGTTCCATTTCCTCTCCACCATTGCTAAACCGAGCCGTCTTAGGGACTGGTACCATTCCTGGTTACAAGGGGTTTTTGTATTGCAAGTGAGGGTCTCCCAATAGACCCTGCAGCCTTCAAAGGTATTCTCTCTCTGTGACATCATTATTGCCGACACCCAAGTGTAGTCATTAATGGTGCAGGGATATATCTCAAACAGGATGATAAATTAAATGTCCCCTGGGTTCGGTGGCCCATTGGGGCCAATGGCCCACCGCCTTTGGTTCTGGCTGACAATCACTCCATCCAGGTGAAAATCTAATATACAGCATAAACATGTTACATTATAGCAAATTACTTACAGATATTTGGTGCATTGCTAAAATATACATAAAATTATAAAAGTGTTTCTTTGCTAAGAATTCTCCTAAAACACAAAAACATAAATAGCGATGCTGAGCAGAAGGAAGAGCATAATGAGCATAAAAAAGACTAATTTGAGTTATTCTTTCTTGGCTGCACATCACAGAAAGACAAGAAATGACTTGAAAAGAACACGGCATATACACACAAGCTGCTCCCTTCAAATGATGTATAAATAGTTATTCTTATCTAGAACTGTTTTGAAAATATACACATAAATGATGGTAATTATGTCTAGCAAGGATTTTTTTTCTGGTTAACCCTTTTACTCCCAATATCGAGTTAACTCGGTTTGGCATTGTAATACATTGAAAAGCACTCATTAGCATATCAAAATCCCATTTCACCACTTTTTAAAGCAGAATTTTAGTGCCCCCCCGTGGTGAAACAAAACTCACTGTCTTATCTTTTCCAGTCATCCTGGAGAGATCTAAAACAAGCTGCAAGTAGCAGCTCCAAAGCTCACTATAAAAAAAAATCAAACACCTTGCTGCAACATTACAGCAGCCAGGGATTTGGCAGAATACAGGGAGAGCTGTGGGATCAGTCAGGGATATGATTCAGGGGGTTATAATGAGTGTAAATCCCTGTACAGTACAGATACAAGGTGTTGCTGTAATTGCGATCACAGGCATTATGCAGCACATACAGATACAAGGCGTTGCTGTAGTTGCCATACACAGGCATTATGCAGCACATACAGATACAAGGTGTTGCTGTATTTGCCATACACAGGCATTATGCAGCACATAAAGATACAAGGTGTTGCTGTAATTGCCATACACAGACATTATGCAGCACATACAGATACAAGGTGTTGCTGTAATTGACATACACAGACATTATGCAGCACATACAGATACAAGGTGTTGCTGTAATTGCCATACACAGGCATTATGCAGCACATACAGATACAAGGTGTTGCTGTAATTGCCATACACAGGAGGTATGCAGCACATACAGATACAAGGTGTTGTTGTAATTGCCATACACAGGCATTATGCAGCACATACAGATACAAGGTGTTGCTGTAATTGCCATACACAGGCATTATGCAGCACATACAGATACAAGGTGTTGCTGTAATTACCATACACAAACATTATGCAGCACATACAGATACAAGGTGTTGCTGTAATTGCCATACACAGGCATTATGCATCACATACAGATACAAGGCATTGCTGTAATTTCCATACACAGGCATTATGCAGCACATACAGATACAAGGTGTTGCTGTAATTGCCATACACAGGCATTATGCAGCACATAAAGATACAAGGTGTTGCTGTAATTGCCATACACAGACATTATGCAGCACATACAGATACAAGGTGTTGCTGTAATTGCCATACACAGGCATTATGCAGCACATACATATACAAGGTGTTGCTGTAATTGCCATACACAGGCATTATGCAGCACATACATATACAAGGTGTTGCTGTAATTGCCATACACAGGGATTATGCAGCACATACAGATACAAGGTGTTGCTGTAATTGCCATACACAGGAGGTATGCAGCACATACAGATACAAGGTGTTGTTGTAATTGCCATACACAGGCATTATGCAGCACATACAGATACAAGGTGTTGCTGTAATTGCCATACACGGGCATTATGCAGCACATACAGATACAAGGTGTTGCTGTAATTGCCATACACAGGAGGTATGCAGCACATACAGATACAAGGTGTTGCTGTAATTGCCATACAGAGGCATTATGCAGCACATACAGATACAAGGTGTTGCTGTAATTGCCATACACAGGAGGTATGCAGCACATACAGATACAAGGTGTTGCTGTAATTGCCATACACAGGAGGTATGCAGCACATACAGATACAAGGTGTTGCTGTAATTGCCATACACAAACATTATGCAGCACATACAGATACAAGGTGTTGCTGTAATTGCCATACACAAACATTATGCAGCACATACAGATACAAGGTGTTACTGTAATTGCCATACACAGGCATTATGCATCACATACAGATACAAGGTGTTGCTGTAATTACCATACACAAACATTATGCAGCACATACAGATACAAGGTGTTGCTGTAATTGCCATACACAGGCATTATGCAGCACATACAGATACAAGGTGTTGCTGTAATTGCCATACACAGGCATTATGCAGCACATACAGATACAAGGTGTTGCTGTAATTGCCATACACAGGCATTATGCAGCACATACAGATATTGCATTGCTAATAATCTCATTATTATCACTACAAATCCCCATAAGCAGGAGATCTCACCATTTTATTATCTGTCTGCAGCACATTTACTGCATCTGACACAAAGGCCATTTCTGCCTGTATGCTGATAATGCAGACCCCGTGTGATACTGTGCTAGATTTGAACCTTTCATCGCAGAAATATTTCTGTGAAGGTATACGATTACATGAAAAGTTAACAATGAGCAAATTTGCATTATTTACATTTTTTAGCTGCCTCAGAACAACCACGATTTTGTAAATTTTCTACTTTACCCCCATATTTGATCGTTATCGTAGTAGCCTGTGTTTCGAATAAATGTTATGGTGAAAAAAAAATCAACAAATATCGCTTTGCAGTGAAAGGGTTACGTGACGTGTAACCTATCTGTGATGTTACTGTTGAAAGTCTTAAAATAAGAAATGCGTATATAACTTGTCTGTCATGAAACTATTTTCAAAAAATTGTTCAAGTTATTAAATTAAATAAATTTAATTAATTAATTACTCAATCGTGGTTTTTTTTGTTCTTGATGCAGGAATACGGAGGTTACCTGAGCATACTGCTACTCACAAACGACGAGGACAATCCCATTTTCACATGCGGTGCCGCGTTTTCACCCATCACAGACTTTGCGTTATACGGTGAGTCCTTTTTCTGTTATATGATTAATTTGATTTTTAAGGTAACATTTGAACACTTTCCGCCTCTCTTTTCTTACTTGTATTAAAGGGATGCTATAGGGTTAAAACAGGACGAGCTACGAAGCGGAGGGTTTAAGGTTTAACCCCTCCTGACCACCTCCTCACTCCCCGTCTGGTTTTAACCCTTTAGTTATTTTTAAAAGCTCGCCTAAGGCTAGGGTCAGACTAACGCATTTTTCACGTTGTCCGTGAAAATGTGCGTTCGAAGAATGGACGTATTTTTTCACGGAATACGCGATAGCGGTCATACGATGCGCAGTTTCATCCGTGATTTTGTACGGATCATCAATAAAACCCTTTTTGCGTCTGGACGTTATGTTGGCTGGACATTAGCAGCGTCTGACGTCTCCTAATCACACACACACGCCACTAGCCGACGCAGCGCACTCTGTACGTCAGTACTAGAGGTTTAACGTTCTCGAAAAAATGCGTTCATTTTCCACTTGCGTTGCGCAGCCGGACTTTTGTGCGACCGTACATCGTATATTGGCCGTCATTGCCTGGCATTTGCTGCTAGTGCGGCCGTGATTAAGTGCGCCTGCACGCGCGTTCGCACTGCCTCAGTCTGACCCTAGCCTAAAACTGCAATATTCGGGTAGGTAGTATTTACGATTATTTATAAAGCGCCAACGAGGGTGGAACGAAACAAACATAAAATCAACAAATAAGTCTGACACGCACGAGTGATTGGAAAATAAGTGCCTGTCCCAGTGAGCTTACAATCTAAGAGGACACACAGAGGTGAGGGTAAATAGCAGAGTATGAGAAGTAATGGGGTGCATGTGGGGGGCTGTGTGGGGGATAGATCAGGAAAGGTACAATGGGGGATTACAGACAGAGCTGATAGGACGCTTTGACGTAATGAGATTTCAGAGGCGTCTTGAAGGGCTGGAGTCAGATGACGCTAACAAGCACAAACTAAACAACACCTAACTAACTACCGGTCCTTGTAACGGCCAAAAATGTAAATAGAAAACTAACTAAGAATTGTCAGAGACAAGCCAGAGGTGAAAGAATCAAGAAAAACACAAATGTCAGGTCAGAATACAAAAGAATCAAAGCCAGACAAGCCAAGGTCAGACGAGGGGAGATCGGCAGAGTCAGTGCAAAGTAAGGGTCAATGTCTCGGTCTATATATCAATGCGATTGTAATGTGTCCGTCGCTGTCGTCGGCTGCACGCGCACCACTGCTCACTGAGCCCTCCCTCTCGGCAGTTAGAAAAACTCCTCCCACTGATGAGTGGAAACCGCCCCCTTCTAAACATGTCGCCAGTTATTGTCTCCACTGCCCATTTTGTAATCTACCACAGCCACCCCCTAATAAATATCCCCTCGTCAAAAAAATAACCCCCCTCCCGCAATAAATACCCCCACCCCAACCCCCCTACAATAAATATCTCCTCAGGAAAAACTAACCCCCATCGCAATAAATACCCCCCAACCCACCCCCACAATAAATATCTCCTCAGGAAAAACTAACCCTCCTCCACAATAAATATCCCCACCCCAACCCCCTGCAATAAATATCTCCCCAGTAAAAATGAACCCCCTCCACAATAAATATCCCCACCACAACCCCCTCCGCAATAAATATTTGCTCAGTAAAAACTAACCCTCCTCCACAATAAATACCCCCACCCCAACCCCCTGCAATAAATATCCCCCAGTAAAAATGAACCCCCTCCACAATAAATACCCCCACCCCAACCCCCCTCCGCAATAAATATTTGCTCAGTAAAAACTAACCCCCCCTCCGCAATAAATACCCCCAACCCACCCTACAATAAATATCTCCTCAGGAAAAACTAACCCTCCTCCACAATAAATACCCCCACCCCAACCCCCTGCAATAAATATCCCTCCAGTAAAAACAAACCCCATTTGCAATAAATACCCCCCAACCCACCCTACAATAAATATCTCCTCAGGAAAAACTAACCCTCCTCCACAATAAATACCCCCACCCCATCCCCCCTGCAATAAATATCCCCCAGTAAAAATGTACCCCCTCCACAATAAATACCCCCAACCCCCTCCGCAATAAATATTTGCTCAGTAAAAACTAACCCCCCCTCCGCAATAAATACCCCCCAACCCACCCCACAATAAATATCACCTTAGGAAAAACTATCCCCCTCCACAATAAATACCCCCAACCCCCTGCAATAAATATCCCTCCAGTGAAAACTAACCCACTCCGCAATAAATACCCCCCAACCCAACCCCACAATAAATATCTCCTCAGTAAAAACTAACCCCCTCCACAATAAATACCCCCAACCCCCTGCAATAAATACCCCCCAACCCCCTGCAATAAATATCCTTCTATTAAAAAAGAACCCCCCCTCCGCGATAATTTTATTTCCTGCACACACTCTTGCAAACCACACAAACTCTACAATAATAGGCTGCCCTCTGCTTAACATCTAGTACAGAATAAAGAATAGGACAAATAAACTCACTCTCAGGCTAGAAACAACCAGAGCAAGGCAAGGAGCGGGTTTATAAAGCCTAGAGTAGGGTTGACAGATCGGCAATGTTTTCGCAGACATACTGTATGTAAGTTATTCGGGCTGAGAAACAGTGCATGAAAAATATTACCCTGCAGTATGTATAACTCATATGCTGCAGGTAAGACTTCAAAGTGGCATCTCAGGAGGCCAGCCCTGATCAGGTAACAGATTTCCCTTCTGCAGCATATGAATTATACATACTGCAGGGCAGCATCTTTCCTGTGCTCCCCTTCTCCTTGAAATAAGAATATATGTCCAGAAAAACATGGCCGATCTGCCAACTGTATCCTAGAGTATGATGTCATCATTATGGGTCCAGATGAGATTGACACTTGTATCTGGGTGTGTTGACATGATGCGGGTGGGTGAGTTCACATAAATTCAAGGCTAATAGCATCATGATATGATTGAATTGCTATTATGACCAGCGGAATGATAGACGGCAGCATCTTACCTGGAGGAAGTCACAGGTACCATGACAATATCACACTTATTATGCCTTCTTCATGGATGACAATATTTGTAATTTGTCAGTTTTATATAGAATCAGGGTTATCCAAAGAGATCCGAATTGCTTGAGAAAGGTAACCGAACGCTGAAAATCAGCGTTCGGTTACCTTTCCTGGCCATTCGGCTATCCAGAGAGCAGGCAATTCGCCAAATCCTGGCGAATTGCCTGCACATACGGTGCCTGTTCGGTCCCTGTTCGAGGGCAGTGAAATCCCCATAGAGAAGCACTGCTTCGGCTATTCAGAGAACACAAACCAGCAGTGAAAGGTTCCCCTAATGCCCTGCCATTCGGTGGTTTCATTCGGCAAATTTATTCAGGAGAATCCCATAGGCTTCAATGTTAAAAATATTCCTGTTTTAATTCAATATCTAATAAACCGTTCATTATAAAATTCTGCAGCAAAAAGTCTCTTTATTTATAGATTTTTTAGGATCGTTTAAGCATTTTTCTGATTTTTTTTTTTTTTTATTAAAAGTCCGATTTTTTTTTTTTTTTTTTTTTTAGTTTACTTATTTTTTTTGTAACAGCCCTCTTTATATCATTCCCTGGACCTCCTGTGAAAATTTCAGACATTTTCGCTCAGTAGTTTCTTTGCAAACAGCGTTTCTTTTTCCCAGATTCATACAAATGGTTTTTCTAATTTATTCACTGCCTCCTCTACGTCACAGCTGCTTCGGCTCTGTGTGATTCGGCTCATGTTCGGCTCCTGTTCGGCTCCTGTTCGTCTTTTTCAAAGGTTAATCCAGATGTTTTTGCTTGTTTTCAGCGTGCATTCGGTTAGTGTTCGGTGGGTTTACGGCAGCTTTTCCCTGCAATTCGGGGACCCTGTGGTGTTTGCTGAATACACCGCAGGGTCACCGAAATGCAATCGGCAAAAGGAACCGAATTGAAGAGAACGAAAAGTCACCGAACGTGCGGTGACTTTTCGAATCTCTTTGGATAACCCTGTAAGTATTTTTCGTTAAGTGTAAGTTTTGGCTTAACCAGAAAAAAAATGCTATTTTAACAGCTTTGTTGATTTTCTCAGCACTAAACTATATTCAAGATCATAACTTTGATCACGCTTTTGTTTCTTTTCCCCTAAGCATCTGCCTTTTCTGAAAGATATTTGGGACTACATACTCTTGACAACAGAGCGTATGAGGTTTGTATTGATGAATATATTATAGGTGTAGATCTATTTACAGTAAATGAACAATGATTAAATGGCTTTGCTTTGACTGCATATTAAAATAATAAATCATTAGCAAATTAGTATGAACGTTTAACCTTATTTTCCCATGTTTGTTTTTAAAAAAAACATTTAAAAAAAACATTCTGAAGTCACATTTTAATGCAGAACCCACATACATTATATAATCTATATACAGTCAGGTCCAGAAATATTGGGACATCGACACAATTGTAACATCTTTGGCTCTATACACCACACAATGGAGTTGGAATGAAACAAACACAATGTGCTTTAACTGCAGACTGTCAGCTTTAATTTGAGGGTATGTACATCCAACTCAGGTGAACGGTGTAGGACTTACAGCAGTTTGCAGATGTGCCTCCCACTTGTTAAGGGACCAAAAGTAATGGGACAATTGGCTTCTCAGCTGTTCCATGGCCAGGTGTGTGATATTCCCTAATTACCCCAATTACAATGTGCAGATAAAAGGCCCAGAGTTCATTTCAAGTGTGCTATTTGCATTTGGAATCTGTTGCTGTCAACTCCAACATGAGATCCAAATAGCTATCACTATCATTGAAGCAAGCCATCATTAGGTTGAAGAAACAAAACAAACCCATCAGAGAGATAGCAAGAACATTAGGCGTGGCCAAAACAACTGTTTGGAACATTCTCAAAAAGAAGGAACGCACCGGTGAGCTCAGCAACACCAAAAGACCCGGGAGACCACAGAAAACAACTGTGGTGGATGACCGAAGAATTCTTTCCCTGGTGAAGAAAACACCCTTCACAACAGTTGGCCAGATCAAGAACACTCTCCAGGAGGTAGGTGTATGTGTGTCAAAGTCAACAATCAAGAGAAGACTTCACCAGAGTAAATACAGAGGGTTCACCACAAGATGTAAACCATTGGTAAAACTCAAAAACAGGAAGGCCAGATTAGAGTTTGCCAAACAACACCTAACAAAGCCTTCACAGTTCTGAAACAAGATCCTATGGACAGATGAGACCAAGATCAACTTGTACCAGAGTGATGGGAAGAGAAGAGTATGGAGAAGGAAAGGAACTGCTCATGATCCTAAGCATACCACCTCATCAGTGAAGCATGGTGGTGGTAGTGTCATGGCGTGGGCATGTATGGCTGCCAATGGAACTGGTTCTCTTGTATTTATTGATGATGTGACTGCTGACAAAAGCAGCAGGATGAATTCTGAAGTGTTTCGGGCAATATTATCTGCTCACATTCAGCCAAATGCTGCAGAACTCATTGGACGTGCTTCACAGTGCAGATAGACAATGATCCAAAGCATACTGCAAAAGCAACCAAAGAGTTTTTGAAGGGACAGAAGTGGAATGTTATGCAATGGCCAAGTCAATCACCTGACCTGAATCCCATTGAGCATGCATTTCACTTGCTGAAGACAAAACTGAAGGGAAAATGCCCCAAGAACAAGCAGGAACTGAAGACAGTTGCAGTAGAGGCCTGGCAGAGCATCACCAGGGATGAAACCCAGCGTCTGGTGATGTCTATGCGTTCCAGACTTCAGGCTGTGATTGACTGCAAAGGATTTGCAACCAAGTATTAAGAAGGGAAAGTTTGATTTATGATTATTATTCTGTCCCATTACTTTTGGTCCCTTAACAAGTGGGAGGCACATCTGCAAACTGCTGTAAGTCCTACACCGTTCACCTGAGTTGGATGTACATACCCTCAAATTAAAGCTGACAGTCTGCAGTTAAAGCACATTGTGTTTGTTTCATTCCAACTCCATTGTGGTGGTGTATAGAGCCAAAGATGTTAGAATTGTGTCCATGTCCCAATATTTCTGGAGCTGACTGTATACTGTATAAAAGGAAAAGTCTTGACTGACTGACTCATTAACACCCAGCTCAAACTGTTTAACCTAGGAACATGAAATTTTGAAAGTACATTTTTTTTATGACGTAGGCACCCACTAAGGAGGGATTATTGGAAATTCCACCCAAAGGGGGTAAAAAAAGGGGTGAATATTTTAAACAGGATAACAATATCTCAGAAACCAAAGATGTTACAGACGTGAAAATTGGTATTTCGATTCTTCTTGAATAAAAACACGTGTTTTACCATTTTCCAAAACTCCAAGTGGACAGGGAGTGAAAAAAGGGGTTGAATATTTTAAACATCATCTGCCCTCTGTGCCTCTTTCTTTCTTTCCTGTGCCTCTTATTACTTTCCTCTGCCTCTTTCTTTCTTTCCTCTGCCTCTTTCTTTCTTTCCTCTGCCTCTTTTTCCTCTGTGCCTCTCCAACGTCTCACTTTTTTATCAGTGGACTCAAAATACATCATGACTGCAGGTTTATGTCATATCAAGTCAGGCAGCTTCATTTTTTTAAGTGTACACTTTTATTCAAATTTTACCTCTTCACTCCCGAGATCGAGATACCATCAGGTGCCCAATATCAAGTTATCTCGATCTGCTGATGAGCAAGACAAAAGCATATGAAATGCATTTGTTTCAAATTAATCTCTTTAACATTTGGGCACCAGAACCTGCCCCTAACGTTTTAGCACCAAGGACATGCTGTCTGAGGTGTTAACACTTTTGGCAGATTGCCAGCTTTTGAATAGCCGAATGGCCACGGAATTGCACCGTACGGGGAAATTCACCATTTGGTGGCCAATTTGGCTCTCATTGAATAACCCCTTAGATCCCTTCCATTCCATTTTTCTTTATTTTAATATGTTTTTTTTGCTACTGTCTTTTAAAAGGCTGAGGCATGTTCGGTGGTTTCATGAAAACCACGTGATTTCAGGCTTTAGAAAGAGAATAAAAAGGTCTGAGAGTCGCTGATATTTTCTAATTAAAACATAAAATCGGGAATATCACATTCAATTTGCCGAGCTGTATTTCTTTATTAAATTTGTAATTTTTTTTTCCAGTCTAATAAGAAGCTTTAGTCATTTTTCAGTGACTCCGTCATACCCTTTGTTCCATTGAAGTAACAATACCCATATGATCTTAATGTAGCTTATCTGTCATTGCCGTGAAGCCAATTCTCCTGCCTTTTCGCTAAAGATCTTCTCTTTAATGCGCGCTTCCGCAGTTTTCCAGATTAGAACATCGAGTGTCCTTACTGAAAACAGAGAAATTTCTGATTATCCACGCAACTGCAGATGGTAAGTAACACTTTATTAATCCTTAATCTATTCCATAGCGATAAGACCCTATTAAGCAGATGCTCCGCATTGAGCAGTCAGAAGACGCCTTTTTTAATTAATTTGTCCCTTTTTACTGATACTAATCTTATTTTACAGAAAAAGTTCATTTCCAGCACACGGCAGACCTCATAACGCATTTAGTGAAAACCAAAGCTAATTATTCATTACTGGTAAGTGACTATTTTATCTGTGAGCCCAGAAACCTATCATTGTGTGCCTGTGTACTCATGTTATATGATAATATATTGTGTCATTCCTGAATATTCATAACGTTACATAAATTAAAAAATAAAAAACACCGTCTGGTTCGATCTCCTGTATCTGTTACTGGTAATAAATCTGGTGAAATCTCACTAAGAGACGTATAACGAGTATAAATAAACCAGCTGAAAAGCCTTCCTTTTTAGGAGTGTGCACGGCTGAAAAATTTGTTTCGTTTCGTTTCATTTCGATTTAAATTTATTTCTTTTTCGGAATTTCGGAACTAATTTCGTATTTCGTTTAGTTTCGGATCGATTCAAATTTCACATATCAGTTCAATAGTTGATATCAATTTGATAGTTGATATCAATTCGAATTTTGGATCACTAAATAGAACCCCAATTAATCAAATTTTGCTGTTAAAAGACAATGGCCCCTATTACATTCTTCGCGCAATTTTGTTTTTGCAAAAAATTTGCGCTCATCGTCCAGCGTTATCGCGCGAAAATTAACGTGGTATTCCAATCCGAACGCATTTTCTCATCCGTCCAAAAATAACGTTCGTAAAAACGACGGGCAAAACGAAGTGTAATACGCACGCATTAACGTAGCGCACGTAAATCAGTGCGCGGACTGTTTTTTTTCATGGGATTCAGCCAATAAGAATTAAGAACCTTAATTGACATCAATTTACCTTAATTCACTCACTTAAGTTTTTGCGCCTGTCAGTATACCTGCTGCAGCAATAAAAAAAATATGCACAAATTCACAATTTTATGGTTTGGGTATGTGTAGAATGCGTAACTATACTGTGCTGTATTTTTTTTTTCGTGCTGGAGTTTTTCGTTTCGGCCAAAACGTTCCGATTTGCCGTTACCACCAGCTTTTCAAAGATGTTAAAAAAATGCTCGCAAACGTCGTTCGTAAAAAGTTGCGCGAAGATTGTAATACCATCCGCGTACCAGCGCACAAACGAATTTGCACTCACAATGTTAAGTATAGGACGTGCACAGTTTATCACGCTCGCGCAAGTCCATCCGCGCTAAACGATAGCACGCATCGTTTGCGCGAACGTTGTAATACGACGTTCAGCGCAAAGGGTTCTGCCCCTCGTGCAAATGCGCATTTGCGCACGCAAAACACACTCCGCGAAGAATGTAATATGGGCCAATCTAGGGTTAAATATTAAGATGTGTCACGGATTTAGTATTTGAGTCAATTTAACAGGGACAGGTGCTTTTGAAACTGTGAAACAAAATTAATTTGTTTCATAAAGTTGTTTGCTGATTGTATTACTTGTATTGTATGTATTTTAATTTAAGATCAATTCGATAGTTGATATATTAATTCGATATCGATTCGATAATTAAATATCGATTTGAATTACGGAACACAATTTTTTTTTATCAAATTATGATAGAAACATAGAAAAATGTCGTCAGATAAGAACCTTTCGGCCCATCTAGTCTGCCCAATTACATGGATACTTTACCTGGATTTATCTTTTGTTTAGGATAGCCTTATGCCTATCCCATGCCTGCTTAAATTCAATTACTGTTTTGGCCTCTACCACTTCTACTGGAAGACTGTTCCATGTATCCACCACCCTCTCAGTAAAATAATGCTTCCTGATGTTACTTTTAAACCTTTGCCCCTCTAATCTAAGACTATGTCCTCTTGTTTTGCTACTTTGTTTCCTTTTAAATATACTCCCTTCCTCTACCTTGTGGATTCCCTTTACGTATTTAAATGTTTCTATCATATCTCCTCTGTCTCGTCTTTTTTCCAAGCTGTACATGTTAAGATCATTAACCCTTTCCTGGTAACTTTTCTCCTTCAAGCTGTACACCATTTTAGTAGCCCTTCTCTGAACTTTCTCTAAGATGTCTATATCCTTCTGGAGATACGGACTCCAGTACTGCACACAGTACTCCAAGTACTGATGACTCAGTAAAACTAATTAAATTTGTTAGATACCATTCTGTTTTGTTTCGAATTCAGATCATATCGATTCATTATTTCAGAAGTACTTCGAAATACGAATTAATGAATTTCGTTCCGAATTTTTCCGAAATGATTGCATAGCTCTAGTTTATATAGCTCAGGCTGGAGAAAAATCCATCCAGGGGCTGAAATGTTGCTTTTTATTATAGTAAATAAATACAAATAGGAAGGTGGTATAGGCGCTATTGTATAATATTTTTCAACACTGCAAAAACACATATATATATAACTCACTATATATACCATATAGAAAATAAAAAATCAAAAGATAGTCCTTGCGCATGTAGTGAAAAGATCCACAAGAATTGCTTCTACTCCTTGTAGTACCTAGAGTGGAGACAGTAAAAGGACATACATTGCGCAGTACGTCTAAAACTTGAACATCCAGATCTAGAGCGATAAGAGATACACTGACTCATTTTTGAGCCATTAAATAGTTGGCTCTGGACTTATATCGCATATAATTTAAAAGGTCTTGTATCTTCACCACCACCAGGTTTATCGATCTCCTGCGGAAATTCCTAGGGTACGTTGGTGATCAGGCAATACTGTAGGTAATGTCTCCAGACCAGAGATTTTGAGTGGATAAACCAACCTTACACTTGATACAATTAAAGGCCAAAATATGACCATATTTATTAGTAGAAATAAAAATAAATTGTCCAACGCATTTCGACTTTCGTCTTCATCAAGGTGCATTAACAAAGTGCTATACTGTACTGTCTTTTAAACCCAAAGATTCAGGTGTCACTCATTGCGCCGTCTTTAAGGAGTTCCACCGGCGTCTCTTCCACATGTAGTTGTTTAGTCCACATGGTCTTGCTCCTTGCATCCGGTATTAAGAGATGACGTACAGTACTTCCCATTCCAGCAATGTGCGCAATACCCTTGATGGCTCCAGGTCTTCGGATGCCCATTATTGCCCAGAAACGCCATTATAGTGGTTATTCAGAGAGCACCATAATGTCACCGACATTTCGTTGCTCTCTCATTCCACACATTCACTGCAGGGTCCCCAAAGTGCAGGGAAAAGCCACCGAATGGATCCGAAAAATCCCCGAACATCCAATTAACAATGTAACATATAGGTGAAGGTTGAAAAATAACTGGATGTCCATCAATTTCAACCTTCAACGCGTCCTAGAAAAGTCACACTTGACTTATTTTTTAATTCCGCCCCAGTGTGGAAAAAATAATCTTGACTCCATGAGAATCAGATTTCTCCTGCGATAAACAAGAAACTCATCCCTGAATATCACACTTTAGCCACCAAGCACCTTTCGTGCGCAAGTTCTGTAGCTTCTGCGTAGGATGATGGATCTGAGATGCACGCGCATGCGCAGATTTAATCTATCGCTGCCTCCCTGAGAAAGCTTGCTACAGCGATTGGTCCCAGAGGATGACGTTGGCCGCTCCCTGGTTGTGACATCACTAGTGACCGATCTGGTGACCGGCAGCCGGGAAATTTAATATCCTGCCTGTTGGCGACATTGAGTTGGGTGGAGGAAATTTTTCTCTGTTTCTGCCAAATCGGGGCAACAGGGTTGGGGGAGACTCCACACATCCTGACCACTTTAAAAAGCTGAAGTGGTCAGGCTGAGTAGCGTGTTCCTTTAAAACAGTGAACGAAACTGCACAGCATAGTTTTTAAGATAACTTTTTTTTTACAATAACTTTGTAAAGATGTAGGGCAGTATTACAAACATCACGCTAAAACGGGGACGCTAAGGAGGATAATGTGTGCCTGCAGGTTTCTCCTTAGCAGTGCAGACGCTAATCCCGCAGCCTACACCGTAACATGGCACTAAGCCACGGGATGCTGGCGGCATCGCTAAGCCCCACCGCGAGCATTCCCTCCATGGAGTCCATAGGACTCCATTGAGGCTTCCGCTGTCGGTCACATGACCTGCAGGATCATGCATCGCGAGATCCAGCAGGTCGGTGTAGTGATTTACAGAGGGAGACTGGAGGACTTTTCTCCCTCAGTCTCTCTCTGCTCCCGGCGGCAAGAAGAGGCAGATGGAGCCTCCTTTCTCACCGAGGGGTGAGAGGTGAGTATGTGTTTTTTGGGGGGGCTTCAGCTGGTGCAGACTGATTCCGCAGAAGCAGAATCCGTTAGCACCAGCTCCTAGCTGTGAGTAACTTTTGAGTAACCACAGCAGGATAGTAATTACTGTTATGACTTTGTAATCCTATCGCTAATAAACACTTTGCGCACCCCATGTTACGCATAGGGAGCGCACAGTAGAGTAAACGCGTGCTGATAAGCGTAAGATCCAAATTGCTAACAGGTTTTTTAACCCGTTAGCGTTCAGATTATAATATGGTGCGCCCGAGCTAGGGCCACCAATGTTAACGCTCACAGGTGAGCGCTAATGTTAGCGTTAGGAATGTAATAGTGCCTCCTATGTTATACTTTCATCACATGAAATCATTGCATAATAAAAGTTTAACTTCCAAGGATCTTCACATAGACCCATGGATTTTAGGTTCTTGCATTATCTAAAGTCGTCGAACCTTCTTCTGTAGGACATAGTTATTGGATCCAAAGGGGGGGGGGTTCACAACATGTCCGTGCTCATTTGTCCCATTTAAAGTTAGAAATGATACCTTGTATCCATCTGCCCTGTGCAGAGTCGGAGTGATCCCCTGCCTATGTGATAATGCAACCCACAGATATAAGGGAAACCATAACCTGACCCTGAAGCCTTGACCATCAACTGACCTGGGGATGACCATTCCCGGTTTCTTTCAGCTCGAGAGCTCTGCTTTTTATTCATCACAATGAATGGATTTTGTGCCTTTTGAGATGGGGTGTTTTGTACTTTTACATTATAAATCTCTATGCGTCTCTATCTCACAGTAACATTTTTTTAATGCAATTTACTTTTTGTAAAACCTGTACCTCATCGATTTTATTAACGAGAGCTCTGGCAGTTGTTTTTTTTTTTTTATGCTTGCTTTAGGAACCCATAATTCTATCGTGTCTTATCTATCGTTGCAGATATACCCGGATGAGAATCACTATATGAAGAACGTTCAGGTTGCACACCACTTGCATAAATCCATTGTTGATTTCTTTGAAGAATGCTTCAGAATCCAAGATAAAGCTCCCATAATAATCATCGAAGACGAAGAGGAGGAAGATTAACTTTTTTTTGTTCGTGCCAAGCACAAACCAGTTCCTACATAACAATATGCAACTGAATCGTTTTCCTCGGAAAATAAGAAATGTTATGTTTAGCATGTACAGTACTCTCGATGGCTTATCTGACCGGACCTCTTCCACGGTGGACGTACACTAAGCACTGTGAACTGAAATGCATTGCTTTTTGTCTCCGCTAAGAGATTGCTGATGTAGATAAAAGAAAAGAAAAAGAAACGAGAACAAAAAAAAGACAAATCGTGAAAAAAATTAATCGGAGTCAGACTTTTTTTTTTTTCCAAGATACTCCACGAGGACTTCTTCAAGGCCAAGATGACCTCTGATCATTCATAAACACAAACAGTAGCCTTGAGGCCCAACCTTCTCGCAGCATTATCGTAACATTGCACTTGCTTCTACTACATGGGGAGAGAAAAAATAATAATAATTATAGCACAATTATTTTCCGAATACTAATTTACAGTTTGCTTGCTGTCTATCATACCTGAAAATAAAGATGCCAAGCTTTGGGGTGGAACTGAAGAACAGATTGTATTAATGGTACTAAAGCTGTAGCTATGTATATCATTATGGAATTATTTTGTCATCTTAATGTTGTTTCTGTCGGCCATCGGCTTCATTTTAATCCATGCCTTTTCTCCGTAGGTCGATTTTTACGGAACATTTGTTGAGTGAGGATATTTAAACATTTAGATGTAAAGCCCTTGTGGAAGGCGTTCGTAAAAGCTCTAATTTAACCCCACGCGTTTGAGAGAGTGATAAACACAATGTATTCTGCCTGCCATGATGACTCTTAAAAGACGTACTGGCAAAGTGCCACATTTCGAGTACGACCGATGGGTTATTTCTACGTTATGGCAATGTTGGTGTTGCTTCAGTAGATGCAGGGAGAATATCATGGGGCTCTTCAGGTCGAAACTAGTGTGACATCTTAACGAGTATTTGCTCTAAGCACTTTTATGCCTTTAGGACATCCATCCATTCTAGTTTCTTTGGAAACACAGATTGCTCAATGTACCTTGTTGGGTGTGGTGGTTATCAAGGTTCCTTATCAACTCTCACCAGTTCACAAACTGTGTTTAGCTGGAACAATGATATTCGTGGAGCTCGATCTCCAAACATCAGTCCTCCGAGAGATCGTTCCTAAATCCTGGTCAGTTTGGAGTGGATAGTCGATGATGACATTGTATTTTTCATGATCTGTTTGAACAGGCAGTGCCTATATCTCAATGTGTCATGGCCATCTCTTTCCGGGAATGTAGCATTAACACCTTTTGTATTTCTAAAAAAAAAAAAGAAACATCCAGCTTGTCCATACAGGTGTCTGAAATTTGTCATCTTAAATCAGATTACAATTACCTTCTATAGCCGGTGTAGCTGAAGACCACCACATTCTCCTCAATGTATTGCTATCGGGTGAAATTGGTCTTAGGCAGAGGTTCAATTCAGTGTATATATATCCTGCAAGTCACACTGACATTTTGCTACGCCACAGCTGTCAAAGGTCCTTCTCTCGTCGTGCTATAATTTACATGATCATGGTGAAAACTCAACGCCGAACTGGATGCGCGTCATCGGTGAGCTACAGGTTGGGCATCCCTGCTTTATTCTGGGTGTAAATGTTTTGGGTTTTTTAAGCATATTTTAGTTTTTGCATTTTCTTAGACTGTTGTGAATCCTCCAAATTCTTAAAGGGATAAACATACCGAAAAAACTCAGTTTTGTATTATTACACTTGATGTTTGCGTGAGCTTAAGAGTAAGTGCCAAGCCATGATTTTGGTTTTCAAGACAAAACTCAAAAAAACAGAAGATAATTCAAAATGATTTGAGTTTCCTAAAATGATCACAAGAAGTTACCGCATAAGTAATTAAAATATGAGACCGATGTACCCACTTTTAAATTGCGTAATTTATTAATAATCCCTAAATTATTGTTTCGTGCAAAAATTTCCGTTGACATTTGAAATGCTACCTAAGTGTTTGACCCCAAATGCACAGATTAAAGTCAGGAAGGTTAACATCAACTAACATAAAGCTAATTCTATCTGGGTAAACTGATTTTCCTTTTACCCTCACTTGAGTTTACAATTATATATTTATTTACAGTACTTGGGAAAATCACCCTATAATTGAGAAAAATAAGCATCTGAATTCTCATCCCAACGTTGTAACTTTTTTTAAAATCATTTTTTACCAAGGTAGGATGTGGCATTAGTAAAATTTTAAAAATAACATATAAGAACATTTTAAACGATGGAAAATCGTGCATGGACCGAAGCCAGCAATGTCAATCATGGGAAATGTTAGTGGATTTATATTTTACAACTCATTTTTTTAAATTAATTTCTCCTAGAATTTCCCCTGAAACAACTGTTTTGGGAACAGAGAGATATTTTCCATAGAAGAACTAATGACTACAGAGGATTAACGAGTAGGCTAATCATTTATTCTGCCGATTTTTAACCAATCAATAAAGTTTAAAAAAAAACCTGGTAGACATCAATAAAATCTTTGTTTTCCAGCTGCTAAAAACTCTCTCCGAGAACGTAATATTATTATAAATCGACTGTATATTATGACATATTCATAAAAGACTGGTGAATTTTAAAGCCAATTACACAAAGACTTACTACGAAGCCGACACCCGTGGAAAACGATTTTATGTATGAATTCGCAAATTTTCAACAGTCGGAAACTAATGACTCTGTGCCGACAGTATCACACATCTTTGTTTTGATCTTGATATGGCTTTAAATGTTTTTATGTCAGAATCTCTCTATGTGTGGTCCTTAAAGTGTATGTTAAAAAACAAAAGAAAACATTAAAAAAAAACAGAATAAAATGGAATACCAGAATTTGTGAACGGTGCGCTGTGCTACTCAATTTGGAAAAAAAAAAGACTTCTTTTTGGTACAAAACCCTGACATTTCTCCTGGAATTTAAAAAAAAACAAGTCATCCTGCCGTGTTAGGTGGGACGGGATTCGGATAACTTAGTTTGTTTGTCATTTGAAAGGCGACGAAAAGAAAAGCATTTCCTTTACATTCCATTTCTCCCGCAACCGTACGACTGATAGGACGAAGGACTTTGTGTAATTCCATCTCTTTTAAGATGATTGCGCGGCTACATGACCCACTCGATGGTGAATCTGGAACTGAAGCATAAATTACACTCGAACCGCTGTCTGTCCCCGCTGCAAATTGCTTATATATTCTCCCGTCAAGAGAGATTTCTCACCACGCACTGAGTAATTTCAAATTCTAATGTATTTAAACCTCCGCTATGGCTCCAGCTTGGTTTTATTTCAAACTTTAATCTTAATTAAATAGCCTGACACGGTAATACAGACAGCTGGCCGGCACAGGCAATCAAGGCGAAATAACCCTCTTTATAAAGTTTATTGTGAGATCCCCGTAATGGGTCACATAGGTTTGAATTATTCAAGGGTGTATATTTACTGCAAACACACTTTACACAAATGTCAAATGTGCTCTGTGAGCTTATTTGTTCTAATAAATGAGAAAGACACAGGTTAAAACGACTGGTTTGGGGCTGCTTGGGCATACTGAGAGTTGGAGACGACTGCAGCTGGAGTGCCATAAATGTTGTAGAACCTTCTATAAATATCAAAGTATGGCAAAATTATCCATGAAGTTAAAACTGATAATAATTGTTATTTAGTTCAGAGGAATACAATAAATTGTACAGTCTATGGGACGGTAATGGTCACCCAGTTCGCCAAGGCTTCTTGGACGAATGTCTCTTCTACATGCCGATAGGCAACTGATGATATGTACTGTCCCAAAAAAATTCCCATTGATTAAGTATCTCTTGGTCCCAACAGGGGAATAGGAACTTGGTGTACTTATGGGGGACAGTTACGATGTACAATAGTGTATCACAAAGACATAAAACTAAGTAGTTACGATGCACAACTGGATATTGCAAAGATGTAAATCAACGTACACCCAGGAAACCTTGTTGATTCAGACAATCTTCATTAGTAGAAGCTCTATGGAGAGTTTTAACATTATCCTGCAAATTCAGACATTTTCTTTTTAAAAAAAAAACACAATTTATTTTTACCCTTGTATCTTGATTTTTTAATGGATCTTGTATCCATTACATAGAGTTGACTTGTGTTGAACTGTAGGCTTCATTGGCAAGACTCCAGAATCTGGCTTGCCATGAAAATAACGGTATTTTAAAGTGAGTTTGGCTTTTTTATGCCCAGAAAGGGAAACTATACCCCACGTTCTACCTAGTGGTGGCATTCAGATATGCCAATCTTACTAGATATACAGATAATTATTTTACAACCAAATGTACAGTCATTATTAATGTTGTATATAGGATTCTGTAAATAAGGAAAGTAAGTCATTGAGATCCCCAGACGTTTATAATTATTGTGTTCAGCATGCCAGTCAGGTAGCATCATTCGCTACTCAGTACCACTAGCTTTAAAATATCCCAAAAAAATAATAAATATTAAAAAAAAACAGCTTCAGCATTGTCTCATGTCTTTCTCCATGACAGCTTGAATGTTTATTTCTGGGTTTCTACAATTTCTACTTGGTATTGTTAGTAAACTCGCCTCCAGTCCATAACGTGTCGATGTTGTACAAACCCCCAACCCACATTTCTGTATTATTTTTATTTTGATCTCTGAGCTTTGATTGTCAGTCGTCGTGTAAGAATTAGATTACATCACTTAATGGATTCCAGGTAAGAATTTTTAACTACAGTGAGCTTTCGCAGTCGATCAGCAGAAGGTCAATTCAATCAATAATGATTTTGACGATCAATTTTTTGGGGGGTGTGGCCAAAAGAAAGATAAAGAGCTTGACATTTTTTTCTATATCATCGGAATAAAAGTCTTAAAAATTCAATTGTGTGGAACAAAAACCAAAATTGTAAACTTTTGTTTTGTCCAGAATTTTGTAGAAAGAAGGTTTAGAATGTGGCATGGTAATGTTGTGTCATCCATGAAATAAAACATTATTTTATCATGTTGGTGGTTGGTTTTTCATGTCAGATATGGATTATTTTTTGTAGTGTTGCCCTGGTTGTCAAGTTTTCACTTTGCAAATCATTTCCAAACAACAAGGACTTATTAAATGAGAAAGAAGCTTGACATTGGCCATTTAGAATTGTAGTCACCCCTGTGTCTTTGTTCATATCATCAAATACTCCATGTCTCTTTCACCAATGTCTCTCTATCAATTAGCCTATAGTAGCTCAAACACCATCTCTACAATACTCTAATATATTTCTCCTCTGTCTAAAGAGAATCATGGCTTTTGGCCTAAGCCAAATATCCAGTGGTTGGACCAGACAGGTGGATCGGCTAACAGTTCAGCCCACCCTACTGGGAATTTAGAGATCAATGTTCTGCGGATGATTATAGTGAACAAGCAGCTCTCTACTCGAGCCCTTTAATAATAGACAAGGGATCGAAAGAGCTATTTAACATATTCTTTGTTACATCCAATTTGTGTGTTAAACCCTTTCTGACCGATGACAGAATTATTCCGTCATGATTTTTAAACTACTTGAGGACCGATGATGGAATAATTTCGTCATGTGAAAATATGACTGCTGGTCCATGGTGATACCAATGACCCGGGGGTTAATGCTGTTGCTGGAGTCTGAGATAGATCTGGTTTATTCACGGCGTGAAGTGGAGGAGTTTCCAAAACACCAAGCCCTCTTCGGGTGGTATATTAGTCCAATGGTTATATGCCACCTGAAACAAATGGCCCATGTGGGATGTTCTGTGGAAAGTAGGGATTACATATCAATGCGTGGTGGTACTGTCCAAAGCTTTAAAGTTTCTGAGAAGAGACCTAGCTCCATCTCTCCCAGGCTGTCGACAAACCTTTCCCGTCAGATCCCTGGGTCATCTTCCTTGGCAAGCCTTACTTACTTTGCACTGAAAAATGGTGGTGTATTGCTGAAAGGTTTGTGGTAGCATGACGTATATATGGGTGCTGTGTGATGGGCTATAATGAAGGGACACATTTGATGAGATTGTCGTTTCGGAATACTTTTTATAGTTTTCCCTTTTAGCATGTAGGACCATGAATAAACTTTGGAAATCCACCAAGATCCTAGCAATTAATGCAGTAAGCCAGAAAACACATGGACGCACAAAATTAGACAGCTATTCATCATGATACACCACAAATTGTCCACAAAGTCTGAGATCCTTGGCTCCATATTTATGGAAATCTCTTCCTCCATCTTTTCCAATGACATCACTTCCTTTTCCTTTAACTCATTTTGCTGGTCTTGTGTTTGTGTTTTCTTCTCTTCCTCTCCCTCTTTCTTGCTCGTCTCTTTATGTTATCCACAGGGATCCAGCCCAAAAAACATATGTTTGGGACCTCTCTATGATTTCTGCTCCTCACCATTGACATGTCTCATGCAACCCACCACTCAACATGCAAATTTCATATCAATATCATAAAGACAGGCTGGGTTTAAGGGAATCATTATGATAATTGTCATAAATATCATATATTTCTGATGACTTAATAAGGAAAGATATGATTACTCCCATGCGTTCCTGCTCGACTTGATCCCTGGTTGTGCAATGTATGTTTAGCTGTTTCCATGTTGTTTCCATGGCTTTGTTTGCCTTGCCCTGATAGCACTTATAACAGGTAATATAGCGATAAATAATAAGTATTTGTCCTCCACCTAGTGCATATTTGCATCCTTATTTTCACCTCCATTCAACAGGAAAGCAAAAACAAATAAAATTAAAAGTAAACAATTAAGAAAAATGAAACTATGGGAATTATTCAGTGAATAATTTCCCTGCACTTCCCCGCACTTCGGGGAATCAAATTTCCCCACCCTACGGTGAATTCAGCATTCACCGCAGGGTACCCGGAGTGCAGGGAAAACCCCCCGCAAACTCGCAGAACTGCAAACTCGCAGAACACTTGCAGAAAACCCACCAGAACCACTGCAAAACATGTCAAACACATCGGAAAAAGCTGACAAGCCGCCAAACACAGCGCAGACCAGCTGCCTGAAAAAGCTGACTAGCTGACGACCTTTTATATTATTTACAGTCATGGCCGAAATTGTTGGCACCCCAGACATTTTTCCAGAAAATCAAGTATTTCTCACAGAAAAGTATTGCAGTAACACATGTTTTGCTATACACATGTTTATTCCCTTTGTGTGTATTGGAACAAAACAAAAAAAGGGAGGAAAAAAGCAAATTGGACATAATGTCACACAAAACTCCAAAAATGTGCTGGACAAAATTCTTGGCACCCTTTCAAAATTGTGGATAAATAAGATTGTTTCAAGCATGTGATGCTCCTGTAAACTCACCCGGGGCAAGTAACAGGTGTGGGCAATATAGAAATTACATCTGAAAACAGATAAAAAGGAGAGAAGTTAACTTAGTCTTTGCATTGTGTGTCTGTGTGTGCCACACTAAGCATGGACAACAGAAAGAGGAGAAGAGAACTGTATGAGGACTTGAGAACCAAATTGTGGAAAAATATCAACAATCTCAAGGTTACAAGTCCATCTCCAGAGATCTAGATTTGCCTTTGTCCACAGTGCGCAACATTATCAAGAAGTTTGCAACCCATGGCACTGTAGCTAATCTCTCTGGGCGTGGACGGAAGAGAAAAATTGATGAAAGGTTGCAACGCAGGATAGTCCGGATGGTGGATAGGCAGCCCCAAACAAGTTCCAAAGAAATTCAAGCTGTCCTGCAGGCTCAGGGAGCATCATTGTCAGCGCGATCTATCCGTCGACATTTAAATGAAATGAAACGCTATGGCAGGAGACCCAGAAGTTCCCCACTGCTGACACAGAGACATAAAAAAGCAAGACTACAGTTTGCTAAAATGTACTTGAGTAAGCCAAAATTCTTCTGGGAAAACGTCTTGTGGACAGATGAGACCAGATAGAGCTTTTTGGTAAAGCACATCATTCTACTGTTTACCGAAAATGGAATGAGGCCTACAAAGAAAAGAACACAGTACCTACAGTAAAATATAGTGGTGGTTCAATGTTGTTTTGGGGTTGTTTTGCTGCCTCTGGCACTGGGTGCCTTGAATGTGTGCAAGGCATCATGAAATCTGAGGATTACCAAAGGATTTTGGGTCGCACTGTAGAGCCCAGTGTCAGAAAGCTGAGCTTGCATCCGAGATCTTGGGTCTTCCTGCAGGACAATGACTCCAAACATATGTCAAAAAGCACTCAGAAATGGATGGCAACAAAGCACTGGAGAGTTCTGAAGTGGCCAGCAATGAGTCCAGATCTAAATCCCATTGAACACCTGTGGGGAGATCTTAAAATTGCTTTTGGGAAAAGGCGCCCATCCAATAAGAGAGACCTGGAGCAGTTTGCAAAGGAAGAGTGGTCCAAAATTCCAGGTGAGAGGTGTAAGAAGCTTATTGATGGTTATAGGAAGCAACGGATTTCAGTTATTTTTTCCAAAGGGTGTGCAACCAAATATTAAGTTAAGGGTGCAGAGGAATTTTGTCCAGACCATTTTTGGAGTTTTGTGTGACATTATGTCCAATTTGCTTTTTTTCCTCCCTTTTTTTGTTTTGTTCCAATACACACAAAGGGAATAAACATGTGTATAGCAAAACATGTCTTACTGCAATACTTTTCTGTGAGAAATACTTGATTTTCTGGAAAAATGTATGGGGTGCCAACAATTTCGGCCATAACTGTATATTTAAAGGACCTTTTATATTATATAAAAACATTTAAATTCATTTTTCTTCGTATAAACACATATTAGAAGAATAGCAGAGTTCCTTTTTTTCTGCAGTTCGGTGGTGTTCAGCGGTCTCTTCGTTGGTCTTTGGTAGTGTTCGGCAACTCCATGTTCGGCGCACTTTGTGGACTCTGCGTGGACCGAAGTGTGCCGAATGGAAAAGCACCGAAATGTCACAGAGATTTCGGTGCTTTCTGAAAAAACCCTAAACTATCTTGTATTTTACAAACTACATTTTCGCTGGAATTTTAAACAAAATCTGTGCTCTGTGTGACCTGTTTCCCTCCTGTAACTCTCCTCTGTATCCCCTTTATCTTGCCTCTGTCTCTGTACCTCCCCTCTATATGACATAAATCTCTCTATTTCTGCAACAAATTAATAAAAAATAGGGCTGCAACTAACGATTAGCCGGCCGATTATTTTTTCGATTAGTCAATTCAACGGATAAAAAAATATATTTTTTTGTTTACTTCAAAGGAACATTATAAAAATCAACCGCTTCCTCCTCCCCCTCCTTTATTCCTAAGCAATTAGCAACAGGGTGCGTATAAGGTCCCTTTCAAATATTTTCATGAACAAACCAGGGGGGGGGGTTGAAGGTGGAAGGTAGTGGGTTTGGGCAAGAGATTGGGTGGAGTGTGGGAGGGAGTTTGGGGGAAGGGACTAGATGTAAGAGAGAGATGACAGCTCCAGACCTGAGTGAGAAAGTGAGGAAGGCAGGGGGTGTGGGGTGGTGGCACAGGACCCTAGCTCCAAGTACGGATAAACACCGACGACACAGCTCATTCACCCAGTGGCAATTCCCCAGGGTCTGTCTGATAGTTCTGCTACTGTTATAAACGAAATAAATACAAACTGCTTATGTCTAACATAACCCTAGAACTAAGTCATACAGAGTAAAGCAGCGGCGCGTCTTCTCCAATCAGCTCCGAAGCAGAGTCTGAGGTTATTAATGTTTAACTTAGTCTGACTCTAAACAGAATGTGCTGTACACAAACTGATTAATCGACCAACCGATTAATCGATAATGAGAATTGTTGTCGATTAATCGATTAGTTGTTCCAGTCCTGATAAAAATTATAACTTTATTTACAGACGCATTAAAACGAGTGAAGTATAAGTACTTTTGCCTTTTGTGAAAACAATTAAAATGTTGTTTGTTTTTTTATCATTATGTTTATATTCCGCGCTGCTCAGGAATTATTAAATGTAGAAGTAAAACATCACGAACGCAGACACAGGGAAACAAAGATTAAAAATGTAGCGAGGCTGACGCTGATACTCAAATATAAAGATTGAGAGTTACAGTACAGACTGATGCTGGAGAACACTGAGAACTCCTAGGAGTGATTGAGGTTTGATCAAAGGGCAGATGTAGGTCGCTAGCAGGGGAGAGGGAACGAGGCGGGGGGTGTGTTTCATAATTCGGTTTGGAGCTTTGAAAAGCTCTGTGAGCAAGAACACGAATTACAAATTGAATCTCCAGGGACACAGGGAAGCGGTGGGGAAGGATGATAAGCTGGATACCAGTGTTTGCTAGGGGTTTGTATGGTGGAATATCCAGGCATGCGTGGAACCTACCAGCAGAAGGCTGCAGTAATCGAGGAGATAATGAGTGTCTGTGCGAAAACGGGTTTAATTAATTTTATTGTGATCCAAGGCAGACATTGTTGACTCGATAATTCCCAGTGGAGCCTCCATTGTGCTGAGATGATCTCTATCGATATTTTATTGGTTTGGGATGAGTAGGGTCATCTCCATCCCAAGCATTTCCCAGTTGCCTGTACAATGATGAGAGTCAAGACCTTTGTCTCCTCTGCATCTCTGTGATATTTCCCTTGGAGTGAGGAAGGTGTTGTTTGCTCTGGGAGGTCATACAGATTAGCCCACAGAAATGTAATATCTTGGAATAAATTCCACGCGTAGTGCTCCTGGTCACATGTGATACCCATCAGGTCTGCATGCAGCGGAGGACAATATACCACTTGAGTCCACAAGGAGAAGATTAAGCTGCTGTGCTTTATCGATGAAAGGGGCCGATTAGGATGCAGAGCAGGACAAGCCTAATGCTTCTCATCAAAGATAGGTTTAACGCATGCAAAGATATGTTTGAAGGGGTGTGGGGGGAGGGGGAGAGAGAGGCTGCAAGTCATTTATTATTATTATTTATTTATTTATTTATGACATATTTTACCAGGAAGGATACATTGAGATTTCTCTCGTTTTCAGTATGTCCTGGGTTCAAAAACATTGTATTTCTTTAACGACTGTAACAATTCAAAGTAATAAAATGCAAGATATTAAAAACTAAACACAAATATACAGATAAACACAGAAACTAAATATGTAGGAAATATAGTCACTATGTTGTTATTATTATTAGTAGCAGTATTATGTTATTATTACAGAAATTGGGCAGTGCTCTGCAGACAAAGTCCAGGCCTTCTGACTTGAGTTCTTCCTTCAGTATCATCTCCGTTTAAAGAGACACCGCCGTTTACATAAACTGTAACTAGATTACTTGTGCATCACAAATAAAAACACGTTATAAAACACGTGCTGTTAATTTTTCTTTGTTTGAATTGATTGCATGTAAAAAAGGAATAATAAAGTTATTATTTTATCTCCTGTTTCCATTTTGTGGATTTTTTCCCATGATTCAACATTTACCAAAATCTTAGTACAAGTCTCACTTTAATGCTGTGGAATAGGATAAAACAGTAGTGAAGAGGCAATGGGGTAGGGGAGGGGATTTTTAGATGAAGCTGCCGTGGATCTATTGTATTGTCTAGGCTAACCGAGGTAAGAAGTGGCAGGTGTTTGAGATCTGATAGTGGGCTAACAACACTTTATTCTATTCCCAGTGATGTCCTTGCAATCCACACAATGCAATCCTATGAGATCATTTTCTGCATTCTATGGCCAAAGCCACACAGTGAGGAGCAAGTGATGGAAAGATACTGGGGGGGGGAGGGGAGTTTACAACACAAAATATCACACAATGGATGCACAACACAGTGACACATATAGAGGAAAATATCACACAATGGATGCACCCAGTGACACATATAGAGGAAAAAATCACACAATGGATGAACCCAGTGACACATATAGAGTAAAAAATCACACAATGGATGCACCCAGTGACACATATAGAGGAAAATATCACACATTGGATGCACCCAGTGACACATATAGAGGAAAATATCACACAATGGATGCGCACAGTGACACATATAGAGGAAAATATCACACAATGGATGCACCCAGTGACACATATAGAGGAAAATATCACACAATGGATGCACCCAGTGACACATATAGAGGAAAATATCACACAATGGATGCACCCAGTGACACATATAGAGGAAAATATCACACAATAGATGCACCCAGTGAAAAATATAGAGGAAAATATCACACAATGGATGCACCCAGTGACACATATAGAGGAAAATATCACACAATGGATGAACTCAGTGACACATATAGAGGAAAATATCACACAATGGATGCACTCAGTGACACATATAGAGGAAAATATCACACAATGGATGCACCCAGTGACACATATAGAGGAAAATATCACACAATGGATGCGCCCAGTGACAGATATAGAGGAAAATATCACACAATGGATGCACCCACTGAGACATATGGAGGAAAATATCACACAATGGATGCATCCAGTGACACATATAGAGGGAAATATCACACAATGGATGCACCCAGTGACACATATAGAGGAAAATATCACACAATGGATGCACCCAGTGACACATATAGAGGAAAATATCACACAATGGATGCACCCAGTGACACATATAGAGGAAAATATCACACAATGGATGCACCCAGTGACACATATAGAGGAAAATATCACACAATGGATGCACCCAGTGACACATATAGAGGGAAATATCACACAATGGATGCACCCAGTGACACATGTAGAGGAGAATATCACACAATGCATGCGCCCAGTGACAGATATAGAGGAAAATATCACACAATGGATGCACCCACTGAGACATATGGAGGAAAATATCACACAATGGATGCATCCAGTGACACATATAGAGGGAAATATCACACAATGGATGCACCCAGTGACACATATAGAGGAAAATATCACACAATGGATGCACCCAGTGACACATATAGAGGAAAATATCACACAATGGATGCACCCAGTGACACATATAGAGGAAAATATCACACAATGGACGCGCCCAGTGACAGATATAGAGGAAAATATCACACAATGGATGCACCCAGTGACACATATAGAGGGAAATATCACACAATGGATGCACCCAGTGATACATATAGAGGGAAATCTTTTCTTAACTAAACATACAAGAGAAAAACAAACACATGTAAGATATCAGTAACATGAATAAACACAATAAGGACATTTCATTTGTTGGTGGTCGCGTCTCTCAGGGCAGGCATCTCTATAGTCATGAGTATCTTTTGTTCCGTGTTGTGGAGATTATGGTTGGACGGTCTTGCATGGGTAAGATAGGGGAGGTTGATGGATATATAGTATGTTTATTGTTGCTTGCTTTGAGTAATGATGGATGTTGCTGAAATGTTTGTGGTTTGTGGCTTTTTTCTCCCCTGATGGCACAGCGGGCATATTCCAAGATGGCAATGCCAGGATTCATCGGGCTCAAATTGTGCAAGAGTGGTTGAGGGAGCATGAGACATCATTTTCACACATGGATTGACCACCGCACAGTCCAGACCTTAACCCCATTGAGGTTAATCTTTGGGATAATGCGCTGGAGAAGACTTTACGCAGCGCTGCGACTCTCCCATCATCAATACAAGATCTTGGCCACAAATTAATGCCACTCTGGACGCCAATAAATGCTGTGACATTGCACGAGCTTAACAACACGATGCCGCGTCGAATGCGTGCTGCAATCGCAGCAAAAAGCGACACGACCACATATTACAGGGGGTGCCTTTATTTCTGGCCAGATTGTATATATATATATATAAAAATATATGTGTATACAAATTTAGAATATGTGTGAATGTTGTTGTTTAGTGGCTGCTACATTGTCTTGTGTTGCAGTATATGAGCATATGTTATATATGAGTGCTTTGTGATGCGTCTGAGCTGCCGGTATGCTGTACGGATGCGCTGTGGTTTATTATTTCATGATGTATTGTTGATATACGGTTGCTGTGCATCGGTTAGTAATGTATTGTTGCGGTGGTTCTCGGTGATGTATGGTTGCTTTCTGTTTGATTGGTGCTAAATTAGTGATATGCGGGTTCTGTGTGCTTGATGACAATTTAAGGGGAATACATTGATATTTTGTGGTTGACTGTCACTCTGCTGATGATGTATGGCTGTTTTCTGGATGACCCCAGCCTCCTGGTTGTATTGCTGTGCATACCAGTGATATATGGGAACACATAGTGGTTAATTGAAACTAATTCATGTGTCGGTGCAGTATGATGGATTGTCAGTAATGCAGAGACCTGGAGAGGCCTTCGCATTTCCAGTAAGTTATCCTCCTGCTTCCAGTCACCACTCTGCAAAGATTCGTTTCGTTATTCTTCTTTATATATTGCATACGCTTGGTTTATTAATTATTTATCACCTGAATATAGTAATCAAAGAACATTAATAATTTCGCTTCATGCAGGGGGTCAGTAACCTTGCCACCGTCCCCCAGATGTTTAAGAACTACATCTCCCATGATGCTCGCTCGGCCACTCACTAGGTTGACTGAGCGAGCATCATGGGAGATGTAGTTCTTAAACATCTGGGGGACGGTGGCAAGGTTACTGACCCCCTGCATTGAGCGAAATTATTAATGTTCTTTGATTTCTATATTCAGGTGATAAATAATTAATAAACCAAGCGTATGCAATATATAAAGAAGAATAACGAAACGAATCTTTGCAGAGTGGTGAAAATGTAGTTCCAAAACATCTGGAGGACCAAAGTTGTTGACCCCTGGCTTAGCGGTACACCAGTAGCTCCCCCCGACCTTCATTTTAAACAATTTCTCTTTATTATTCCAAAAAAAGAAAATATGAAAACCTCTTTAATTACATTTATTGCAATGTGCATTAACCCCTTCATTACCAAGTGATTTCTTATTAAACAATCCCCTGCCAGGAACCAGTGAATGTTATTTGGAAGGTCATTTTTAGACATGTGCACAGCACAAAATTTCGTTTTGAACTAATGTATTAGTCCTAAATTGCAATTTATTTAGTTGCTAAAGAAATTCGTTTTCAGTTCTTTAGTATGAAAACTAATTTCATTCATCTGAAAACCAGTGTATACAATTACTATTGTAGTGGCTCCTCAGAGGGCTGAGATCGCTGCTTGTTACAGTATCTCTCACTCTCAGCACAATGTGTCAGGCAAAGCTGTTACAGTAACTGACTGCTGCTCATCACAGCGCTCAGTTTCAGTAAAACTAGTAAATAATATTTTTATATACAAGAGGTTAAAACAATATTATTTCCTTGTTTTACTGAAACTCGGAGCGCTGTTACAGTCAGTTACAGTTACTGTAACAGCTGAGCCTAATACATTGTACTGAAAGATAATATAACAAGCAGCCGATCTCAGCGCTCACAGCCACTGGATTTAAAGGGCTAAAAAAAGGCTCCTCTCTGTATAATATATAGAACATCCTCCTGAATTAATGTCCCTCTCTGTATAGAACATCCTCCTCAATTTATACCTTTCTCTGTATAATGTATATAAAATCCACCTGCATTAATACCCCTCTCTGTATAATGTATAGAACATCCTCCTGCATTAATTAATGTCCCTCTCTGTATAGAACATCCTACTCAGTAGGACCTACTGCATTGGCATGTGGAGGGTGCAGAACTTCGGAATGCAATGCTTATCCAGCATAGGAGAGGGAACTTTTACTTAATATTTGAATCTCTCTAGCAGGGGAGAGGGAAAATATTAATGTAAATCGGTCTGAAAGCTCAGAGAAGAGGTGACTGGTGCAAATTTATTTTTATAATAAAATAAAGCACTTTAAATCCAGGGAAAACATTCAAATAAATCACACTGAAGGCTCATAATGACAGAGTAACTGTGAGAGCTGGATACTAAATGTATCAGACGTAAAAAATACTTTATAACAAGCAGCACTGGGAGAGGAGAGGGACTTTATATAAAACGTGTATTATAGATGAGGAAAGGGGGATAGTGTTCCTGGATAATATAAAATGTTTTAGACCTAAACCCCTATTATGCAAAGCGGGAGGGGAGATAACACACGTTTTATAAAGTCCCTCTCTTCTCCCAGCGCTGCTTGTTATAAAGGGGTTTTTACAATCCAGCCCTCCTCTGTCATTAGCTTTCAGTGTGATTTATTTGTATGTTTTCCTTCTCCAGCTGCTTTTATCATCTTGTCTGCCTCATAGACATGCATGGGTTAAATAAAGGTTTCCTCTCCTGTGCTGCCTGTCTGTGCTGCGAGTGAGTATTCTGGAGCTCTATCACTGTCAGATTTTCGGGTAGGGGTCGGGAAGGATTATGCATACAAACCTTTTCTGTAGCTTTGCGATGTTGCGCTCTTCATTGCTGATCTCCTTCAATCTCCTTCCACTCATCAATGTAATATCACAAAAAGGACTGAAACTAAAATGTAGTGCCTTTTTATTTTAGTTTCTTTCGTTTTTTGTACTGGGCAGTTTCGTATCTCTTGAGTCATACGAAAACTAAATTATCCCAAAATTCGGACTAAATCGTTTTAGTACTAAAACGAATGCACATGTCTAGTCATTTTTAATTAATTACACAGTTAGAAATATTTGGGAATATTCCCAGTGTATTTCTTACTGTAATAACCTATTTGGCAGGTGAACGTCGCCATCTGCTGGCCAAAAGGAGTTACTGCAGGTAGAACTATAGCTCTTATCTCTGTGTCAGAGGGTATCCCCCAGCTGATTTTAACTGGTTTTGGCGCTTCGGGCATTATGCACACAGGGTTAAAAATTTGGTGGAAACTTGTGGAACCCAAAAGCAAACAAAATTCGTTTGCAACAAATGTGTTTTGTTTGCAAATTCACAGCACGGCCCCAGGTGGTGTAAACACGCTGTCATGCTGCTGTGTCTGCTTCCGGTGATCATGTATATACGAGGAAGGGAGTGAAGGTGTTAAAACAGTGCAGAGTTTCTATTTTGAGTTTGGTTTTAATCTAAAGTATTTTATATGTGTACATATCTAGCTAATGTTTTCATTTTCATCAGAAACATGGCTCATATATATATATATATATATATATATCACGAGTATAGCAGTACGCGGTGATACCTTTTATATATATATATATGGGTTATTCAGAAAACTTTCTGGTTCGGTGCACTTCAGCGATTCCATTTCGCCAACCCTGCAGTGAATTCACTATTCCCCGTAGGGTTCCCAAAGTGTCCCAAACATGTAGTCTTCAAATGACGCCGAACTGAAAAAGTAAAAAAAAGAAATGGAACTCTGCTATTCTTCTAATAGATGTCTAAAACAATAAAAATGCATTAACCCTTTCGCTGCTGAGGCTTTTCCCGCCCCTATGCTGAGGTCATTTTTACCTGTTTTGCGCATCATGTTTAAACGTGTTTTGAAGGCTTATTTTAGTATATGACCCAGACATATTATATATCGTTCTTTCCATCAGACTCGGTAGATTCATAATATGTCATTATTATATGTATACGTTATGTCATGTCTGTATATTATAACAAAAAATGCAATAAAATATGTATTTTCAATAATTTACAATGTGTAAAGTGTTTTTTTCCACATTTTAACATGCGAGCAATTGCGGTTATATTTTGTATGGGGTGCGCTTGTTAAAAAAATTAGAGATGGGGTCTCGTTACATTTTTTTTTGGGGAAAATTACACTATTTTTAACAAACGCACCGCATACAAAAATCGTTAGTGCAGCATCATTGTTCACATTATAATTGAAATAGGAACAATATTGCTGCATTAACAAACCCAAAAAAATAAAAAAAAAGTGTTTAATTTTTTTTTTTTTTTTTTTTTTTATTTTTATTTTTCATTTTTTTTTTTTTTTACAAACTTTTTTCACTGTAGTGTTTGTATCGTTGGAACGGCCATGCTCTGGCCGATCCAACGATACCAAAATTTAACCCCTAGCTGCCACGGATCGGGAGATAGGGAGTTCATTGGAACTCCCTATCTCCACAGTTGGTGGCAGTTAGGGGTTAAGTCTAGGACTGGCGTCATCATGCTACGCACGATGACGCCAGTCCTCTGGGGGAGTTCCCGGAGGCTTGGCCGACATCCAAGATGTCGGCCAGCTCCGGGAAGGATCGCGAACCGGCGCTTTTCAGCGCTGATTCGCGATCCAGCTCCCCAGGGGTTAATGCCAGGCATCATTTGGAAGGGCAGGCTGTGCCCTTCCAAATGATGCCTGGGTTAACCCCCTGTGCGCCGCCGATCGGAGGGAGAGAGGTCCGAAGGACCTCCCCCCCCTCTTTCAGGCGCCTCCTCCGCACATGCGCACATGCGGGGGCGCGATGACACCTAATTCTGGCGGCTGCTGGTCTGGATGCCGGGCTGACATCCAGGATGTCAGCCCGCACCGGAGGGGCCAGCGATCGGCCGGAACCGGCCGAACGCTGACCCCAATGTGAGGACGCGCTCAGCGCGTCCTCAGCACACCAGCGGGACTGCTGAGGACGCGCTGAGCGCGTCCTCAGCAGCGAAGTGGTTAAAATGTGTCTAAATTATAAAAAAAAAACTTCCTATTAAAAATAATGAAAAGGTCTGTTACGGAATTAAAAAAAAAGGTCTTTTAAAAAAATTGGAAATCAAAAAGTTTGTCTAAAAAAATATAAAAAATTCATAAAGCAGTTCCAGAAAATAACTAAATAAAAAGACGGTTTGCTGAAAATGAAAAGAATAAATGGTTGAACAAAAAATATATAAACGATAATATCGTTTTACTTTGAATCCTATAAGATTCGCCTGTTTAAACCTGTCGAACTGAACCAACGAAAAACAGGTCATTTCACTGACACTTCGGTGCAGTTCGGCGTTCTGTGAATAGATTAACCATTACTTCTCTATGGGACAATTTCACTGCCGCCGAACTGCTGCGATCTGCGGCAAACTGCACCGTATTTTGCTGTCAGTTCACCAGTATTTGGCGAATTGACAGCTTTCCGAATAGATAAATTGCCACGAAATTGCACCTCACGTGGAAATTCAATGTTCGGTGTGGTGTTTTATAAATGTTTCATAAACTGTTTTATAATGTGTTTCATTAAGTGTTTTATGATGTGTTTCATTATGTGTTTCATAAAGTGTTTATTATATGTGTTTCATAAAGTGTTTTATGATGTGTTTCATAAAGTGTTTCAAATGTGTTTGAGAAAGTGTTTTATTAAGTGTTTTATAATGAGTTTCATAAAGTATTTTATGATGTTTTTCATAAAGTGTTTTATAATGTGTTTCATAAACTGTTTTATAATGTGTTTCATTAAGTGTTTCACAATGTGTTTCATTAAGTGTTTTATGATGTGTTTCATAAAGTGTTTTATGATGTGTTCAATAAAGTGTTTTATGATGTTTTTCATAAAGTGTTTCATAATGTGTTTCATAAAGTGTTTTATTAAGTGTTTTATTAAGTGTTTTATAATGTGTTTATAAAACATCATAAAATATTTTATGAAAGTGTTTTATAATGTGTTTCATAAAGTGTTTTATTAAGTGTTTTATAATGAGTTTCATAAAGTATTTTATGATGTTTTTCATAAAGTGTTTTATAATGTGTTTCATAAACTGTTTTATAATGTGTTTCATTAAGTGTTTCACAATGTGTTTCATTAAGTGTTTTATGATGTGTTTCAGAAAGTGTTTTATGATGTGTTCAATAAAGTGTTTTATGATGTTTTTCATAAAGTGTTGCATAAAGTGTTTTATTAAGTGTTTTATAATGTGTTTATAAAACATCATAACATATTTTATGAAAGTGCTTTATAATGTGTTTCATAAAATATCTTATGATGTTTTTATAAAGTGTTTTATAACGTGCTTCATAATGTGTTTCATAATGTGTTTCGTTTAGTGTTTTATAAGGTGGTTTTGTTTTTAATGCACATGTAATCTAGTTACAGTTTATGTAAATTGCAGTGTCCCTTTATAAATTAACTTTACGTTGGCTTTCAGAATGTTTTGCCTCAAAAACTGACAATTCTTCCTCTGTTTTTTGTGAGCATGCTATATCAGCAGACACAACATATACATGTATATGTACTGTATATATATATATATATTTTTTTTTTTTTCCTTGTTTATATATACGTCTTTTTGTTTTACAAAACCCAGCATGTCCGCAATCTTTGCTGGGATGTATACGCCACAAAAGACCAAAAAATTTGGCTTTTCTTTACTGTCAGCTCTTGACTCTAGAGCGACTCTATTAGTACGTCAATAAGTGCATTTCTTCCCTTCCAAGCGCACACCGTATTATCCGTCCGTCGCTCGCCGTTTCATCCCGCGATCTCTGAGCGTCCGACATCAAACATCTAATATCTGTTTACATGAGCAGGAATATCATTGAGTCATATTGCGGCGGATTTTATGCCCGACGTGTATCTCGCGCCATGTTGCGGAGAGGAAAGTAAATCAGCATTCCCGGCTCAGCCGAGAATCCAATCACATGAAGGGGCTTATCAAGATGCAACCATTGATTTTTTTATTTTTATTTTTGTATTTGAACCCAGTTTCCTATCACTTCACCTATTACCGGCAACTGAAATGTCAGAAATCAAATGTCTGTGTACGAACAGCGGATTGAGATGCACGGCGGGAGCCGACGGGGGTCATGAAAACCAATTGCACTGTGCCCCGTCAGTCTGCGAAAGAGAGCCTCCATATACGTACGACGTAATCTTGTATTTTGCCTCAATTTGATCTCAATTCCCAGTATTTTGAGGGTTCTTTTGCATTCGACTGGAAAACTGATATTACCATTTTATGCTACAGTGTGCTCAGGCATTTCCGCATCATGGCTGTGATTTAACCTCTTTACGGCCAATTTGGCTTTCGTTTAGACTGGCAATGTCTCGAAATCCACCCCCCCCAAACATACGATAGTTTAACCAACCCTAAGGGTCTATTCGCTTTGTTTTTCCCCAGCGATTCCATTTCACCGAAATATACAGTGAATTCACTATTTAGCGAATGGTCACTGTATTTTGCCAAAATTGGAGTCCCCGGAAGCAGTAATTGGACGCTGTCAAAATACCTCGAATCGTGCCGATAACTGCTGAATTAGCATCAGCGAATTGAACCGAACAGGATAAAAAAGATGAAGGATTCTCCTAATAGGACAAATTAATAAAATGTGTCTAAGCCACAAAGTGAGGAGCAAGTGAAGGAAAGATACTGAGGGGGGGGGGCAGTTTACAACACAAAATATCACACAATGGATGCACCCAGTGACACCTAGAGGAAAATATCACACAATGGATGCACCCAGTGACACATATAGAGGAAAATATCACACAATGGATGCACCCAGTGGCACATATAGAGGAGAATATCACACAATGGATGCACCCAGTGTCACATATAGAGGAAAATATCACACAATGGATGCACCCAGTGACACATATAGAGGAAAATATCACACAATGGATGCACCCAGTGACACATATAGAGGAGAATATCACACAATGGATGCACACAGTGACACATATAGAGGAAAATATCACACAATGGATGCACCCAGTGACAAATATAGAGGAAAATATCACACAATGGATGCACCCAGTGACACATATAGAGGAAAATATCACACAATGGATGCGCCCAGTGACACATATAGAGGAAAATATCACACAATGGATGCACCCAGTGACACATATAGAGGAAAATATCACACAATGGATGCGCCCAGTGACACATATAGAGGAAAATATCACACAATGGATGCGCCCAGTGACACATATAGAGGAAAATATCACACAATGGATGCACCCCGTGACACATATAGAGGAAAATATCACACAATGGATGCACCCAGTGACACATATAGAGGAAAATATCACACAATGGATGCACCCAGTGACACGTATAGAGGGAAATATAACACAATGGATGCACCCAGTGACACATATAGAGGAAAATATCACACAATGGATGCGCCCAGTGACACATATAGAGGAAAATATCACACAGTGGATGCGCCCAGTGACACATATAGAGGAAATATCACACAATGGATGCGCCCAGTGACACATATAGAGGAAAATATCACACAATGGATGCACCCAGTGACACGTATAGAGGGAAATATAACACAATGGATGCACCCAGTGACACATATAGAGGAAAATATCACACAATGGATGCGCACAGTGACACGTATAGAGGAAAATATCACACAGTGGATGCGCCCAGTGACACATAGAGGAAAATATCACACAATAGATGCGCCCCGTGACACATATAGAGGAAAATATCACACAATGGATGCACCCAGTGACACATATAGAGGAAAATATCACACAATAGATGCGCCCCGTGACACATATAGAGGATAATATCACACAATGGATGCACCCAGTGACACATATAGAGGAAAATATCACACAATGGATGCACCCAGTGACACATATAGAGGAAAATATCACACAATGGATGCACCCAGTGACACATATAGAGGAAAATATCACACAATGGATGCACCCAGTGACACATATAGAGGGAAATATCACACAATGGATGCGCCCAGTGACACATATAGAGGAAAATATCACACAATGGATGCGCCCAGTGACACATATAGAGGAAAATATCACACAGTGGATGCGCCCAGTGACACATATAGAGGAAATATCACACAATGGATGCGCCCAGTGACACATATAGAGGAAAATATCACACAATGGATGCACCCAGTGACACATATAGAGGGAAATATCACACAATGGATGCACCCAGTGACATATATAGAGGGAAATATCACACAATGGATGCGCCCAGTGACACATATAGAGGAAAATATCACACAATGGATGCGCCCAGTGACACATATAGAGGAAAATATCACACAATGGATGCGCCCAGTGACACATATAGAGGAAAATATCACACAATGGATGCGCCCAGTGACACGTATAGAGGAAAATATCACACAATGGATGCGCACAGTGACACGTATAGAGGAAAATATCACACAATGGATGCGCCCAGTGACACGTATAGAGGAAAATATCACACAATAGATGCGCCCCGTGACACATATAGAGGAATATATCACACAATGGATGCACCCAGTGACACATATAGAGGGAAATATCACACAATGGATGCACCCAGTGACACATATAGAGGGAAATATCACATAATGGATGCACCCAGTGACATATATAGAGGGAAATATCACACAATGGATGCACCCAGTGACACATATAGAGGGAAATATCACACAATGGATGCACCCAGTGACATATATAGAGGGAAATATCACACAATGGATGCGCCCAGTGACACATATAGAGGAAAATATCACACAATGGATGCGCCCAGTGACACATATAGAGGAAAATATCACACAATGGATGCGCACAGTGACACGTATAGAGGAAAATATCACACAATGGATGCACCCAGTGACACATATAGAGGAAAATATCACACAATAGATGCGCCCGTGACACATATAGAGGAAAATATCACACAATGGATGCACCCAGTGACACATATAGAGGAAAATATCACACAATGGATGCATCCAGTGACACATATAGAGGAAAATATTTTCTTAACTAAACATACAAGAGAAAAACAAAGCAAATGTAAGATATCAGCGCTGCGGAATATGCTTGCGCTATATAAATAATGAATAATATCAGTAAAATAAATAAACACAATAAGGACATTTCATTATTTTGCTGATAGTGGCTCTTTAAATGTGGTGTGACATCATCCTTAATCCATGATGTAGCACTTCATACTAAAGTCATCATGTAACCCAGAACAAGTCTTCCCTTGTTGAGTAAATTCAAAGGAAATCTTTCCTATAATAAAGCTTTATGTGTCACCAGGATCATATGTATCCACTGTAGAGGTGTGCATTCATTTTGTATTGAATTGGAATTCGTAACGAGTTTCGTTAATTCGTATTTCGGAAGCACTACCGAGATAACTAATTGATTTAATCTGAATTCGAAAATAAACTAAACGAAATGGTATCTAATGAATTTAATTCGTTATGCTGTTTCAGCATAAAAAAAAATTTGATTCATTGAGGTTTTATAACTTTTATTTAGTAATCTGAAATTCGAATCGATATATCAACTATCGAATCGATATGTCAACTATCGAATCAATATCGAATTGATATATCAACTATCGAATTGATCTTAAATTAAAATACATACAAGTACTACAGTCAGCAAACGACTTTATGAAACAAATTGATTTCATTTCACAGTTTCACAAGCACCTGTCTCTATTAATTTGTCTCTGGTGCTACAGTAAATCTGTGAGTCAGCCTAATATTTAACCCTAGCTTGTCTTTTAACAGCAAAATGTGATTAATAGGGGGCTTTATTTAGAGATCCGAAATTCGAATTGAGATATATTAATTTTCGAATCGATATTACATTTTGAATCAATCCAAAATGAAACGAAATACGAAACGAAATTATTTTAAAACAAACCAAATTTTTCAGCCATGCACACCTCTAATCCATTAATAAACGTGTGATAGGTCTGACTAATTTTTATGCTTTCCAGCCATCTTGGTCACGGGATGTCCACATGCAACATCTGGTTGGTACGCTAAGGAAACCAGTTCTAGTGCAGAAAAAGTCAATGAAGATCCAGGACCAAGTGATGGGTTTTCACGTCATTTTACTTTGGTTGCCTCACATAAATATATGATGATGACTAATCCAAGCTTTGAACCATGTGTCAATACCTCCTCTTGCATACAAAGGTTTAATGGGCTAATGAGGCGCCAATCAAATACAGGATAACCAGCTGAGGAAGCCTTTGTTGGCGAAACGCGTCCTGGTCTTTGGTCTGTATTACTATTTTGGTGAATTCCGGAGAAGTCGTTTGAAGGTCCTATGGGCACCTAACATAAAGTCCCTGTCCGCCTTATTCCTAAGAGCCGGCTGTAGGCTCCCCAGAATGTGAGTTAAAAATCAATATACATTACTCTCATCTTGGGTGCTATTATACTGCGCAATTTTTGGTCCCTTTTTGTGTTTCCTCCCTACAGTGCACACTTCGTCTGCATTTTTGAGAAGATCTACTCCTAAAGACAAAGATACTGTATATGGACATATTGTGTGTCTACCCTACTATCTTTTTTGGATTCAGGTCTCTTAAAGCGCTGTGTTGTTTTCTTTGTTCGCCAATCAAATATGCCAGAGCGACAGCGGAAACAGCGTGTAAGAGGAGAAATGTAGTATATACTCAGTGTTATTGATTATGGATATCGACGTATATAGCTTTACGGCGCGTGCAGGAAATAACCATAGAAACCTCAGAGATCGCCCACAGGGGTTGCCCACCGTGTGTGATCATCCGCCCTAAACATCAACATTTATATCAAAGAATTCAATTCGGAGTCTATGGTGAGAAATGGAATGCTCCAAGCCAGGGATCTCAAACTCCGCCGCCCCAGATGTTTTGTCCCTACAATAACCAGAATCCTTTAGGCTGGGGTCAGACGAGCGCACTGACTGCGCACAGTAACGGACGTACTTTTTAACTGATGAGGTTGATGTTACATTGTATCAGTTAATTTTGACTGATGTTGAGACAAAGAAATAAAAACCTGTATGCAGTTGTTTCTCTACGACGTCCGTCTAGTTTTTCACGTTGATGCCATTTTGGCATCCATTGCAACATGCGTTGCGCGTGTGAAAAAGTGCGCACGTGCTTCGTGTGTTGTTTTTTTATTGACTCCTTTGACAAGCTACAATGGACAGCAAACAGTGCGGTCAGACGGACGCAAAAAGTGCGCTCGTCTGACGCGGGCCTTAAATGCTATAAATAGGCCAGAGGTTCATGGGAATTGTAATTCAGAAATATCTTGGGGTGCCATAGTTTGAGATCCCTGCTCTAAGGCGAAATAATATAAGCGTGCATGTGCAGCCAATGGGATGTAATATTCCCTAGCTAGGGTTAGAAATTAGCTTTACGTTAAGTATTGAGGATTAGGGTTTGGGTTAGAAATTAGTGTTAGACGTAAGGTCAGAAAATTAATTAATGTTAGCGAAAGAAATTAGTGAGGGTTAGAAATTAGAGTTTGGGTTGAAAATTAGGGTTAGGGTTAGAAATTAGAGTTTGGGTTGAAAATTAGGGTTAGGGTTAGAAATTAGGGTTGGATATTAGGGTTAGGGTTACAAATGACGGTTAGGTTATGTCATGCCCCACGCCACGGCCCGCTCCCTGCCCAGACCGCCATGCTGGGGCACACACCATACGTACCTGAAGTCCCTCGTGGCGCGCCGCTTGAGTCCCAACATGGAGACAGCTTGCAGTACCTCCCACGCTGCCGCCAGGATACGAATGCCGGGAGACAAAGCGCGCACGCGCGATCGCATGCCTTCCTAAGAAACAAAGAACTTGGTACTCTGCTGGTAGCTTACGGGTACTGCATGACACCTGCACTGGAGATCCTCTTATACCACCAATTAACCTATCAAGTACTCAGGTATCCCAGCTCCACCTACAAGTCCCAGGTGAACGGTGTTCTTATGATCCTCTGAACCCTATTTAAACCTGCCGCCTTTCTCAGTTCATTAACCAGGTTATACTGTGGTTCACCGCTTCAGTTATCCAGTGTTCCCTCTTCAGTCCTGTTCCAAGTGAATCCTGAGCTCCAGACCCTGCATCCAGTCTTGCTTCCACGGTACGAGCTCCAGACCCTGCATCCAGTCTTGCCTCCACGGTACCGGCTCCAGACCCGGCATCCAGTCTTGCCTCCACGGTACTGGCTCCAGACCCTGCATCCAGTCTTGCCTCCACGGTACCGGCTTCAGACCCTGCATCCAGTCTTGCCTCCACGGTACCGGTCCGGCTCCAGACCCTGCATCCAGTCTTGCTCCACGGTACCAGCTCCTATCTCCAAGCTTGCTTCCACGTCCACTGTACCAGCACCAAATCCATCTCCAGGCTTGCCTCCACGTCCACGGTACCAGTTCCAGATCCTGTATCCAAGCTTTCCTCCACGACCATAGCACCAGCTCCTCAACCCAGGCTTGTCTTAAAAGGCCACAGCCCACGTTACCCTCTTCTACAACCCTTCGTTCTGGACTTTATGTTGTTTAACTTTTGAGCCCGAAGACCCTTACTCGTAATTCCCCATTCTGGACTTTCCACCAAATCAAGGATATCTTTTGTCCTGGACTTTATTTGTTTCATCTCAGTAAACACTCAATTGCTTACTCATACATCTCCTGGTTTCCTTCTTCGACCGCTTGCCATTGTTTTTTTTTTGAGAAAGGATTTTACCAGGAAACATTGAGATTTCTCTCGTTTTCAAGTATGTCCTGGGTGGCGAGTATGTACCATTAGGTGTCTTGCCAAGGACACTTACTGGAGAGGTTGCTCGCTGGGATCGAACCCATGACTCTACAGGCTCACTCCATGCAGAGCAGTGACATTACCTCTACTCCACCCAGCCGGTACCATATGCACAACACCATACAGGGGTCATTGACCAGCCCCTGCTCTTACAAGTTAAGAAATTTTGGTTAGGGTTAAAAATTAGCATTAAGGTTAGAAATTAGGGTTTGGGTTGGAAATTAGGGTTTGGTTTGGAAATTAGGGTTTGGTTTGGAAATTAAGGTTAGAAATTAGGGTAAGCATTAGAAAAATTAGGGTTAGAAATTAGGGTTTGGGTTGAAAATTAGGGGTTGGTTTGTAAATTAGGGTTTGGTTTGGAAATTAAGGTTAGAAATTAGGGTAAGCATTAGAAATTAGGGTTAGAAATTAGGGTTTGGGTTGAAAATTAGGGGTTGGTTTGGAAATTAGGGTTTAGTTTGGAAATTAAGGTTAGAAATTATGGTAAACGTTGGAAATTAGGGTTAGAAATTAGGGTTAGGTTTGGAAATTAAAGTTAGAAATTAGGGTAAGCGTTGGAAATTAGGGTTAGAAATTAGAGTTTGGGTTGAAAATCAGGGTTAGAAATTAGGGTTTGGGTTAGAAATGAGGGTTAGGATTAGGGTTGGGCTGCCGGTTTGAATTGGTTTGAAGTTCGATGTGAACATCGGCTGTTTGAATGTTCGCGAACTTTTAACTTTCGGGACGTTCGTGGAAAGTTCGAGAAAAATTTTTTTTTCAAAAAAAATCCAAAAATTGCTTACAAGATCCTAAAAGAAAAATCGAAAAATAAACAGACTCTTTACTGCAGAATATAATAATAAACGGTATATTAGATAATGGATTAAAACTGGAATATTTTTAACATTGAAGCCTATGGGATTCATAAACATTTCCCACTCCTTGTTGGATAAACATTTCCCACTCCTTGTTGGATAAACATTTCCCACTCCTTGTTGGTCAAACATTTCCCACTCCTTGTTGGTCAAACATTTCCCACACCTTGTTGGTCAAACATTTCCCACACCTTGTTGGTCAAACATTCCCACTCCTTGTTGGTCAAACATTCCCACTCCTTGTTGGTCAAACATTTCCCACACCTTGTTGGTCAAACATTCCCCACTCCTTGTTGGTCAAACATTTCCCATGGCTCCAAATCGCATTTAAAAATGAGCAAAAACAGTAAAAATGAGCTCAGCGCACAGCGGTGAAATGGATCAGCACTCAGCAGTGAAAGGGTTAAAAACATATTTTTTTTCCCATTGTTTCCTGTCCCCCAGGGCAGTACCCGGACCCCCATACACCTTTTATGGCCAATATCTTGCATATATGCCCTCTTGGAGGGCACTTTCATTTTCAGAAGTTCAACCCCCATTCACTTGCATTAAGTTCGAGTTCGAATTCAAACTTTTCTGCCGTTCGAGTTCGAACCGAACACGGGGGTGTTCGGCCCATCCCTAGTTAGGATTAGAAATTAGGGTTAGTGTTGGATATTAGGGTTACGATTAAAAATTAGGGTTAGGTTAAGAATTTTGGGTTAGGGTTAAGTTTAGAAATTCGAGTTTGGGTTGGAAATTAAAGTTATATAACAACATGCACAGGCGCAATAATGTATATCACCAAACTCTCCTTTGGTATTTAATTAATCTGCAAATCAATCAGATCAAAGGATAATATAGAAACATAGAAAATGTCGGCAGATAAGAACCTTTCGGCCCATCTAGTCTGTCCAATTACATGGATACTTTACCTGGATTTATCTTTTGTTTAGGATAGCCTTATGCCTATCCCATGCCTGTTTAACCCTTTTGCTGCTGAGGCTTTTCACACCTCTGTGCTGAGGTCATTTTTACCGGTTTTGCTCATCATGTTTAAACGTGTTTTGAAGGCTTATTTTAGTATATGACCCAGACATATTATATATCGTTCTTTCCGGCAGACTGTGCAGATTCATAATATGTCATTATTATATGTATACGTTATGTCATGTCTGTATATTATAACAAAAAATGCAATAAAATATGTATTTTCAATAATTTACAACGTGTAAAGTGTTTTTTTTCACATTTTAACATGCGAGCAATTGTGGTTATATTTTGTATGGGGTGCGCTTGTTAAAAAAATTAGAAATGGGGTCTCGTTACATTTTTTTTTTTGGGGAAAATTACGCGATTTTTAACAAACGCACCGCATACAAAAATCGTTAGTGCAGCATCATTGTTCACATTATAATTGAAATGGGAACAATATTGCTGCATTAACAAACCAAAAAAAAGAAAAAATGCTTGTTTATTTTTTTTTTATAATTTCGTTTTAAATATATTTTTATTTTTAATTTTAATTTTTATTTTTTTTTAAAAACTTTTTTCACATTCGAGTTTGCTATCGTTGTAACAGCCATGCTCTGGCCGATCCAACAATACCAAACGTTAACCCCTAGCTGCCACGGATCGGGAGATAGGGAGTTCATTGGAACTCCCTATCTCCACCGTTGGTGGCAGTTAGGGGTTAACTCTAGGACTGGCGTCATCGTGCTATGCACGATGACGCCAGTCCTCAGGGGAGTTTCCCGGAGGCTTGGCCGACATTCAAGATGTCGGCCAGCTCCGGGAAAGGATCGCGAACCGGCGCTTTTCAGCGCCGATTCGCGATCCAGCTCCCCAGGGGTTAATGCAGGCACCATTTGGAAGGCAGGCTGTGCCCTTCCAAATGGTGCCTGGGTTAACCCCCGCAACGCCGCCGATCGGGAGGGCGAGAGGTCCGAAGGACCTCCCCCCTCCCTTTCAGGCGCCTCCTCCGCACATGCGGGGGGGCGCCTGAATTAGGTGTCATCGCGCTGCCGCGATGACACCTAATTTCAGCGGCTGCGGTTCCGGATGCTGGGCTGACATCGAGGATGTCAGCCCGCACCGGGAGGGCCAGCGATCGGCCGGAACCCGGCCGAACGCTGACCCCAAAGGGAGGACGCGCTCAGCGCGTCCTCCGCATACCAGCAGCCATGCGGAGGACGCGCTGAGCGCGTCCTCCGCCTTGAAGTGGTTAAATTCAATTACTGTTTTGGCCTCTACCACTTCTACTGGAAGACTGTTCCATGTATCCACCACCCTCTCAGTAAAATAATGCTTCCTGATGTTACTTTTAAACCTTTGCCCCTCTAATCTAAGACTATGTCCTCTTGTTTTGCTACTTTGTTTCCTTTTAAATATAGTGCAATATTTTTATTACACCATTAAAAAGTTTAAAATACAAAAAACAAACTCACAAACAACTAGCACATACAAAATGTGCATATGCGTTTGGCCACAGTGGCTCAAACCTCCCGATCGTACACTCTCCAGTCCTCAACCGCAACATGTGGACAAGTGGAAGATTGCTGGTTCTGTGCGATCCAAGGTATTGTCCACCGGTCAGTCATAAGAGCTCACAATCGCCCAACTCAATGCATTTCATGGGATACGTCCCACTTCCTCAGGAGCATAGAGTGCGGTTGGAGAGTGTATGATCGGGAGGTTTCCCCCTGTGACAGGCCGTGTCATTTAAACAGTACAAAATAAGACCATAGAGTAATATATTTCTAAATGAAGAGGAAACTTTTATGTACGAGTCTTCCCTCTACTGGTCTGTAAACAGAATGCGCCCTCCTGTGCTTCTATCTATACAAGATAAGGGATTTTCAGGAATTTGGACATTTCCTCCAGATGATCATATGTATAAGATTCCTTGAAACTAAAAGTAATTTTACAACTGAGTGTTTTTGTGTTGTGTGTGATATGCACTGCCCGGCCAAAACAATGACTCCACCAGGAGGTAACTCAGCCAATAGGTGCTCGCCTTCCATTGGATAATTACTGCAGTGATTAATATGTTTCGGCATAAAATGAGGTCATGTGACTCCCTGAATATACTGAATGAGCAGGTTTTTCCATCAATGGGTTTTTCTCTGATGGCACAGCGGGCATATTCCAAGATGGCAATGCCAGGATTCATCGGGCTCAAATTGTGCAAGAGTGGTTCAGGGAGCATGAGACATCATTTTCACACATGGATTGGTCACCGCACAGTCCAGACCTTAACCCCATTGAGGTTATTCTTTGGGATAATGTGCTGGAGAAGACTTTACGCAGCGCCGCGACTCTCCCATCATCAACACAAGATCTTGGCCACAAATTAATGCCACTCTGGACGCCAATAAATGTTGTGACATCGCACGAGCTTATCCACACGATGCAGCATCGAATGCGTGCCGCAATCACAGCAAAAGGTGACACAACCACATATTACCGTGTGTGACTTTATTTTTGGCCGGGCAGTGAATACATTGTAAATTAATCTCATAAGAGCTGGCATTAGGTTTGTATATGTAGGGACCTGCCTCACGTGGTACACTGACATTGTGGCAGGCTTAGCAATGTGTGATGACAACATCTAACAAAATCCCTAGTTACGTGTTTTCAAATCTATAGACGTATGTTTGGGTGGAGTCCTCTGAACTCTTTGTGTCATTCAGTATAGTAGCAATGTTATGAGATATGCAGGTTTAGTGCGAGTGCAGCCCTCTTGTCTTGTGTGATACAGTGGGAGGCGCGTCCACCTTGTGACTTGTGAATTCTCACCCCACCGTGTCACATGGTTTACAGGTTCTCCATCGCAGGTCTCATTCAAACCCTGCATACTAGAGAGCTCCATGAGGATGCAGGTCCTTAGTAAGTCTCAGAGAAGCAGTCATTAGGTTTTCATAGGTAGGACCTGCCATGGTGGGGTGCATTGACACGACAGGCTTAAGTGCGATCACATTTTATACCTGAATCCCTCATCTTTTTAAAACAATAGTCGCATGTAACTCCGATCCATCGCTCTGAGCAGCCGCTGCGGAACGTACGAACATAAAGCGTGCAAGTCCCGTAGCACTGCATAATTTGTGGTTCCTACGTTAACGCAAGTTGTGTAGCAGCGCAAAACGCACAGAAAAGCTTCAAGGACTTCTGGGTCAGGAGACCGTGAGCCGAAGAGGAGGAGCAGCACATTGCGAGGGACAAATGCTGAGTAAAAACACTTGGGGAAAAAATAATAGGGCAGACGCTGTCAGCAGGACCTTCCCAATTATTTAAGGGCAAGAAAGGGAACTCCATGTTTCAGCACACTATCCCTTTAAGGTATGTCTGGGCGGGCGCGCCTCTTGCACACACTTTTGCCTGTGAATCACAGATGCTTTTCTACAAAACATGTTTGAGAAGCTCAATGTCATCTTTGCCTTCAAAGAATTTGGGAATATTCTTGGTAATTCTTTATCAAACAAACATTCAGAGGAATTATTCTGTTCAAGATGAAAGATACAACGTAAATCAAAAACGAGTGAGACAATGGCCTTGTATGTCCAGTGGTATGTTTGTTCATTGGTATGTTCTGTGGTGTGTATTTTCAGTGCTATGTTCAGTCGTATGTTGTTCATTGGTATGATGAGTGGTATGGTCAGTGGAATAGTCAACCAATGGTATGTTCAGTGGTATGTTCAGTGGAGTGGTCAATGGAATGGTCAGTGCTATGTTCAGTGGTGGAATCGTCAGTGCTATGTTCAGTGGAGTGTTCAGTGGACTGGTCAGTGTTATGTTCAGTGGTATGTCCAATGAAATGTTCAGTGGTATGGTCATTGGAATGGTCAGTGCTATGTTCAGTGGTGGAATCGTCAGTGCTATGTTCAGTGGAGTGTTCAGTGGAATGTTCAGTGGACTGGTCAGTGTTATGTTCAGTGAAATGTTCAGTGGAACGATCAGTGGTATGGTCAGTGGAAAGTTCAGCAGAATGCTCAGTGGAATGTTCAATGGTATGCTCAGTGGTGGCAGTGGAATGTTCAGTGGTATGGTCAGTGGTATGTTCAATGGTATGCTCAGTGGAATGTTCAATGGTATGCTCAGTGGTATGTTCAGTGGTGGCAGTGGAATGTTCAGTGGTATGTTCAGTGGTGGCAGTGGAATGTTCAGTGGCATGGTCAGTGTTATGTTCAGTGGAATGTTCAATGGTATGCTCAGTGGTATGGTTAGTGGAATGTTCAATGGTATGCTCAGTGGTATGTTCAGCAGAATGCTCAGCGGAATGTTCAGCAGAATGCTCAGCGGAATGTTCAGCAGAATGCTCAGCGGAATGTTCAGTGGTATGTTCAATGGGATGCTCAGTGGTATGTTCAATGGGATGCTCAGTGGTAGCCACATGAATATATCTTTGGGATTATAAACTACATACAAAATATGTATTTCTACAAAAATAAGAGCCATGTCTTTAAAACCCATAATACAATTGTTTCAACTATCGATTATTCTTTGGAGATACAAGTAAACGTGTGCTGAACAAAATCAGATCTATGAGAAGACAAAGAATGTGCAAGATGTAAGTGTCCTGCCCTATGGAGGGTCCCGTTCAGGTCCCATAACGTTTTAGCTCGATGGTGCCATTATATGCAAATCAGACTGATATCACCCAAAAAGGGGCGGCCAAGACGGAAATGCCAAGGAAGCCCCCTTTACGTGAGAGATACAGCAACCACTAACATTGTTTCGGCCTTGTAAGGCCTCATCAGGAGTATATACCGGACACCCCTCTACTGGGCACCTCATGCAAGGTGTCCTCGTCTGGATTACCCTCCAGTAGACTTGTGCATTCATTCATTTGTGGATAAATTGAGATTCGTCTGAATTTTGTTGATTTTTTTCAATTTATCCACAACGAGACTCTGACAGAAAACGGATGAGCAGAAAAAGGGTTTTCTTTTAGTGTGATTCTTTTTGATCCGTATCAGGGCACACGAGAGCACAATTTGCGAGTGCATTGCATCGCATTCAATTCAGAGCTCCCTATCCTCATCCTCACTTGGGGTTAGCGGATGTGGGTCTAGGTGGGCTATTTGACCTTCATTGATTTAACCCTTCAACCACTGGCCATGGGTTGAGAGGTAAAGGGGGCCTAGGTGTCCTCCTCCTACCTGGGTGGGCCATGGGGTTTGGTTACAGGTGTGCTTCCAAGCAGTCCTCCCGATTAACCCCTCACGCACTGACAATGGATGCAGGTTTAATTACGCAATTGGTTGAGTGGTAACGAGCCCGGGTGCCGGCAGATGATCCAAAAAAAATGGTCCAATGAAATTCGAACGAATCGAAGCGATCTTAATTCTTGGACACAATGAAAATGAATAGGGGTGTCCTGATCCAATCCTTGTGGAGGGAGTGTGGGGGCATTACTGAGATTGCCTAAGGCTGTGTCATGCCCCATAGCTGCCACACTCCTGAACCCCCCCCCCCTCCCGGTGGTGCACCTCATGTACTGCTCCTGCCCTGTAACCAGCATTCAGCAACCAGCATCCAGCAATGTACCAGTTAAAGCACCAAAACACACGTGACTCACAGAATAAAGGGCTCTGCCCCACACTAAAACATTGCTGGTTCATTACAGATCATGCTCTCAAAGAGACAACTTCTGCTTTGTGTTGCTGCTGTGTTACCTGTTCCTTATTCCCCATTTCTGGCTCCTGCAATCATAACCACGATTCCCACCACCCTTCTGCATTCAACCTGGTTACTCACCATATCCATCCAGTCTCCTCTACCCATATCCACCTGTCTACCTCTGCAGATCACTGCACGCTGGGCCCAAATCACCCTCACCCCGGTGCCACCCTGGTACCATACGCTAACCCTGAAAGGCTGTGTGCAGTTTTCACAGCGCAGTTTGCAATTCGAAGCTGGGCTCCTCTGCTCACCTGCAACTTCTTGTCTGTGAACAGACATTGAAGACACCGCAGTGAACACCAAGGCCTCGGCATTCTGCAGCAGCCGAGACGTCGGTCCGTCTACTGGTCATGCGGTATTGGATCGGGACTCTGTATCAGCCGATCCTGAATACTGCACGACTTGGATCGGCGACCACAAAACGTCAATCACGGCATTCCTAAAAATTTATATGGAAATGTTTTGGCTATGCAATGCGTACATTAAAATAGATGCAAACCTACTATTAAACAGCAGGTGGCAGCACTGGAGCACTTCTTGCAGGGTTTTTGCTGCATATATTCCAATGTAGCAGTTATTTATTTACTGTATTTATAAAGTATTTTACCAGGAAGGATACATTGAGATTTTTACACAAAGTGAGAATTCTGTACCCTGGGCGCCACCTAGTGGTTTCTTTCGATACATTGAGATTTCTCTTGTGTTCAAGTATGTCCTGGGTTCAAGAAACATTGAATTGTTACAGAAATACAAAGTAATACAATGCAAGATATTAAAAACGAAAACACAAATATACAGATTAACCCCTTCGCTGCTAAGGACGCGCTCAGCGCGTCCAACCGCATGTCACGTTCCAGCGCGTCTTCTCTTTGGGGTCAGCGTTCGGCCGGGTTCTGGCCGATCGCTGGCCCCCCCGGTGCAGGCTGACATCCTCGATGTCAGCCCAGCATCCGGAACCGCCGCTGGAGCAATTAGGTGTCATCGCGGGGGCGCGATGACACCTAATTCAGGCGCCCCCCCCGCATATGCGGAGGAGGTGCCTGAAAGGGAGGGGGGGGAGGTCCTTCGGACCTCTCTCCCTCCCGATCGGCGGCATTGCGGGGGTTAACCCAGGCACCGTTTGGAAGGGCACAGCCTGCCCTTCCAAATGGTACCTGGCATTAACCCCATGGGGGCCGGATCACGAATCGGCGCTGAAAAGCGCCGGTTCGTGATCCTTTCCCGGAGCTGGCCGACATCTTGGATGTCGGCCAAGCTTCCGGGAATGCCCCCTGAGGACTGGCGTCATAGCACGCCAGTCCTGGAGTTAACCCCTAACTGCCACCAATGGTGGAGATAGGGGGTTCCAATGAACCCTCTATCTCCCGATCCGTGGCAGATAGGGGTTAATGTTTGGTATTGTTGGATCGGCCAGAGCATGGCCGTTCCAACAATACCAAACATGAGTATGAAAAAAGTTTGTAAAAAAAAATTTAAATTAAAAATAAAAATAAAAAAATATTTAAAACCAAATTATAAAAAAAAAATAAACAAGTTTTTTTTTTTTTTTTGATTTGTTAATGCAGCAATATTGTTCCCATTTCAATTATAATGTGAACAATGATGCTGCACTAACGATTTTTGTATGCGGTGCGTTTGTTAAAAATCGTGTCATTTTCCCCCAAAAAAAATGTAACGAGACCCCATCTCTAATTTTTTTAACAAGCGCACCCCATAGAAAATATAACCGCAATTGCTCGCATGTTAAAATGTGAAAAAAAACACTTTACACGTTGTAAATTATTGAAAATTCATATTTTATTGCATTGTTTGTTATAATATACAGACAAAATAAATATGTAGGAAATATAGTCACTATGTTACATGTTTACAGGTGCATTCTGTATATAGTCACTGTGTTACATGTTTACAGGGGCATTCTGTATATAGTCACTATGTTACATGTTTACAGGTGCATTCTGTATATAGTCACTATGTTACATGTTTACAGGCGCATTCTGTATATAGTCACTATGTTACATGTTTACAGGTGCATTCTGTATATAGTCACTATGTTACATGTTTACAGGTGCATTCTGTATATAGTCACTATGTTACATGTTTACAGGTGCATTCTGTATATAGTCACTGTTACATGTTTACAGGTGCAGTCTGTATATAGTCACCGTGTTACATGTTTACAGGCGCATCCTGTATATAGTCACCGTGTTACATGTTTACAGGTGCATTCTGTATATAGTCACCGTGTTACATGTTTACAGGTGCATTCTGTATATAGTCACTATGTTACATGTTTACAGGTGCAGTCTGTATATAGTCACCGTGTTACATGTTTACAGGCGCATCCTGTATATAGTCACCGTGTTACATGTTTACAGGTGCATTCTGTATATACTCACTGTGTTACATGTTTACAGGTGCATTCTGTATATAGTTACCGTGTTACATGTTTACAGGCGCATCCTGTATATAGTCACCGTGTTACATGTTTACAGGTGCATTCTGTATATAGTCACCGTGTTACATGTTTACAGGCGCATTCTGTATATACTCACTGTGTTACATGTTTACAGGTGCATTCTGTATATAGTTACCGTGTTTACAGGCGCATCCTGTATATAGTCACTGTGTTACATGTTTACAGGCGCATTCTGTATATACTCACTGTGTTACATGTTTACAGGTGCATTCTGTATATAGTCACTGTATTACATGTTTACAGGTGCATTCTGTATATAGTCACTATTAGGGTTATTCAGAGAGCGTGAAAATCAGGAGAATGACTGGAGAATGAAAAATTCTCAGTCAAAATAGCCGATTTGGAAAGTGAGATGAAAGGGAGAATTTTTCTGGTTTAGCTATTTTGACCTAGAATTTTTCATTCTCCAGTCATTCTCCTGATTTTCACGCTCTCTGAATAACCCTGTATGTGTCACGGTTCACGCCGTCGCCGCCGTGGCAAGAAGGCCAAAGGTGGTACTGCACCCTCCTGAATGGATCTATACAGCATCTCTGTGGCTACGCCACCTTGCACTTTCCCTCAGGCTGTGTGAACTTCAGGTGCTAGCACTAATAGACCTGTCATTCCTTTATAAGGGTGGAGCACCCATGATCCAGTGCTGCATTGTCTCACTTATTCCCTGGTAGCCTTCCTTCTAGACCTGTTCCCATCCTCTGCTATTATTGATTACCCGTGAACTGACTTCTTGCTTTGGACATTGACTACGTTTGCCAGCCGCCTGCCACGACCTACTGCATGGACTATATGACCCACGTATACTGCCTGCTGCTACCAGTGCCCGCTGCTGCCAAGCATCCAGTGCCCGCTGCTGCCAAGCATCCAGTGCCCACTGCCACCAAGCATCCAGTGCCCGCTGCCACCAAGCATCCTGTGCCCGCTGCCGCCAAGCATCCTGTGCCCGCTGTCGCCAAGCATCCTGTGCCCACTGTCGCCAAGCATCCTGTGCCCGCTGTCGCCAAGCATCCTGTGCCCGCTGCTGCCAAGCATCCTGTGCCCTCTGCTTCCAAACCTCCAGTGCCCTCTGTTTCCTGTCTCGTGTTGTATGTAAGTCTCCTGCTGTGTTTTCCCTCAGTGTCTCCCTGTGTCTGGTTCCTCCCTACATTGCCTCCCCAGACATCTCCATTCCTGCCCTGTCCATATTGTTGTATATTTACAATAAACCCCCTTTTTACTTTATCTACGTGGCTCAACTTGTTTATCAGCGCACATCGGGCTCATACCCTATTCCCCTCTGCCAGGACCATGACACTATGTTACATGTTTACAGGTGCATTCTGTATATAGTCACTATGTTACACGTTTACAGGTGCATTCTGTATATAGTCATTATGTTACATGTTTACAGGTGCATTCTGTATATAGTCACTGTGTTACATGTTTACAGGTGCATTCTGTATATAGTCACTATGTTACATGTTTACAGGTGCATTCTGTATATAGTCACTGTGTTACATGTTTACAGGTGCATTCTGTATATAGTCATTATGTTACATGTTTACAGGTGCATTCTGTATATAGTCACTGTGTTACATGTTTACAGGTGCATTCTGTATATAGTCACTATGTTACATGTTTACAGGTGCATTCTGTATATAGTCACTGTGTTACATGTTTACAGGTGCATTCTGTATATAGTCATTATGTTACATGTTTACAGGTGCATTCTGTATTGAGGTATGTTAATAGAGATCTCTTAAGTGACTTTAGACTGGGGGGAAGATTTTAGACTGGGGGGAAGATTTGATGGCATCTGGGAGGTTATTCCATAATTGCGGGGCTCTGTTGGAAAATGAGGATCGAGCAACTTTCTTTTTGTATTGAGGTATTGTAAGTAAGGTGCTGGTCCTGGATCGGAGGATATAGGATGAAGAAACTGCAGTTAGCATTTTATACAAAGTATCATGGAACCCCAACAGGGAAGCCATGTGAAGAAATGGGGAAGAAAAACAAGATTGTCCGAACTAGGCCAAATTATTTATTTTATTTATAAAGTATTTTACCAGGAAGGATACATTGAGATTTCTCTCGTTTTCAAGTATGTCCCGGGTTCAAGAGCATTGAAATTTTACAGTCGTTACAGAAATACAAAGTAATAAACGCAAGATATTAAAACAACACAAATATACAGATTAACAGAATATAAATATTTAAGTAATATAGTCACTAGGTTACATGTTTACAGGTGCATTCTGTATTGAGGTATGTTAGTAAGGAGCTCAAGTGACTTAAGACTGGGGGAAGATTTGATGGTGTCTGGGAGGTTATTCCATAATTGTGGTGCTCTGTAGGAAAATGAAGATCGAGCCACTTTCTTTTTGTATTGTGGTATTGCAAGTAAGGTGCTGGTCCTGGATCTGAGGTTATAGGATGAGGGAACTGCTGGGGGAAGCAGTCTATTCAGGTAGGGTGGCAGCTTCCCAGAAAAGCTCTTAAACACCAGGTTGGAAAGGTGAAGGGTGTGGCTAGATTCCAGCGACGGCCAGTTTAGCTCTTTTAACATGTCACAATGGTGGGTCATGTAGTTACATTGTAGCACAAAGCGGCAGAATGAGTTCTACAATGTAGTAAGTTTCTGAAGGTGTGTTTGCGGGGCCGCTGCATACACTAAATCTCCGTATTCAGTAGCCGGTATAAGCATTTGTTGTACAATCTGCTTTCTTACCGCGGGGCTCAGGCAGGATTTGTTTCTGTACAGGGCACCTAGTTTGGGGTAAAGTTTAGATGAGTTTTTCGATGTGGGGGCCAAAGGATAGATTTGGGTCTAATCACATTCCTAGATATTTGAGAGCAGTGACTGTGGTCAATGGGGCAGATTAGATCTGTATTTCTATGTGCCTGTTTATGACTCTATATGGAGGAGATATGTATATTCATATTTGTGTCTGACCATTTCGGGAACGTGTCTCAGTGTCCACAGCTGTCTGGAGTAAGTGCTAAAATGTAATTAAAATGGTTATATCCTCCCCCCAGGGGAGAAAGCTAACACTTGGCTGCAAAATGGAATTTCCTTGGTCTCATGCAAGCATTTCACACCTTAGGCAAGGGGAAAAGGCTCAGCCCAGACCTAGCGGCACCCCAGGTATACTTGGCCATGCATTTCAAAGAAGCAATCATCCCCTTTGATCACTAGAGAAACTTTGGGAATCAAGTTAACGACGAAGCGCACTGCGTGTGCCCAGGAAAAGGGAAGTCTGGGAAATGTAGTGTACGGGGGTAGAAAATAGGGGCTGTCCTCGAGGGACAAAGCAGCCTATATATACCTGAGCCAAGCATAGGCTCAGGGCTTGTTTTCTGTGGGGTCACCTAAGAACGTGAGAAACTGTGCCATTCTTCAAAATACCCAGTCCCAGGGGTACATGGATGCTCCTGTTAGCTTACTGACGTGAGTAAGGGTCTGTGGTTTTAATCCCTTTCTTTTATTTGCTATCTATAATTTTTGTAACCGATGCACTGATTTTTCTATATCATAAATAAATATAATTTTTTAAGCTCTGCTCTGGCTGATGAGATCCATGCTAACTGAAGAGACTGGAGTATTGCTTGTTGTTTTAAGCTCGAGTAGCTACGAAATTGTGAGTTGCGGGGATTGTTGTCTACGCAGTCACTGTCTGGGTCTAGGATAGACAGAGAGCGGGGTTGCTTAGCCCTGCGTCTCTCGCTGTGAAGCGCGTAGTGTCCATGAGGACTGGTGGCAGCGTAACTAATAGAATAGGAAAGTGGGCCCAGGGATTGTGGGAGACGTAGTCACTACCCGATTCGAGAGAAGACTAGTACTGCGTTACACTCCTGGGGATCACGTCATCACGCTCTACATGCCTGTTGTGAGAGAAAGTGTGGCCGGGACGGTTAGAAAGCGCGCATGTGGATTGTGGTCTACGCAGTCATTATCTCCGTCTACGATAGACGGATAGTTAGCGGCTTAATACGGCGTCTTTCCCAGCAGTGCGTGTAGTGGTCACGACAGTCAGCGTGCCATTTGATTTTGTCCTGACACATAGATGCGGTGTTTGCAATTTGTTTAGTTTAGGTGCTGTTCCAAAGAGCATCGTGACAGTTTTGTCAGTATTTAGACAAAGTTTGTTATCTGTGATCCACTTTTCTACCTCTGTGAATTGTTCTCGCAGCACGGCCTCCAGCTGTGGGAGATTTGGTTTGCTGGTATAGATTAGTGTCGTCTGCGTACATGTGTACAGTTGAGGCTTTACAGACATTGGTCAGATCATTTATGAATAATAAACACAAGAAAATAAAGGCAAAACCTTTATCGATGTGAAACAAACACTGCAAACTATGAAAAGGGGCCGATACACTGCCACTAGCACGGATTCCATGTTACTTTGCAGTTGGAGGGGTCCCGTCTTCTTGGGTGACTCTTCATCATTCTTCTGGCTGTTTAGCATTTTATGGTTTATATTACCCTAAAAGTAATGTGCACTAGAATTTTATTTTATTTATTTATAAAGGATTTTACCAGGAAGGATACATTGAGATTTCTCTCGTTTTCAAGTATGTCCTGGGTTCAAGAACATTGAGTGAATAACAGTTCTATGGTCAGATCTCCACTGACCTGATAATGGGGGGGCTGCAGAACAACAGACTGCAAGAGCCTTTTCACTGTTGCAGCTCGGATGTAATATAGTTGGGAATCTATCGGCTCCAGCCAATAGCCTTTACGAGCCGCTTGTGATCTGGCCCCTTGTATGCAATATCAGGATTATTCAGTGAGCACCGACATTTCACTGCCTTCGAACAGGCACCGTACTTGCAGGCAGTTTGACAATATTTGGTGAATTGCCAGCTTTTTGAATATTCAAATAGCTCTGAAATTGCACCATGCGGGGAAATTCACTGTTCGTGCAATTCAGTTTGGCTCTCTGCATAACCCTGTGTAACAGATCTCTGTGCCCAGTCAGGGTCACACCTGCCAAATGCTGCTTCCTCGCTGAACACCCAGTTTCTCCTCGCGACTCTCACACCTTTCTCTTGTACCTTAGCCACAGTTCAAGGCCCGGTGTATGGAGAGAGCCTGGCTAGCACCCCCAGAAATAAGCTGTAGACCTGGAGCCTTTCCTTGACACAGCGGGCAGAAGATTCCTGGTACTCCAAAACATGAGTCGTGACTTCAAGCTTGGTCAGAATAGAACTGACTGTTTATTCACAGAGAGGACAGATAGAGTCAAGGACCAGCACATTTGCATACAATCAAACAGACAACATCACAGATCAGATAGCTACACAGGACCTTCAAACAATGGAGAATGGGGGAAGGAGAAAGCCAGGGTAAACAAAAGGAATTTCTTAGAGAGAACTTACTCAATAGCAGGTACTAATACAGAGATCTACACTATACAGGGAATAACACACAGACATCAGAAATATTTAGCTGGCAGATATATAAAACAGTGAAAACCAAATATCTTTAAAAGGCCCACCAGTTCCCCCAATAGTCTCTTTCACGGGCCATAGTCCCTGGGCAGGAGGCCAGCGCACAGCCCCCTCCAAATCGCAGTGACATTGTGTTCTATTACAGATCCCCTATTTTAGTCATTTCTATTTAGATGACTGGTTATACTGACATCAGACAGTAGGTGGCAGAAAATGAGAACATTCTGCAGGGAGTTGCTTCCGTTACAGTTACAAGTATTTATAAAGCACCAACAAGTTCCGCAGCGCTGTACAATGGGAGAGACAGAATAACAAATATACATACAAATTAAACACAGAACAGTAGGAAAGAGGACCCTGCTCGAGAGTTTACAATCTGAGAGAAGAGGGGTGACTTGCTAGGTGAGGGTGAATAGAGTACAAGAAGTAGTGGGGCGCATGTGGGCTGGGTGAGAAGGAGCAAGAAATCCACAGTGGGGGGATCATGAAGTGAGGGGATAGGATTCTCTAAAGTAATGTGTTTTCAGAGACTTCTTGAAGGACTGGAGAGACGGGGAGAGTCTAATGTTGCGGGGGAGGGAGCTTTGTTTGTATTATTATGCACAATGTTTTTGATTTTCTTCTATTTTCCTTAATGCTAATTATAACAATTGCGAGTTGGGAGGACGTGTGCAGACTGATTTTTTTTTTTTTAACCTTTTCTGCTACATTTAAGAGGTTATTCACACAGCACCGAAACGTCAGCGACATTTCGGTGCTCTGTTGTTCCCTTCATGTCGGGGAATCAAATTTCCCCACCCTGTAGTGAATGCAGCTTTCACCGCAGGGAATTGGCCGCCGAATGCCGCTGCCAACCTGCCACAAACCCGTCACCTCTGCTGCCAACCAGCCGGACTTCAAACGCAGCCGCCGATCACAGCGCAGACCAGTCGCAGGAGAACGCCGACAAGCCACCAGACGGCCAAAAAAAAAAAAAACGGGCACTTCGGCAACTTTTCTCAGCTGTTTTGTGCTCTCAGAATAGACGAAGCATTGCTTCTCTATAGGATATCACGGCATTCAAACAGGTAACGAATAGGCAACATACGTGCAGGCAGTTTGCAAAAAGTTGGTGAACTGCCTGTCGTCTAAATAGCCAAATTCCCCGAAATGTCACTGTACGGGGCAATTCCCTGTTCGGTGACATTTTGGGGCCAGATCAGCTCTCTCTGAATAAACCTGATAAAGTTTCCTACTTATGTGTTACATTAACAGATCAATATGTAATGACGGGATAAATCCCCTAGGTGGCGGTCTGATACCACGATGCAATTCCATAGACTCTCAGATGCAGAATGTGCATCTATGGCCAAAGTATACATTAAAGTGAGTGAATACAATTTCAGAAAAAAATGATCTATATAAACACAATCCTGGACCCACACTCAACACGTATACAAATTATTTTCGCAGATGCAACAGCAGCGTTTTATATACCACAACAAGAGGAAGTGCAATCGTTTTTTGCAGCACCATATGATTCACACGCGCACAGGACAGACGTTCTCGCTGCTAGAAAACTGTGACACATGTACTTATATTTTTCTTAATCGCATGCAAACACTCACAGATTCACATGCATGAAAAAAGATTGGAAAGAGACAGAGAAAGTGAGAAACAAAGAGAAAAAGAGAAACAAAGTGAGAGAAACAAAGTGAGAAATGAGAGATTGAGAAAAACAGAGAAAGTGAGAAAATGAAAGGGAATTGTAGAGTGAGAGCAAGAGAAACCGAGAGAAGGAAAAAGTCAGAGAGAGAAATAGAGTGAAAGAGTGGGAGAGATAGAGAAAGCGTGTGACACAGAAATAGAGTGAAAGAGAGAGATAAAGAGTGAAAGCGTGAGAGAGAAATAGTGAAAGAGAGATAAAGACAGTAAGCATGTTGCCTCAGTTGTGATGGCCTCCTGTGACTGCAAGCAATGCAATATCATAGCAAACAGGGATCACCAATTTTCCAGTGGGCTGATGGTTGTGGACCCCATATAGTAATATGGGATAGAGCCCCAAAGTCAGCACAGTCCTGAGTGCAGCAGAACAGTTGGGGCGCATTATGAGAACAAAAATCCATATACACAATTACAGTTTTTTTTTTATAAATATTTTACCAGGAAGGATACATTGAGATTTCTCTCGTTTTCAAGTATATCCTGGGTGGCGAGTATGTACCGTTAGGTGTCTTGCCCAAGGACACTTACTGGAGAGGTGCTCTTGGCAGGATCGAACCCATGTCTCCACAGGCTCTCTCCTTGCAGAGAAGTATTGTTACCTCTACTCCACAGTTAGATGACTACCAGTGGTGGCTCGTTCATACGGGCACATGGGGCAGCGGCCTACCATATTTTAAGCAAAAAAAAAACCTATTAATTTAAAACTATATATTTTTTTACTTTTTTAATGTCATTTAACATGTGCCCGATTGATAAAATGTGTATGTCCCTTTAAGAAGTGTCATGGTCTCCTCAACAGTTGCCAGGCAAAGTTAAAAAAAATAAAAATGAAGAAAGATTACTCTGGCGTCCAGAAATCTGAAGAGCTCTACGGGAGATTTTCTAAACATAATCCACAGCTGTTATTACCTCTCCTGCTGCTGGCAAATTGAGCTCTCCGGAGGAGAAGGGTCAAACGAAACCGCCCGTAAAAGCCCTGGTTGAAGCTGCAATGCTGATTTTTTTTTTTTTTTTGCTACACACAAAAAGGTGCCTGCCTTAACCCCAGAATGTCTGAAAACGCTTCCAACATTTGCTTTAATGCGCTATATACAAATAAAAAATAAATAATAAAATACAAAAATAAATGTGCAACAATAAACCGGATTTCCTTTTTTTTTCCCCACATTGAAGTTTTGTCTCAGTGTTCTTTAAAATAAAATGGGTGGGATCAGCGTTCAGTTTTTATTTTTAGCAAATAGTAATATAATAATACCTTTTTTCACTTTCACATTTTTTTTATACTGAATAAGGTTTTATGTATACATATTGTGGCTAATTTCTGGATTGCACTTGCAATAATTGAATTTATGGCCATTTTATTTGCCTCATTAATAGGAATATGTCTATAAGGGTTATTCCCTGTATATGGGATCTTCCACATATTTTGGAGGTTGTAGAGCCATATAGACATATTCCTATTCATGATTAAAAACATTCGTGTTTCCAGTCTGGCGCCCGGCCCCACCAACTATAAATGTCACCAGCCACCACTGATGACTACAGTCTCAAAAGCCAAAAAGGGCCCGACTAGCCTGCTGGTCACAAAACCTGGTAATAAAGATGTGCCCAACCGCATTAACGAGCCTGTCATTGTCTTTATTACCACATTTATTTAGGTTCTTTTTCATTTCCACCTTGTTTCCATTTTTCAGTTATGAGGCAGTTACTGAACAACGAAATGAATAAATATTCTTCGGTTTGAAGAGAAACGCTTTCCTCGTCAGCACGGCATCGCCGACAGCGTTTTGATGGCTTAATAATTACATCATGTCGCGTACAGGAAACACAACAGGATTTAATATATTTATATTCACCAAGTGGCAAAATGTATAAACACATATCAATCTCACAAAAATCACCAAACAGTACCGTAGGCTTTTATAAGTACAATTATTTATAAAGCACCAACATGTTCTGCAGCGCTGTACAATGGGTAGGAAAAAAAACCCCATAAAACAAAGAGATACGTTTGACAGAGAGAGAAGGAAAGAGAGGAAAAGACGACCCTGGTCCAGTGAGCTTACAATTTGAAAAGAGTGGGGTGACACGCATACACAGTTGAGGGTAAGTACAGGGCTGGATTTACAATTAGGCAAAAATATGCATGTGCAATAAGATGCCCAACACAGGGGGGGGGGCACCTTATTCTGTAAACCGAAGATAATTATTTTTAATTGATTTAAAAAAGAAAGCCCCCCCGCCCCCCTTTTCTCTGTTAAAGGAGGAATTTTTTTTAAAAATCAAATTTTGAAAAATCTTTTTAGCCGGACCCCGTGTCGGGCACTTTTCTCTGTAAAAATAAAATTTGTAACAAAAATTGTATAAATAAAAGTAAAATCTTTTACACTTTATTTTATTTTTTATTTTTAAGTTCTTCTCAATAAAACTGAAATAAAAAAATAGTAAATGAAAATCACTATTCTCTTTTTATTACCCTCTGCTGGGGGTGTCACATATGTATTTGGGGGTGCGCAGCACTTCCATAGCCTGGCTGCCATGAAACGAGAAAGCATTGCACATGCACTGTACCTCTGGGAGATATACAGGTTTATTCAGAGAGCACCAAATGTCTTCGTCGTGTTCAATTCGCCGACCCTGCAGTGAATTCAGCATTCACGGCAGGGTACTTGAAGTGCAGCAGAATCAGCTGCCGAACGTATCTGAAAAACCATGGCATAAATCTTTTAAAACGCGTTTGCAAAAAAAAAAAAACTACTGTGTGAAAATGCCCACAAATAATATGTAAAGGTTACAGAAAGAAAAAAAAACGAAAAAAAACAACAAACCATTAAATAAAAAAGAAGACATTTTCGCAAAAATCCCAAAAAAAAAAAAAAAAGAAGTTTTTTCTGCAGATTAAAGCTAGCGTCAGACGAATGCAGTTGTCACGGCTGTGTCGCCGCACAGTTTAACGTCTGTCGTAGCATTGATTTGTGATCAAGAGACCAACACATGAAGCACGTGCGCACCGACGTGCGCACGCACCACGCAGGTGGCAACAGACATCATTTAGGCTAGGGTCAGACGAGCGTGATTTCTACGGACTGTACGTCCTTGCACACGGACGTACGTCAGTACGGAAGACGCAGTAGTGGCCACACAGTCCGTTTATTCACTGACGTATATTTTGACGGATGTAGGAGAGAAAATAAATTAAAAAGCAAAAACATTTTGTCCGTGAAAAATGCAGGACGTATAAATGCAGTCTGTCTGACCACGTTCCATCACTCACACACAAAGCTATGCAGACGTTGCGGACGCAGCGCACTTTGTGCGGCCGTTTTAGGGGTTGTACGTTCTTGCGTCCGTGGGCCGCGGCCGTTGTGCGTCCACAGTTCAGTGCGGACATACTTCATGTGTCGGGCTCCAATGGGCTTTCTGTCATGCTATCACGGACGTACTTTTAGGCGCAATCACGGACGTGAACACTACGCTCGTCTGACCCCAGCCTTAGGCCTCGACGTGAAAGCGCTACGACAGACCCCATTTAGGCTAGGGTCAGACGAACGCATTTTGTATGGACTGTGCGTCCGTGCAGTACGGACGCACGTTCTGACGGAAGACGCAGTAGTGGCCACACAGTCCGTTTTTGTGACTGACGTTTTTTTTGACTGATGTAGCCGGGAAAATAAATTAATATGAAAAACATTTTGTCCGTCAAAAATGCTGGACGTATAAATGCAGTCCCGTCTGACCTCGTTCCATCACTCACACACAAAGCTATGCAGACGTTGCGGACGCAGCGCACGTCTGTTCTAGCGGTTTTACGTTCTTGCTAACTTGCGTCCGTTTGCCGCGTCCTTTGTGCGTCCGCACTTCCGTGTGTGGGGCTTCATTGGTCAGGATTCTCTGCTACCACGGACGTACTAATGTGCGGCAACATGGACGTGAGTACTGCGCCCGTCTGACCCCAGCCTTTGGCCTCGACGTAAAAGCGCTACGCCGGACACCCAGAGTGCGCCGCGTCCATGTAGCGGCCTGTGTGCCTGATGAGGCGACGTCAGACTCAGCACATTTGCGATGTCCGTCACATTGACGCTCAGAGGTTTTTTTTTCGGTCTGGCTGATTGAACCTGTCTTTTAATTTTGTTTCCCATAATTCCTTTTGATTTTCTCGTGTGGTGTCTACAGTATCTTCCGTCAGTACGTCCACCCGTTATGCGCACACGCAGAGTGCGCTCAGACTGCACTCGTCAGACATTAGCCTTAAAGTCTAAACGGTTTCATACCTAAAAAAAAAATAATCTGTTTTTATTAAATAACATTGAAACCTACGGGATTCGCCTGAATAAATCTGCTGAATGAAACCACCAAATATCAACCAATGTCACTGACATTTCTCTGCTGTTCGGTGTCCTCGGAATAGATTAACCATTGCTTCTCTATGGGGGATTTCACTGCCGCCGAACAGGCACCGTATTTTGCTTGCAATTCGCCAACATTTGGGGAACTGCCTGCTTTTTGAATAGCCGAATGGCCACGGAATGTCACCATATGGGGGAAATTTACTGTACGGTGCAGTTTTGGCTCGATTTGAATAACCCTGATAGACGGGCAGTCATATAAAACACAGTGTGTGTAAATACTCGTATATTCGCCGTTGTTTAAGAGTCCCGCACAGGTTCTCCAGCTTGAAGCCGCTGTGGATGATTTCTGCGGCTTGGCATTTGAATTAGCAATTTTCTCAGATAAAGCTCTGCAACATTTACATCTATTTTCTTGTAAGTGCCTCTCGGCGACTTGAAGTGGCTTCACGTTCCAGGAATAGGAACACTTTGCAAAGGAAATTTCGCAAAATCCTGTGCATCGCGATCAAGTGATTGACTTGGAAAAAAAATCACTGAATAATACCCAGAAGAGGTGGGAGGGGGGGGGCGGCAAAACCAGGCAAACAGAAAAAATAAGATTTCTTCAGTTTAAAAGGAAGAAACATTTATAAACAGCTAACATCACTGCACGGGAAGATCTGCAAAGAAAAAAAACCCCAAAAATCTAAAATAACGAAAGCGCCTCATTAGCTGCTGCTCATATCAGGATCCAGAATTATGCAAATCATAACAACGAGTTACGAGAGATTCCCCCCTCCCCCCGCTTTAAAACATGGAGTCCCGGGTTGGAGACCTCACAAAAACTGGGCTAACGGCAGTTACTGGTTTGTCTAGCACAGGGATCTCAAACTCAGCCCCCCCCCACATGCTTAGAGACGAATATGCATACACGTTACATACATGTGATTCGGTGACTGACCCATTCACTCCATTCTATGGCCAAAGCCACCAGTGAGGAGCAAGTGCTGGAAAGATACTGGGGGGGGGGGGCAGATTACAACACAAAATATCACACAATGGATGCACCCAGTGACACCTATAGAGGAAAATATCACACAATGGATGCATCCAGTGACACCTATAGAGGAAAATATCACACAATGGATGTGGATGCACCCAGTGACACCTAGAGGAAAATATCACACAATGGATGCACCCAGTGACACCTAGAGGAAAATATCACACAATGGATGCACCCAGTGACACATATAGGAGGAAAATATCACACAATGGATGCACCCAGTGACACATATAGGAGGAAAATATCACACAATGGATGCACCCAGTGACACATATAGAGGGAAATATCACACAATGGATGCGCCCAGTGACACATATAGAGTAAAATATCACACAATATATGTGTCACTGGGTGCATCCAGAGTAAAATATCACACAATGGATGCACCCAGTGACACATATAGAGGAAAATATCACACAATGGATGCACCCAGTGACACCTATAGAGGAAAATATCACACAATGATGCACCCAGTGATACATATAGAGGAAAATATCACACAATGGATGCACCCAGTGACACATATAGAGGGAAATATCACACAATGGATGCACCCAGTGACACATATAGAGGGAAATATCACACAATGGATGCACCCAGTGACACATATAGAGGAAAATATTTTCTTAACTAAACAAGAGAAAAACAAAGCACATGTAAGATATCCTACATCAAATAGACACAATAAGTACATTTCATTTTTTGGTGGTCGTGGCCCTTTAATAAAAAGCTATTCTGCAACAAAGACAGAAGTAAAATGAAAATGAAGGTCCATCATTTGACCGCTGGTCACTTTTCAAGGACACCTGAATGTACATGTTAAACATCATGACTATTTATGCACACGTTTCTACCAGTCTGCACAATCACCGGCGCAACACGCTTCACAGATTTCGCGCACACTTCACTTAACCCCTTCAATACCAAGTGATTTTCAAAAAAAGTCAGAAACCAGTGTGTTTTTGCAAAATTATTTTTAAGTGTACAGTAATACATTACTGTAAATAGCCTATCTCAAAGGGAGTTAGAAGTTTGAGTGGCTGGTCTTCTTTTCTTCTATTTCTCCTGCATCGGCTGCTGAAAGTCCGATGCGTCCAGAGCATTCAGCAGCTGATTTTACAGTTTTAGCTCTTTGGCCATTATGCCCACAGGATTAAGGCTAGGGTCAGACGAACGTTATCTACGGACTGTGCACCCGTGCAGTACGGACGTATGGTAGTACGGAAGACGCAGTAGTGGCCACACAGTCCGTTTTTTCACTGACGTATATATTTTGACGGATGTAGGAGGGAAAATAAATTAAAACGCAAAATCATTTTGTCCGTGAAAATGCTGGACGTATAAATGCAGTCCGTCTGACCACGTTCCATCACTCACACACAAAGCTATGCGGACGTTGCGGACGCTGCACACTTTGTGTGGCCGTTCTAGCGGATTTACGTTCTTGCCCAACTTGCGTCTGTTTGCCGCGGCCATTGAGAGTCCGCAGTTCAGTGTGGACGTACTTCGTGTGTGGGACTCCATTGGCCTTTATGTCATTGTATCACGGACGTACTTTTGTGCGCCATCACGGACGTGAACGCTGCGCTCGTCTGACCGGAGCCTAAAACTTTGGGGGCACCTTCTGCAGCCCAAAGCAAACAAATTGAATTTGCTTTCTGGCCAGCAGATCGAGATCGCTCGGTATCGGGGCACCAGATGGGGCCTTTGAAACCCGAGATAGCTCGATATCGGTTGTAAAAGGGATTTAACAAATAATTAAGACATTGTTTTATCCTCCACGTCTCGCACGGCTATAATCTTTGCTTTGCCTCATCACTACTGGATTGCTGGAGTTATTAGGAACATTTTGTGTTTCAAAAGAGAGATTGACGGCTTAAATGACAAGCTTTCAAGCGACGTGAAATTCCAGGCATCATTCTCAATGACAAGATGTAATCGCTCGATGCGAGGAGCGCCGTTTCCCCCTTGTTGCACATGACTCATTTCTAAAAAGTGTAATGAAAGCATAAAACGACCAAGAATTGGTAAGAACAAAATGAGAAATTTAATGGTAAACTAAAAAAAAAAAACAGATTAATCTATTTGTACCAAGAAAAGTACATATTTTGTTCACGTTTCCATCGGTTTTTTTGTTTTTTTTTCTGCTACTAGGTATCTGATAGGAGGTCAAAGGTTAATGGGCACACAGCAGCTGATGGGAAAAATCAGATGAGCTTTGCCGGTGGGTGACTGTAACCTCGTTCCAGAGATTACCAACACTCCGCTGCATCAAGACTAATAAAGCGGACATCAGATGAGGAATAATGCTCTAAGGCTAAGGTCAGACGAAAGCAGTTTTAACGTGCGTTTAGCCGCACTAAATCACGGCCGTGCTAGCAGCAAATGACATCCAATGCCGGGGAACATACGACGAACGGCCGCACGAAAGTTCGTCCGGGCAACGCAAGTGGCAAACGAACGCATTTTTTCTAGAACGTCAAACCGCTAGTACGGACGTACAGAGAGCGCTGCGTCCGCATAGCGGCGTGTTTGCGTGATTGGGAGACGTCAGACGCTGCTAATGTCCGGCCAACATAACGTCCAGACGCAGAAAGGGTTTTATTGATGATCCGTACAAAATCACGGACGAAAATGCGCATCGTATGACCGCTATCGCGTATTCCGTGAAAAAATACATCCATTCGCTCAAACGCACTTTTTCACGGACAACGTGAAAAAATGCGTTCGTCTGACCTTAGCCTAAAGGAGCACCAAGATGCCAAAAGGCCCACAGCAATATCTAACACAAACACCTTTGATATTATGCGCTCATTGTGGGGCACCGAGCAGTTAACCCCTTCACTACCAAGTGATTTTCCAAAAACATTGTAGGGAACTAGGGTTTCTTCGGGGGAAAAAAAAAAAAAAAAGGGGTAGATGTCACCATCTACTGGCCAAACAGAGTTACTACAGCTCGTGTCTGTGTCCGCTGAGGAAAGCCTGATGTCAGGACATTTCCAAGATGATTTTACAGTTTTAACTCTTTGTGTATTATGCCCACAGGGCTAAAACCTTGGGTGCACCTTCTGCAGCCCAAAAGCACACAAAATAAGTTTGCGGCAAACCAATTTCAGCTGCTTTTGTCCTGCATTGCTGCAGATCGAGATAACTCGATATCGGGCACCTGATGGCACCTTTGAAGACCAGAATTAGGGCAATCTTGTGAGTGAAGGGGTTAATTATACATTGTAAAGGCCAAGATATCCAAATCCATCTAAACATGCGCTTTGCATTCTGCTTTCAATTTTACGAAGTCTCAGTTCTGGGTCTGGTGAATAGTTGCATTTTTAACCTCTTCATTACCAGGCACACAAAAAAATTAAATCTTAGCGCAACGTTTATCTGAAATATGTGACTTTATCTTAATTCATTTATTTATTCATCCTTAACAGCAGTGCATCCCAAACCAGGTCCCCCTAACAGGCCAGGTTTGCAGGATATGTGAAGCACAGCACAGGTGATATGATTTGCTGCTCAGTGATTGCAGGATTCAGTCTGCATTTCCCCAAGGTGATCCTTAAAACCTGGCCTGTTAGGGGGGACTTGAAGAGCAGGAAACCACTGCTTTACAGAAATAATCAGTGGGATAAAAAGTTTGAGACACTAGAAGGCGTCCTTACCGCATACAATTTCAAAAGGGCTGTGCAGTGTTAACATACAGAGGGAAGGAATTTCTATTGAATACCGCAAGTGTGAAGAAAATAAAAAACTTGAATGGTCAAAATGACCTCAGTGTTCTCTCCCCTCTGCTGGGGGACCCTATGAAGAGGATTCAACTCTCCTAGTGTCAGGGATTTGGCCTGCCCAAGAAAACCTGACAATCATGGGAACCTGTTTGCGTATTTTAGGAGAAAAATACACTATCTTAACTACAAAAAAAAGCACCACGAAACATTTCTCTTGTATTTTTTCGCATTGTGTTTCATGAACAATTTATCTCTGAATAAAACAGTGACCCTGCTTGCGGCGTGGGAAAATGAGAAGGTGAGTAATGGCAGCGGTATTGCTCATTTTACACGTGACAAATGGACAATACCATTGCTTTGGTACAAAAAATATATATTTTATGCAGGGTTGTGGTTTTTGTTACATGGTCATGTTTGATATCATTAGAAAGGCCAGACCCAGACCTGTCCAATGAAACCTAACATGACTTTGCGGTGTCTAACAAATGGAAATACAGAGGTCCAAAGGGCACCCGCTGTCCTCGCAGCGGTGAATCGACTTGTGTTTAAGGCTGAAGTCAGACGAGCGCAGTAGGTGCGTCCGTGCTGACCGGCGCAGCGTTGTGCCGCTTCAACGGCGCCAGTCACACGCACAAAATGCGTACACAACAAGCGTACGTTATCAAAGCCTCCACATCAGTGGGCTAGGACGCGTTTTGACGGGGCTGCAAAGAGCGATCCTCCATAGCGTGTGCTCAGCGAGGTGGCCAGACAGGCGTCGAGTGGAAGGAACGTCCACATCACAGACGTTCCTTCTGCTCTCCAATGACGCTCGTTTGCCCCTAGCCTTAGATGGACCGATGTGTAATAATGCTTTGAGCCATCACCTCCACATTTGGTCCCGGCGTGGGAAATGAGAGGATGTGTTAGGGCAGCGGAACGTATTGCCACCATAGGGATTTTCCTGCCCAGCCAATGACGTCAGTGGGCGGGGTAGGTCTCAGAGGAAGTCCACGACAGAGCAATGTGGTGGTCCTGCACCAGAGCTCATCCTTCGCAACCTAGCAGGAAAGAGGTGCAATTGTGAGCCAATCTGGAGGTTAGTGAATAACCCCTTAAGTATGCAAAATGCATATCAATAGATACAACCAAAGCAAGACATAACACAACCAAAGTAGATTTATTTAAACTTTGGAAAATACCAATATAAAAAAAGAGAATCTGAGTTTAGAAATACAAAATACAAAAATTTATTTCTCTAATTCTGTTATTTAATAAACATTAGCCCTTTCGCCACAAAAATACTTTCAGTACCTTCATTATTTTACAAATGACGTAAAAAACACACACAAAATGAACACTATTAAACCTCAGTGGGACCTCTTAAAACCATACTATAAAACATAATAATTTATGCATACTTTTAACAGTTAATTAACACATCCAAAGAAAAGATGCACATAATTTGTGTTCCCCTGCTTTCTGCTGTGTATTCACAAAGGAAATACTACATTTTTCCAATCAGCAAAAGCAGGAGGTCTGCATGTCCTCGAGTGGATGGACCGCACGTCTTCGGAACTCCGTGCTGGAGTAGAATCTTCAGCCACCATCAAGTAAATTTATATGTGTGCGTGTCAAAGAAAACGACAATTGATGAGCAGAAATTAAAGTCGTTACATATTTTATGTTCCTCCTTTCAGGTCTGATATCTACATGTCATTTAATATAGGGACAGATTATGGACTTTGTCAATTGTCAGTGGCCGATATTCAGTAAATTACTGATATCAGTATCAGCCTTTTATTTGCCGATAATTGGATAAGTCGGCTCACTGCAGCTGCGACAAGTGAAGTCTCGCAGATCGGTGCCTATCCGACGCCGATTTGGGGCTTCTCCCACATCAGGCCGACAAATCTTGCTGTAGGACATCCCCTGCGCACTGACAGTATTGCACATGAGAAAACAGAAATGGGACTTCTCTCCCAACTGGCAGGGAATCCCCTATACAGGAGATGCAGGGGGTCTATTGGTTCCCTGTATTTCTGGTACCCATGTCCAACAGCAGGGGTCAGCAACCTTGGCCCTCCAGATGTTTTGTAACTACACTTCCCATGAGGCTCCAAGAACCTAATGAGTAGCTGAACATCATGGCAGATGTAGTTCCAAAACATCTGGAGGGTCCTGGTTGCCGACCGACCTAAAGACCAGACACAACCATAAAAGGTGTATAAAAATTATAGCCAAGTAAAAAAAGAAAAAAATAATTTGCTATTTTTATTAAATTAAATAAAATAAATAGACCAGGTACAAGGTTTACGATGTTAATAAACGCATTCTGTTAATGGCATGTGGCCAGATTTGTGTTCTTTTTTCCCAACTTTAAATTTTCAGAATATCGGCACCAGATACCGGCCAGAAAAGCTGCCAATAATATGTATTGGTATCAGCTCTGAAAAAATCATATCGGTATATCCCAAATTTAAGCTGTGTTCCACGATGCATGCAATCTGGATGCACAAGCAGAAATCCCCTCAAATTCAAGGCATGAAATACTTGTGGGGAAAAAAAAAGGAATCCCCCTTTAGGCTGGGGCCAGACGAGAGCACCGATGCGACGGACGCACACTTTTCAAAGGAAGACGTTGTGGACACCATAATACACCATTATGGCAAATGTTAAAAATAAATAAATCGGAAAAAGTAATGTCAGGCAGGATATCTGGAATCGCAGCTGCGCTCGTATGACGTCACGCATTCCCGGCTGCAGAAAGCAGCACGTACGCTAAGGTGTCTCGACGTCTGGCGTAGCGTTTGACACGGGACAAAAGTGTGATAATGTACTTTGTATGTTGTTTTCCATTAACCTGCCTCGCGGTATTCCCGAGTGTGACTCGGGGTTAAATTTCGCTACCGTGATCAGTAACCCCGAGCCACACTCAGGCTGTATATACTCACCGCATCCCTCGCCGTCTCCGCAGTGTGATCGTGGCAGCCGGCGACTTGGTTCCGCTCCCTGCGAGTCACATCACGCAGGGGGGCGGGCGGGACCCAGCGGCAAACTTACTGTAAAAAATACTGTAGAATAAACTTTGTGCTGTGCAGTGGGTGCTGGGATTCCTGTCCAGATGTACACTCCTTTGCCAATGTAATACAGGACACAGGGGGTACCAAAAAAAAAGAAAAAAAAAGAAAGAGTATTTATTCTCAAAGCAGCTTTACAGAATTAAAAGGCAAATAAAAATCATTTCTAAAATGTAATAAGGCTTTGCAATACAAGTTTCGCGTGTGCTTGCCCACATCCAACTGTTTTAGAAATTATTTTTATTTGCCTTTAATTTCTGTAAAGCTGCTTTGAGAATAAATTCTTTTTTTGGTACCCCCCGTGTCCTGTATATTTCATTGACAAAGGAGTGTACATCTGCACAGGAATCCCAGCACCCAGAGGAAAGAGGCAGGTTTTTGGTTTGATTATAATTTATTTCCATTATTTTTGGGATAATAAATTATTATTTCGTGTTTCAAACCTTCTCTGACTCCGTGTGTTTACTAGACTCTTGCTTGCACGGATTTCAGTGAGTTATTCCTACAGAATACAGGCTTACTATATTAGGCTGGGGTCAGACTAACGCATTTTTAACGTGCGTTTAGGGGCACTTAATCACACACGAAAATGCGCATCGTATGACCGTTTTCGCGCATTCCGTGAAAAAAATCCGTCAATGCGTTCGGATGCACTTTTTTACGGACGCCGCGAAAAATGCGTTCGTTGACCCTAGCCTAAAACAGATTTCCATCACAAAAGAATTTAAACGCTTTTAGACACAAAATTTTGCAAAAATTAGACCGGCAGGGAGGTTAAATTCCTCTTCAATAATGCGGAATACACTTTAAACCCGTTCGATTTTACTCTAGCTTTATTCATCTGACATTTAGTCGACTAAAAATAAATGGCATTTTATCCATAAGACGAACTAAAACCAAATTAAAATTTGCTGTCAGAATTAACATTGAATGGCGAGCCCGGTGCTCGGCCACCAGGGAGGATCATATTCTCCGCATTACAAAGGATATGATTCGTAATCCAGCGTCTGTGTGAGTACTCCCGTCAGAACGAACTCAGCATTGTGGACATCTAAAAAAAATAAAAATAAAATAAATGATTAGTCCAAAGAAGATGATAAAATGCTGAGGAAAAAAAACAAACAGCAGATCCCTCACCTATGTTGCTGGCAAAATATTCTCTGCAAAGATGAAGATCGTTTTCACATGATATCAAGATGATCTCTGCTAAGCTCTATAGGGGAAAATGTTAAAGAGAATTATTTCTAATTATTTAATGTTTCAACGGTAAATCAGTGAGGACAGCGCTGCATAAGGACATATTTTGATGGACCTCATGCTAAAGGCAAGCAGATGCCTATAAAACACATAGTTGGTGCTAACTTAACCAGAGCTGTTGTAAACTTCCCAGAGCCATTATAGCCTATGAAGGTTTTCAGTTTACAACAGCTCTGGTTAAGTTAGCACCAAGTATGTAATATGGCCCATAGAGGGCTGTCTGGATTCCTCAGCCAAGTGTAAACTTTATGCTATTTAGCATCCACAGATACAGGGAGAGCAAAAGCACGAAGCCACCCAAATATGAACAGGATAAGTAAAACAATAAAATGCACCAAACATTAAACATTAGTTATTTATATACAGATTGATTTTATCAGGGCATAGAATGGTGGAAAAAGCTTAGGAGTCATGCAATGGATTTGCTTTAAATAGATACAATTCGCAACGGGACCACTCGATTTTGATTGGCCACACTGCCCTGAGGTCCCTCATCTCTGAGAGCTTAGTCCTGCCGACTGCCTGAGCATTAAGCTCAAGTTCTGGGGGCTTTGAGACCTAGGTCCCACCAATGACTATCAGTGCACTGCAGCTTCAGCACCCAGCTCCCACGCAATCACGCGACGTGCTGCGGCTTCCAGGAGACGGCAGCATGTCACATGTGGAACGTGGTGAGGCAGCCCAACACTGGATTCAAGGTAAGCTTTAAACTAAATTTTAGTGTTAAAAAAGGATGTTTAGCCCCCTCCAATTCCCCATTCTGTTTTATCCCAATAGTATCTATTTATAAATAAAATAAAAAAACGAGAAATAAATATATTGTCCCATAAACTGCCTGCTATAGCCAGCAATAAGGCGCAATCCTGCCTTGGAGCAAAAAAAAAATATAAAAATAAATTAAAAGGTATAGAAAAAAAAAATAGGATGCACTCAAGGACTTGAAAAAAAATACATAAATAAACAGTTCTTTATTAAGTAAACATTAAAAAAATAAACATTTTCAATGTATATTTAGTAAAGAACCATTTTTTAAAGTCCTTAAGTGCATCCTATTTTTTCTATACCACATAAAAACTCCAGCACTCATGGACTGCCACAATTTTAAAGTGCCCGGTGCTTATCGAAAGATATAAAGCCAGCACTATTGAGTCTGTAAAAAAATAAAATTTATTTAAATATACTAAAAAGTGACCAAAACCGATATCCCATGCCGTGGTGCAGTACAAATCCCAGTTGAATATGTATATAAGAAGTTGGGAGTACTCACGGTTTTGTGTAAAAAATAACAAAGTTTATTGGTTCCTCATTAAAATCTCTGGAGATTTTAATGAGGAACCAATAAACTTTTTTTTTTTTTTTTATACACACGACCGTGAGTACTCCCAACTGATATATATATATATATATATTTTACACACATAAAAATAAATATATAGAAAAATTTAATCACAAGAATGCTCGAATTCCCACCCCTGCAACATAAAAATAAAAATGATGTAAACACAGATACATTAAACCAAAGGAAATGCCCATACCTTGTTTTGCTTATGCTCCATGATTTTTCGGAAAGACGGCTGCTTTGTCAGGATCTTCCCACCCGCACTCTCCACAATAGCCTTCATGGTTGACAAACTGGGGCAAATTCCAGGAGTTATATAAAAATATTTTGCCTATAAAAGAAAATGCAAACAGTTTTTACCCCATTTCATTCTTGTGTAACCGTCAGAAAATTAGAGGCTGTGCTATCAGCGCCAAATTGTACCTTCACAAAAAATGAATAGAGCATATAGTCTGAGCTATTTCAGCAGCTTGTGCCTGGGTTTGGAAGAAAAGCAACCAGTGGATCTTGCCGTGTCTGTTCTGTAAGGTACTTTACAATTTATCCAAAATACAATTGAAATATGCAATTTATTTTCCTCATCACATAAGCCATCTGTCCCAACCCCTCCTTGTGCCTGCTAATTCCTTACCAGTTTATCCCCCTAGGTATATTCCTTAAACCTGTTCCAGATAACAACAGATGTCATTGGAATGTTATTACCAAATATACAGAGAGTGTAGCACCTTCCATATGTTGCCATGTCCGCATGTCAGATTGATTGGTTCCTAGGACATCACCTCCCCCATGTTTCTGAGGAGATATAGATCTATATCTATCTATGAACCAGATCTAAATAAACCCAGAAGAATTTGGATGACATATAGTAGGCTGTCTGTGTCTCATTCATTTTCCATTAGCTCGCTCGCCATTGCTCTGCCTGAGGGATCAAAACAGATGACCAGAGACATGTAATCGAGATAGAGGGCACACTGAGATCCCCAGAAAAGGAGAGATATCCCTAACACGTTCCTCACTTCCAACAGCTTTACTTTATATGACAGCATGTCTAAGGTAAAGCAAGGTTTGTATTATTTAACCATTTATTCAGTGAGTCGTCTATCTTGCAGAACAGGAGGCTACGTAAGAATGGAGACATAAAATGTTTATGTTCCATCAGTTTTACATATTAAATGTACCTACTGGAGCAAATTTCATTCCTGGTGCCGAGGGATGAACAAGGCGGTTAACAGGTCACACTTCTATATACTAACGACACTCTTCATCATACCAGGAGTGACAATACATATGCATTCAATAAAATAAAAGAGGACCATTGCCTCAGGACCTCGTTAAAAAAATTATTCCTGGCAGCGGATGTACAGTCTCATCACCCAAAGGATGTAGATAGCAGACTGATGATTTGCGATACCTTCTTCTCTCCCAACACATGCCAATAAAAAGTAAAGGAGTATTATAGCACTAGAAAAGTGCAGAGACGGGCAACTAAATAAGGGGAATGGAAGGGTTAAGTTATGAGGAAAAGCTAACAAGTTTAAAACGGTTTAGAGAAACTGCGCCTTAGAGGGATCTGATAATTTTATATAAATATATACGGGGTCATTGTAAACCATTGTCTGGAAACCTATTCATTAACAGGACTATACACAGGACACAAGGTCACCCATTTAGACTGGACGAAAGGAAATTCAGCCTAAAGCAGAGGAAGGGTTATTTTACGGTGAGAACAATAAAGCTGTTGAATTCTCTGCCTGTTGAGGTGGTTGGGTCAGAGACTGTACAAATGACTTCCTGCAAAAACATACTATTAAGGGTTATAATATTATAACACGTGGGTAAAAGCTGCTTGATCCAGGGAGAAATCTGACGCCATCTGGGTCAAGAAGGGATTTTCTCAGTGTGTTGTATAATGAGGAACGCGTCAGACTGAGGTTTTTTGCCGTCTTTTGGATCAACAGCAGGTAGTGATGTGGGAAAGACTGAACCCGATAGACGCATGTTTTTTTTAAAGCCTATGTAACTATACATCTTGATATAGAAATTGGTCTTGTGTAGAAGACTAGATAAAATTAAAAGTATTTAAAACATACGCTATTATTCAAGGAGATCCCCCCCCCCCCGATCATTCCTATTAGTTTAGAATATTTTTGATTAACAAAATTCAAGTGAAACAAACCTTTAACAGAGGAGTGACACGTGCTCTTTTTAAAGACTCTTCCAAGCTGAAACAGAACAACACTTCAGCTTCGGCATCTCGCAGGATGTAACTCTGCTCCTCTAAAACAAGGGGAGAAAAAACACTCAATAGTTTGACAATACATGAACAAACCATAAAAAACACTTTGGATCCCATTACACCTGAACCACTAGTACCAACTAGCTTGGTGGTTATGGCTGCCTACTGTCAAGTTACTCTTCCTATACTTTGCATAGGAAGCGCTAATTTTAGAAGCAGCCGGAGAATAATGGCAAAACACAAGGTGGCTTGTTATTCCAACTGCAGTTTGTATTTGAGAAGAAAAAAAATACCAGTTCTCAAAAACTGCAGTTACACTGTTCGGCTAAAGCAAAAATCACTTAATACTGAAAGAAAAAAAAATAAAAGAAAAAAAGGTCCAAACTCACCTTTAATCCGATGTCGGACATAGCTGTCTGGATCCACTGCCTTAAGCCCCGTTCACACCAAGCGATTTATCGTGCGGTTTTACAGCAATATCGTGCATAATTCCGCACGATATCGCTCTATGTAGTTTTTCCAGTGCAATTCGATGGAGCTGATCACATCTCACAGCTCAATGTCGCTTGTACATGACCCTTTTTTCCACGCGATTTTCTGCCATAAACATAAATGGTACCTCGCATAACGGTAATATTGCGCGATATCGCTCAAAGTCAAGCGACAGTGGTGTCATTTATTTGGGGATGTCACCTCAAGTATCCTTTTCATTGGTTACTGCCCAATGTAGCTGCGACCAAGTCCCTGCGCGATATCGCGTGGAAAAAGCGCAATATCGCGTATTTGAAAATCGCGCGATTTTCATGTCACTCAGTGTGAATGGAGCCTTAGACCAGAAGACACGAGGGGTTATTCACTTACCACGGAATTGCACCGAAAGGTGAATTTCACCTTTTGGGTCAATTTGTCAAATACAAGCAGGATTGACAGCAAAATACAGTGCAATCCGCCTGCGTTCAGCAGCACCGAAATGATCCCTTAGAAGAGGATCGTATCTCCTACTCACAGAACGCCGAATTCCAGCAAAATGCCCTGATTTTCGGTGTTTCATTCCGACAGGTTTTAATAGGCGAATCCCATAGATTTCATTGTAAAAAATTTAGAAGAAAAAGAAAAAACACGTTTATTCTTTATTTTTTTGCAACCCCCCCTTTTTTTTTTATTATTTTGACACGTTTACTATATTTTTTTATTGCTTTAACCTATTAGAAGAGTTCCTTTTTTTCAGTCCGGTGGAATTCGCCGATGCACACAATTTCAGTGCTTTGTGAACAGACTACAAAGAGTATCCGTCTAGGAAACAGCGCAATTAAACACTGCTTTCCATGGAGTCATATGGACTCCCTCCAGAAGATACCAGCGGTAGCACCGCTACCAGTGTCAATTAGAGGCCCCTACAATTACGAGTTGAGCTATTCTAGTAACTGAGCAGGTAATGGTTCATAACTCATGCTGGCTTCAGCTCTGCACAATATAATCTAATAGGGTTAATTTTGTAACGCCCTCCCCTCCCCATTACAAGTTGTTGTTTTTTCCCCCATATTATAAAAAAAAAAAAAATATTCCAGGATATGGAAATCAATTACAGATCTGCAAAAATGTGGAAAAAGCTGCAGCATTTCAGAGGGAATTCATATGGACTTTATCATATCTGCATTCTGTGTTAAACACTGAAATATAAACATTCCTCACCATACAACCAAGAGGAAAATAAACAAAGTTGTGATACAAACAATGACTGCAAATTTAAATAATCCGAAATGTAACAAAAACATTACCCCAGAGGATAAATTAAAAAAAAAAAAAATCTAGAAAGAATAAAATGGCATTCCAGGAAAACTGAATGTATGCAAAAACATTAAAATATCAAAAAAGGACAGGAGAAAAAACAAAAACACAGGGCTTATTCAGATAACTACGCTTTTGCAAACACTGGCGAAAACCACCAGTACTGCAAAACCAGTGCCCCACAAAAGAAAAATCCAAATGCAAGTTTCCATCCTCCGTTTACTGGAAAGAAAACACATAATTTTAGCTCAAGAAAGAACGCAAACTCCCAAAGCTGGGATAAAAAATAATAAAATAAAAAAACAACTAAAAATGGAAAGGAAACAGCTTTTTGTTAAAAAAACAAAACACAGAAAAAACTGCAAACTTTGAAAGTCCACGGAGGCAGAGGCTTCTACTTACCAACAAATTTTTGGCATTTGAAACTCTCGTCTAACCACTCAGGGGTCACTATGTGCTTGGCTATTGAAATTGCAGTCAGAAACTTTACAGTTCTGGTCACTTTACTGGCCACCAAATGCGTGCACTTCTGTGCAGATTCTGCCACTTCACCGCCGAGGATATACAGCTTCTGCAGGGGAAGGGAGGAAGAAAAAATGGTCAAACGGATGGAATGAATAAAATGAAGATGACGACTGCGGTGACCAGATGAGTTGCAACATGGATCGTTTCAGTACAGAAAACGGACACAAAAGAATTAATTGTGAGTATTTATGGGACGATGACAATACCCGTCAGGCTCCAGTCTTGTGAATGAACATATTCCCTGAGGAGAGACCTTCTATTTACTGTGAGTTATATTGTTCTACCTTGACTGCCCCCATCGGGTTACAGAAGGCTACAAATCAAAGCGATACAATGGATGTAGCTACCAAACAGTCTGATCATACCGCCTGAACAATAGCACTTCATAATATGTGGATACAGAAAGCATTCATAAAGGGGGTCAATAATGAACATCTTCTTGAGACAAGGTATGAAAATCAAGAAGCGTCAGAGATAATATCCCTCGATCATCGAACATAAACATATAAAAGGAAAGCTAACAGCAGGTCTAATGAGAGACTACAAAAAAGGAAGTTCTAGAAGAATATATCCCCATTACATCCATAGGGGGCGGAAGAAGCGCTTCCCGCTGTTACGTGCCCTTTGAATTACCGAATTAAGTGCTTAGGCATCACCATACAAAAACACACTGCTGAATACATTTACATAAAGCTTCAAATCAATAGTCACAATGAAAAGTGTACATGTACAGCCGATCTAGCGGATCTGAGTGATAGGAAATGTTACGAATAGGAGGAAAATCCCCGGAGCTGAACAGGCTACGAGACAGTAAATCATCAATATCTGTTACAGGATAATAAAACTGAGGGAAAGCCCGAGCAAAGAGAACGCATCAGAGGAACCCATGTAATAGGGATGGAAGGGACGAAACTGAGCACCACAGGCTGAGCACCCCTTATCCGGAATGCTGGGAACCCCGATTTCAGAATCCAGGAGAATCTGATGTTTTTGAGAAAGGAGACGACAGCGGGAGAGCAATGATCCCCTTCTTGCTGCAGCCAACGTGTACACACGCTGGAAGTGGTGTGTGGGGTTACTACACCGACATGCTGTCCATGACAGATGCACTTGCAGTCGGGGGCCACACAGGAGAGGAAAGCGCGTTGGTTCTTTCTGCCTGCATGCCTGTGTGGCCACCTCGCTATGTGTGCACAGCTCTACAAAGTGCAAGCTTCCTACAGAGGATAGCGCTTTGTAGAAGCATCTGCTCCCCGTTTTAACGATTCAACGGAGCTAAAACCCACGTGCGTTGAAAGTAGGCACATTACATCATGTGGTCCTCCCGGTAGATCCATTTATACGCTACGACAGATGCTGGGGAGTGTCAAAACTGAGGCACTTAGTGCGCCCACGTGATACCGCCCTAAGGCCATATACAATCATATTTGAATGCTCTGTGGGGAGTTTTACAAACGTCTGACTAATCGATTCAGAAGCCCGTCGCCCATATCAAATTATGAACTCATCAAATGATCTTTTATCATTTTTTTTTTTACCTTTACATATTGCTGGACTTGCTGTGGATCAAATCCAGTAAACATAACGTGAGGCGTGAGGTCTGGCGACAGCTTCTTGGTTGGGGGCGGCAAGTCTTCAATTCTAGGAAGAACGACAAAAGAAAAATTGAAGAACCAACAACTGGAGGATTCTATCAAAACAGAACTCTTAAGGCCAACTCTCTGATCTAGTTGCCTGCATCGCAATCATTACGTATCGAGAACAAAACAGTACAACGAAAAACAGTTGAGCCAGCGCCTGAACACCAAGCCAAGTTGCAGAATTTTGAGATCGGTGTCTGTTAAATTAATAAAAAAAAGTCAGCAGTGAAAGAAGCGGGCTGCATTCGAGTCTGTGGCATTGACTGGTTTGGAGATTTTGCACCGACTCTACTTTTTAGGACTTCAAATCGTGGAAACGGAGAATCATGAGCAATATGTGTTTTGAAGGTGTCGGTGTGCCATTATAGATTTGCTCATTTTTATTCTTATACAGTGGATAGCAAAAGTCTACACAACCCTGTTAAAATGTCAGGTTTCTGTGACGTAAAAATCTGAGACAAAGAGAAATCATTCAGAACTTCTTCCACCTTTTAATGTGACCTATAAGCTGTACAACTCGATGAAAAACACACTGAAATCTTTTAGGTGGAGGAAAAATAAAAACAACTAAAATAGTCTGGTTGTAGAAGTGTGCACAGCCTTAAACTGATACTTTGTTTAAGCACCTTTTGATGTTATTCTAGCACTGTGTTTTGGGGTTTGAGTCTATCAGCATGGCACATCTTTACTTGGCAATATTTACCCACTCTTTGGAAAAACACTCCAAATCTGTCAGATTGTGAAGGTATCTCCTGGGCACAGCCCTCTTCAAATCACCCCACAGATATTCCATCGGATTCAGGTCTGGGCCATACCAAAGCTTTAATCTTCAATCGCCGTTCCTTTGTTGAGTTGGATGTATGCTTTGGGTCGCTGTCGTGTTGAAAGATGAACGTCCTCTTCATGTTCAGGTTTCTAGCAGAAGCCTTAAAGTTTTGTGCCAATATTGACTGGTATTTGGATCTGTTCATAATTCCTTCTACCTTGACTAAGGCCCCAGTTCCAGCTGAAGAAAAGCAGCCCCTTGGCACGATGCCGCCACCACGTGACACTGTGGGTATGATGCTGCCACCATCCTGCGTCACTGTGTGTATGATGCTGCCACCACCACGCATCACTGTGGGTATGGTGTTCTTTTGGTGATGTGCAGTGTTATTTTTGCACCAAACATATCTTTTGGACTTATGGCCAAAAAGTTCAACCTTGGTTTCATCAGACCAGAACACATTTTCCAAAAAAGTTCTGAAATGTTTCATCTTTTGTCTCATTTTTTTTTTTTACATCACAGAAACCTGACATTTTAACAGGGGTGTGCAGGCTTTGCCTATCCAATGTATATACAAAACCTCTCCCCTCGCTGATCACAGTGTTTCCCTACGAGGTCTCTTCTGCAATTTTAGTGGGTTCAGACTAAATCCTATTATGTTACTTATGCAATGAATAACTTTGCTTTGTGTGGCTTCTCTCACCTTGCTCGTTTAGGCTGAACAACAGGTTCGTTTTGTTTCGGTTTAAGAGGAATTCTAATGCTCTGTGAGGGGGGAAAAGAACATCAATCAGATACATTATATGACAAGGGAGTCGATTTTGTTTCTAAAAGAACCATGAAATAAGTCTGGATGCTTCTCAAATCACCAAGCTAGTATAGTATCAATGCGTCCAATGCATGCGTTTACTATCTATATCCCATAATGATATGTTGACTTATGTGGAAGACAAATTAATTTAAAATATGTCTGCAACATAAAAAACAAAGTCTTGAATGCTGTGTGTGTAATATATATATATATATATATATATACACACACACACACACACGCTTTGTGTGTGCTGCATTCTTTAGGATTGAGATACAGTATCTTTCTGCTTATACACTATGTAAGAGACACATAGGGAGAAGGAAAGTCTTTTTTCATTATGAACAATTCACAGGGAAGACACTATAAATGTAAATTGGTCAGGATGAGTAAAGCGGTCAGGATGTGAGAAGTGCCCCCCCTCTCCCAAGCTCCCAAACCGGGCAAAAAGCTGGGTGAAGTAGAGGAGTTTCCTCCACCCAACCCAGCGTCACCAGCAGCCAGGATTATTTAATTTCCCAGCTACCGGTCACCAGATCGGTCCCCAATGACGTCACACATAATATTAAGGGTCAAAATATTTAATATGTGGGTAAAAGCTTCTTGATCCAAGGAGAAATCTGACGCCATCTGGGGTCAAGAAGGAATTTTTTCCCAGTATGTTGCATATTGGCGAGCGCTTCAGACTGGGTTTTTTGCTTCTTTTGGATCAACAGCAGTAGGTGATGTGTGAGAGGCTGAATGGCTTTTTCAGCCTATGTAGCACACAGAGCGGCCTACGTCACCCTCTGTGCCTAATCATGGTAGCAAGTGTTCTCAGAGAGTCAGCCAATGAATTGGATCTGTGCCTGTGTGTGCAGCTCTGGTACATCATTCTGCGCAGGCGCTATGGAACTTACGTACATTAAGTGCTCAGGTACCATTACAGTGGTACAAATTGTGGTTCCTACGCTATGAAAGGTGGTTGGAGCGCAAATTCGGTGGAAAAGCTTCAGGGACTTCCAGTTCAGGAGTCCATGAGCCGAAGAGGATCAGTACGCATCAAGGGACAAAAGGGGAGCAAAAAAAATTCCAAAAATACGAATAATAAAAATCAACCCAATTGTAAGCGCAAGGAAAAAAAACAAACTATTTTTAATAGCGTTCCTTTAAGAATAGACTGTCTGCCCTCAGTTCTGTGTAGAACGACCTCTGCTCCCTTCACTAAAATTTGGAAACTTACTTATTTTTTTATAAGGATTAGATAAAATCAAGTCAAGGCATTCAGATTTCACAATTTTCTAATATTTTATACCACAACCAAAACAATTCTGACCGTAATTTTGAAGCAGAAACCAAAGAACATACCATTAGAAGTTCCGATGATACCTTCAATGGCATTCGCCACGCCTCTGTAAGAGAGATGAGAATACATAAACACATGGCTTTGTGTAAAAACCGTTACATTCTTTTCAAAACCAGAAGAATTTTTAATATGAAGGTGAAATCCGTAAACCTAACAATTACTATTCTCAGACATAATGACAAAAACTCTAGGACACTGGGGTCTCTGACGGTTGCTGAGGAGTTAAAACGTAACTTTTACTTCATGTCAAAAATAAAAAAAAACACTAGAAGTGGTGACACAAATATGACAAACAATTAAAAAGGTATCAATCAGGCCTTACAGGCGTATTCCTTCTCTCCCTCCTGACACTATCTAGCATCTGAGATGAACCAACACCCTTCGGTATTGTGAAGGAAGGCCTGATTAATACATAAATACATACACACACATTATATATATATATATATATATATATATATATATATAAGGTAATATGTATTAATGCCTGATATATATATATATATATCAATCAATGTATCAATGTTTGCGTCACCACTTCTAGTGTGTTTTTTTTATTTTTGACATTAAGTAAAAGTTACGTTTTAACTCCTCAACCTTCAGAGACCCCAGTGTCCTAGAATTTTTGTCATTTCCTCCCAGACCTGGCCCCCACTGGGCCTATTGTACTGCACATATTTTATTTTGGGGCTCCTTTCTGCTCAGCTTCATAGATTACTATTAGGAGATACAATGTTACTCTATTCAGGCAGAATGACAAGTTATTAAATGGGAAAAAGGATATTTAAGTATATTTTTATGCAGTTTTTATTTTTAATTTTTAGATTCATCGAATTCGCTTACAAAAAAGAAAAATCTCATCATTCTTGGCTTTTTATCCTTTATTTTTATTCATATCTTCATTCTTCCGACAGAGGCATCTAGCATTGAGGATAGTGTGTGGCGAAAGGTGGGCGTACAAGTGGCGAGTTGAATGCATGTCCGACTTGCCGACGCTTCCTCAGGCAGTGTGCCGACATAGCACTGATGCCCAAGGCGGTGCACATGCTGGGGAAGTTACAGTATATGGCTGCCACTGATAGACAGACTTCACAGCGAAGGCAAGACCTTTGAAGTACTGAAATAGTTCAGGAGAGCCGGTGAGAGCGAGGTGGTAATTAAAAGGGACTCTCTTATGCCCATCTGAAAAGGAGTCAATCTCTTTATACAGACCAACATTTTTTTGCAGACCTATAGAATTGAAAAAAAAGTGAATTTATCCGTTTCAACGTTTCCCAGTCACTCACAAGCTTGCAGCACGCCAGAGAGCAGATGGACAGCTCTCTTTGCAGCAGTACAACCTCACTGCATCCCTTAAGTCTGGACCTATAAACGTTTAGTGATTGTATGTGTTTATCTTTTTATGGGTTCAGACTCACGGTATACTCTGCAGCAACTTTGGCTCCGCAGATGTTTTAGAGATACATCTACGAAGTTCATCCATTCGTTAGCCTGACTGGGCATCATGGGAGATGCAGTTCCAAAACATCTGGAAGGCCAAGGTTGCTGACCTCCTGCTGCAGAGCGTTCCTTTAAAAATTACATGGACTCACTGGAGTTTGACAGCTTTAAAAAAAACTAATTTCTAAAAACGCACAAAGTTTCCAATCCCCCCCCCCCCCGATTAAATTTTAGAAATATGTTATTTCATCAAAGTTACACAAATTTTTTTTATACAAAGTATCAATTTTGTTTTCATTAAAGTGCGTTCGAACGAATGGACGCATTTTTTCAAGGAATACGCGATAGCGATCATACGATGCGCATTTTCATCCGTGATTTTGTACGGATCATCAATAAAACACTTTTTGCGTCTGGACGTTATGTTGGCCGGACATTAGCAGCGTCTGACGTCTCCTAATCACGCACACACGCCGCTAGCGGACGCAACGCACTCTGTATGTCAGTACTAGCGGTTTCACGTTCTCTAAAAAATGCGTTCGTTTGCCACTTGCGTTACCGGCCGTTCTTCGTATGCTGCCCGGCATTGGATGTCATTTGTTGCTAGCACGGCCGTGATTTAGTGCTGCTAAACGCACGTTAATACTGCATTAGTCTGACCCTAGCCTAATCCCACAACACAGAAGATATTCAACTCTCATCCATTGCCTCCGTCTTCGACCTCCCATTCGAATGGGATTTGCCATACGAGGTCAAACGCCCTGGTACAACAAAAATCACAATATAGATGCTGAGAAGCTGAAAAAAAAGATATTTTATGGTGTAAGGGAGACAGATGGGACTAGACCGGTTTGTTAATCTCATTTTGAGGGTCTTTCTGCGGCTGTGCTATAACCCCTTATGTGCCAAGTGTTTATTTAGGCACACGTTAACATTCAAACATTTTGATATATTCTATGGGGTACTCTATATTCTATGATTCTACTCTGAAATATTCTATGGGTTACTGCATTTTTCCCCACAAATAAATACACTGAAATGTCAGACCTAGGTCATCCAGTCGTTTGCAGTGCACGACTCTAGTCGTAGGACCTAGGTCTTCCGTAGTCCGACGACCAAGTCGGTCGTACTACTACAGACCCAGTGGATGACCAGCCTGAAAGTGATGTCCACAGTGATTGCACGTGATAAAGAGTTTTGTTACACAGGCTGAAAAAAGCCGTGCGTCCATCAAGTTCAGCCTTTCACACATCACCTACTGCTGTTGATCCAAAAATCCAAACTCACGTGCTCGCTGAATATGCAACATAATAGGAAAAAATTCCTTCTTGACCCCAGGTGGCGTCGAATTTCTCCTTGGGTCAAGTAGCATATACCCACATAGTACATTCCTTAATATTATGCTTTCGCAGGAAGTCATCTAGTCGTCGTTTAAAAGTCTGTACAGACTCTCAGACCCAACCACCTCAACAGGCAGAGAATTCCAGGATTTACTCAGGAGAGGTTTTTCATACAATTTAATACTGGGGTCAGCGACCTTGGCCGTCCAGATGTTTGGGAACTGCATTTCCCATGTGGCTAAGCCAACCTCATGGGTGGCTGAGCTTCGTGGGTGATGTAATTCCAAAAGAGCTGGAGGGTCTAGGTTGCCGACACCCGATTTAAAACAACGTAGAAAGAGAAGCTGTGCTCACCAAGAAGGTCTGAAACAAGATGCGGTGAAGGCGCTAGTGGGTCTTGCAGATTAAATACAGTGTATCGGCTGTGCTGTATCTGACGCAATGCCTCAAAGTTTCCGAGAAGTATGTCACAGAGCCAAAGCGCGTTGACGCAGGGTATCCTCCATTCTTTAGCCTTCTCGTATTTTAAACCGCTGGGTCTAAAGAAACATACAACTTAAAATTAGTATACTGCATTACAAAATGATGGCATTTGTCTAATAGGTTTACATTCTGGGCCACGATCAACGCTTTCATTTCATTTATTAGTTTAACACAAGAATAAGATGCAGGTTGCTGTAACAGCTACAAATTCCTATACGCCAAGTAAATAGCTGGTAGGGCTCTGACAGAAGTTGCTTTGCCATATAGCCAACTTGGTTTAGTTATACAGGTTGAAAGGCTCTTATCTGGAATACTCCAAAAAAAAAAACAGATTTTAGCGGATTTTAGCGATTCCATACTAGAGGTGCTCAGGACGAGAGCTCTCGAGCACTGCAGCAGACCATGGCACACGCTGGGAGCCAAGTAAGGGGTGCTCATCCTGTATTTTATGATGGGAATTTGCTTTTTGGTCGATTGATATATATCTCAATCAACCTGGTAAAGGTTATCTCTTTTTTTTTTTTATACCTTCAGATTCTAAAAAGAACCATGATTATCAACTGTATCAATATTTGCTGGAATTGTATAGTGTATTATTCTTGGAAAATTGAACACTGCTATGCCTGATACACTAATGTTTGTTGTCAGGAGAAATGTACTGTATTCTTGTTTTATCTTACGATAATCTTTTTTTTAAACATGTTGAGCTTTATCAAAACTGTACCCGATTCCCTAAAAAATAATGTGTTAAAATACTATGAGCTATGAGGAAACTGACCCAGCTTTATTAGGAGGGAATAGCTGTTAGCAATATTTATATAGCCCTTTCATATACATGTACGTTATTTTAATTAAGCAAACATGGCATTTAAAAACTATAATCTATTCAACAAAGCACCGCAATTGCGTGCAATTTCGGCGCTTTGTGTTTCAACACATTTTGTCTATTCAGTTTCACCAGGGACGGATTAAGATCTCTATGGGGCTGGAGCTGAATATTTTGTTGGGCTTTTTTTGTAATTTAGTAAAATGAAAACATATTTTTTGGTTATTTAATAGTGCGGATACGGGTATATCTAACCTGGCAGATACTGTGTGATTAACTTTTCATTCAGATTTCAATCATTTAAAGAGTGTAAAAAATTGTTTTCCTCATTTTATCATCCAAACCTTTGTGGTTATATATTCTATAGGGCATTCTTGTAAAAAAAAAAAAAAAAAAAGTGAAATGGGAACCTGTTACTATATTTTTCTGAGAAAATATGCAATTTTAACCAAAATTTTTTTAAAAAAAATTAAATATTTCCCTTGTCTTTTGGAATATGTTTTTTTTACGAATAATAGGACTGACTGTAAAACACTGACCTTGCTCTCAGCGTGGGAAATGAGAAGGTGAGTAATGGCAGTGGTATTGCTCATTTTATACGTGACAAATGGACAATGCCATTGCTTTTAAACTAAAAATAAAAATTATTTTCTTTTAGATTTTACATAGTCAGGTTTGGTATTAATGCAAAGGCCAGACTCTGCCCTGTCCAATGACACCTCACTTGACCTTGTGAGGTGTAAAGAGTAGTGACACAGGGGTTCAAAGTTCCCCGCAGTGCGGCGGTTTAGGTTTTTGATGTAACAATTCGTAACAATGGAAATATTTATTATTTTATTTCTTACTTTTACTTCAAACCTGGTCATGTTTGGCATCATTGAAAAGGCCATGCTCTGGCCTTTCCAGTGATACCTCACTTGACCCTGTAGCTGCTGTGGAGTTGGAGATACATTGTCCAAATGCAGACATAGTTATCCTTTCTTTGGGCCTATTCTGAAGCAAGGGCTTGGAGCTGCTGCTCCATCTGCCCCTATGTTAATCTGGCCCTGCGTTTCAGCGAAAATACGGTGAATTACCTATTTAGCGAACGGTCAACGTATTTTGCTGAAATTGGGAGTGGCCAAAGCCGTAACCAGACGTCGATGAAAGAATGTTTTGCACACGGAAGCAAAAACAGCAGGGAGGGGGGGGGGGGGGGGAGTCTCTTATTCTGCCAATAGGAGTTTAAAATCAACAAAAATGCTGTAAAAATGTGTCCAAATAATACAAAAAAAGTCATAAAAAATTTTTAAAAACAAAAATGTCAAATCCTTACCCTGACCTACAAAGCTCTCACCAACTCTGCTCCCTACTACCTGCCCTCACTAATCACCAAATACACTCCAGCCCGCAAGCTAAGATCAAGCAGTGACCTGCACCTAGCTTCTCCCCGAATCACCTCTTCCCATGATACACTGCAGGATTTATCATGCACAGCGCCCCATCCTCTGGAACGCTCTCCCTCGTACGGTCAGACTTTCCACTGGTTTCCCTTCCTTCAAACGCTCCCTTAAGACATTCCTATTTAGGGAAGCCTACCACCCAACTCACTGACGCAACCACCTTGCAGCCCATCACTCTCTCAACTTGCAGCCCATCACTCTCTCAACTTGCAGCCCATCACTCTCACCTTGCTTCCACCCCTAACCCTTCTAGATTGTAAGGTCCCACGGGAATATGGCCTTTGTTTCCTCCTGTACTGGTTTATCAAAATGTTGTTCAGTCTCAATGTATTATAACCCTGTCTATATTGTGCCCATTGTTCAGCGCTGCAGAATATGATTGCACTATATAAATAAAGAATAATAGAAGACACGATTGTCTTCTATGGGACAATTTCGGTGTTGTCGTACGTTGCTGAATTATGGTGAATTGCACAGTATTCGGCGAATTAACGCATTGCCCAGGTGAAATTCACCGTTTGGTGCATTTCGGAAGTGAATAACCCCTTATAGAAAAAAACAAAGCAAATAATTATACGTAAAAAGAGAGACCGTCCTCACAATCAGGGCAATACAGGCACAAGGGATGTCCTACCTAAATCTACATAGCTATGATGCCAAGTAAGCAGTCGTATCAAACGGCAAAAAAAAAATCTAGTATTTGACACACAGATTGCGATGATGACATGTAATAGCTTTGGTTTTCAAGTGGGGATAAGAGCCTCTTATTCTCCTAGCTGATAGGGGGATTCATGATCTGATTTGCATCCTATTCTTTATGGATTCTACGCAAGTTAGTTCATCGTAATATTGATGGAGCACTTAACTTCCACTTTTTCCTGAAATGACATGCTCGTTAAACCAAATCACTACGGAGCTCTAATGCACAACCAGTGAGATTGCCCAGAAAGCAGGTTTAGCATTAAAAGAAAAGCATAAACTATGTGGGGTAGATCTACAACATATAAAAACCGATGCGCACAACAGTGCAGTACAATCGGCAATTGATGGTTAAGCCCCCTAGTACCTTACTCACAATAATTCAGGCATATCATGTTGCCACTCTATTTCAGGAGACGTCCCTCTGACAGCACCCACCATCGACAGGAACAACAGGAAGGACTCCGTCAATTGTACTGCACTATTATGTGCATCTGTTTTTATACGTTGTAGATCTACCACACATATTTTAGGTTTATGTTTTATGGCTGATGTCAAGAGTAAGGGACGTCGTGGGTGAGATCAGGTGCTAGATTTTATTACAGGGTTTAACCACCAGTTTGCGTTTTTATCTGCGCTCTATAAATACTTATAACAGTAACTATTCGTATTAAAAGATACGGATCCCGTCTTATGCTGTCCACTGGGGACTGGGGGGGTTCAAGAAAACGTTAAAAATAACTCCATTCCAGTAAAAAAGTGGTATATTGCCCTCGAAACAATGATTCCCCCACCCCCGAAGCTGAAGTACACAATATATTCATTTTCACAGTAATATATCTTCGTAACTTATTGCATGAGAGACACCAAGTGATAGGAGGGATAAAAATCCACCACTTACTCTTTGCAGATGAGAACAGTGTTGCTGCGGCACAAGTACCCGGTGTACTTTGCCCCTGCCAAGTAAGCCATCAGCTTCAGCTCATCTCTGTCACTGTCAACAAACCCCGTTACAGAAACAATCTGGGGGGGGGGGGGGGAGAAAAAACAGACTGTTTTAAAAAAAAAAAAAATTCTTAACATTATTAAATGTATTTTTGGAAGTACAAGGAAAACAGAAAAAAAAAAAAAGAATACGGCTGCAACAGCGGAGTCTGAAATAAAGCTGGATATCCGCATGTTTTATAAGTACGATAAAGAAAAAAGATATAAAAATACCCGTGCAAAGAAAGCTAAAATTATAAAGTGCATTAATCATGTCGTAGGGAGGCACGTTTAAACAGTATTACTATACTGAGGACACAATGAGCTTGACGAATACGCTCAGGGCAAAGATTCCCAACCATTCTGTCTGGCGGCAAATTGATAAAGAGCAAAACACTGTCAGGGCACAGCAGCGGGGGGGGGGGGGGGTTGTTAAGATATATTTTATTCTAATGAGAAAATGTGTTTCTATTTAAAATAGTTTTGTTTCCTCAATAATCCATCGCTCCTTTGTGCCTTTGCTCCATTAAAAACACACACATTGTGCCACTCTCCTGTTACAAACCTCCTTCAGCCACGGCTCAGCAAATTCCCGTGGCACACCCGAGGACCTTTCAAGGCACACCAGTCTGACGCGGCACGGTGGCTGAAAATAACCGACTTTATAGTTTTACTCTGGTTGGGCGCCCTTTGCTTGCTCAAAAGGCAGTTGGGCAAATGTTCACCCGCTGTACCCACTGAACATTGAGGACCCACGTGAAAATAAACAATATGCATGGAATCGGCATCACTCTGCAACATGCACAACTTGAAGCCCGTCTCCCGGACCAACAGTCCGTAACAAATGCCCAGGAGCGGCTTGTATGTTTGTTGCATACCCTGACCTTTGCTTGAAACCATTTAGCAACATGGCACCGTACTGGCAAGGAGGGCATCTACACTACAGCAGACGCAAGATAGCAAGAACGTGGAGTTCATTTACATGTCCTACCCAGAATTCCTCGCTGCATACAGGGAGTGTTTTTCACAATTACATTAGCTCTTGCTAGAAAAAAAAATAAAAAATTTAGATTAAGGCTGGGGTCAGACCAACGCATTTTTAACGCGCGTTTAGGCGCACTTAATCACGGCCGTAGTAGCAGCAAATGACGCGCAATGACAGCCAATATACAAAGTACGGCCGCACGAAAGTCCGGCCGCGCAACGCAAGTGGAAAATGAACGCATTTTGTCAAAAACGCAGACCAGCTAGTACGGACGTACAGAGTGCGCTACGTCCGCATAGTGGCGTGTGTGCGTGATTAGGAAACGTCAGACGCTGCTCATGTCCGGCCAACATCACGTCCAGACACCCAAAGTTTCCTGGTTTGGAGCAGTAAAAAAAAAATAAAATAAATAAATCACGCACGAAAATGCACATCGTATGACAGAATGCTTGGTTGTGTAGGGAGAGGTATTAGCAGTAGGAAAAGGGAAGTGCTCATGCCACTGTACAGAGCACTGGTGAGACCTCACTTGGAGTACTGTGTGCAGTACTGGAGACCGTATCTCCAGAAGGATATAGACATCTTAGAGAGAGTTCAGAGAAGGGCTACTAAAATGGTGTACGGCTTGAAGGAGAAAAGTTACCAGGAAAGGGTTAATGATCTTAACATGTACAGCTTGGAAAAAAGACGAGACAGAGGAGATATGACAGAAACATTTAAATACGTAAAGGGAATCCACAAGGTAGAGGAAGGGAGTATATTTAATAGGAAACAAAGTAGCAAAACAAGAGGACATAGTCTTAGATTAGAGGGGCAAAGGTTTAAAAGTAACATCAGGAAGTATTATTTTACTGAGAGGGTGGTGGATACATGGAACAGTCTTCCAGTAGAAGTGGTAGAGGCCAAAACAGTAATTGAATTTAAGCAAGCATGGGATAGGCATAAGGCTATCCTAAACAAAAGATAAATCCAGGTCAAGTATCCATGTAATTGGGCAGACTAGATGGGCCGAAAGGTTCTAAAAAAATACGTCGGACACACTTTGACAGTCACTGCGATTAATGCGTTCGTTTGACCCCTTCTAAAAGTTAAGAGAAAGTATGAGAATATATATATATATACACACAAACGTAAAGCTTGTACTCTGCTTGGGACTCAATCAGCAACAGAGTTGACCATATACAACTTGTGCACACATTACCAGAGCATCAACGCGAGTGGGTTATAAAATGCATCTTCCAAACTCGCAATACAAAGCGTCCCTTACGTGTTGGGAGCAGGGCTTCCCTCCTGGTGGAAATGCAACTGGAAAATGAAGAGCCCGATGTGGAGGAACCATCTTTTTCTTCTTCAAGACAGCATTCAGCCAGTGGGCGGTTATGCAGCGCTTCCGTTCTTTCATTGCCTGTAAACAAGGATAAGAAACTCGCTTAGGTTTTGATCCTGCCATTCAGTTTTTGCTGGTTTATTACTTCAAAATCTGAAATCTCCAACTTGGAACATTATTTATATATATTTTTTATGTGGTACCCAAAGTGGGTGCAAACCGGCCGGGTAGCTGCACCGCAAAATAAAAATAAGGTAAATAAATGGTTAGGGAACAGAGAAAAAAAAAAAGTCTCTAGACACTAGTCTTCTGAACAGGGGATAAAAAAACAAAAAAACAAAACCCAGCAAAACAGACACCAAGTAGAAAAGGGAAACGAAGCGAATCGTGAGAAACAAAACTTATATAACTTAGAACTTAATTAAATGCTGATTCACAGAGCCGCACCAGGCAGCGCATCAACAAACCCTTAAAGATTAGATTGCTCAAGCGATTTAACAGGCCATCATTGGTCCTCGAGTGGCTTTTTCTTAATTGCATTTATAAACTCCCACCCCCCACACACCTTAATTAACAAGTGTGGAGTGGTACCAGGCTGGCGATGTGACATTTCTTGCTTTGATCAGCTCCTCCGGGAACCACAATATGAGAACACAACAAATATTACTGCTCATTATGAAGATTAGCGGAAAGTTGCACATAGAACATCATAAACTGCTGCAAGTCGCCCAATCCAGACGCTCAATTGAAAAGAAGAGCATTAATTGACTGGAAGAATGTAGCCAGCTCCAGGAAAACCGAGACTGTCGGTCATGGCTGTTAAACTCCGCCCCCCCGGATGTTTCTGAACCTCAACTCCCATGATTCCCCGGCCATATATTACATTGTAAGAATGCTAGGAATTGTAGGCCTCAACATCAGAGGGGTCGTAAGCTTGACAGCCCGGCTGCAGGTGGCGTATAAGATCCCTCACACGCAGTATAAATACATTCAGACGACAGGTTTTGTTGTTGGTCTTAGTTTTTCATTATTCTACAGAAAACAAAATATTGACAGAAAAATGTTTTCCATTGTAGCATAAAAGAAAGCGCAATACAAACAAAACCATTTCCAGATTTTCCTAATGTAGTGAATAGGGATGCACCGACACCATCTTTTAAAGAACGAGTACAGATACATTTAAAGTCATGTGACGCTTTCCAATAAATAATTTAGGATTTTGCTGAAAGCCTGTCAAATGGAAATGTATGGCCAGACACCCCATTTACCCACTGCACATACCCTGACCACACTCAGCCACCAGATACATGTGTGTACAGTGTGTGTGTGTGTGTGTGTGTGTGTGTGTGTGTGTGTGTGTGTGTGTGTGTGTGTGTGTATCTCTTATCAAGAGCCAGCACTTCTGGGTCTTCATATAAAACTTCAAAACTTTACTTGGAACAATAAAATACATTTTTATTGATCCAAGTAAAGTTTTATATGAAGACCCCAGAGTGCAGGCTTTTACTGAGGAATAAGATTACGTTGAGCTGAGCAGCGGACATTGGAAGGGAGAAACATTTGTGAGTGCAAGAGCCCATAAGATGATTTTTGTCAAAAGTTCCAATTTCCAAGCATGGGGAAGGCAACGCCTGGTCGCTAGGATTATTTTACAAGTTCATTTAGTAAAAAGAGAAATCCTAAAAACCCTAAATGCTACGCCCTGATGAGGAAAGGTTTACTTCTTTCTTTAAAATCAATTTTCTGTATAATTTACTAAAAAGACACCTCAGTAGAGCGTCCGCAAACCACTGTTCAATCAGATGATAATCCTTAGCCGCTATATTTCAATGAGGTGGTTTCTCCAAACCATTATCGAGATGCAATATAAAATGTAGTATAGCGCAATTATAAGTCACTTATAAGCGTGTCAAATAACCATTTCCATACTCCTCGGGGGGGGGGGGGGTTCTCTGGTAGTTTTTTTTTTTTCCTATTAATAATTTAACAAAAAACTCAAAAAAGATAGAAACATGGGAATAATAGTGTAGAATGTAGTTGACGTCACGCACGTTCTGGAGCCTTTTCCCTTGTTCTTTATGGAATCATTTGTGAGTGTTTTCTTTGCCATGTACTTTACTCGGATTACATCCCTTTGGCATTTATTGGGGCAGAGCCCTGTCACGACACCCTTTAATGTGTGTAGGGACTTACAGGGTGAATTTCATAAACCAGTGTTTCCCAAACCTGTCCTCCGGTCCCCCTAACAGGCCAGGTTTGCAGGATATGTGGAGCACAGCACATTTGATAGGATTTTCTGCTCAGTGATTGAAGGATTCAGTCTGTATTTTTTTCTTTTGGGAAAGTGTTTTACCAGGAAGGATACATTGAGATTTCTCTCATTTTCAAGTATGTCCTGGGTGGCGAGTATGTACTGTTAAGGTGTCTTGCTCAAGGACACGTACTGCAGAGGTTGCTCCCTGGGATCAAAACCATGACTCCACAGGCTCTCTCCACGCAGAGCAGTGATGTTACCTCTACTCCACCCAGCAGGCACTTAAAACCTGGCCTGTTAGGGGGACTTGAGGAAGAGTTGAGAACCACGGCCATAAACCACCACCCAAAAAGGAATCAGCCATTGTAAAAACTAAACGTTTAATAAAAACAATATTATTAGAAACAATACGGAATAGAAAGAAGTAAACAAACAAGGCTAAATTTCCTACGAGCATTCAGCTTCCGCAGGATACAATAAAACTAGATAGGGATATTCTACTGGTGCTTTACAGGAAGACCTGGGTTTTGTTGAAGATACAGCATATGATGGACACATGGAGAAGACCTGATATTTCACCCACCTGAGCATACATGCTGCTAACTTGACTTTCACACAGCAGATGCGTACACCGATTTGTAAGGGTAGGGTCAACCGTGCCGCCATGTGTCTGAATTATCTTTAGGATATAAAATAACAGAGAAGAGCATTGAGAATGCACTTTTAACCGGTTAAATGAGACGCAAAGGCAAGCTTTTAGTATTTTACAATGTGACGGTTCATTACTTCTGAACACAAAGTGCCAAGTTTGAGAATAAAATAATAAACTGTCAGCAGAATATCTAAAGATGATCCAAAGCAGGGTTCAGCAGCCTTGCCCCTCCCCCAGATGTCTTGAAACTATATTTCCCATGAGTCTCGACCACCATAATGAGTGGCAAAGCATTATTTATTTATTTATAAAGTATTTTACCAGGAAGGATACTTTGGAGATTTCTCGTTTTCTAGTATGTCCTGGGTTCAAGAACATTGAAATGTTAGTCGTTACAGAAATACAAAATAGATGCAAGATATTACAACAAAAACACAAATATACAGATTAACACAGAAAATAAATATGCAAGAAATCTATTCACCATGTTACATGTTTACAATATGGGAGATGTAGTTCCAGAACAACTGGAAGGCCGAGATTGCTGACTCCTGTTCAGTTGCTCAGCAGCTGCTGAGTTGCTACATTGCAGCAGTTCAGTTTGCAGCAGCAGTCTCACTGAACTCTTTGGCTGTGAATATTGAAGCAAAACGGCTGAGGATTTCTTAATGAAAGCTGCTGTTTCTGTAATATCCACTGTTGTCCATTTTATTACCACTTTAGGGCTATATTACAAAATTGGTACCAACTTCAACAGAGCTGTTGTAAACTTAACAACCCCAGTCTATAATGGCTCTGGTAGGTATACAACAGCTCTGGTACAGTTAGCACTAACTTTGTAATAGGGCCCTTAGTGTTAATCTTTAGCATGTCCCAATAAAGATTTGCTGTTTTGCTCCAAAAAGAGAAAGAAAAAAGAGAGAAAGAAAAAAGAGAAGACAGAAAATGAGAAAGAAAAAAGGAGAAAAAAATAAGAAGAGGAGAGAAAGAAAAAAGAAAGAAAAAGAAAAAATATATATATTGCACACATCAAGATTTGGGAGGACAGTAGCGAGGGTTTCTGTTTAAAAGACTATAAATTTATAAACAGTTATAAATCCTGAACAATGCACTTATAAATTGGTAATGCAGACATTAACACATCAGTAAGCATTTGGTCACCAGTCAATAGGAAGCATGTGCAAAAATGTGTGCTTACCCGCTTCCAGGTTGCAAGAAGTTGCTTGTCAGACATTTGTTCGGGGTAGTCAGCGATTGCAAAAACACAGCCTAACAAAAAATAGTCTTCAGGAACTAGAAAATAAAAATAAAGTTTTAGAAAGTGATGCATAAGCCACATATATAGAATAAAAAATATATATTTTATTATGGATTCAAGATTTTTAATGATTAAAACAAAAACCATCACCATCTATCCTCCTATAAACCACAGCTACCACTTTCCAACCGCTTAAAGTCCTAAGCAGACACCACAGCTGCAGCAGTGTGATGGGATCATTTGTGTATCAGATACTGACTGTTCCATGGTTAACGTTAACACAATCAGTTATTGATCACATTTTAAACATCTTTTGCCTATTCTAATCCTAAAATAAACTGAAGATAAACTGAGAGCACTGGGATATTTTGGATTGGTTTAAGAGACACACTAAGGTGAAGAAAAGTTGCAATGCAACAAATAACGGATAAGCTTCAGGTCATACCTGAATTTGGGACAGGAGTCTCAAATAAGTTATACTCTAGAACATGGAAATGCATAACTTAACTTCACTATTAAAAAATATAGGGCTCTATTGCATAGCTGGTACTAATGTAGGGTCGATATGTAAGCATTAGCAAGCAAAACAAAACAATTGTATTTTTATCCGAAGAATCAATTAATGGGGGGGGGGGGGGAAAATCGGGCAACTGATCGATTATGAAAATAATCATTCGTTGCAGTCCTACAATGGATGCACCCAGTGACACCTATAGAGGACAATATCACACAATGGATGCACCCAGTGACACATATAGAGGGAAATATCACACAATGGATGCACCCAGTGACACATATGGAGTAAAATATTTTACCTAAACATACAAGAGTAAAACAAACACATGTAAGATATCAGCAACATCAAATAAACACAATAAGGACATTTCATTTTTTGAGGGTACTGGCCCTTTAAGTTGGTAATCTCTACCAACTGCCGGTACTTTATACGGAGACAATTAATCATTGTGGTTAACAACGGAGCTATTTTTCTGCAGGATCGATACTAAAAAAAAAAAAAAAAAAAAAAAAACGCGAGCTAACGAAATCAGCTGTAAGCTTGCAAATTCGATATTTTTTAGCATTGTTTACGTGCTAGTCTCTTGTTCTTGTCGGCCTCAGTATTGAACCCTCGGCACTTATTTTTTCCCCCTAGCTTAATTTGCGATCTACATTGACATAGAAGCTTAAAGTGAAAGGTATGTACCCACAATCTAGCTTTAAAATGGGAGGGGGGCGGGGCAGAGGTATTTCACATTACCCTCTTCCTACACTCTATGCACTGCCCTTTTAGTTTTAACCCTAAAGATCACTTTAATAGACGCGTAAGATCCAACACAGCGTCGGCTCTCCAGTCCTTGTGACCGTGGCATGTCACGTGGACATGGGGGGGGGGGGGGTGGACATGTCAACGTGCCTCAAGACATTCTAATGGCTGACAGGTAGGAAGGTGGATCCTAATTGATCACAGTATCCTGGTCCTGAGGTTCGGGTAAGCGGATGCTCAGCATCAGGGCGAAAAAGGGGTGAAGACCGTTAGGGCACTGTGGCCACTCCTTTTATATTGAGAGGTCACAATGTTTACCTAGAGTGTCCCTTTAAGTGCCAATTTCAGAAAACTGCAACTGTGTGTAAAGAAAATGAAATAATATTGTTTTCCCCCCAAAGACTACACACGTCTCATTGGATATATGGGGTTATACACCTTTACTTACTGTCTAAGGATGGATCATGACCATGCAGTTGATGCAGCTGCGGTGTTTGATGGTTAGACATCTGATTTTGCAACCGCTGTGTCATCTGCAGCTGCTGAGACTGGTTTTGCAGCTGTCTCTGCTGCTGCAAGCGTTGCAGTTGCTGCTGCTGAATCTGCTGCAGCTGCTGTAGGCTAGGTTTCTGCTGGAGAGCTCCCTGTATCTGCTGCTGCTGCATTGACACCTGCTGAAGCTGAGAGGGCTGGAGCGTTTGCTGTTGCTGCATTTGAGACTGTTGTATCTGTTGTTGCTGAAGATGCTGTTGCTGTTGGAGGTTTTGCTGCATTTGTTGCTGTTTCATTTGTTGCTGTTGTAGCTGGAGATTTTGCTGCTGAAGCTGCTGCTGCTGCTGCAACATCTGGGGAGGAATTTGATGCTGCGGATGTGCCTGTGCCTGGATTTGATGCTGTAGCTGGAGATTCTGTGACTGAATTTGATGTGGCTGTTGTAGTGTTTGTGCTTGTATGGGGTGTTGTTGTTGCTGTTGATTCTGTGCTTGCATGTGATGCTGCTGGGGAAGGTTCTGCGACTGAATTGTATTGGTTTGCTGCTGCAGGGCCTGCCCCTGAATCTGATGCTGCTGCTGAAGTGTTTGCGCCTGCATCTGATGTTGCTGCTGCTGCAAGGTTTGCGACTGGATCTGCTGCTGTTGCAAAGATTGAACCTGGAGTTGCTGCTGCTGTAGCTGTTGTTGCTGTAAGCCATGCGTCTGGATTTGCTGCTGCTGCTGCAGTCCGTGTGACGGAATCTGTTGCTGTTGCAGAGAATGCTGCAGCTGTTGCTTTTGCTGAAGTGTTAGGTGTTGCATCTGCTGCAAGTTCTGTTGCTGCTGAATCTGTTGTATGCTCTGAAGGTTCTGGTTTTGCGGCTGCATTCCAGGCTTAATATTTTGTTGTTGAATGACCGTCTGCAGCGTCTGCTGCTGCTGAATGGTTGACTGCAGTATGTTCTGCTGAAGGGCCTGCTGTTGCTGAATATTTGGTTGAAGGACCGGCTGTTGCTGCTGCATAGCTTGCTGCTGCGGCGTCTGTTGGATGTTCTGCTGTTGCTGCAAGATTTGCTGAAGATTCTGCTGTTGCTGCAGAGTTTGCTGCTGCTGTTGTTGCTGCTGCTGTAAATGCTGCTGCTGCTGCAGTTGATGGAGCTGTTGCTGCAGGGCATGCTGCTGTTGGAAGTGTTGAATTGTTTGCTGCTGCTGCTGCGGGCGGTGTAACTGCTGCTGGGAAAACTGCAGCTGTGTGAAATGGTGCGGTTGGTTAACTTGAGGAAATTGATGCTGGGGAAAGGCCTGCTGGTTAATCTGCTGCTGCTGTTGTTGCTGCTGGAGCTGTAAGAGTTGTTGAGGCTGGAGCTGAACGAGTGGATGGTGCGGCTGTTGCTGCTGCGTTTGATGGGACTGCTGCAACAAATGTGTTTCTGGCGTTAAGGATTTGACTTGGCCAAACAGCACAGCGTTCGGGTGACCTTGCTGCGGGTGATTAACTTGGTGTTCCAAGCCTTTCGTGGACGCTGACAAGGTTTGCAAAATCTAAAAGAAAATGAAAAAAAATACAGAAAATAAAAGTTGAAGTGTGTGTATACATTATTGCAGAAGCCAATTGAACATCAGAGCAATTCGAAGAACTGCATCACAGAGCTCCTGTGCGACATTTCCCATATGCAGCACAGAACTCTGGGTAAGACATGCAAATGACGCCTTTCTCACTTTTTTTGCATCCTGGGCTTCACACAGAACCTGTCAATCAATGCCATGTCATACTAGATGGCTTTTTTTTTTTTTTGCAGAGATTGCAGAGACAGGTTTATGCAACTGGTCAAAGAGAGAGATATATATATATATACACACACACATACATACACGGTGTCCATAAAGTCTCTTTACAATTTCAAAAATTTATTCCAAAGGCAAATGAAATGGCAGATAAGTGAAAATCATTACAAAAGGAGACGTATATATTCAGGTGTGGTAATTGTATCGCCCGACGCCCGGGACATGAAGATCCGGGCAAGTTGTTTTTTTTATGAAGCCCACCGGACTGTGGGCTAATTCCAGGGATGCCCCCGATACCGGAAGCCAGCATTGAGATGGCTTGCCGGCATCCAAGGGGCTTGGGTGGCTGTCTAAACGCTCTAACGGCATCACATGCTTGAAACAATATTAATTATCCACAATTTTGAAAGGGTGCCAAGAATTTTGTCCAGCCCATTTTTGGAGTTTTGTGTGACATTATGTCCAATTTGCTTATTTTCCTCCCCTTTTTTGTTTTGTTCCAATACACACAAAGGGAATAAACATGTGTATAGCAAAACATGTGATACTGCAATACTTTTCTGTGAGAAATACTTGATTTTCTGGAAAAATGTCTGGGGTGCCAACAATTTCGGCCATGACTGTATATATATTTATTAGTCACCACTGTTTTAATGAAATTAAATCTTATTAGGCGAATAAAGCACATTTTAGGTTTAGCACATTGGTCTCGAGGGTCAGAAACATATTGGCAGTTCTTTCCTTTGGTGCGCAGACTGCCTTAGGGTTTCCTTGCTCTTTCACGCAGCATCCTGGCTCACAGCTCCAGAACTCGATATGCTGCCATATATACCTGGCACTGCAAGTCACGATACTACTCTGGAGTGCGGCGAAGCCCCACGACTGTCTCTGCTGCCAAAGAGATGCAAAGGCACCTCACATTCCCCCCCCCCACTAAACGCAAGGGAGTGGGGCAACCCGTCTCAATATGCAATGTTCAAAATCACTTCTGATGAGGATTAGCAACTAGCAATGGATTACATTTAACTGCGTGTGTGTAAGACGTCAGGCCCTGCTCCATAGTTAACGGTAACATGGGAAGCTAACTGGGAAACCCTTTACCTACAGATTTTCCTGTACCGTCCCCGTGTTAACGTGGTATTACAGGGCTCAGCACCTCGCCCTGGAGCGCAGCACTAACCACAGTGATGCCACGCCGCCGTGAGTATCACCTCTTGGAATCCATTGAACTCCATGAAGGGTCGTGCTTCTGGGCCGAGAGCAGAGTGATCCCGGGGGAGACTAGGAACTATATGTTTCCAGTCTCACTCTGCTCCTGGCCGGAAGAAGCAGCGGAACGGGCGACCCTTCTCGCCGTGGGATGAGAGGAGAGTATGGGATTTAATGGGGGAAGGGGCATTAAATGATTCTGCAGAGGATTAAGTTAACACCAGCTTTTAGGAGGTGATAATTTTTGGCTCTCCGCATCCCGATAGTAATTTGCGCCTGCACTTTGCAGTACCTCACTTATCTTAATGCTAATTAATGATTGCGCATCCTATACCTAACATGGGGAGCGCAGAGTACAGTAAGCTTGCGCAAGCTGTGAGGCGCTAACAGATTTCACCCCAGTGTAGCGGCAGGAATGCAATGTGAATGCCATGTGTTAAACTCCCTTATCCTAACAGTAACGAGTACATATCCAGACGCTACATAAGCACCAAATAGGGAATGGAGTCCATAGCTTGCAAATGCAGAGGTGGTTTAAATTGAATAATATGTAAATTTCCAGCTAAGCAGCACTACATAATATTACTGTCAAGAGAGAGGGCCCTATTCCAAAGTTTACAACAGCTCTGGTTAAGTTAAGAACCCCATAGACAACAATGGCTCAGGTAAGGTTACAACAACCTTGGAATAGGGTCCAGAATATCTTAAAACATGTTGATGGCTGGCAATAATTAAAACACTTACCGTACACAAGGGTTAATTAATTAAATCCGAGCCCCTTTAACATTTAAACTTGGACCATTTTTAACTTCCAGCTCGAGAGGCACTGGACGAATGAGCATTGCACAACATTTGCAAAACTGATCAAAACCCTTAAAAAAAATAATAAAAAGAAGCTTTCCAAAAAGATAGCCCTCTATTTCTAAAAGCTGTCACAACCAAGGGGAGGGAGGAGGATATCGGGGGACACCTAGCACACCTGTACGGCGACCTTCTAAATTCAGTTAACCTCCCTGGCAGTCCGATTCTGACATATTTTATGTCAGAATCAGTCCAATTTATACTGGGCCCCTAGCGGTATTAGTGTGGCTCGGGGGTTAACTTTCAATACTGAAAGCGGTATCCCCGAGCCACACACTAGCCGATACTTACATGTCCCTGCGCACCCTCGCTGTCCCCACAGTCACAATGCAGCCAATCGCAATGTCACACTTCCTGGTTCGCTCCTCGCGAGAAGAGAACCAGGCAGTGTGACGTTGCGAGTGGCTGGAGGAGACTGCGGGGTCAGCGAGGGAGCGCAGGACATGTAAGTATCCAGCCCGAGTGTGGCTCGGGATACCGCTTTTGGTACACAAAGTTAACCCCGAGCCACACTCGGGAAAACCGTCAGGGGGGTTAAATGGCCATGGTGCCTAGCGTGTCCCTTTAATAAATTTAATAAAAGAGAGTGTGAGCTAAGCAGACATTGTATTTAACATTTGACATTGTTCGCACATTTAACACAGTATATTTTCTGAACTGAATGCAAGTTGAGCACCGTTTACACAAATGCTTGAGACCCCCCCCCCCCCAGCATTCTCCCGGATTTTACAATCCGAAAGAATCCGAGGTTTCAGAGGAAGGAGATCGTAGCAAGAGAGCACCCTGCAGTGTTTCTTTGTGGACATGCACTCCCGGAGTGAGACTTCAGGCAGCATGTCACATGCTGGGCTGCCTTGAGACTCTCAAAGTGTGCCGCAGTCTTCAGGAGCCATATTCCCGAGCAGTAATACCTGTCCGAAACCACTAAAATCCAGGTTTTAGGACTCTACTGGATTTTAGAAATCTGGGTAAGGGATGCCCGACTGGTTTTAGCATCACCCAAACACAAGATAATCCCTTGCAAGGTCCCTGTAAAACAACAACAACCATGCCAAGAACTCAGACGGTTTCAAACAAATGCCGCAGTCAGGGCACTAACCAAGTCACTCCTGAACGGTAAATCAGCATGGTGGAAGAAAGACAAAATAGGTAATTTTACCTGTGCTACATTTGATGGTCTATTAATCTGCTGGATTTCTGCGTTGTTGGTGATCGTTCTGAGTGTCCTCACAGCAGGGTTACGGAAACCCATCATGTCAGGTCTTTCAGGAGCTGCCATTCCTGGAACTGAAGACAGCAAGTTGCCTCGGCCTTCTGGAGGCAATATATTTCCTGGCACAGGCGGGACATTTGCGCACAGATTAATAAGTCCGGAGTCCTTGCCCTGGGGAAGTCGTCGCTTAGCGGTGTTCACCTGCGGGACCTCCGCCGGCGTCCAGTTTAAATTTCGCTCTGGTTTTTCTGGAGAGGAGTCCGACGAATCATCAAACATGAGCTCGCTTTTTACTTTATCAGCCGAGCTGCGTTTTGGGGAAAAATCCGCACTGCGTCCTGGAGAACCATCGCGAGAACTAACCGGACTGGATTTAGAGGAGTATCTGTCCTCGTCGCCGCTAGCGTTTGAGTCTTGGTCTTCATTTAACCCGTCCTCTTCATCCTCCTCCTCCTCCTCCTCTTCGTAAACTATTAAGCGTGGGTGGTACAGAGCTTCATCTTTTTTATTCTTCTCGGATATGGAGTCCACAACCCAGTCTGGCGTTACGATTTTTATGGATTCTCGTTGGTAAGCAAATTCATATTTATTCTGCAAATCAAACACGTATAACCTTATTGAAAATAATAATAAATCACACCACGGAAAATACTTGCAGGGCTAATGCAAAAAAGAAATAAAATTAGCCATAAGGGAACTTCTTAATATTAATACAGTTTAGGTAATAATCATAAAAAATGTTTGGGACCAGAAATATTTAGATGTGGGATTTTTGGAAATTTTCATGTAATAATGACAGTTAAGGGTAAGAATTTGAACACCGACTCAAATCTGGATTGCAATGGTCAGTTCCTCAATTGTATGATGTTAGCACACATTTACATTGTTAATTTCTATATTATTCTGTAAAGATCATGGCATCGTATGTGAGGGTTTGTGTCTAAGGGCTGCCATTATAAATCGCGGGGCCCCTTACTAAAATACTGGTCAGGCCCCCCCCCCCTTCTGTCAGCTGCCCATTTTATTTCAATAAAGCTAATTAAAAATATAACATTCTGCCTCTTTCTGCAAACCTTAATGAACTGGGAACAGGCTTTAAATCCCTAGTGGTCCAGCAAGGAGATAAAAAGTGTTCCCTGGTGCAGATCATACTAATTGATCCCTCCGTTAGGGAGCCAGAGTGTTCTGACCAGCCCCTAGATGCCCCGGCACACTGGGAAAGCTGCTGGTATCTTGGCTGACCAGTCCTGAGTGACAGAGGGGTCCTTACCTATTTGGCTCTTAGGGTTTGGCAAGAGCCACCTGAACATGTCATGGGCTGTAACCCGGATGGCTGCCCTGTCTAAGGGTAGCGGGAGTGGATTGTGTTGCAGATTGATCCTCCTAACCTTTCCTTTCTCACCCACAACTTCTCCATTGGGCATACGTATTATAAAATAGCGGCAGTGTTATGATGTCTAATTAAGGCCAAAACATCACATTTATTCACCCATGGAGACCTGCTTGTAAAAATATCTTCCTGTACCCGCTCTAGTACCTAAGACTCCATAGGCAGTGCACAAACAGGACAGCCAAGAGCGTGGAAAAGCTCTCGCTGTCGATAGCTGTGTTTAGCTGTCAATCTCTGAACTACAACTCCCATGACTCCGTGGCAATCTATTGAATTTAAGGAATTCTGGGAATTGCAGGCATCAACATCTGGGGTGCCGTGAGTTTAACAGCCTTGCTCTAGTGCATAGAATGATCAGATATCTTGGGGTCCGTCCCGTACCCAAGTCTAAATGTAAAAAAATTATTTAGAATACATAAAAATCTTATACAGACCGACTTAAAGTCATTATACGCATTTTAATCGTTTTGTCCCGGTCACAGGACGTCAGGGGTGGAATTTTAAACTTTTGGGGTTATGTCACTCAAGAGGGAAAAAATAAATAAAATAATAGGTTTTCAAAATTTTCAAATAAGGGGTACTTAACCAGTATTACTCATCAATAGGGAGTTCTTTCAGGGCAGGAGATGATAAATCATGAAGCAACAATGTTTATTAGCATTTCCGGTAGCTCGTGCAGGTTACAAAACTGTAACTCTGGCACGCAATAGGCGACGCATTTTGAAAAGGGGGAAATAAACAATAGTTTTTAAAAACAAAAAAGTATTTAAATATTGGCAGCACAACCAGACAAGCACAAGAACGAATCTTACCCCCTTTGGCTCAGGAACAATTAAATGAGTACACTTCTTATTGAGACTCAGTTGACAGTCTCCACCATGAAACGTAGTTAAGGCCCACAGAGAATTACGGTCTTCAGGGGAAACCTATGAAACAAGAACAAAACCGAATTACAATTGCAGCAATGCATTACATACGGACACATCCAAGAAGTCACGGCTTAAAAACGTTTCCTTAGATTAGGACGAAGTAAAAAAAAAAAAAAGTCACGTGACATAAAAAAACAGCGCACTTCAAATATGACTTTTTTCCTTTAGCGTCCGAATGTTGGGGGAACATTTTATTAAACTGACTTTTTCGCCATGTCCCTTTTCTAGGGATGCACAGATATTTTTTTTTTTTTTTTTTTTAAAGTCAGAGTACTGATACTTTAATGTCATGTGACCGCTTTCCAATAAAGAATTAAGGATTCTGCTGAAAGCCTGTCCAATTTATGGAAATATTGAAATGTATTAAAGACAGACACTACATTTACCCAGCTCACGTACATGTACCAAACCTCAGACACTGGGGCCAGCTGGCAGAAGGCACTAGCAAAATTCTGGAACATGGCCAGAGTGGCGTGGCAGAATGCTCTAACAGCATTTTGCCAGCCACCCCAGCCCCTCGTATACAGCTCAGCAAGCCAGGCCAGTGATAGCTTCCGGTATAAGTACTGGGGGCATTTGTACGAGTGCAAACAATCTTGCAAAAGGTCAGTATCGGCGCATCCCTACTTTATACAGTATACACTGAAAGCATCACAAGATGCGTGTTGTGCCAGTAACACATTGCCTGGTTCAGCAGCGATACAGAAAGCTGTGCGGGTCACTTCACATCATTCAATATGGCAGGATTCTGCGTAGCCTGACATTAAAAAGGTCTATTTATTTTTGAAATTATGGCAATTCTATTTCAAAATAAAATATATATCTGTGCATTCCGTTTTTATCGAACGTTCACAGTACTGCGCTGAAAATGGAGTCGCCGAAGCAGTTATCGGACGTTGGTGAAAAGCGCTGCCAAACTGAAGAAAACAAAACAATAAAAAGTCTCCTAAATCGCTAAATAGGAGTTTGGACACATTTTTTCACTTAACTTCTTTTGATTTAAATATTAAAAAAGGTCCTTTAAAAAAAAAAAAAAAAAAAACAACTCTTAAAAAGAAAACTAAAAAAGGGTCTTACAAAATTAAAAAATGTTTTTCTAAAATTTTTTTTTTTTAAAAAAAAATAAATGTAAAACAATATTACATTTAAACATATGAGATTGACCTATTTAAACCTGTCAAATTGAAATCACTAATAGCAGGTCATTTCGGCGCTCTGTGAACAGACAAATCGTTAGTCCTCTATTGGAACATTTTTATGCCGCTGAAACGCACTGAATTGCAGCAAAAATGCACCTTATTTTGCTGTCAATTAGCCTGTATTTTGCAAAAATACAGCTCAGTGAATAGACAAATTTCCCCGAAATTCACCATTCAGGGCAATTTGGACGTTAGTGAATAATGCTCTTAATTTTTGCCTTTGCGCATTTTTATTGCACAATACAAATAAACACGATTCCATGTTCTATGGCTTTTGTCTGCAGCCCAATAAATTGAATGCATTTAAATCAGCTTCTGGTCTCGGTCCCACATCGGTTTGATTCGCTTCTCCGCATGGGCCTATTTCCTGAAATACAGGCACGATCTGTGTTGGTGATTGACATTTCTACGGAAACAAGATGCTATTCTATTTTGAGAGAGAAAGGTGCTGCTGCATAACAGATCCAAACCCCTGTCTAGTCTAGGTCCGAATTTCCATAATCTTCTATATCTGCACACTGTATTACATCTCCCGAGGAGCAGGCAAGTTCACAGAATTCGCTTTTGGATTGCGACCTTGCATTAACTTGTCCTGATCGAGTCGCTGATTTGCATGCATGGACGTATTATAAATTTCCGCTCCACCTGGACTTTATGAAACCATTTTTACATTCATCTTTTTTTTGTGCGAATGTCATTTGCTCCCCATAACCTTCACGGGTTGTATAGTTCGCTCATGTATAAAAGGTGCTGCTATTAACGCGTCCTGGGAAGCATATTGCGTGGTGGATAGGACATTCTGAATTTAAAGCACTGGTTATTGAACAGGTCGTTACTAAGTCTAGTCATGCTCGTTTTAGTAGAAGAGCACCAGAAAACGTAGAAAGATAAAATTTCCAAACACATACCTGTGAAAGGCAGGCTGTCACCCCGAAGAAAATCTGACACGACTCTGGAGAGAAACCATTCTCACTGTTCAATGTTTTATTAAGGAATAGGTTTTCTGCAAAGTACATTATTTGTGCATAAATATATATATATACATACTTTTTTTTGGATGGGGTGGGTTTCAAACAAAAAACTTAAGTTGCCAAGGCAAATACCTTCCAATGACACATTAAGTGGAAAACAACAAAACAGTAGCGTAGCCTCAATCGTCACGGTTACAATTATTTACAAAGCGCCAACAAGTTCCGTAGCGCTGTAGAATGGGTGAGACAGAACACCGAATACACATACAAGTTAAAACACACAGAAAAGAAGGAGAGAGGACCCTGCTCGAGAGCTTACAATCTAAGAGGAGTGGGACACGCTTTGGGGCTGGGTGGGAAGATGAAGCAAGAAATGAGCAATGAGGGATCATGGAGTGAGCCGAAAGGCTTCTCTAAAGTAATGAGTTTTCAGAGACTTCTTGAAGAACTGGAGGGATGGGGAAAGTTTAATGTTGCGGGGGAGGGAGTTCCATAGAAAGGGCGCAGCTCGAAAGAAGTCCTGAAGGCGAGAGTTGAGGGTGCGGGTACGAGGAACTGATTGCTCAGCCAATGATCTGATGCTAAGTGGTCGGGATGGGATGTACCTGCTAATAAAGGGAGATGTAGGCAGCGGCGCAGTTATGGAGAGCTTTGTATGTGAGCACCAATATTTTGGATTCTTAAGGAAACAGGGAGCCAGTGTAGAGATTGACAAAGGGGTGAGGTGCAAGAAGTGCAGGACGAAAGGTGCAGGAAGTGAGGTGTATAGAGACTGACAAAGGGGTGAAATGTGAGCGGTGCGGGATGTAAGGCCGGGTGCACACGAGGCACACGTGCATTAAAATTGACGGAAGAGATGGTAGACGCCAGACAATGCGTTATTTTTGATGCACGTCATAAAAAACTGAATTTGAGTTGAATGCCGTCGCTAGTGCCCAGGTGCACTAATTTGACTGCACGCGGAGGTGTAAATGCACGCTGCATTTGAGGTTCAGCGCCCATCGTCGTGTCAATGCTAGTGCAACAGCCTGGGTGTTTCCATGACGGATGTCTTCAGCGCGCGTTATGTGTACCGCGCGCTATGCGTGTGGGCTTCTCTATCCGCGTAATTATATGCTGTGACGCGCGTTAGTGCGCACTAAAAAACGCCTCGTGTGCACCCCACCTAAGTTGTGAGAGGTGCAGGATGTGAGGTGGATAAGCCAGACACAGGCGTTCATAAAAGACTGCAGAGGGAGAATCCAATGTTGTACCCCTAGTGCACTTTGTTGGTATCACTACGTGGTATGGAGGTGCACCAGGAGGAGCAGTGCTTCCCAAACAAGTCTTCAGGACCTGATAACAGCTCAAGTATCTGAAGCACAGCACAGGTCTGACAGGTTTGGGAAAACACTGGTGTAGAGGGAAGATTTTTGTCAGTTGTGGCCAATTTGTATCAAACGTAGGAGCCAGAAAGAAAGGGAGCGACGCAAGCATTTTTCAGAAAAATGCTCTATGCATGTTTAGTAATAAAATGAACAAAGAAACCTCATATATGTGAGATTTTGGAAATCTGTGGCTTCATGAACCCTGTATTTGACAAGGCTGTGGAAGCAGTGCCATTTTATTCTTTGAAGTGGACTTCAGGCAAGAATAAGACAAAAAGGCAGAGCGTCCTTTCCAGGGCATCACAGGAGGCACGGTTTGTCTTCGAAGAAAAAAAAACAACTTGTTTTTATGATGTGAGAAAAAGGATGGCAGGAAGACAAAGTCTGACCTACAAAGCAGCAGGTGCAGCTTAAATAAAAACAAAAGAATAAGGTTAAACAGTAATGCATGCAAAAAAAAAAAAACACAGTAATTATGATAGTCAACAGTACTCATAAAATTAAAAACACACTGATTGTATCAAAGGAAAGCTGTCCTTTGCAAATGGCATGGAAGACAATATAACCCACTCTTGGTAAGCCGTACTCTTATAGACTTAAACAAGGTTCCAGGCAAAAGGTGTAAAAGGAAAAAGACACAAACTGAAGATAACTGACTAGGACTGTGCAGACGAACGCAACACCTGGCAAGGGGAAAACCATACTAAGCACACCGCAATCAAGGTTATACATCTACAACAAAGATGTATTCTATACACATTAATAAAAGGAAATACATTTTTTTAAACCAATAAAAACTCTAGGTTTTTAGTGATGCACAGTGAAAAAAAAATATATATATATATATTTTTAAACAGATCCCTGTCATTCAATTCACACTTTCAGCAAAGTTAACTGAAAACAATAGAAATCTTTCTTTAAAAGGAGTTTGGGGGGGTGGGATGATATATAGATATATATATATACACATAAATTTAAAAATAAAAAAAATCACTTAAAAAGGATACGGAAGACGTACGCCGCAGCGAACGGACAGCGTGACCCAGGACGGCTGCAAAAAAAAAAAGAGAGAAAACATAAGTTTTATTGGAACACGTACTTTTCTGCATAAATCACATCCACAAACCTACACTTGCAGTTTAAAAATGATCTAAGATCAAGTTGTGAAAAATGCAAAACAGGAGACCACGGCAGGAGACCCAGTACTGTGACGATTCGGTTTTGTCTTTTGCAGTGAAAGGCTTTCCTGTCTGCCACGTGCTCTATAAAATAAGAGTTCAGTTTAGGTTTCCATCACCCACCTTCGAGCGGCCGCTGGAGAGTCCTCGCTCCAAGGACATAAAATATCAGAAGAAATACTCCAGCGTATGGCAATAAAGTCTGTTTTTTATTCCATCGGCATAGTAGAACAACGTTTCGACCTGCAACCAGGTCTTTGTCAAGTCTGGTTGCAGGTCGAAATGTTGTTCTACTATGCTGATGGAATAAAAAAAAAAAACAGAATTTAATGCCATACGCTGGAGTATTTCTTCTGATATGTGCTCTATAAAGTATATCAGTTCTATATAGGGCTGAAACAACAACAAAAAAAAAAAAAATTAATCCATGTAATCTCCAATTAATCGGTAATGAGAATAGTTGACAACAATTACGGTATATAGGAAGCTGTATTTTGGGGCAGCTAGAGAATAACGAGCCATTCCAAAGATGCAGGTTATTCTCCTGTGCAGTGTGTGAGATGATAAATATACAGTATGTAAAAAAAATAAAAGTAAACACTGGCATTAAAAAATAAATAAATCTGGTAAGTGATTTTGCATATGCGCCTCTGCCGGTATCTGGCTTGTGACAGAGGGTTACAGCTTGTGCCGATGCTGCCGTTTGCAGGTCTCGGCAGTAACCGGCTCCTGAATATTTTATATAGGCTGGCATAGAAATCCCCTTTTGCAGCTCACTAAATCCATGCACCTGCAACCTGTCCTGATTCAATAAGATGTACTGGACATTGCCAGACTTCAGTACGGAGCAAATGATTTTTCTTAACCTTTAGCTTGGAGTACATTAGCAGCACACCTGCTGTGTGTTTGGTCACGGCGCAGAACGCACGTCAATACATACTTGATTAGGGATGAGGAGATTAGTGTTTGAACTATGAGAGCAATTAAGGTGGTGGGGGGCTTTAACAAAGATTTTTTATTTCCCTCTGGGAGAAATTCTACAGAGTCTCTAATTCTGCCCATCCATCATTCAGCATAATAGACCCTGTCCTTGGGAGCTAGATTTAAATGCTGCAGGTACGGGATGGGAATCAGCTTCACGTTCATCTTTTCGCGCGCTCTGCTTGTTGTCTTACCTCTGGTCCTCACGAAGCATAGGGTTCATTCATTCATTCACCACATGACTTTGCGAAGGAGCTGACATATGTGCAATGGTCGAGAGATTCTGCAGGGTTTTAAGAAGCAAATGCTGATATTCCCCATTGGTTCCTGCACTTATAACCTTCTTACAGATCCGCATTTTAGCTGCGCTCGTCTTCTTAAGAAGTGGAAATCACAAAAGGAGCGGACATTCAAGCATGGGTCTGTTGAGTACTTTTTATTTGGGACAGGAGCCATAGAACGTCTCGGCTCTGCAAAGGAGTTTTTTGTGCACAGCAGAATGTTGTGCGAGGCCTGTCCTAAATAGACACTCCTCAGCAGATCCACGCTTGAGTGCCTGGACCTTAAGGCCCCGTTCACACCTCAGCGGTTTTCATATGCGCGTTTTTGTCGCGTGTATCGCACCAACGTGAAAAATGCACGAACGCGCATTGCATCACATTCGCGCTGCAGTCTATGCTGTGAACGCGCTGCAATACGCCCCAAAGAAGCTCCTGTACTTCTTTGGGCATATGGCATTTTACAACGCGTTCCTACGCGCTGTAAAACGCCCAGGTGTGAACCGGCCCCATAGGAAATCATGGGATTTCCGTGTTCGGGCGTTTTACAGCGCGCAGGAACGCGCTGTAAAACGCCCAGGTGTGAACGGGGCCTTAGAAGCGGAGACTTGCCATGTCTAACATTTTCACAATTTTAACTAATCATCTCTACCCAAAATAAAACATTTACTGCACAAAGACAGCACAAACACAATGAACCGGTATATTGCACCAAGTGATGTAAAACATACAGAGAGGCCAAGAAAACTGCTGGAGGTTGCTGCCAAATGAAAAGGAAATATCTGTTATCAGTGAACGACGTTAAAAAAAGTCACAACATTACACAGGATTCCAAACTTCCACGTTGCTAAAAAGAAGCCGTCCCCGTTCAGGTCCATTTATGTAAAGGTGAAGGGATGTACTTTACTCAATAGAGTAAAACGAGAGGCTGTCAATCAATTCCTAGATCAGTGAAGTCGCTCCTGAGGACTTAAGATATAAAAAAATACATTCTCCCACTCTTTGCATTATTTACATCAAGCTTTAAATGTGATAAATTTCCAATCCAGAGGGGCTCTTAAAATATTAAACACTGCATGCCTGATTATCAGGTCAGCTGGACAAATAGCATTACTTCAGGAATGCCATAAAGCAGGGGGGGGGGGGTCAGCAATCCTCCAGATGTTATCTCCCATTATTCTAGAACCCCATAGTCATATGCGAGAAGTGAATGTCACATGCAGGATATGATTGAAGTCAGATAGCTTAACTCATCCCCTTTTGAAAAACACAAAGTCCTTTGTATTTTCTTGACTTTATTGGGACAGTAACAGCAAATAAAAAGTGTCGTGTGGATAGAGAGCTTCTCTTGGTGTGCTTTGTTATGGGAGGACGGTAAAGCAGGATGCAATCACCCAGTATGACAGGATATTTACTTACATGCCTCTATGGTTAGACTGACAGGAATAGACGCTTTGCCAAGGAGGAAATGGCACTAGGCCAAACTAAAGGAGTTAGACAGGGAGAGGGACTATTCCATTTTAAGTAAAAGCATAGGGGGAAAACAAGGAATCTGGCTCCATGATACCCAGCCATTTATTCGATTGGCTGAGCATCATGGGTGACATTCTTCCATAACATCTGGAAGGACCAAGGTCGCTGCCTCTCTCCCTCCCCCATCGTAAAGGTTCACAATAAACATCTGCAAGGCTTGGATGAAAACACGCATTGCATTGGAGCATCAAAACCCGCCAGGCGATGTTAACTTGTGGACATGCGGATGGCCTCTAAATGCCGCTTGTGATCACATTCCAGACAGAAGCCTGAAAGAAGAGGAGAAAAACAGAACTCAAGCAAAAGTATCATCCAAATCCAGCATTTACCTTTACAATTGGAAGGTCAAAGACTTCACGCGCTTCACTAACTTCGGGGTTGTCTCCTTCTTCCGCAATAATGTGCGTGGCTAGAGCATTATACGACACCTCTTTCGCTTTGCCAGCTTTAAGCATCTGAACAACCTGTAACATAATCACACAAAAAAAATAAAATTATAGAAACTACACAAAAACTTTAACCCCACTAATTTGGGGGTCGGCAAACTTGAGCCTACAAATGTTTTATAACTACATTTCCCACGAGGTTCAGCGACTCTAGTGAGTGGCTGAGCATCATGGGAGATGTAGTTCCAAAACATCTGGATGGCAAGGTTGCCGACCCCTGCATAAGCTGAATAATCTTCAGACTTCAGTCCCTCGTACTGTATGCAATTGTTCAAATAAGCAGCAAGGACAAACTTGTTACACACAACTATACCCGTGGAAGCCATATGCCTAGAGGTGTCACTGCAGCCGCTAGGAAGATTTTACAATCCGGGGTCAACAACCTTGGTCCTCCAGATGGTTTGAAACTACATATCCCATGATGCTCTGGTACTCACTAGAGTGGCTGAGCCTCAAGATAAATGTAGTTCCAAACAATGGAGGGTTAAAGTTGCTGACCTGTGTTTTACATAGTATTGAGAAGGAATCAGTTCATTGGCTTTAAATTACAAAATATATATTATTCCTCCTCCAAACTGTTTGGGGCTTTACAAGATTTCTGTAACCTGTGCACGGCTTATACAGTATAGCATAATGTAGAGAACTCAAAATATGTTGTTTCAATGAGAAGGCGTGATATTCATAGTACAATGAGAGATGTTAAACGGAATCATGTACTAAATGGATTTCTAAAAAGTAACTGTATACTGTACTTACAAAAAAAAAAAAAAATTCCAAAATATACATATATATTCTGATAAACAGCCGGCAATACTAAATATTGGATGCATTCACAGAAAGAGCTAGAAAACATGATTCCGGTCACTTAAGAACCAACGATATGAAGCATGATAAAATTCCTATTACCGGTAAGTAAACAATTTTCTTTTTTTTTAATCTGATTAATCGAAATAATAAATCGACCGACTAAACGATTATTCTCATAATCGTTAGTTGCAGCCCTAAAATGGTCATTCCTGCAATTCTGTGCCTGTTGAAATGGTGTTCACCAAGAGAGAACCTGGAGCGCTGCATATTTATGGAGAGGCCTGCCAGTAGTTAGAATTACCCAGGGTATCCGGATACATGTAGGATGCTGTCCAGGGTAAATTGCTGATTTAGTATTTGTTAAGTTTGACACGAGATCTGTTGTAATGTATATTACTATAATCACCTTCCCATCTATTTGAGAATTCATTTTTTCCTTTCAGCAAAATAATAAATACAATTCATATGTAGCCATAAAATCAATCTAACAAACATGGCATGGGAGTGGAATTCCTATCACTTGAGGCCCAGGACATGTAGTTCTAGGCCCTGGGCAGGTATATATTTTTTTTCCATTTAGCCCTGCAGGTCGCTGCTCTGGCTATTTGCCTAACACTTTTGCTGGGTAAATGAGTAAGCGTGACACAGACTGTCTAAGGGGTTTAATTATCACAGCTCTCAGGAGTTAGGCTGGTGTCAGACGAGCGCATTTTGTACAGACTGTGCATCCGTGCAGTACGGACGTACTTTCTGACTGACAACAAGGTAGTGGCCACACAGTCCGTTTTTTTCACGGACGTATTTTTTGACTGATGTAGCAGGGAAAATAAAATTAAAAATGCAAAACCATTTTGCCCGTAAAAATGCTGGACGTATAAATGCAGTCCGTCTGACCACGTTCCATCACTCACACACAAAGCTATGCAGACGTTGTGGACGTGGCGCACTCCGCACGTCCGTTCTAGCAGTATTACGTTCTTGCCTAACCTGTTTGCCACACGCGTCATGCGTCCGCACAGAAACTTCGTGTGTAGGGCTCCTTTTAACACAATTGTATGCTATCACGGACGTACTTCTGTTCGGTAACACGGACGTGAACACTGCGCTCGTCTGACACGAGCCTTAGACACTGCTGTGTAATATGAAATTGCTACTCTCACCAACCACTTCACCGAAGGAATCCTTCTAGTGACGCTTAAGGTCGGGTGCACACGGGACGTTTTCTTTAACGCACATTACGTGCGTTAAAGAAAACCAGCGTCGCACTCGATGCCCGCCCACCCCCCCTTGCGCGTTCTTCCATAGGAGGATAGCAGAGCCCTGTCGACGCGAATCCTAGCGCATCATCACTGTCGATACGCGTCGACGGGGCTCCGCTATCCTCCTATGGAAGATCGCACAAGGGGGGTGGGCAGGCATCGAGTGTGACGCTGGTTTTCTTTAACGCACGTAATGTGCGTTAAAGAAAACGTCCCGTGTGCACCCGGCCTTAGGCTGGGGTCAGACAAGCACAGTGTTAACGTCCGTGATTGCGCCTAAAAGTACGTCCGTGATAGCATGACAGAAAGCCCATCGGAGCCTGTTACACGAAGTACGTCCGCACTGAACTGCGGACGCACAACGGCCGGGGCCCACGGACGCAAGAACGTACAACCCCTAGAACGGCCGCACAAAGTGCGCTGCGTCCGCAACGTCTGCATAGCTTTGTGTGTGAGTGATGGAACGTGGTCAGACGGAATGCATTTATACGTCCAGCATTTTTCACAGACAAAATGGTTTTGCTTTTTATTGTATTTTCTCTCCTACATCCGTCAAAATATCCGTCAGTGATAAACTGACTGTGTGGCCACTACTACGTCTTCCGTACTGACGTACGTCCGTGTACACGGACGTACAGTCCGTAGAAATCACGCTCGTCTGACCCTAGCCTTAGGGTGAAAAACAAATAGCAAGCTTTAATGCCCTGTTACAGCTTCTCACAAAGCTGATGGGGAGGGGAGAGGAGGGAAGGGAGGAAAAAGAAAGAAAGCAGGTCTTCGATTGGGACTCACGAACGGGACCCAGTAACGCATATTTTTGCCACATTTGTTAAGGGGCAACAAACCATTTTCCATGAACGGTTGCCTCTTTGTTTATGCCGCCACGTAATGCAGTCTGCATCCTCTCCATCAGTTTGTCCATCAGAACACAAAAAAAAAATGAGGGACCCCTGACTGAGGGATACACCTCAAAAAACTGTTTGATCATCACCCCCAGCCTAATAAACCTAGAGAAAGTTATATATGGTCACAAGCAACCACCTGGTGGTGTGAATAAAGATGCCATGTAGCTCTATCGCACATGCCATCTGCAAGAAGAAACAAAAGTGGCCAGCATCCCACCAGACAAAATGCTGCATAACCTGATCTCACTTGTGATCACCTCTTCAATCGCAAACTCTACTGTAAAATATTCAAGATATCTTTATCTTTCCACCAAAGTCCGAGATGAGGATGCAGCTCCAGACTTTCCTCTGGATACAGAGAAATCCATTATTAAAATTTCCCAGACGCACGTGAAAAACAATATAAAGCCCAGGAGACGTCGCACACGCTCGAGCAGCAGTGAAGCGGAGCAAGGGGAATCTGGGATAGGTGTTAGCAAACGAAGCTGAGCGCCAGGAGGCCGAGTTAATGGAATTCCCACCAATCAGCTTGCTTGTATTATTGGTGTTTCGTTCGTGCTGATGTACAGTTGTGTTCAAAATTATTCAACCCCCACTGAAATTGAGTGTTTTGGCCAGTTTGACATTGATTTTGATCATTCAGTCATCTTGCTTACAATTAAATCAAAGAGGCACGTGTAGGTCAGACAAATATAACATAACATTTATAATGAAATAACCACAAATGTCTTTTCTGTGCTCACATCATTATCAGTTTTATTCAACCCCCAAGTGACATTCAATCTTGTACTTAGTACAACATCCTTTTACAGTTATAACAGCTTTTAAACGTGAAGCATAGCTTGACACAAGTGTCTTGCAGCGATCTACGGGTATCTTCGCCCATTCGTCATGGGCAAAAGCCTCCAGTTCAGTCACATTCTTAGGCTTGCGCACTGCAACTGCTTTCTTTAAGTCCCACCAGAGGTTCTCAATCGGATTTAAGTCAGGTGACTGCGATGGCCACTCCAAAATGTTCCAGCCTTTAATCTGCAACCATGCTCTAGTGGACTTGGAGGTATGCTTGGGATCATTGTCCTGTTGAAAGGTCCAACGTCTCCCAAGCCTCAGGTTTGTGACGGACTGCATCACATTGTCATCCAATATCTCCTGGTACTGAAGAGAATTCATGGTACCTTGCACACGCTGAAGCTTCCCTGTACCTGCAGAAGCAAAACAGCCCCAAAGCATGATTGCCCCCGTCATGCTTCACAGTAGGCAAGGTGTTCTTTTCTTCATAGGCCTTGTTCTTCCTCCTCCAAACATAGCATTGATCCATGGGCCCAAACAGTTCTAATTTTGTTTCATCAGTCCACAGAACACTATCCCAAAACTTCTGTGGTTTGTCCACATGACTTTTGGCACACTGCAGTCGACTCTTCTTATTCTTTGGAGACAGCAAGGGGGTGCGCCTGGGAGTTCTGGCATGGAGGCCTTCATTACGCAGTGTGCGCCGTATTGTCTGAGCTGAAACTTCAGTACCCATATCTGACAAATCTTTTCTCAGTTCCTCAGCAGTCACACGGGGACTTTTCTCCACTCTACGCTTCAGGTAGCGCACAGCAGTCGAAGTCAGCATCTTCTTTCTGCCACGACCAGGTAGCGTTTCAACAGTGCCCTTTGCCTTGAATTTGCGAATGATGTCTAGAAGGAGCTGAGTATCACAGTCATTTTAAAGCTGCCTAATTGGTGCTTATTATGCTTTATTGCTGCTCCGTGACATCCACAGGTGTTTTCAATACCTGATTGAAAACACTTGAATGAACCTCTGTTCTTCAGAGTGGTAGTCTTTAAGGGGTTGAATAATTGTGTCAATGAAGAATTCACAAAAGAAACATTTACTACTGTATTACAAAACCAATTGATGTCATTTTAGTTGCATATGGTTCTTTAAAAAGTCCTTGTAGGATTTCATTCTGAATACAATTACAAATGTACACTAAATTCCCTAAAACCCTTTACAGCATTGGGGGTTGAATAATTTTGAACACAACTGTATATATATATATATATATATATATATATATATACACACACATACTGGTATCGGTGCATTATATATATGTATCGGTGTTGATACCGGGGCCTGCACAAGTACTCTGTACTTGTGCAGAGGCCCCCGATATCTAAAATACTGGAAAATACTGGATATCTACAAATGCTGGGCTGGCTTCCCGGACGGTTTCTTGGGGGCAGTGTCCGACGTCTTTTCTCTTCGAGTGGCTGCTGGCAGAGGTTGTAACCCGGCCGCTCCTTGGGAAACACTCACAGCCGCGATCGCGGCGTTCACGTGACTGTGCACGTGGTTCCCAACGAGCCGCCGGGCTACAACCTCTGCCAGCGGCTGCTTGAAGAAAGAAGACGTCGGTAAAGCCTGACAGCGCGGGAGAAACAATCCATGCATGAGCTGGGGGGCAATATATGTGAGTTCTGGTCTGATTGAAAAGCGGTCACATGACTTTAAATACAAGTATCGGTGAGTACTTTTAAAAAGCATCAGAAATGATGCAGGTCTAAAAAGCATGTCACCAACATGAAGTTTGGAAAGCTCTGCCATATTGCAGTACTTCCAGTCTTAAGTACAGACAGTGTCTAGGTTGAACCCCTCTTTTCCAGAAAGCTTGAGACCCACAGCATTCCAGATTTTGTAACGCAGGAGAACCCTAAGGCCGGTGTCAGACGAGCACGCTAGGTGCGCCTTTACTGACGTGACTTCCGGTGTCCGTCGCAGCATTGTGACCCTGCGATGGGGCCGGCGACACGCTGTTGCGCGAGATGGCGTCCGTGCAGCAGACCTCTCCGTCAAAGCTCTAGGAGGCGCATTGACGGAGCTGCAAATCCATAGGAGGATCGAGCCTTGCAGCGCTGAGAGCACTAACTGCGCTCAGCGAGGTGGCCAGACGGGCGTCGAGTGGAAGGAACGTCCACTCTTCCGCTCTTCAAAAACGCTCGTCTGACCCCAGCCTAAGTGGCTGAGGAGCTGCGCTAGACTTCCTGCTGCAGCACCTGCCTGTACACCTGCTGGATGACGCAGTGCAGCACTTTGCAAGGGCCATGCTGTTTAGAGTCAGCGTGCCTGTGTGTAGTATGTCACACGCTTGAGTTGCATGGTGTTTCCCAGCAGGTTCCTTGTGGCTGCAGCCATTGGAGGTGCATCGGCAAGCAGCAGGACCCAGCCAGAGCGGCAGGGAAGAATGAAACGCCTAGATTTTGGAGTCTTTAGAATTATAGGTAAGGGTAGGGCTGCCAGATCGGCCATGTTTTCCTGGACACAATTTATACATGCTGAAGGGCAGTGCATGAAAAATGCCACCCTGCAGCATGTATAAACCATACACTGCAGGTAAGAAATCAAAAGGGAATCCCAGGAGACCTGCCTTGATTTCATTCCTGTTGCATATGCATTATACATTTGCAGGGCAGCACTTTTCCCTGTGCTCCCCTCTGCAAGAAATAATATGTTCGAGAAAACATGGCCCATCTGGCAACCCTAGGTTACAGTTACAAGCATTTATAAAGCGCTAAGTTCCGTAGCGCTGTACAAAAGGCAGACACAGAATAACAAATATACATACACGTTACACAAAACAGAACAGTAGGAGAGAGGACCCTACTCGAGAGCTTACAATCTAAGGAGGAGAGGGGTGACCCGCTAGGTGAGGGTGAATAGAGTACATGAAGTAGCAGGGTGCATGAGGGCTGCGTGGGAAGGAGCAAGATAGGGGGGTGCCCAACTTACCTGCCTACATATTCCGCTGTGCTTTACAATACGGAAACACATATGAAGCATACGTTACAGATGACCTTGCCCATAGGACAATAGTCCTGCCAAAAACAAGTCACCACCTGAAATTAAATGATCTGGAGTTGCTTCAGTTGGTCAGGTCTAGGTTCAAGCACATTATGTGCCCAAAAAATGAGGTCATGTGACTCCCTGAATATACTGAATGAGCAGGTTTTTCCATCAATGGGTTTTTTCTCCCCTGATGGCACAGCGGGCATATTCCAAGATGGCAATGCCAGGATTCATCGGGCTCAAATTGTGCAAGAGTGGTTGAGGGAGCATGAGACATCATTTTCACACATGGATTGGCCACCGCACAGTCCAGACCTTAACCCCATTGAGGTTAATCTTTGGGATGTGCTGGAGAAGACTTTACGCAGCGCCGCGACTCTCCCATCATCAAAAGGCGTCCAACCAAGTATTACAGCGCGTGACTTTTATTTGAGCCAGGCAGTGTGTCCATAGATCATTTCCCCTCCTCTCAGATTGTAAACTCTCACACAGGGTCCTCTCTCCTACTTGTTGAACGTGTATGTATTTTTGTTCCGTCTCACCCAATGCACAGCGCTACAGAACGTGTTGGTGCTTTTTAAAGACTTGTAACTCTCCCGGTGACTTTTATCCATGTCTGGGCTGATCTTGCACTCATAGTAATCCCTGGGATCACAGCCTCATGCAGGCAGCAGTTCCTCTCATCTTCTCTAATGAATGGAGCTGCTCTCCCTGCCTGCATGCTGTAAGGCAGTGGGAGGTGTGTATTGGGCACTGGGGCTGCAAATGCTTTATAAAGCTTGACAGTCTTGAATTAGCTTTATTTAAAAGGGGTACACTGAAGGAGTGAGGCCTGCTCCTGTCACCAGGCTATCCACAGGCCTCAGTCTGGGGGAGGGGGTGTTACACGGTACCATTGCAGCGCTGCCCGGCCTACCTTGGGGTCCAGCTCCCCCACCGGGTAATACTTCACATCCTTAAAGAGCTCCTCGGGGACCTGCAGCTCGTCCTCCGCCATGTCGGCACTGGGTTGGGGGTAAGGCCAGGCACCCTCTTAACGCATGCCCCGCTGTCAGAGGATCAGGCTCCGGCTTATCCCCCTGTCTGGCGGGAACCAGTGACTCTCTCCACACGGCCAGCGGGCTGCAGAGCGCGCGCCGAGGCGCCTACCACTCGGAGGCGGCGGGGGAGGCGGTTTGGGCCGGTGAGAGAACTCAGGCCCGACAGAACTTTTGGCCGCGTGAGTATAAGTTTACCCCCGCCATTAGTACTACGTTTCGATAATCGTTCTCCACTTGCAATGAAGTACGGGGATATCTCTTTTCGTTATAGTTTGAGGTATCTCTCCTCCCCTTCGTCAAACATGGTTCGTTCCGAACGTAGAGCGCCTGCCCTATAAACAGAAACGTGAGTAGCTGATTCTTCCCATCCGGCTGGGAGGCCTGTTGATGTCACTGGTGGTGTCACGTGACTGGGGAAGGTCACGTGGAACTGACCGGAAGCATCATGGTGGCGCCTGCTGAGTCCAGGCCTGCCGGAAAAGGAAATCAGCACCGCTACAGTGCCCTGCGGCGCTATAGAGAGCCCTGTGCTGTATGCATGCCTTGTCTGGAGATAAAGGCAATGTCCTGCCTGAGAGTGGCTTAGGGTTGCCGGACCGGCCATGTCTTCCTGGACACCTATTGCTTTTCCATGCAGAGGGGGAGCACAGGGAAGAGTGCTGCCCTGCAACATGTATAATTCATATGCTACGGGAAGGAAATCAAGGCGGGTCACTGAAGGATCCTTGTCTCCAAAGTGAAAATCAACTCCGGCAAAGCTTGCAGTAAAAAGTGCTTTCCACCATGACACGGGGTCAGGAGGAAGCGGCGGCTCCCAGTCTGAGCTGCAGAAACCCCTGCTCCATCACTGGAATCCTGTAATCACCATGACTAGAAAACTCCTTCACTGTGACCTGTATATTGACCATTCAGTGTGGCTGACATTTCCCTTGGATGACGTGGTCTCTGCAACACCTACTCACTCCTATCACTAGCGGAATGGTGCGGAACAACTGCTATTATCATTTATATAGCGCCAACAGTTTCTGCAGCGTTTTACAATAACCAAAGGGAGCGAGATTCAAATAAACAGACATAGGATGCAAACAAGCGGTGTAGAGGGCCCTGCTCATAGGAGCTTACAGTCTAGAGGGATGGGGGTTGAGGAAGACGAGGAGAATTTTACTGGACGGCAGGATCATTAGTGCCAGTGGTTCGGGAATGGTGGGGCCATAGAAGCAGCTTCAATCATGTGAGTGGGTGAGCAGCAGAGGGATGAGTTGCGTCAGTGATGTAGTACGCTAATCTAAAGCGATGGGATTTCCTGAAGGTCAGGGGAGAGTTTAATACAGCGAGTCAAGTCATTCCAAAGCACCAGAGCTGCCCTTGCGAAGTCTTGGAGGCGAGAGTTGTCATTGCGGGTTAGACAGATAACCGGTGGAGATCGGCCACTGACCGGAGTGGTCTAGATGTGACCTGCTTGCAGAGTAATGAAGGGCAATGTTCTTGAATTGATGGTAACAAGAGTTGGTCATTGTCTGGATGTGGGGACAGAACGTTGGGTCAGAATCGAAAGTGACACCAATTCAGCGAGCTTGAGGTGTCGGACTAATGAACGTTCCATTTACACGCAGAAAGATAGATGGCTTTGGTGTTTCTTGGAGAGAGGAACAACAAGACTCAGTTTTGGCAAGATTGAGTTTAAGGAGGCGGGAAGACCTCCAATTCGAGAAGCCAGAGACACAGTTAGTGATTCGATGCAGGAGAGAGGTCGGGGGAGGAGAGTTATATCTGACTGTCCTCGGCGTATAGGTGGTACTGGAATCCAAAGGAACTGATCAGTTTGCCTAGAGAGGCAGTGTATATCGAAAAGAGTAGAGGGCCCAGTACTGAACCTCGAGGCACCCCAACAGAGACAGGCTGCCGGGACGAGGTACTTCCAGAAAATGAAACTCTAAACAATCACTGGGATAGGTAGGAAGTGTACCTTACCCCCTTAAAGCAGTGGCAGAAGGGCCTGAACACAGCACAGCGGCATAATGCTCTCCAGCAACTTCTCCGGCCAGCCTCCCCTTCCGGCAGCCAATCAGTTATCAACTGCAGGGGTGGCTACCTGAACTCGGGCTGCAGCCAGTGACCGCAATCAGCATATGAGGTGGGCTGGAGGCATTGTTGTGGAGAGCCGCAGGGCGTGTTATGACGCCCATCAGCATCCACTTCTTGGATGACATAAAATGTAAGGTGGTGTTAAGGGGTTAAAGACATGTAAGCACTTGTGACTCTACCCAAATTCAAATTAAAGGGACACAACCACTTACATAAGTAACTAGATTTCTTGTCATTACAAACAAAACCACCTTATATAACACATTATTCTTTCTTTGAAGTAATTGCATGTGAAAAGGAATAATAAAAAAAACTATCTCCTGTTTCCATCTTGTAAATTTTTCCCATGATGCATTATTAACCAAAATCTATCCAGAAGTTCTGCTTTACTGCTTCGGTATATCTTGTACAGTATTTAACAGTTAATGAGGTGGCGGAGGGAATACTTAGATAATGCGGCAGGAGGCTATTGTCCTGCTTCTGCTACCATAGATAAGATATATAAGATATGGCAGCTGAATGAGATAGAACAGGGAGTTTTAAAGACTTCTAATCTACCCCTGTCATACCCTCGGCACCTGGGGGGGGGGGGGGTCAGGCACCCGGCAGCATCGCTGGCTGGCCGGGAGCCCAGTGTCCATTCTCATCCCGGCGTTCGTGTGCCTAATGTGGGGGCAGGGCGCGGCATGATGACGCAGAGCCGCCGGCCTTTATAGACAGGGCACGCAAATTGACTCGTTGCCTTGACGTGGAGTTTGTATCCCTCATAGCTAGTGTACCGTTAGTTCGAGTCACTGGTTCATTATTTAATTTTCTACGTTGCTGACCTGGACTGTATGAGGAACCTGATCGTTGCTGACTCGGACTGCCTTCTTGACTATTCTCCGTCTGACCAAGCCTGTATGTATGTGATATGCAGAACAGACTCAGAGTGTATACTGACCCTGCATAATGCTGACCCTGATTGTATGAGGACCCTGTCTGTTGCCAACTCGGATTGTTTACCTGACCACGCCATTTCTGAATCCCTGTGTATGAATGACTTGCATAAGCCTTACCCAGGTTACTCCTTAGCTGCTGTTAAGATTAACCCTTGCTGCCTGAGTGCATGTTCTGTTCTGAGACCTGCTGCTAACGTTGTACTCTGTTTCTGGTGTGTCTGTTCTATCTAGCTGGGAGCTATAGGATTAGGGTTCCCGACCACTCAAGGATCGGAGGGCTTAGAGGTTTGTCCAAAAGGATCCACACCACGGTTTTCGAGGGTGTGCGATACAGCTAACGTGACATCCCCCTGGTGATGTCCTTTGAATACACCCCACACAATACAATGATGTGAGTCAGTGACTGACCCATTCACTCCATTCTATGACCAAAGCCACACAGTGAGGAGCAAGTGATGGAAAGATACTGTGTGGGGGCAGTTTATAACACAAAATATCACACAATGGATGCACCCAGTGACACATAGAGGAAAATATCACACAATGGATGCGCCCAGTGACACATAAGAGGAAAATATCACACAATGGATGCGCCCAGCGACACATATAGAGGAAAATATCACACAATAGATGCACCCGGTCACATATAGAGGAAAATATCACACTGGCTGTATCCAGTGACACATATAGAGGAAAATATCACACAATGGATGCACCCAGTGACACATATAGAGGAAAATATTACACAATGGATGCACCCAGTGACACAGAGGGAAATATCACACAATGGATGCACCCAGTGACACATATAGTGGAAAATATCACACAATGGAAGCACCCAGTGACACAGAGGGAAATATCACACAATGGATGCACCCAGTGACACATATAGTGGAAAATATCACACAATGGAAGCACCCAGTGACACAGAGAAAAATATCACACAATGGATGCACCCGGTTACACATATAGAGAAAAATATCACACAATGGATGCGCCCAGTGACACATATAGTGGAAAATATCACACAATGGATGCACCCGGTCACATATAGAGGAAAATATCACACTGGCTGTATCCAGTGACACATATAGAGGAAAATATCACACAATGGATGCACCCAGTGACACATATAGAGGAAAATATCACACAATGGATGCACCCAGTGACACATATAGAGGAAAATATTACACAATGGATGCACCCACCCAGTGACACATATAGAGGAAAATATCACACAATGGATGCACCCGGTTACACATATAGAGAAAAATATCACACAATGGATGCGCCCAGTGACACATATAGTGGAAAATATCACACAATGGAAGCACCCAGTGACACAGGGAAATATCACACAATGGATGCACCCAGTGCACACATAGAGGAAAATATCACACTGGCTGTATCCAGTGACACATATAGAGGAAAATATCACACAATGGATGCACCCAGTGACACATATAGAGGAAAATATTTTCTTAGCTAAACATACAAGAGAAAACCAAACACATGTAAGATATCAGCAACATCACATAAACACAATAAGGACATTTCATATATTTATTTTTGTGGTAGTGGCCCTTTAAGCTCCGGGAAGGATTTTTAACAGACTTAATATTTCCATCTGGCAAAATGCCAGCAGTGCTAATGCACAAGCGCTGGAACTGGTATGGCTGCCGACTCATAGGCTGGGGTCAGACCAGCGCACTTTTAACGTGCGTTCTGGCGCACATAATTACGGCCGCACTGGCAGCAAATGACAGGCAATGACGGCCAATATACGAAGTACGGTCGCACGAAAGTCCGGCCGCGCAACGCAAGTGGAAAACGAACGCATTTTTTCGAGAACGCTGAACCGCTAGTACGGACGTACAGAGTGCGCAGCTGCGGCATAGCGGCGTGTTTGCGTGATTAGGAGACGTCAGACGCTGCTCATGTCCGGCCAACATAACGTCCAGACACCCAAAGTTTCCTGGTTTGGATCCGTAAAAAATCACGCACGAAAATGCGCATCGTATGACCGTTTTCGTGAATTCCGTGAAAAAATACGTCAATTCGTTCGGACGCACTTTTTTACGTTTGCGTGTAAAAATGCTTTCGTCTGACCCTAGCCTTAGCCGAGCTGGGGTTACTGAGCTGCATTATGTCACTATCCCTGTTTGCTTTGAACCTGTGATTGTGGAATTTGACTTTCAGACAAACTAACTGTAATGTGTAAGAAAAAGGAATAAAACGTGCATCATTGTGTTGTTGAGCAGTCTCCATCACTCCTTCTCGCTCCAGTATGAAGGACAACAGGCCCTGCAATAATTCAATCTATTTATTTACTGTCCCTTTTTTGTTTTTTTATACTAACTACAGGGAAACTGCCTTCAGGCTATTCGTATGGGTATTTTGTTCTTCCAAGAGAACAGCCAGTTCCTGCGTGCATCATTTGACATGTATGTGAACATTATCCTGTGCCCGACAATGTGTACACAACATGCAGAAGCTGATGGAAATGCAGTTGTTGAGTTTTGAGGCTAGAGTTAGACGAATGCAGTCTGAGCGCTCTCTGCGTGCGTGCACAACGGACAGACGTACTGACGGAAGATACTGTAGACACCACACGGTCCGTTTTTGTTGACGGACGTAGAAATAAAATTAATATGAAAAATATGAAAAGGCATCTCGTGCGTCACGGTGCTGGACGTCGCAAATGCGCTGCGTCTGACATCTCATCACTCACACAGAACGCTACGTGGACGTGGCGCACTCTGCCGTCTGTCTAACGGTTTTACGTTCTTTCCTAACTTGCGTCCGTTTGCCAAGTGCTTTGTGTATGCGCAGTTCGGTGCGCACATACTTCGTGTGTGGGTCTCTATTGATCATGATTCTATGCTACGACGGGCATTAAACTGTGCAGCGACACAGACGTGATCACTGCATTCGTCTGATACCGGCCTTATACCTATTTTTTTCACCTCCTGTTTTTCATTACTTCTAATATTGCACAGTGACGATTATTTATTATAAATATTTAATATAAAAGTACTTAAATATTTTAATTTGTGCTGTTTGGAAACGTGCAGCTGTCTCAATTGTTTTAGTTTTTCAAAATAATAAAGTATTAATTTAGAATAAATTCTGATGTAATTGTTTGTTTTTATGTACGACTATAAAATGATGGGTTTTCAGAAGGGACATTAAAGATGTTGTCGTGTGTTGCAGACAAAAATATGCTGGATTTTAAAAATGCGCAGTTTCCGGGGCAAGGTTCAATATGACTTAATAAAATGTTGAATTTTAGGGGTGAGGAGGTTGGGTGCTGTATTAACAACATCAAGGAGGCGGAGGTCATTGATTGTGAATGAAAGGAAAATGCAGTATTGCTTCTAGGTAAAGTCTGTTTTTTCAGTGAGTCAGAATCCGGATGTCAGGTTCGCGAACACGCGAAGAATACGCGAACACATAACTGTGGAATAATATATATATTTATTATATATAGGCCACAGCTAAACTCCACACTATAACCCACCATAATGACATACCCACAACCCCCACACACCTCCAAACAACCACCAAAAATCTCCCAACTCCCAACCATCTGACCAAAGTAATCCTAAATAAAAGGAACGCCTAGCCAGCACTGCCTCCAAGCCCCCGCCGTGACAAAGGAGCCCAACAAAATACTATTCTAACGAAAAAACCAACCCACCTAAAATTAAATAAAACAGGGAGGGAAGGTGGGGATTTTCACCGCTCTACCTCAGGAGAAAAAGGCACGCAGAGCCTCTCCACACGCGCCTTAAGTAGCCTCCTGTCGACTCCTCCCACACCACTCCCGCTCAATCTCCTCACGCGCTGCAAAAACCTTCTAGAAAAATCCTCCCTGCGTCCTGGCATCAGAGGCAACTTAAGGGCCTTACGCCCTAGGTGCTTCAGGCCTTATTTATTGCTCTTTTATTCATTTCCAGTGCTGAGATCCAGTTCTGTCAAAGTGTCATGCCACCCTGGTACGATCCCTGACACCGGAGCTGTCTGACTGGCGCTGCAGCGTGCCTTCCACACTCGTAAAACGAGTCTGGGAGCGGTATGCAGCTTTGGCACCGCCTCCTCCCGCACGACCTGTGAGATTCACGTTGGCGGGTCACCTGACCCACCCACGTGATGCGTCGCAGACTGCACACAGAAGACAAGGCTAGCACACGGAGGACAGCGGAGCCAGCCTGGACCAGTCACCAGACCGTGGAAGGAGGAGCAGCCTAGATCCCAGCTGCTGCCGGACGGTGGGGGGAGCTGTGTGAAAACAGGGGGGCTGTGTGAAATTTTAGAGGTCTGTCTAGAGCAGTGTTTCTCAACTCCAGCCTTCAGGACCCAATACAGGTCAGGTTTGCAGGATATGTGCAGCACAGCACAGGTGATATGATTTGCTGCTCAGTGATTGCAGGATTCAGTCTGCTTTACCTCAAGGTGACCCTTAAAATTTGGCCTGTTATAGGGTCCTGAGGACCGGAGTTGAGAAACACTGGTCTAGAGTGACAGGCAGGGGCGGACTGGGCCGGGGGGCAGGGGGACAGATGTCCCCCGGGCCGCCGCAATGCTCCCTTTGACTCTACAGCTGCTCCCAAAGTAAATCGAAGACTGTCTGACAGGCTGCCGCGTGCCTCCCACTTTCAGACCATGAGCTGCAGTGGCACGCCCCCTTCATCCACATGATGCTCAGTCCCGTTGTTGTGCACGCAGAAGAGGAGGGTGTGGCCTCAGGTCAGACACCGATCCTGCAGGGCCAGCCAGCCACTCAGCCAGCCTTTAATCAGAGCAGACAGACCCTGATGACAGAGGCCCAGGCCATCCCAGACCCAGAAAAGAAGAATCAATTTGAGGTGGATGGTGAGTGATAATAGAATCAAGTGAGGGGGGGGGCTGGCTGCTGTGATGGGAGAATCAAGTGAGGGGGGGGGGCTGGCTGCTGTGATGGGAGAATCAAGTGAGGGGGGGGGCTGGCTGCTGTGATGGGAGAATCAAGTGAGGGGGGGGGCTGGCTGCTGTGATGGGAGAATCAAGTGAGGGGGGGGGCTGGCTGCTGTGATGGGAGAATCAAGTGAAGGGGGGGCTGGCTGCTGTGATGGGAGAATCAAGTGAGGGGGGGGGCCTGGCTGCTGTGATGGGAGAATCAAGTGAGGGGGGGGGCTGGCTGCTGTGATGGGAGAATCAAGTGAAGGGGGGGCTGGCTGCTGTGATGGGAGAATCAAGTGAGGGGGGGCCTGGCTGCTGTGATGGGAGAATCAAGTGAGGGGGGGCCTGGCTGCTGTGATGGGAGAAGCAAGTGAGGGGGGGCCTGGCTGCTGTGATGGGAGAATCAAGTGAGGGGGGGGGCTGGCTGCTGTGATGGGAGAATCAAGTGAGGGGGGGGGCTGGCTGCTGTGATGGAGAATCAAGTGAGGGGGGGGGCTGGCTGCTGCTGTGATGGGAGAATCAAGTGAGGGGGGGGCTGGCTGCTGTGATGGGAGAATCAAGTGAGGGGGGGTGGGCTGGCTGCTGTGATGGGAGAATCAAGTGAGGGGGGGCCTGGCTGCTGTGATGGGAGAATCAAGTGAGGGGGGGCCTGGCTGCTGTGATGGGATAATCAAGTGAGGGGGGGCCTGGCTGCTGTGATGGGAGAATCAAGTGAGGGGGGGCCTGGCTGCTGTGATGGGAGAATCAAGTGAGGGGGGGGGGCTGGCTGCTGTGATGGAGAGAATAAAGTAAGGGCGGACTGCTGTTTGGGGGAGGAATAAAGTGAGGAGCCTGCTGGCGAAGGGATTTAAAAAAGAATGGGGAGGGTGAGAAATGTGGGTGTGGGTGTGGGTGTAAAAAAAGGCTCTGGTGGAGCTCCGTGATACACTTATACACACCGCACATTCTTGTGAGTTTTATTGCTGTTAAGCTCTGTGATACCTTCATACACACAGCACATCACTGTGACCTTTATTGCTGTGGAGCTCTGTGATACGCTTAAAAAAAGGGCCCGAGTTGCTGCACTATGGGCCTCTGCGTTGTACTTACCCCCTGGGCCAAAAGTTGCCAGTCAGCCCCTGGTGACGGGAGATTAAAAAAATTAACTAAGTTTATTAAAAGTTGAGCATTTACACTTAATATTTTGTTTGCATCCCCTTTAATGTAAAGCACTTATTTTCCTTCATGTTTACATTGCTTTATGCTATAATAGTGTTGTTATTCATTTATTTTTTGTAACTTTATACTGAATAAAACATTTAACCGTGTCATTTCATGAGATAATTTAAGAGGGTGTGTTTATGGGCGGAGTTAAGGGCAGGGTAGGGGTTAGGTGGGGCAACTGGTGGCGAGTAACTCTTAATGCTTGGCTAGTATCAACTGGCAGGGAAAAGGGAAAGTAAGAAAAATAAAACACAAATATGTTACATGTTTACAGGTGCATTCTGTATATAGTCACTATGTTACATGTTTACAGGCGCATTCTGTATATAGTCACTGTGTTACATGTTTACAGGTGCATTCTGTATATAGTCACTGTGTTACATGTTTACAGGTGCATTCTGTATATAGCCACTATGTTACATGTTTACAGGTGCATTCTGTATATAGTCACTGTGTTATATGTTTACAGGCGCATTCTGTATATAGTCACTGTGTTACATGTTTACAGGTGCATTCTGTATATAGTCACTATGTTACATGTTTACAGGTGCATTCTGTATATAGTCACTATGTTACATGTTTACAGGTGCATTCTGTATATAGTCACTATGTTACATGTTTACAGGTGCATTCTGTATATAGTCACTATGTTACATGTTTAGAGGTGCATTCTGTATATAGTCACTATGTCACGTTTACAGGTGTATTGTGTATATAGTCACAATCAGGGTTATAAAAAGAGATTCGAAAAGTCACTTCACGTTCGGTGACTTTACGTTCTCTTCAATTTGGTTCCTTTTTGCCGATCCCATTTCGGTGACCCTGCGGTGTATTCAGCAAACAACACAGGGTTCCCTGAATTGCAGGGAAAAGCTGCCGCAAACCTGACGAAAACTAACCGCAAAACCCACCGAATGCACGCCGAAAACCCCCAAAAACATCTGGATTAACCAGCGAAAACCACGGAAAAAGCCCGAGCAGGAGCCGATCGCACACAGCCGAAGCAGCTGAGACCGCAGACGAGGGAGGTGAATAAATTAGCAAAACCGTTTGTATGATTGTGTGAAAGTGAAACGCTGTTTGCAAAGAAACTACTGAGCGAAAATGTCCAGGGAATGATAATAAAGAGGGCTGTTACAGAAAAAATAGGTAAACTTAAAAAAAAAAAAAAGAAATCGGACTTTTAAAAAAAACAAAAAACAGAAAAATGCTTAAAGTATCCTACAAAATCTATAAATAAAGAGACTTTTTGCTGCAGAATTTTATAATGAACGGTTTATTAGATATTGAATTAAAACGGGAATATTTTTAACATTGAAGCCTATGGGATTCTCCTGAATAAACTTGCCGAATTAAACCACCGAATGGCAGGGCATTAGGGGAACCTTTCACTGCTGGTTTGTGTTCTCTGAATAGCGGAAGCAGTGCTTTTTTATGGGGATTTCACTGCCCTCGAACAGGCACCGAAGAGGCACCGTATGTGCAGGCAATTCGCCAGGATTTGGCGAATTGCCTGCTCTCTGGATAGCCGAATGGCCAGGAAAGGTAACCGAACCCTGATTTTCAGCGTTCGGTTACCTTTCTCAAGCAATTCGGATCTCTTTGGATAACCCTGTATGTCACGTTTACAGGTGCATTCTGTATCGAGGTATGTTAATAGAGATCTCTTAAGTGTCTTTAGACTGGGGGAAGATTCAATGGCGTCTGGGAGGTTATTCCATATTTGCGGTGCTCTGTAGGAAAATGAGGATCGAGCCACTTTCTTTTTGTATTGTGGTATTGTAAGCACGGTGCAGGTCCTGGATCGGAGGTTAGGCTGCTGTCAGACGAGCGTAGTGTTCACGTCCGTGATTGCGCCTAAAAGTACGTCCGTGATAGCATGACAGGAAGCCCATCGGAGCCCGACACACGAAGTACGTCCGCACTGAACTGCGGACGCACAACGGCCGCGGCCCACGGACGCAAGGCAGGCAAGAACGTACAACCGCTAGAACGGCCGCACAAAGTGCGCTGCGTCCACAACGTCCGCATAGCTTTGTGTGTGAGTGATGGAACGTGGTCAGACGGACTGCATTTATACGTCCAGCATTTTTCACGGACAAAATGGTTTTGCTTTTTAATTTATTTTCCCTCCTACATCCGTCAAAATATATACGTCAGTGAAAAAAATGGACTGTCTGGCCACTACTGCGTCTTCCGTACTAACGTACGTCCGTGTGCACGGACGTACAGTCCGTAGAAATCACGCTCGTCTGACCCTAGCCTTATAGGATGAGGGAACTGCTGAGGGAAGCAGTCTATTCAGGTAGGGTGGTAGCTTCCCAGAAAATCTCTTAAACACCAGGTTGGAAAGGTGAAGGGTGCGTCTGGATTCCAGCGACGGCCAGTTTCGTTTTTTTAACATGTCACAATGGTGGGTCATGTAGTTACATTGTAGCACAAAGTGGCAGAATAAGTTATACAATGTAGTAAGTTTTATGAAGGTGCGTTTGCAGGGCAGCTGCATACACTACATGTATGATAATAATGCAGACCCTGTTTGAGGTTGTGTAAGATAAAGGACGCCATCTAGAGCTCAGAGTCTTACATTTCAACAATATTTCTGTAAAAGATAAACAAATAGATTAAAAATATTAAAAAAATTAACACAAATATCTGAAAATATCAATTTCTGTGCACAACATCTATTTCAGCCCATATTCAGTTGTTATCTTCACATCTCATGTTTCAAATAAATGGTACGATAAAAAAAATTTCAACAAAAAAATCGCTTGGAGGTGAAGGGGTTAATATAGTATCCCTTTTAAATTCTTTCCATAAACATAATCTCTGGATTAAAACAATGTGCGTATTAATTGAATTGGTCTCTTTCGAGATGTGAAGTATTTAAACGGAATAGCTTGATTACACATCATTGTGCAAAGAACAATTATCCCTTTTTAACATTGCAAACGATAATGATGCAAAAACACAGGAGGCTTATCAGATAGTTGGAGAGATAAATTGTCTCGGTTCGGCAAGAGAAATCCCTCACGTCGCGAGTTGCAGCCGTCTAATGGCTCTAAGTAAATGCAGAGAGAAGCCATTATTTAATATAATGAATGCTTTTTACCTCTACATTTCTATGATTAATCAAACAGCTAACGCGGAGAACAAATCCTCAGAGTTATCATTTTTCCAATATTCTTTTTATCTTTCTTTCAGAAATTCGATGGAGGCTTAAAAAAAATAATATCATTATTAGTTGTAAATTTTGTGGGTTTCTTTCTTTTATTTTTTTTTATAGCTGCTATCATCGCTCTTTTTATTACTGTATTATTATTAATATTCTTTATATAGCGCCAAAAATTCCTCAGCGCTTTACAAGATCAGTGGCCTTTGGCGGCATTGAAATCCCCCATAGAGAAGCAATGGTTAATCTATTCAGAGACACCGAACAGCAGTGAAATGTCAGAGAAATGCCCTGATGTTCGGTGGTTTCATTCGACAGGTTTAATCAGGCGAATCCCATAAGCTTCAATGTTACAACCAATCCCTGTTTTTCTCAAATATTTATTCAACCGTTTAGGGCGGCGTCAGATGAGCGCACTTAGGGGCGTACTGACCCGCCTCCTGATGTCCGTCGCAGTGTTGTGGCGTTTTGAAAGGGCGGGCCACACAGTGTAGAGTGCGCACGAGTTGCGTGCGCTACACCGAATGTGCTGAAAGCCTCCCAGTCGAATCGCTAAAATGCGCGTTCAATGGGGCTGCAAAGCGCGATCCTCCATAGGAAGATCGAGCTTTGTAGCGCTGGGCGCACTAACTGCGCTCAGTGAGGTGGCCAGTGGAAGGACGTTCACATGGACGTTCCTTCTACTCTGAAGTTTGCTCGTGTGACACTGGCCTTATTTTCATTTGCAGAAAATATTCATTCATTTCTTTTTTAGGCATTTTTTCAGCGAAAGTTTTGATTTCGATATTTATTTTTATTCTCACATGCTGTTTTTTTTTCTCTATTCTGTAACAGACCTTTTTATTGTTATTCATAAGACCTTACATATTATTTTTAGGCATTTTCATGCACTTTTTTTAAAAAACACATTTTAAAAGTGGTTGGTTTTTTTTTACCCCTGCAGCTGGTCGGCCTTTTACGGCTGCGGGTTTGCACGGTTTGAGTCAGTGGTGTATTTAGGTTTTGTGCTGCCCTAGGCCTGACTAAACTCGCGCACCCCCTAATTTAAATTTGACACACCCCTTCCTGTCAAGGGCACACCTCTTTCTGGTTAATCCCCACCCTTCCTCTTTAAGCTCCACCTTTTCCTCTTAGAGCTCCGCCTTTTCCTCTCTTTATATTAAAAGTGGATACCAAGTGCCTACTTGTATATTTTGTATACCATTTCAAATGTACCTATTGAGATAAAGAAAATTATGAAATGTTTAAATTCAAGCATTTTTACAAAGAACAGCCACGCATGTCAAGTAAACGGGATCACAGCCGCTCTAATTGGTTGAACAATAAAATCCACAGAAATGTGCACTGCATATGAGCGTATCACAGAGCTGCACAGCAATAAAACCCACAGAAATGTGCAGTGTGTATGAGCATATCACAGAACTGCACAGCAATAAAACTCACAGTAATGTGCAGTGTGTATGAGCGTATCCCAGAGCTCCAGGGCAATAAAACTCACAGTATTGTGCAGTGTGTATGAGCGTATCCCAGAGCTCCAGGGCAATAAAACTCACAGTAATATGCAGTTGTGTATCACAGAATCCACAGCAATAAAACTCCCAACAATGCAATGTTTGGTGTGTGTCAGCGTATCAGAATCCACAGCAATAAAACTCCCAGCAATGCAATGTGCGGTGTGTATGAGTGCATCAGAATCCACAGCAATAAAACTCACAGCAATGCAATGTGCGGTGTGTATGAGTGCATCAGAATCCACTGCAGTAAAACTCCCAGCAAACCGAGTGTATATGAGCACACAGCAATTATGCTGTGGAGCCATCTTGTCAGCAGTGGGGTGACACTGCCAGAGGGTGCACTGTAGCTTTGATTCCCTTCCCGGTGGGTGTTCAGTCCAGAATAGAGTCTGTGTTAACGAAAGGGCGTGCAGCTGCGCACGTGCGTTTCACGTGGTTCAGCCAGTCATGTGGTACTGAGACTCAGAGAAATGGCAGTGAAATGCCCTGATGTTCGGTGGTTTCAATCAGCAGGTTTATTCAGGCGAACCCCATAGGTTTCAATGTTAAAAATATTCCCGGTTTTATGCAATATCTAATAAATCATTTATTATTTTAATCTGCAGTAAAAACTCTTTACTTATTGATTTTTTTTTAGTACCTTTTAGTAATTTTTCAGATTTTTTTTGGGCAAAATTCCCCCCCTTTTTTTTAATAGCAGTTTTTCCCCTCTTTCTGTAACAGAACTTTTTATTATCAATCATAGGATCTTATATGTAAATTCCAGACATTTTCGTTCAGTAGTTCTTTTGAAAACAGCAGGCCACGGGTTTGCGTTGGTAGCATTCAGCGGCTGACTCCATGCACTTTGGGGACCCTGCGGTGAATGGTGAATTCACTGCAGGGTGGAGAAATTTTATTCTCCTAAGTGCAGGGAACTACAGAACACCAAAAAGTTGGCGTCATTTCGGTGCTCTGTGAGTAACCCATTTAGTGGTGAGGTTTTTTGCTGCCCCCTGGAAAGTGAAATTGAAAGTGTAAATTAGTGAAATCTCAATGTATCCTTCCTGGTAAAATACTTTGCAAAAGTAAAAAAAAAAAAAATTTTTTTTTTTAGGGGTGGGGCCTCCCAGTGCGGGCCGCCGCCCCCTGGAAAGTGCCGCCCTAGGCCTGGGCCTAGTCGGCCTAGGCCAAAATACACCAGTGGTTTGAGTATTGATTCGGCGGACATTTTTCGACAGGTTTACGGCTGCGTTCAGTGTTTTTTCTTTTTAATCGATGCAGCGGTTTGAGGATGCGTTCCGCATGTCGATTTGACGCACTTCGGGGACCCTTCGGGGACCCTTCGGTGAATGCTGAATACACTGCAGGGTCGGCGAATTAAGGGTGCTGAAGGAGAGATAACAGAAATTTCACTGAAACTTAGGTGCTCTCTGAATAACCCCTATAGATGTTTCTCCTGCGATTGTAATGTAGTTACATTGTAGCGCAAAGTGAACCGGTATATACAGTTGTGTTCAAAATTATTCAACCCCCACTGAAATTGAGTGTTTTGGCCAGTTTGACATTGATTTTGATCATTCAGTCATCTTGCTTACAATTAAATCAAAGAGTCACGTGTAGGTCAGACAAATATAACATAACATTTATAATGAAATAACCACCAATGTCTTTTCTGTGCTCACATCATTATCAGTTTTATTCAACCCCCAAGTGACATTCAATCTTAGTACTTAGTACAACATCCTTTTACAGTTATAACAGCTTTTAAACGTGAAGCATAGCTTGACACAAGTGTCTTGCAGCGATCTACGGGTATCTTCGCCCATTCGTCATGGGCAAAAGCCTCCAGTTCAGTCACATTCTTTGGCTTGCGCACTGCAACTGCTTTCTTTAAGTCCCACCAGAGGTTCTCAATGGGATTTAAGTCAGGTGACTGCGATGGCCATTCCAAAATGTTCCAGCCTTTAATCTGCAACCATGCTCTAGTGGACTTGGAGGTATGCTTGGGATCATTGTCCTGTTGAAAGGTCCAACGTCTCCCAAGCCTAAGGTTTGTGACGGACTGCATCACATTGTCATCCAATATCTCCTGGTACTGAAGAGAATTCATGGTACCTTGCACACGCTGAAGCTTCCCTGTACCTGCAGAAGCAAAACAGCCCCAAAGCATGATTGACCCCCCGCCATGCTTCACAGTAGGCAAGGTGTTCTTTTCTTCATAGACCTTGTTCTTCCTCCTCCAAACATAGCGTTGATCCATGGGCCCAAACAGTTCTAATTTTGTTTCATCAGTCCACAGAACACTATCCCAAAACTTCTGTGGTTTGTCCACATGACTTTTGGCATACTGCAGTCGACTCTTCTTATTCTTTGGAGACAGCAAGGGGGTGCGCCTGGGAGTTCTGGCATGGAGGCCTTCATTACGCAGTGTGCGCCGTATTGTCTGAGCTGAAACTTCAGTACCCGCATCTGACAAATCTTTTCTCAGTTCCTCAGCAGTCACACGGGGACTTTTCTCCACTCTACGCTTCAGGTAGCGCACAGCAGTCGAAGTCAGCATCTTCTTTCTGCCACGACCAGGTAGCGTTTCGACAGTGCCCTTTGCCTTGAATTTGCGAATGATGCTTCCTATGGTCTCTCTTGGTATGTTTAACATCTTTGCAATCTTCTTATAGCCATTGCCCTTCCTGTGAAGAGTAATCACCTCTTCTCTTGTCTTCCTGGACCATTCTCTTGACTTCACCATGTTTGTAACCACACCAGTAAATGTCTAGAAGGAGCTGAGTATCACAGTCATTTTAAAGCTGCCTAATTGGTGCTTATTATGCTTTATTGCTGCTCCGTGACATCCACAGGTGTTTTCAATACCTGATTGAAAACACTTGAATGAACCTCTGTTCTTCAGAGTGGTAGTCTTTAAGGGGTTGAATAATTGTGTCAATGAAGAATTCACAAAAGAAACATTTACTACTGTATTACAAAACCAATTGATGTCATTTTAGTTGCATATGGTTCTTTAAAAAGTCCTTGTAGGATTTCATTCTGAATACAATTACAAATGTACACTAAATTCCCTAAAACCCTTTACAGCATTGGGGGTTGAATAATTTTGAACACAACTGTATATACATTTTTTACGAACACTTTTCGTTGTGTATCTTACGATACCATTCTAATAGCCTGTCTTGTGGCATGGTACCCTATCCTTTGAAGCGAGGGGTTCATTTCATTCCATTTATGTGTGATTTTATCCGTTCGTGGTATGCTTGTAATGTACACATTAATAAAGTTTATATATAGGTAGCCGGTGTCTACCCTGTTTTTTGTTCGTTAGACATTTGGGTAAAGCCCATCTAGACACTGGTTCTATTAAATTCCCCAGTGTTGTTATTGTTGTGACTTTATGGGGAAAAAGCTGTTGATCGTGAAAGGGTTAAGAGATTTGATTTTCCGTGTTAGTCCAGATGCCAAAATCACCAGAGTATAGGTACAGTTACAGGCATTTATATAGCGCCAGCATATTCTGTAGCGCGTTACAATGGGGGAGCTGAAACAGGCGACGTACATGATAAATGAGGAAAGACAACCCTGCCTGTAGGATGATTGTCCAGGTAATACAGCACTTTCACCAAGTGCACAGCTAGACATCCCATGAGCTTACAATCTAAAGGACTGGGGTAACTGAAACAAATGGGAGCAGAGGGGAGGTGAAACTGGAGACCAGAAATAATATAGCATGGCTTGCACGGGAAGGACCAGAAGCTTGGGCTGAGTAAGAGTAATTTGAGAGAAAAGTGGAGACAGCTGGAAAGGAGAGCTGTAATTAGGAACTGGGCCTGGGTGGAACAGCAAAGGGAAGAGATGCAATACAGTCTGTGTGTGTATGCTGTGGAGAAAGAGTGAGGTTTGGTAAAAGTGCCCAGGTTGTTAACTATATATGACATAGGGGGAGGGAGGGAGAAGCAGAGAGGGATTCTCTAAGACAAAGAGAGGAACATTTAAAAGTGAATGCTTGATGCTTGGTTCAGGGCGCAGTAGGAAGAGCTGCAGATCAGTCTGTGTGTTTGCTTGATGCTTGGTTCAGGGCGCAGCGGGAAGAGATGCAGTTCAGTCTGTCTGCGTATACTGTGGAGAAAAGGTAGTGCGTAGTGATACTTTTTTTTATTGGACTAACATTACATTTAAAAGACAAGCTTTCGAGAGTGTAACCTCTGTTCTTCAGGCCTGGAAGCTATATTCAATATATATATATATTGTTATATATATATTGTGACACTCTGAATAGGGGCAGGGTGGTGGACCACAGGTTTATAAGCAGGCGTATGGAGAACACCCTTTTCCCCCTATAGGGGTGATTCACAGCTAATGGCTGATTAAGTCTGCCCTGCCCTTATAGGAGAGGGCAGTCTTGGTGCAGGCTGCAGAGGTGAAGGAAGCGCAATCCTGAACACGAGAGAAGTGTATTTGACTTTTTTCACTGATTGGTAAGCAGCTTAGCCGCCCAGGGGATTCTAAATGTTTATTTAACCTGCACATAAAGGAGTAGGAGTTTGTTTTATATTTGTTTATTTGCTGTTTATGCTGCACCCTGCAAATTTCATGCCTGCACAATAAAGAAAAGCAGAAGCACTGATCCCTGCGTCCAGCTGTTATATCACTATATATATATATATTCTAAATTACAGCCGCTTCATATATATAATTTTAATGATATTACTGTAAGCAAAGGAATATGGAAAGTCCTTGTGGCAAGTGTATCAGCGCACGTCATGTAGGGAATAAGCTCCCTGAACTAATTTTGACAATGTCCAAATATAATTTGAATTTGGCAGTTAGCGCAGGAATGTGGCTCAATGAACACACACAGGCTGAGTGAGCGCAATGCCAAGTTACAGAGTACAGAGTAATTAATGCAAACCATGATGATTCTCATTATGTACAAATAAACTAAGTAGTAGAAATCTGTTTCGGTGAATTAAATAGATAATAACATGTATTAGAAATAGGTTTTGAATTTAAAGGGACACTCTTAAAAGGTCATGTATAGCCGAGCGTACCCTCCCCACTTTGAGATTCCCGTCGGACTGATTCTGTCTTCCAACGCACCGGGGTTTCCTCTGCCCAGAAGGTTGTCGATTTATCATGGGTTTTAGACAGCAGTGCTGATTTTATTTGTTTCAGAACCACGACTGCCATTAACCCCCTCACTACCAAGACTGACTATACTTGGTAGTCGTTGTGATGTAATTCTGGAGCAATGCAAAGGAATTTCCTTTATTGCAAATTAAACTCGTTTGCAGTTGGGCTCCAGAATGCGCCCTCAAAGGTTTAGCACCTCAGGCTTCACATTCAGGTTACACAAAACAGTTTAAACGGCTTGGATTTCTTTTTTCCTGACGATAAAATAAAAAAAAAATCCAAGCTAAATTAAGGTGATGTAGTAGTGCTATTTGGCCAGCAGATGGCCCCGTTTGCTTGTCAAATTGAGAGCACAGTATGAAAATGTGCTTCTGAGATTTTCAGGCACATTTCCAATGTACGTTAATGCATATTTGTTTTCAATAAATACACTGGGACCTGGCAGTGGGTTTATGTAAATGTTAAAGAGGCGCTTTCGTTGCATTCGGGTTAGTCCTGAAATCGGGTGACAGCCAATGGACGTCGAGTGTTCTGACAGACTAGGGAAAAGCGTGACTTGGTAAGGTCTGAGAATTGGTATAGATAACTTCAATCCAAAAAACGCTAGTTAACCCCTTCACTGCCAAGATCGACTATACTCGATCCGCAAGGCACCTCCAGATGCCTCGGTTTTGTGTTCCTCAGGAGAAATACAATGGAGTTCTGTTTATTGCAATTGAAATTCCTTTGCGTTTGGGCTCCAGAACGTGCCCCTAAATATTTAGCAACGTGAGCATGATGCCCGAAGTGCTAACACTTTTTAAAACCAGCAGGGTAATGCGTCTGAATGACATCTCCCCAGCTGATCCCGCACGGAGCCTTGAACTGCAGTAACACCTTTTGGCCAGCAGATGGCGACATCTCCCTGTCAGGATATTACAGGAATACGCTGGGAATATTCCCAAATATTTCTTACTCTACCAGTAATTAAAAATAATTTTCAAAGAAATCACTGGTTCTCAGAAAAGTCCCTTGGTAGTGAAGGGGTTAAAATAAAATACCTTTTTAAAGTATGGCAAGACAATAATAATAATAAAATAATTAGATTGTGAAGTTTAACGTGCCAGACGTGTCCTGTGTTAAATCATCCCAGAGTAGAGCTTTGTAGAGTTCCCTGTTGCGAACCTGTCAAGCAGCCGTCTGATCGAAACAAATGCATTTTTTCCACCTTCGGTGGTTTCCCAAATAGCGTGTTTTTTGTTTTTGTGCTTTATTTTATCCAAGTGTAGCAATTACGAGTCCGTGTGGTCTGTTACAGAGAAGTGATTGAGTGCAATCGTAAACGATGGTGTTGGGTTTTAGATGAACTACCTTTCCTCGGAGGGGCACGTGCATGAATGCTTCTGCAGGAGTTATTTTGGAGAGTAATGAAGCGCCACTATAAATGGAGATTGGGGGAAAAATGGGTTTTAAAATGTGTTTTGAATGCAAGTGAAATCCACGTGACGAATGTTAAAAATCCTAAAAGAAAGAAAGAATCCAAAATGGTTCTTTATGGAACAGGTGAATTATTACAGTCCCCGTTTTTATATATTCGGTTCCAGCAATGCTTAACTTATTGGACCTTTCACTAAACCCCAGCACTGCTTAACCCCTTCACCACCATGATCCTGTATAGATGATCAGCGGTAGCAGAGACAGCAGCCTGAGATCGTGTTAACACGATCTGGAGCTGTGCTGTATGATTGCAAATGAAGCTTGTTTGTTGTGAAGGTGGGCAGCGGAGCAGGAACACCGATGAACAGGAACACGGTTGGCAGTGGAGCAGGAGCACAATGAGTAATCAAGGTGAGGTATCCAGAAGGGGCAATCCAGTATGAGTGGTTGATGTTCGTAGCAAGGGTCGAGGCAGGCGGCTGGCAGAGATGTGTACCGCTAAAAATTTTCTTCCGGGTTTCTCCAGGTGTTTTTTTTTCATTTCGGGTTGTTTCGAAGCGTTGTTGGGCCGATTCGAAATTTTGGGTCAAATTTCGAATTGATGGAAAAAAAAAATAACTTTTTTTTTTTTTTTTTTTTTTTTTTTTATGCTCAAAAGATCCTAAAAAATCTAAAAATAAAGAGACTCTTTACTGCAACGGTTTAATAGATATTGGATTAAAACGGGAGTATTTTTAACATTGAAGCCTATGGGGTAAAACATTTCCCACACTATCGAATTTGATATCAACTATTGAATTTGAAATCAAATTTCGAATTGATATCAACTATCAAATTGATCTTAATTTACAATACAAGTAATAGTCAGCAAAGGACTTTATGAAACAAATTAATTTCATTTCACTGTTTAATTAGACTCAAATACAAAATCTGTGACACAGCTTAATATTTAACCGTTGCTTATAATATTCTGCAGTAAAAAGTCTCTTTATTTTTAGATTTTTTAGGATCTTTTAAGCATTTTTTTAAAAAAAATAAAAAAATTTTAATTTATTTATTTTATTTTATTTTTTTATATCAATTCAAAATTTGATATCAAATTCGATAGTTGATATCAATTCGAATTGTTGGATCACTAAATAAAACCAATTAATTAAATTTTGCTGTTAAAAGACAATCATGGGTTAAATATTTAGCTGTGTCACAGATTTTGTACTTGAGTCTCTTTACTTTTAGATTTTTTAAGATCTTTAAGCATTTTTTTTAAAAAAATATAAAAAAAAGCGATATTTTTTTTTTATATCAATTCGAAAATCGACCCGAAATTTTGAATCGATACGAAAATTTTGTGTGGTCGACATTTTGGATTCGGGATGCCCTCGGAAGCACGAAAATGGTAAATTTCGTAGGAAAAACGAATCTGTACGAAATGAATTGCACATCCCTAGCGGCTGGCAGAAAGCAAGGTCAATGACCTTAGCAGAGTTCGTGACACAAGGGAACAGCACAGGAATGTTGGGAGGCATGTAGGGTAGGCTGGAGGAATGAGGGTAGTGAGGAATGGATCACGGTACACGGATTGCTGGCAAACAGCCACTTTCTTCATTCCTTCTATTGTTCCTGCCCCATTCTTCTCACTTTCCATTGTTCCCATGCCTCAATCTTTTCACCTCCCGTTTTTCCTCTGCCCCTCTCTTCTCATCTTTTATTGTACCACTACCATATTCCTTATAACCCTTTGTGTTACATAGAAACATAGAAAATGTCGGCAGATAAGAACCTTTCGGCCCATCTAGTCTGCCCAATTACATGGATACTTAACCTGGATTTATCTTTTGTTTAGGATAGCCTTATGCCTATCCCATGCCTGCTTAAATTCAATTACTGTTTTGGCCTCTACCACTTCAACTGGAAGACTGTTCCATGTATCCACCACCCTCTCAGTAAAATAATGCTTCCTGATGTTACTTTTAAACCTTTGCCCCTCTAATCTAAGACTATGTCCTCTTGTTTTGCTACTTTGTTTCCGTTTAAATATACTCCCTTCCTCTACCTTGTGGATACCCTTTACGTATTTAAATATTTCTATCATATCTCCTCTGTCTCGTCTTTTTTCCAAGCTGTACATGTTAAGATCATTAAGCCTTTCCTGGTAACGTTTCTCCTTCAAGCCGTACACCATTTTAGTAGCCCTTCTCTGAACTCTCTCTAAGATGTGTTGATGCATTTGGTGCTGGCTGCAGTTAAAGTGTGCCCGTGTCTGTTGCAGAGATGTTTCATATGTGTTTGGTTGCAGCTTATTTAAACCAGTAAAACTAATAGTAATTTTACATCTTCCAATTGAGGTTTGTGAGTTTTCGTAGCTCCGTATCTGCCTGCTGTTCTTATTCAGGCGGCCATGGTTTCTTCTTTCTCTCTTTCATTAGAGGGATTAAACACCTACGCTGTGTGATTGACAGCCCAGTTTGGGATGGCTCAGAGGCAGGTCTTCAGATTGCAAGGATTCTAATATTTACTTACTAATATTTTTAAAAAAGCCCCCCCCCCCCATACACTGCTTAGCTGCAGTGCAAACACACACATATACACAAACAGTGATATTTATATGGCTCTTCCATTCCCCTCAAAAAATGATATCTTTAGCTGATGCTTGCAGGAGGAATCACAGCACTGCAGGGAAAGGTTAAATGTTGAAATTTATCGTGCATCCAGCATCCCTATCTTTTCAGAAGATCTGTAAGTCAAATACAAATGCTCAGCGTCACTATGGATGTTTAGTTCAAACATCAGCCGGCAGCTCTGGGAGGGGGAACGTGTTCGCCTGCTGTATGTAGGGTCCTTAATTACTCCGCAGGAAACATGTCATACAGCAGCCCATTGTTGTTCTGCCACATTCTTCTTTCGGTTCCACTTTTCTCATCTCTCATTTTGCTAATATTTTATGCCTTTTAACCTCATTGTGATGATGCACTTGGTGCTGCCATAGTTAAATTTCTACTGGGCCTATTTTGGGGTTTGGGCCTGGAGCTGCAACTCTAGCAGCCCCTCTATTAATCCAGCGCTGATGTCGTTGTGTCTTTTATCTGATTTCAACCTTAAATAAGCACCAGGTTACAGCAAATGAGGCAGAAATGTCTGGTTCATAGAGAAGCTTTTGATACTTTTTTTTTTGTTTTCTTTCATTTTTTTATATATCACAATCACTTAACATCAGAATGACAACAGAGGCAACATTTACTGTTTTTTTCTGCTCGCGGTGTGAATAATCAGCTACTTTTTTCCCTTTTTCGTTTTTTATTCGTCTCTCACCTCCGCTCGCTACGCGCCGCGCTTATTGATGAAGGTGCGAACATCCCTTTAACCCTCAATCAGTGTAATCACCGCCGCACATAACATGATGCGGAAAAATGGAGCAAAACATAGATTGCGGTTATTTAATAAGAATGAATTAAAATGATAAAAAATCATGCAATGTGTGTTGGCATACCGGAGCGCTGCTGCTACCAGGAAGCTTTTAGTGGGGAAAATATAAATGATTTTTTTTTTCTGTCTAATCACGCATACACTGCCAACACAATTTACTAAATACTGTGTGGGATGCGCCACCGTCTAACTGCCGGGACCTAATCACGACACTATCTCTGCCGTCCACATTAAGTGCACTTGTTAAATCATAGACTGTCCTGTGCATGTAAATTGGTTCGTAACATTAACGACTGAGCAATTCACTGTTTGGCTTTATTATTCTTGCGGTCGCTCATGATCCACTTCTTTTATTTGTTTTGTATTTATTTTTTATTTAGAAACAATGAATAGAACGAACTGTCCGAACTTCAAAATGTGAGCAATAAACAACAAGCTCTCACTCGCTCCTTGAGAACCAACTGCATTTGTGACGGAAAACAAATAAAAAAATATTATTAAAAAAAAGTGTAAATTTCTTGAAAAATGATATCTGCATTTTTATGCTGAATTTTGCAAGTTTGTTGTTAAATCTTCCCAACTACTTTTGTAACAGCGTGCCATCTGTATAGATAGCCTAAAATACATTTTTTATTTAGGTTAAAAGTTTTTAAATGATATATATATATACAGTGCTTTTTTTCTGGAAAAATAGGTGGGGGTACTCTCACGCCCGGGGGAAAAACAGATTATTATGACTATTTTCATGTCCTCATAAACAATAGTTGTAGTTCACTTAAAGGAAGACACTATAAAAGGGAACCATATTTTTTAATACTGTGTTCCTTTAAATGAACAACAACTATTGGAACCCTATGGGGGTTATCCACTAAGTGCCTCTGTTGCAAGAAAAATCTATATTGCAGTGCAGTTAGCTGTTTATTTTTATTTTTTTGTAACGATGGCACTGAGTGGATAATCCTTTAGAATTTGTGAACACCACAGCATTGAAACTCAGTTTTGCTGAGTATGTATGAGCTCCACAGCAATAAAACTCACAGTAATGTGCAGTGTGTATGAGCTCCACAGCAATAAAACTCACAGTAATGTACAGTGTGTATGAGCATATCAGAGCGCCACAGCAATGAAACTCACAGTAATGCGCAGTGTGTATGAGCTCCACAGCAATAAAACTCACTACCGCCTTACAGTGCCAGCTCCTCTGATCACACCGCTTGCCTGACAATCCGCAGCTCTGGCAGATGTGTGTGAACATGCTGCACCCCCCCCCCTCCCCATGCAGTTCAAGGTTTCGGCGGCTGAAGAGAGGGGAGCAGCCCTCCCTTGTCACTTACTGGGTGAAGAGGGGGGGGTTATCAGTCTCTACATACACTCCTGACAATCGGAAGCGTTCAGGAGCAACATGAACTGCCGAGCGCCTGCGATTCTCTGCCTGCCACTGCAGGAGGAGGGAGGAGCATCATGCTCTCTCCTGTTAGTTCTGGCTGGTGGTGAGGTGCTGGTACTGAGTGGTGAGGTGCCGGTACTGAGTACCCCCTGAAAAAAACCCTGTATATATATATTATAGGGAACCCCAGGGGTACACGTGCGCCTTCAGCACAGTCCTGATATAAACAAGCAGTCTTTTCCTTCTTGGTTTTGGTTTTATTGCATCCAGCAGCAACAGAACAAAACAGCTTTCTTCAGCAAACAGTAAAGTAAACAGCTTTTCTCAGCAATCCATCAACATAAAGCAAAAGTATTTCAAGTAAAGTTGCACTGCGTAGTGCAATTAGGTAGTCTCACCCAGGTAAGGTCCAATTTCTCCAGAGCAGCCACACACACCCAGAGCTTTCTGTGTGACTCAGCTTCTCCACCTCTCTCTCACCTGTGTTACCTTTTTAACAGGAAGGGCTGTAGGGGTAGTACCTGCCTTCCCAAGTTAACCCCTTTCTTTGCTCTCAGCCCTGCAGACTCTGCATAATATATATATATACATATATATTACCACATTCTTCAGTCTAACTATTTACTACCATGAGCAAATATACTCAATCTGCAAGGTACCTCCTGGTGCCCCTTTATCAAGTACAGTTGATACAGTGTTCCACAGGAGCAATGCAAAAGAATTTAGTTTCTTGCAAATGAAATTCCTTCGCATTTGGGCTCCAGAAGGTGGCCCTAGAGGTATAGCACCGCAGGCATGATGCCCAAGGCGCTCTTCTTAAAACCAGCTGGGGATGTGTATACCTGACATTTCCCCAGCTGATCCTGCACGGAGACCAGAATTGCAGTGATTACTTGTGGCCAGCAGATGGCGACATCTGCCTGTTGAATATTAAAGTTAGGAGTACATTTTGAGTATTACCAAATATTTCTTATTGTATAAATGATTAAAAATTATAGTTCCTGAAACTAGTTCCTGAAAGTGTTTTTAAAAATATATAAATAAATAAACTTCGTAGTGAAGGAATTAAGGAGTAACCAGCGTACCAGTTAGTGTATAGTATTCAAGACTTTCCCTGTTTTTCCCAAACTTCACTATGGATGTTGCCCACTAACTGCTGTTGTTAAAACCACAGTAGACTTGCAATCTAGACAGGGAAATTCAAAAGAGCCGCAGGGGAAGTTTCATCCCTATCTAGATCACTGACGTTTATTATGGTTGCAGAAAATGCTAAACAACGCCAGGTTATTACAATCGTAGAAAAAATATTTTAACCTTTTCACTACCATGGTTACTCAGGGTTCAAAAATTCCTGTAGGATCCCAAAAATCAAGTAAACTTGAACTGGTTATATTGTGAAGCAATGCGAAAGAATTTTGGTTACTGCAAACAAGATTAATTTGCATTAATTTGCATTAATTTGGAGCTCCTGAATGTGCCCCTAAATCATCAGAACCTTGGACTTGTCTTGTCTTCCAAGGTGCTGGAGCTGGTCGAACAGCTCGGAGATCCATTTTTCTTTTACATAGAGAGACGGAGCTCTAGCAATATTATTATATGTAGTAGCACCTTTTGGCCAGCAGGGGGATCCATTACATGTCAAACTTACTGTATATAAAATGTACTCTATGAAGGGTACATACATTTTTACTGTCTGCAATGGAAAGTTGTTTCCCATAAATCCACTGTGTCATGGCTGTGAAGGGGATGAAATTAAATAAACTTTAAGGGGTTATTCAGAGAGCACTTTCGTTCCCTGTATTTTGGGTAATCAAATTATCCTGACCCTGCGTAGAATTCAGCATTCACCACAGGGTCCCCGAAGTGCAGAGAAAACCAGCCGATCGTGTCTGAAAAATGACGATGATCCGCCAAACACAGCGCCGCCCAGCTGCCAGAAAAAGCTGACAAGCCGAACAAGCTAAATAAAACCAAAAAAAACCCAATGTTTAGCGCTCACCCCCAGAGGAGCCGCTGAATAACCCAGGATTGGTCTCACCGCACTAACAATTCACTGTACACCAGCACACCATTATAGATTTTCTCAAATGTACTTTACTTTAAGCAATAAATCTCAATAATTGCACATGTACTTTAACCGTGAAAATCGAACATTCTAGGGAATAAATGACGATCATATGAAAGCGTAACTATATAGCGTCTTAAACCTTTAGTATAATTCTCAGTCCTTTTTGGTTCAAAGTCCCACGTTAGAGATACATTTTAGTGTAAGTCCTAGGGTACCCGGGTAATTGGTCCACTGGCCAGTGGATGGATGAATATCTTCGACTAGTCAACATTGGGGCCCTCAAATTTAAGCAAGCAAATAAGTGTGCACTGTTAGCAAAAGTCATAGGCCGGAGGCCTCTCACCCAAACGGCGAAACAGCTTGTCACGGACCGATGAAACTCTTCAGGGAAGTCCTTCTCTGCCGCCTGGAGCCCGATGCTGCCGAAGTTCATGCTCCTGAGCCGAATCTCCTCAGCCAGAAGTCGAATGCCGCCAGCACTCCTCTCCGCCTGCGGGCTCCTTACACAAGGTCCCTCTCGAATACACTCACCACAGGAACAGTCCAGCGTGATATACTGCAGATCGTTGTACACTCTCCCCGATCACTCCAGCAATGGAAGCCACCGATTCTCCTCGTTTCAACTTGCCCAGATCCCAGAAAGTGCCTCTCCAGCGACTGACCTTGTTCACCGCTTTCCTCGTTCTGCCCACGTTGCACGCACTCCTCTCACTTCCTTGCGCAACAGCTTGCTTCCTTCCTCTCTCCCAAAGGTTTCTGGGGGACATAGTCCATAAGTCCATTACAGTCACTCCCCATACGTTGCATTCTGGCTCCCTCTAGCGGCATAACAGCTGCAGTCCTCAGAGACAAATTAAACACAAGCCTACAAATGATTGAACCTCTTAAAATTTTAAAAGATGTTTGAAAAAAAAAACCACTGGACGAAAATGTCTGGAATTAACATATAAGGTTGTATGAATAATTATAAAAAGGTCTTTTACAGAAAAAAAAGACCGCTATTAAAAAACATCTGATTTTTATTTGCCGTAAAATGCCTAAAAAATCCTTTAAAAAAAATAATTAAAGAGAATTGTTGCTGCAAATTAAAAGAATAAACGGTTTAATAGATATCGGATAAAACGGGAATATTTTTAACATTAAAGCCTATGGGATTTGCTTGAATAAACCTGTCGAATGAAAACACTGAAAAATCAGAGCATTTCACTGACATTTCTTTGCTGTTCGGTGTCTCTGAATAGATTAACCATTGCTTCTCTATGGGGATTTCACTGCTGTCGAACAGGCACTGTATTTTGCTGGCAATTCACCAATATTTGGCGAACTGCCTGCTTTCTGTATAGTCAAATGGACACGAAATTGCACTGTATGGGAAATTCACTGTTCTGTGCATTTTTTCGGGGCCAGTTCGGTTCTCTCTGAATAACCCGGTTAGGAATAAACAAAGCATATAGCTAACTTCTGATACTTTTATGATGCAAAAGAACCCCAAAAACTAGGCAGCTGCTTTAATTTGAGCCTGAGCGCCCTGTTACTCCTAGATATTCTTGTTATTGGACTTTCAAAATAGAGTCAGACACCCAATGGAATATAAAAATCCTGTCATTTCCTTTCAGCACGGCGTTTTTAAGCTGCAGAAAACGTGGGTAAAATATGCCGGTATTTAGATTTTTACAGGCTGAAGTATTGATATGGAAAATGAAATTGTGCAATAAATGCAAAATGTAATCTCCAGATTAACTGTAGTTTTCATAAATCAGACTCTACACCTGTTTATGGTTCACAATAAATGCCAGCTACATGCAGAGAATATCTTTATTCTATGGGCACGGTTTAAATGATGCAAATGGCTCGGTGAACATTTCATAGTCGCCGGGTAGTGGATAGCAAACATAACGACATTAAAACACTCATACAGTATAATTAGGAGCAGAAAAAAAAACAAGTAACCTATTCAGTTATGGTTGAAGTAGACCAGATCCAGACTAGTCATGGGCCGAAAACCCACGTGTTCGGTTCGCATTCGAACTCGAACACCCGAAAAAGTTCGACTGCGAACTCGAACACAATTCGAACACCATGCAAGTCAATGGGGCTCGAACGTTCGAAAATTAAGGTCCCCTCCAAGAGGGCATATATGCAAGATGTTGGCCATAAAAGGTGTATGGGGGTCCGGGTACTGCCCTGGGGGACAGGAAACAATGAGAAAAAAATAAAAAAAAGTTTTAACCCTTTCACTGCTGAGTGCTGAGCCATTTCACCGCTGTGCGCTGAGCTCATTTTTACCACTTTTGCTCATATTTAAATGCAATTTGAAGCCATGGGAAATGTTTACCCAACAATGAGTGAGAAATGTTTGACCAACAAGTAGTGGGAAATGTTTGAGCAACAATGAGTGGGAAATGTTTGAGCAACAATGAGTGGGAAATGTTTGAGCAACAAGGAGTGGGAAATGTTTGACCAACAAGGAGTGGGAAATGTTTATGAATCCCATAGGCTTCAATGTTAAAAATATTCCTGTTTTAATCCAATATCTAATAAACCGTTTATTATTATATTCTGCAGTAAAGAGTCTCTTTATTTTTAGATTTTTTAGGATCTTTTAAGCATTTTTTGGAAAAAAAATTCTCGAACTATCCGCGAACGGCCCAAAAAATTCGAAGTTTGCAAATTTTCGATTAGCTGAGGTTTGAATTGAACTTCGAACCGATTCGAACCGACAGCCCATCCCTAGTCCAGACGCGAACCGTAATTTGGTTTGGATACCCACTTGACCAGCAGTCAAGTCTCATGGGTGGATTCTTAATGGTCCAATGGGTAACACAAGGGGCCCTATTCCAATGTTGCCGCAAAGCACAGCCTTTGAGCCATTCAGCAGACCATCCCGGGCTCGGACACTGTGCTTTTTTTTTTTGTCGGCATAATCCAAACTAGACACAAGCTTGCCCATACGAGATGCATGGTTGCATCTCAGATGTAGCCGCAGGTTAATGTACGCTAGTGCTTCCTATACATTGTATGGGAGATGCTAATGTGACCCCAGCAGATGGAGAACGAGCAATGCCAACCAACCCTTTCTTCTTCTGTGTCTGATGTTATTCCAAAAAGAATATTGTCTTTCCGACCCTGGTGTTAAGTGATTTTGCTTCAGTACAATCATATAACACAATGATTTAACCCAGACGAAAAATTCAATACTCACCTTAGATCCCTTAACATAGAGAACAGCGCGGTCCGCCGCTTCCTCGCCCTGCAGCAGAGGTAGACTGGAAACAAATAGTACCCAGTGTACCTCCACATATCACTCTGGATCTCATTCACGCGAGGTCTCATCATGGCTCCATGGAGTCCTGTGGACTCCTTGAAATGACAACACCCACGACGCTTACCGCTGCTTGTGTTATCATTTAACACCTCAGCAGGATTACTCTGGAGCTGCTGACAAAACGGCTCCGTCGTAATACGGGTGTTAAATGGCAGGCGCTAATTAAAAAATGGCAGGTGATCAGGTTTTCCATTAGCGTTTGCATTTAGCACCAACACTGGTATAGGGCTCCAGATGTTTGCATTGCCAGCATGTGCAATACACTCTCTTGCAATTTGCAGCTCTTGTATGTGTCGGCATTGCCTGGATGATTCACCAGCATTGTTCTGGTTCTTGCAAGATGGCTAGTTCACCATGTCTAATTTTCCCTTTTGGCCATGTGCATGGACTGAAAGCTATTTAGAGCTTCTTCCCAACGGAAGTTTTTTGGAGAAGAAAGTAGCAACGTTTCAGCCAGAGGGCTTTAATCGGGCTGTAAACAATCCTTCTGTGCAGCTTTCTCGTATTCATTGCATCATAGAAAATATCACCCAAAAGAATATATTTTCTGATATAAGACATCTTGTGTTATTTACAAGATGTGTTTTAAGTGTCCCAAAAAGTTCTATAATGTGCGGCCGCCGAGAGACCTTCACAGTGTTCTACATCCTGGTGTGCCATGGTTACGCTGAGTAGAGCATAATGATGTTACCTCTTGCACCATGTGGTCATTATCTAGGATAGCAATGAAGAGTAGCACACATCACTTTACTTCACCCCAACTGAGTGCCCCAGGGTCCACATGAAGCCAGCTCACTGTATCCACATATACCAGTGATATGAACTGGTCACATTAGACAGGGTATGTCGAAAGAAGGAGCAGAGTTTATTGGACAAAACACAATGTTTCGGTCCCATTTAATGTCAATCCTTGATAAAGGTCCTTGGACAGGACTGAAATGTTGTGTGTTTACCAGTAAACCCTGCTACTACTTTTGGCACACTTGCATCAAATTTTCAATACAGTTAACCACCATACTCAAGTGTAACTGGAGATCAAAAAAAGGAGCAAGATCTGTTGCCTAAAAATGAAGCACACCCGATTGCATTGTAGAGTAGAAAAAAGGAGCACAATCTTTATCTTGAGTTTAAGATTAACCCAAACCCACTCCCTAAACATAATCCTAAACATAATAATAACCCCAACCCTAGAATTTCGCTAGTGTTATTTCTGCACTTTATTCACGTGACAAAAAATACCAGAATGTGGTGGTAAATTGCATTGAAAAAATTTACCTGATTGTGATGATATTTCAGTTGAAATGACTTTTTTAATCCCTTCACTACCAAGCTGGACTATACCTCCTGGTGCCCCAATATCGAGTATAGTCGATATGATGTTCCATAGGAGCAATGCAAAGGAATTTTCTTTGTTGCCAATGAAATCCCATTGCATTCAGGCTCCAGAACATTCCCCTAAAGCAGTGTTTCCCAAACCTGTCCTCAGGACCCGCTAACAGGCCAGATTTTACAGATCACCTTAGGGAAATACAGAATGTATCCTGCAATCACTGAGCAGCAAATCATATCACCTGCGCTGTGCTTCAGATATCTTGCAAACCTGCCCTGTCAGTGGGTCCTGAGGACAGGTTTGGGAAACACTGCCGTAAAGTTTTAGCAGTGTGGACATGATAACTCCAGAACATGCCCCTAAAGATGTATCACTGTGAGCATAATGCCGAGATACTAACACTTTTTAAAACCAGCTGGGCATGTGTCTGAATGACATCTCCCCAGCTGATTCTGCACGGAGACCAGAACTGCAGTAACTCCATTTGGCCAGCAGATGGTGACGTCTCCCTGCCAAATAGGTTATTACAGTAAGGGATACATTGGGAATATTCCCAAATATTTTTTATTATTTTTAATAATTGAAAATGATTTTACCAATAATCACTGGTTCATGACTTGGTAGTGAAGAAGTTATGTCATCGGAACATTTTTAAAACCGCGACTTGTACTGCTGCAATTTTTCCGCAGCCACAAGGTGGCAACCTACCTGTAGCAAACCAATTTATCTTTATTTCCTGCTATATATAATAATACTAGTTTGACAGACTTACATGCTTTTCTTTTCAAAACACCTGAAGGTAAATGTTGCCATAAAGTTTCAAATTTTCAAAAACTTTTACGGCCGCCAATAAACCTGGTTTCTTTCCTAGAGTTTCCACTGGCATTATAAATGGAAACCACGCATTCCCCTAATTAAGTTTAATGATAATGTGGCCATCGTTAATTTTAATGAGGAATAACTAAACCCGGCTTATTCTCTTTTCTTGCTAAAATGTATACGAATTAAATAGAGAAAAAAAAAGATAAAACGTGATTGCCAATTAAACCTTGGCGAGCGGGGTGAAAAAAAAATCAACAAAAAAAAAGGAGCATAAATTAAAACGGTAAAATGTGGTATTTTAAAGATCATAGAAAAGATCAACCCGTCCCTCAAAAAAAGGAACCCTCATTTTAAATGCAGTTTCTCCTGTTTTTGCATCATAATGTATTTACATTAAAAGACCTTTTTAACCCATTAACTGCAGCATTTTTATAGCTCATCATCATAATGGGAATTTAGATTGCATTAAACAAACATGCGCTAAGGCTAGGGTTGCCAGGACACACACATTACAGTTTCATGCAGAGGGGAGCACAAGGAAAAGTGATGCCCTGCAACATGTATAATTCATATTCTGCAGGAAGGAAATCAAGACAGGTCCCCTGGGAATCCTTTTTCATTTCTTACATGCAGCGTATGGATTATACATGCTGCAGGGTGACGTTTTTCATGCACTGCCCATCAGCACGAATAAATTATAAGGGTTATTCAGAAAGCACTGAAATTTCGGTGCTTTTTCGTTCGGCGTGGTGCTCTCTGCTGATTTCAGTTCGCCAACCCCGCGGTGAATTCATTATTCACCACAGAGTTGCCGAACATGGAGCCGCCACCGATAAGAGCGCCGAACCGCAGGAAAAAAGTAACAAACGGAACTCTGCTATTCTTTAAAAAGGTGTTTAAAACAATAAAAAAAATCATGAAAATGTGTGGAAATAATAAAAAGGTCTGTAACAGAATAAAAAAAAATTGAGAATCAATCATTTCACCAGAAAATACAAAAATATTTTTGCTGAAAATGAACAGAATAAACGGTTGAATAAAAAAGTGAATAAGAATGATAATATTGTGAAAAAATCTTAAAAAAATACCAACTATACAAAAATATGTTCCAAAAAATAAATAAATAAATAAAAGCAAAATACTGTGAAAATCAGCGGCAGTGAAATCCCCATAGAGAAGTAATGGTTAATCTATATGCACGAAGGTTCAGTAATTTTGTGTTTTATCACATTATGGGCCCTATTAAATTTTTAACGCAAAAACGCACGCTAAACGCGTGTTTTTTTTGCACGACGCGTTAAACGTTAACGCACGAAAATCACTGCTGGAATTACATTCCTCGCGCATTTCTTCATCCGTCGGGAAATTGCACTCATAAACCCGACGCGCAAAAATGCACGTAAAGTACCGTTGCGCGCAGAAATCAATGAGCGCAATGTAATTTTTAACGCGAGTCCGTCATTTTGTGCAGACTGCGCACAACAGACGTACGTTCTGACGGAAGACAAGGTAGTGGCCGTCATTTTTGACGGATCTAGTAAAAAAAACGTGTGCATCGACGTTCTCCGTTGTGAATCCGCAGTTTGGTACAGTCAGGTTGTTACAATTCGCCGTTACCGCCAGCTTTTCAAAGACGTTAAAATTATGCGCGCAAACTTTGTCCGTTAAATTTTGCGCTAAGATTGTAATACCATGCGCGTACCAGCGCACAAACGCATTTGCGCTCACAATATTAAGTATAGGATGCACGCACTAAATTGCGCTCGCAAAGGGTTCGCGCAGGGTCACTCGCGTTTGACGTTAACGCGCATTTTGTGCGCTAACATCGTATTGCGACGTTCAGCGAAAAGGGTTTTGCTCCTCGCGTAATGCGTTTTTGCGCGCGCGCACAAATGTGCGTTAAGAATGTAATAGGGCCCTATAATTCCTCGTGATTCTGAGTGTTTCTGCCAACGTAGAAGAAAAAGTCATGAATGTGAAAATGAAAAGTCACTGATACGAGAAAAAAAAAATAATAGCTGCAATTTTCCTGTCCTTACGCGCAAGGACTGATTAGACATCTTCATAGGTGCTTAACGGACACAATGAAATAAAATGGCCCTGAATGGAGCAGCTTAACGTATGCATTTGTGCCGTGATTACCTGCCCCCCGGAGACAGTGCCTGCCTGAGAGAGGAGATCACGCCGGGTGGCTGGCAGCCTCGCCGCCGTGTTACCTCTTACCGTTCTGTCACTGTACACCGTGTTCCACTCGTCACTCACCTGACTGATTTTCTAATTTGGACGCCGAGACGCGGTGCGGTCCTCAGTTTGACGTTGTGCTAAATGTATTGCTAATTTGACTTGACTGATTTCTAACACCGGCCCTACTTTTTGTGATTTATAATGCAACGCGCGGCTCCTAATGGGATCATTAGTCTGAATCCAATTATTACAAGATATTTGGAGAAGGTCATTCGGCTGAAAAAACAAAATCATTTATTCATATATTACCTTTCATGTTATCTTGTAACAGACTTTAGGGAAGGTTATATTGACCCACAATTCCAGGGTTTTGTTAAAAAGTCTCCACGGGTTATTTCTTGGAATGTTATATATGACTAAGGCAAGTGTGAATGAATAGATGGATAGATAGACAGGTTGGTAGATAGACAGATAAATGGACAGACAGATAAATTGAGAGGTAGACAGACAAGTAGATAGACAGGTAGATAGATAGACAAGGCGATAGTTAGGTAGACATAGATAAATAGGTAGACAGATAACTAGACAGAGAGATATATAGACAAGGCGATAGGTAGATAGATAAATAGGTGGGCTGACAGATACGAAGACAGATGGGTAGATAGACAGGTAGACAGAAAAATAGGTAGGTAGATAGGTATATAGACAAACAGATACATAGACAGGTGGGTAGATAGACAGATAAATAGGTAGATAGACAGACAGATTAATAGACAGGTAGACAGATAAATAGGTAGATAGACAGACAGTTTAATAGAGAGGTAGACAGATAAATAGGTAGATAGACAGACAGAGTAATAGACAGGTAGACCGATAAATAGGTAGATAGACAGACAGTTTAATAGAGAGGTAGACAGATAAATAGGTAGATAGACAGACAGAGTAATAGAGAGGTAGACAGATAAATAGGTAGATAGACAGACAGAGTAATAGACAGGTAGACAGAAAAATAGGTAGGTAGACAGACAGATCAATAGAGAGGTAGACAGATAAATAGATGGGTAGGTAAATAGGTGGGCTGACAGATACAAAGACAGATGGGTAGATAGACAGGTAGACAGAAAAATAGGTAGGTAGGTAGGTATATAGACAAACAGATACATAGACAGGTGGGTAGATAGACAGATAAATAGGTAGATAGACAGACAGATTAATAGACAGGTAGACAGATAAATGGGTAGATAGACAGACAGTTTAATAGAGAGGTAGACAGATAAATAGGTAGATAGACAGACAGAGTAATAGAGAGGTAGACAGATAAATAGGTAGATAGACAGACAGAGTAATAGAGAGGTAGACAGATAAATAGGTAGATAGACAGACAGAGTAATAGACAGGTAGACAGAAAAATAGGTAGGTAGACAGACAGATCAATAGAGAGGTAGACAGATAAATAGACAGACAAAAAGAGAGATAGGTAGACAGACAAGTAGATAGATAAATAGGTAGGAAGATAAATAGAGAGATAGACAAGGTGAAAGATAGGTAGACAGATAAATAGACAGAGAAATAGATAGATGGGTAGGCAAGTAGGTGGGCAAACAGATACGAAGACAGATGGGTAGATAGACAGGTAGACCAATAGATAGGTAGACAGGTGCATAGACAAACAGATACATAGGCAGATAGATGGGTAGATAGGTAGAGAGATATATAGCCACACTGATACACAGGGCCAGTGCTAGGCTATTTTGCACCCTAGGCCACGTATCACGGAACGTATCACAGAATTCACAACAATAAAACTCATAGTAACAGGCAGAGTGTATGAGCGTATCACAGAATCCACAGCAATAAAACAGTAATGTGCAGTGTGTATGAGCCTATCACAGAGCCCCACAGCAATGAAACGCACAGTAACGAGCGGTGCATATGAGCGTATCACAGAGGTCCACATACCCCCACCCAATGTCACACACACACAAATCCACACACACACACACCAATACACACACATCCACAAAAACACAAATCCACACACACACACACAAATCCACACACACACACAAATCCACACACACACACACAAATACACACACACAAATTCACACACACACAAATACACACACACAAATACACACACACACACAAATCCACACACACACATAAAAATCCACACACACACATAAACTTACTCTCACAGCCCTGGTTGAGGCCTGGCTTCGGGCCTGGTGGTGTCCCCAGGCTTAGGGTCTGGTAGTCTCCCCAGGCTTCGGGCCTGGTAGTCTCCCCAGGCCTCGGCCTGGTGGTCTCCCCAGGCCTGGAGGTCTCCCAGTGCCAAGGTGCCAAGGGGGAGAGCGGCGTGGGAGCCGCCGCGCTCAGCGCCGTCCCAGGCCCCGCGGCTCCGTGCTCGCCTAGGCCCAGCGCTGTGCAGGCGCCTCCGGGGCGGCCACAACCCTCGGCGACCCCGCTGCCAGTGTGGAGGGGGAGTGGTGGCAGGCCGCTGAGGTGTAGGGGCGGGCTCTTGCCTGCTGAATGAGGTGGGGGCGTTCCTAGGTTTTGCGGCGTGCAGCTGCTCCAGGGCCGTGCTGACTATCCAGGCAGGGGCGCTTCATGCCGCCTGCTGCGTGGACAGGTCGGCCCTGCCTGTGGAGCTCGGCGGCGCCCTAGGCGGCGCTGCGCTCTAGGCTCTGCTGATACATAGACAGATGGTTAGATAGATAGGAAGACAGATAAATAGACAGACGGGTAATAGACAAACAGATACATAGACAGACAGCCGGGTAGACAGACAAGTAGATATACAGGTACATTGTCTATTTATCTGTCTACCTACCAATCTACCAGTATATCTACTTGTCTGTCTGGCTATCTACCCTGCTGTCTGTCTATGTATCTGTATGTCTATTTATCTGTCTGCCTATCTACCTTTTTTATATCTGTCTACCTATACCCGTCTGTCTAGTTATCTGTCTACCTACCTGACGGGTAGATGTTAAACAGATAAATAAAGGTAGATAGGTAGACAGATAACTAGACAGACAGATACATAGACAGATAGACGAGTAGATATACAGGTAGATTGGTAGGTAGACAGATAAATACAGTAACTAGGTAGACAGACAAACAGGCATACTGCCAGAAAAAAAACGGGCAGACAGAAAACAATGGAAAGATTGGGAGGATTTGGGGGGGGGGATACAGATCCCCCACAGGAAATGTATATGCTACGGGTAAAGCCCGAATTGCAGTTAATCCTAGGATTACCCGGGTAATCCTGACATTACCCAAAACCGCTGGGTAAAGCTGCAAAAAAATGAAAATTTCAGACTTTACCCGGGTAATTTTAGGACTAACCAACTGCCCTTGGGTAACAGTCTGGAAGAGCTGAAAAATTTTCACTTTCTTTTGAGAAAGTGTTTTACCAGGAAGGATACATTGAGATTTCTCTCGTTTTCAAGTATGTCCTGGGTGGTGAGTATGTACCGTTAGGTGTCTTGCCCAAGGACACTTACTGGAAAGGTTGCTCGTTGGGATCGAACCCATGACTCCACAGGCTCTCTCCATGCAGAGCAGTGATGTTACCTCTACTCCACCCAGCTGGATAATGTGTAAGTCTGAAGCTTCACCCGGGTAATCTGAGGACTATCCACAGCTTCACCTGGGTAATCTGCAGAGCATCCAACCCCGCTTGGGTAAGAGCGAATTTTGCTATTATCTATGGATATTATCAATGAAGATGTTAAAAGACAAACATTAAAATGTATTGAGGATATAATGAATATACAGAGTAACAGGATATGTTTCTTATATGAATGTGAAAGAGTTACATGATCTTTATTATGTGTCATATGTGCTTTATATCATTTATAAAACATAATAACCATCAGGCTACTCTTTATATAATATCTTTATCTTCATAAATTCATTTTCTGACAATTAATGCACAGAGTAACATGACGGTTATTAGTGTGGTTTGTGACTATGGATACAATTTGATTAAAAATAACAAAAAAAAACACAATTTTGTTATCAGTCAGATAACAGTTTGCAGCTTTACCCGGGTAATCCTCAGAATTCAGTCAACTGTAACCTGCTGAAAACCCAAGAAAAGTGGAGAACCCAGAGGTGTTTGCATATTTTTGCAGATTTCCCGGATAAAGTCCGATGTTTCGTTGCACATCACACTTTATCCATAGAAACATAGAAAAATGTCGGCAGATAAGAACCTTTCGGCCCATCTAGTCTGCCCAATTACATGGATACTTTACCTGGATTTATCTTTTGTTTAGGATAGCCTTATGCCTATCCCATGCCTGCTTAAATTCAATTACTGTTTTGGCCTCTACCACTTCTACTGGAAGTCTGTTCCATGTATCCACCACCCTCTCAGTAAAATAATGCTTCCTGATGTTACTTTTAAACCTTTGCCCCTCTAATCTAAGACTATGTCCTCTTTTTTGCTACTTTGTTTCCTTTTAAATATACTCCCTTCCTCTACCTTGTGGATTCCCTTTACGTATTTAAATGTTTCTATCATATCTCCTCTGTCTCGTCTTTTTTCCAAGCTGTACATGTTAAGATCATTAAGCCTTTCCTGGTAACTTTTCTCCTTCAAGCCGTACACCATTTTAGTAGCCCTTCTCTGAACTCTCTCTAAGATGTCTATATCCTTCTGGAGATACGGTCTCCAGTACTGCACACAGTACTCCAAGTGAGGTCTCACCAGTGCTCTGTACAGTGGCATGAGCACTTCCCTTTTCCTACTGCTAATACCTCTCCCTACACAACCAAGCATTCTGCCAGCATTTCCAAGCATTCTGCCAGCATTTCCTGCTGCTCTATTACATTGACTACTTACCCTTAGATCCTCTGAAATAATAACCCCTAAATCCCAACCCTCAGATGTTGAGGTTAGGACTGTATCAAATATTCTATATTCAGCCCTTGGGTTTTTACGTCCCAGGTGCATTATCTTGCACTTATCCACATTAAAACTCAATTGCCATAACTCCGACCATTTTTTTAGTTTACCTAAATCATTTGTCATTTGGCTGATCCCTCCAGGAACGTCAACGTTGCAAATCTTTGTGTCATCAGCAAAAAGACATACTTTACTATTAATACCTTTTGCAATATCACTATTGCGTGTAGCCTGTCAGGTGATCTCACTTGCATGGCTACATAAACTCAATGGCAGCTCACTGAGCTTGCTCACAAGGGCTTGTTAGTGGTCTACTTCCTAAGTGGGCTATTTTCAAGTGGAGTTTAAAAACAGGAATTCTACCTGTACTGGTCTGTGGTTTGTATCTCTAGAGGGGAGAAACCTCTGGTTTATTTATCAATTTGTTTAATTTCTCTTTGTTTTTTTTTTCCCTGAGTGGCTGGTGACTTGTTAATTGGGGGCGTGTAGCCTGTCAGGTGATTTCACTTGTATGGCTACATAAACTCAGTGGCAGCTCACTGAGCTTGCTCACAAGGGCTTGTCAGTGGTCTACTTCCTAAGTGGGCTATTTTCAAGTGGAGTTTAAAAACAGGAGTTCAAATAACAGGTGCAAATTGTGATATATATTTGCTCTCTTGTTGTGGGTATGAGTGTTAGCAAGCTTGAAGGTTTGACCCAGTGCACATCCTGCTGCATGTATGCATGTCTGGAGGAATCCTAACAGGGTCCATATCTCTGTAGCAAGTGTGAACGTGTAGCTCTTCTGGAAGCTCATATTGGAGATCTGGAAGGGCAAATCGTAACGCTGAGGCAGATTGACAATCTTGAAAGGAGCCTGCTTCTCACGGAGCAAAGTATAGTTGAGGAATCTAGGGGTGTGGGAGGAGTGGAGTTAACCGGGGAACAGGTTGGTAGCTGGGTGTCAGTGACACGTGGTAGCAGGGGGGGAGGGAAGAGGAAAAGGTTAGCTAGTCCTGATCTTGCGCACACCAACAGATTTGCCCCTTTGAGCGAAGATGTTGGGTGCATCAGCTCAGGTGTAGCAGTACTGGAGGAGGCTGCTCCCTCTAACAGCAGGGGATCAGCCCACCAAGTAAGGGAGGGATAAAGAGGGCAAGTAAGCCTAGACAGGTTGTGGTGGTAGGGGACTCTATTATTAAGAGAGTAGACAGGGTAATCTGTCGCGCTGATCGCCTTAACCGGACAGTTTGCTGTCTGCCGGGTGCCCGTGTTAGGCATGTGGTTGACAGAGTTGATAGATTATTGGGAGGGGCTGGAGATGACCCAGCTGTCATGGTCCATATTGGTACCAATGACAAAGTAAGAGGAAGATGGAAGGACCTGAAGAATGATTTCAGGGAATTAGGAAGTAAACTGAAGAAGAGGTCCTCCAAGGTAGTATTTTCTGAGATCCTACCTGTGCCACGTGCTACAGTGGAAAGGCAGCGGGAGGTCAATGCGTGGCTTAAAGCTTGGTGCAGGAAGGAGGGCTTTGGGTTTTTAGAGCACTGGGCTCATTTTGCACTGGGGTACAATCTGTATAGTCGTGATAGATTGCACCTGAATGGAAGAGGGTCTGCTGTGCTAGGGGAGAGGATGGTTAAAAGGTTGGAGGAGACTTTAAACTAGTGGAAGGGGGGAGGGATACAGTATCTTACAAAATGGAGACAGAGCAGATAGCGAAAGGGTTTCAGTTCAGACTAAGGGGGGTGGAGCCGGGGGGATGGGTAATGTCAGAACAGTGGAGGCATGTAATGTAAAGTCGCATTCAGCATGTGTGGGTAGAGACAACATTAAATGTATGCTTGCTAATGCAAGGAGCCTCAATAACAAGATGGGGGAACTAGAGGTAATAGCACACACTAAGCAATACGACATAATAGGAATAACAGAAACGTGGTGGGATGAAACGCATGACTGGGCTGTAAACTTAAACGGTTATACATTGTTTAGAAAGGATAGGAAACATAAGAAAGGGGGTGGAGTATGTTTATATGTAAATCAGGATTTAAAGCCTAATATTACACAACTGGAAAGCGATGAGGGAAATGTGGAATCCTTATGGGTAAATATTTCGTTGGGGAATAAACAGGGAAGTCAACTATTGGTTGGCATATGCTATAAACCACCTAATATAGATAATGATGAGCAAGAACAACTGTTAGAGCAAATTAGGAAGGCTGCAGATCATGGTAGCACTTTAATTATTGGAGATTTTAATTACCCGGACATTAATTGGGATAGTGGGACTAGTAATTCAGCAAAGGGAATTCTGTTTCTGAACATTTTAAATGGTACCTTTATGTCACAACTGGTAGAAACACCAACTAGAGAGGATAACTGTCTGGACCTGGTTATAACAAATAATGTGGATCTTTTCTCAAATATTAATGTAAAGGAACAGTTGGGAAACAGTGACCATAATATGGTGACTTTTGAAATAAACTCAAAAAAAGACATTCATAAGGGGCATGCTAAAACATATAATTTTAAAAAGGCCAACTTTATTAAAATAAAGGAAGCTCTCAATGTCATTGACTGGCAGAAACTCTTTCACGGGAAAAACACTGAGGATAAGTGGAATATCTTTAAACTAACACTAGAAAAGTAAACGTCACAATATATTCCACTGGTTAATAAATATAAAAGAAACAGACTGAAACCAATGTGGCTTAGTAGGAAGGTAACTAAGGAAATGAAAAATAAAAAGAAGGCATTTAAAGCTTTTAAATCTGATAAATCTGAGGCATCCTATAAAGCATTTAGGGCAGTCAATAAAGCATGTAAAAATGCGATTAGATGGGCTAAACTAAAAGATTCTTTAGGTACATAAATTCTAAAAATCCCAAGAGTGAAAATGTAGGTTCACTAAAATCTGAGTCAGGGTTATTGTTAACTGAAGATCAGGATAAGGCAGAAATTTTAAATGATTATTTTTCTTCAGTATTTATCAAAGAGAAACCTATAACAGGAGACATGAAATTCATTGATAAAAACTTACTAATACAAAGTGACTGGTTGACTCAGGACAAGGTTTTGCAGAAATTAAACAATGTGAATGTGAATAAAGCCCCAGGGCCAGATGGAATTCACCCGCGAGTACTGAGAGAGCTATGTGTTGAAATATGTAAACCTCTGTACTTAATCTTTCAAGATTCTTTTCTTCGTTCGAAATAGTACCAGAGGATTGGAGAAAAGCTGACGTGGTCCCTATATTTAAGAAAGGTTTAAAATTTGTGCCTGGGAATTATAGACGTGTGAGCTTAACATCTGTGGCTGGGAAAGTATTTGAGGGGTTACTAAGGGATAATATTCAGGATTTTATTGGGAGGTATAATGTAATTGGCAAAAATCAGCATGGTTTCATGAAACACAGATCATGTCAGACTAACCTAATTACGTTCTATGAGGAAGTAAGTAGAAGTATTGATCAGGGGGTCGCAGTGGATGTGATTTACTTAGATTTTGCCAAAGCTTTCGACACAGTTCCACACAAGAGGTTACTATTTAAATTAAGAAAAATTGGTCTAGATGAAAATACTTGTTCTTGGATAGAAAACTGGCTAAAAGATAGGGTACAGAGAGTGGTCATAAATGGTACATTTTCAAGATGGACACCAGTGGTAAGCGGTGTCCCTCAGGGGTCTGTTATAGGACCAATACTATTCAATTTAATTATAAATGACCTTGAGATAGGCATTGAAAGTCATGTATCAGTGTTTGCAGATGACACAAAACTAGGAAAAGTAATACAATGTGAGCAGGATGTTACTTCGCTGCAGAGGGATTTAGATAGATGAAATTTAATCTAGATAAATGCAAAGTTATGCACTTTGGAGTGAAGAACACACAAGTAATTTATACCCTAAATGGTACGGAGTTAGGGAAATCCAAGCAGGAGAAGGATTTGGGAATAATCATAGACTTCAAACTAAGTAACAATGTGCAATGTCAAACAGCAGCCGCCAAGGCCAGCAAAGTATTGGCATGCATTAAAAGGGGAGTTCACTCACGGGATGAAAACATAATTTTGCCTCTGTATAAATAAATGGTCAGGCCGCACCTTGAATATGCCGTGCAATTTTGGGCACCGGTTTTAAAAAAAGCTTATTATAGCGCTAGAAAAAGTGCAGAGACGGGCAACTAAATTAATAAGGGGAATGGAAGGGTTAAGTTATGAGGAAAGACTAACAAGCTTAAACCTGTTTAGTTTAGAGAAACGGCGCCTTAGAGGGGATCTGATAACCTTATATAAATATATACGGGGCCATTATCAACCATTGTCTGATAACCTATTCATTAACAGGACTATACACAGGACAAGGGGTCATCCATTTAGACTGGAAGAAAGAAAATTTAGCTTAAAGCATAGGAAGGGTTATTTTACGGTGAACAATAAAGCTGTGGAATTCTCTGCCTGTTGAGGTAGTTGGGTCAGAGTCTGTACAGACTTTTAAAAAACGACTGGATGACTTCCTGCAGACACAGAATATTAAGGGTTATAATATTTAATATGTGGGTAAAAGCTTCATGATCCAAGGAGAAATCTGACGCCATTCTGGGGTCAAGAAGGATTTTTTTCCCAGTGTGTTGCATATTGGCAAGCATTTCAGACTGGTGTTTTTGCCTTCTTTTGGATCAACAGCCGTAGGTTATGTGGGAGAGGCTGAAACCGATGGACGCATGTCTTTTTTCAGCCTATGTAACTATGTAACTAATAAAAATATTAAAAAGAATGGGTCCAAGTACTGACCCCTGAGGTACCCCACTGGTAACAAGACCTTGTGCCGAATAAACTCCATTTACCACAACCCTCTGTTGCCTGTCACTCAGCCACTGTCTAATCCAGTCAACAATATTGGAATCCAAGCTCAAAGATTGCAATTTATTGATAAGCCTTCTATGCGGAACAGTATCAAAAGCCTTACTGAAATCTAAATAAGCAATGTCTACTGCGCCACCTATGTCTATTATTTTTGTTACTCAATCAAAAAAATCAATAAGATTAATTTGGCATGATCCCCCTGAGGTAAACCCATGTTGTTTCTGATCCTGTAATCTATGTGTTTTTAGATGTTCAACAATCCTTTCCTTTAACATGGTTTCCATTAATTTCCCCACTACTGACGTAAGACTAACTGGCCTATAGTTCCCTGATTCCTCCCTACTACCCTTCTTGTAAATGGGCATAACATTTGCTAATTTCCAGTCTTCTGGCATGACTCCCATTAACAAGGATTGGTTAAATAAATCTGTTAACGGTTTTGCTATTACACCACTGAGCTCTTTTAATAACTTAGGGTGGATCCCATCATGCCCCATTGACTTATTTGTCTTTACTTTAGACAGCTGCTGTAGAACTCCTCCTCTGTAAACTCATATGTAAATGTCTCGTTAGTGTTTCCTCCTAACTGAGGTCCCTTTCCTTCCTTTTCTTCTGCAAAGACTGAACAAAAATATTCATTGAGGCAGTCAGCGAGACTTTTATCCTCTTCTACATACCTTCCTTTCTTTGTTTTTAATCTAACTAATCCTTGTTTTACTTTTCTTTTCTCGTTTATGTATCTAAAAAATGTTTTGTCCCCCTTTTTTACTGACAGAGCTATTTTCTCTTCTGCGTGTGCTTTGGAAGCTCTTATAAATTGCTTTGCCTCTTTCTGCCTAATCTTATAGGTTTGTCTATCTTCTTCACTCTGTGTTTTTTTTATAATTATTGAATGCTATCTTTTTGTTCTTCACTATTTTGGCCACTTCTGCAGAGTACCACAGTGGTTTCTTCCCTTTTTTGTTTTTGCTAACAAGCAGAATGCAATTGCCTGTGGCCTTCAATAATGCCTCCTTTAAATAATCCCATTTCTCCTGGACTCACTTTAAACTCTTCCAGTCTGATAATGACTCATTCACACAAAATCCCATTTTAGAAAAATCTGTTTTTTTAAAGTCTAAAACTTTTGTTTTTGTGTGCTGCGGCTCCATCCCTGTTCTTATATTAAACCACACTGACTGGTGATCACTAGATCCCAAATTTTCACCTACAACAACGTCTGATACCAAACCTCCATTTGTGAGTATTAAATCCAATATGGTCTCTTTACGGGTCGGCTCCTCAACTACTTGTGCTAGAGATAATCCCAGTAGGGAGTTTAGAATATTTGTACTCCTGGTGCACCCAGCTGTTTTGGTTTTCCAGTTCACATCAGGAAGATTAAAGTCCCCCATGATAATAACTCCCCCCTTAATTGCCATTTTGGCTATTTCCTCAAACAGCAGATTATCTAGCTCTTCTACTTGTCCAGGGGGTCTGTAGATCACACCTACACGAGCTACTGTATGATTGCCAAATGTTAGCGTAACCCAAACTAACTCTATGTTCACCTCGCCCACTTTCATTTGGTTCGTTTTTATGTTGTTTTTCACATACTGGGCCACTCCTCCTCCTTTCCTACCTTCTCTGTCTTTTCTATATAAAGAGTACCCCGGTATTGTTATGTCCCAGTTATTTTTCTCACTGAACCATGTCTCAGCAACCGCCACTAAATCTACTTTTTCAGCTGCCATCATTGCCTCCAGTTCATTGATTTTATTGACTAAACTGCGAGCATTTATAGACACGACTGAGCTTGTCATTTTTTACCCCGCATGTTGCTTGCACCCTCCGATTTAGTTTTGGGGGACAATCGGGCAGATTTTTTTTACCCTTGTGTCCCCCCTCCTAGTTTAAATATTAATTTGTGAAACCTTTGAACTTCTCACTGAGAACATATGTTCCCCTATGAGTAAGATGCAAACTGTCACGAGCCTGGCCTAGCATATGTGCAAAAGTGTGGGTGTGAGCCCAAGGTGCAGTAAACGTATCAGAAGGCAGGATACAGGGTAACAGGGTTTATTTGTTAATACAAATAAACTGACAACAGACCAGGAAAATAAACAATGGATATAGAACATATAAATCAGGTGCAGGTACAAAATAGGAATAGGCAATAGAGTGGTGAAGAATTAGCAGAGATCTGGTACACGGGTATATCAATAATGGAAAGCAAAGGGTACAGGGGGCAATGGAGGATACCGGTAGAGAATGTCCAGAAATAGCAGAGGGTGTACAGGAAGGTCTATGGATCAAGAGCAGGAGGGGTTCCAGGCAAGGATCTGTGGAAGGCAGGTCTGCACTAGCTAAGCTAGGAACTTCAATGAGGAAGCGTGGGATCAGGGGTGTAGCTTTCTCATATGCAGGATCGATTAGGGAGATGAACGGCAGGTGTGGTTCCATGTCCATTATGCAAATTATAATTCAAGAAGCGTATGGAGGAAAAAGTCCTAGAACCTGCATATCAATGCAAAACAGGGCAAAAGGAGAACAAAAGAGGGCACCAGAGGGTCTGGTGGTTCGGACCGTGACACAAACCATCTTTTTTATACAGTTCCTTTCTGCTCCAATTCGAGCTATCATGGGACTCAAAGCCAAATCCTTGCTCCCGACACCATTCCCAAAGCCACAAATTAAATTCCCTAGTGCGCATCTGCCTATCCTGAATGTTATGCACAGGCAGAACTTCAGAGAATGACACAGTGGACGCAATCTGCTGTATTTCACCTCCAAGAACACAAAAATCTTCCTTAATCTCAGAAACCTCATTGCTAGCCAAGTCATTTGTCCCTAGATGGACTAGAACGTCCACTTCCCCTTCCTGCTTTGCTTGTTTGACAATATTGAGAATACGTCTCCTGTCTCTACGAGCAGTAGCCCCAGGAAGACATCTCACCAAACCACTACTCTCCAGCTCAACACCTCTTATGATAGAATCACCCAGCAACAATTGCCTTCTATCAAGTCCCACCTTTTCCTTTTTGTCCTTGGTTGCAGTCTTGCATACCTTAGGCATAGGGGATGGTGGTTCCTCAACTATGGTGTCTGAGCCTACTTCCATCTTACCACTACACTTTGAAAGTGCCTCAAAAGAATTAAGAAGAGTCACAGACTGTGGGACATGCCTTCTATCCAGCAACACTAGTGTAATGTGTGAATTACGCGGTTAAAACACAGCAGAAAACCGGAGTACCCAGAGGCCTCTGGATACTTTGCAGATTACCCGGGTAAAGTCCAACATTTCATTTCACTTCGAACTTTTGCTAATGACGCGGGTAATGTCAGGATTACCCGGGTAATCCTAGGATTAACCGCACTTTGGGCTTTAACCGTAACATATACATGAGAATAGGGATGAGCTGTTCGGTTCGATCGGTTCGGAGTTCGATTCAAACATTGGCCGTTCGAAAGTTCGCGAACTAAGAACTTTTCCGCGTGTTCACCGCAATGCACCACAATGGACCACAATGCACTTTTCCACTGGCCTGAAGCTTGTAATTGGCTACAGCCTTGCACCTGACCGCAGCTCCTGATGAAATTGCCGCTAGTGCGGCAAGGAAACGCGCGTTGAGCAGGTTCATGCTAATATAGCAGAATGATACATTTCTATCATCAATAAGATGTTAACAAGTTTTGTAAACTTATAAAATATTTTGCCTATGAGGCTTCCAATATTTATGTATGGTTGTTTGTGACAGCTTAAAGATCTATCTGTCGATACTGGTGACTCAACATACCTGAGGAGGTGTTTTGCTTGGTTCTAAATACAAGTGTGTAGATTAATTTAGCGGTGTTTCATATTGAATGTACAGGGCACCTTAGAGAAGTTTATTTAGGCATTGTTACAATCTGATAAACTGACACTATTTTTTGAATCTGAGGATATTATGTTGCAAATATTTTTTCCTCCCTGCATATTGGCGGCTTCACTTTCTTGTCGCAAATCTTAAAGAACAATTGTGAAAGCAATTGAGGCTCGCAGTGTTTTATTATTGTTCTCTTCATACAAATCAATTTATTTGTCAGTCCACTAATTGTGACTGTGTTGCAATTAATATATATATTTTTTATCCTCCCTGCATATTGGCGGCTTCACTTTTTTGTCGCAAATTCTAAAGAATAATCGTGAAAGCAATTGAGGCTTGCAGTGTTTAAGTATTGTTTTATCCATGTAAATCAATTTATTTGTCAGTCTACTAATTTAGACATTGTTACTATCTGATGAATTGACAATACTTTTTCGATCTAAGGATATTATGTTGTAATTATCTTTAAATCTCCCTGCACATTGGCGGCTTCACTTTCTTGTTGTAAATCTTAAAGAACAATTGTGAAAGCAATTTCTCAAGAAAGCAGCTACAATCTGATAAACTGACACTATTTTTTGATCTGAGGATATTAATTTGCAATTATTTTTAATCCTCCCTGCATATTGGCGGCTTCACTTTTTTGTCGAAAATCCTAAAGAATAATTGTGAAAGCAATTGAGACTTGCAGTGTTTAAGTATTGTTCTCTTCATATATATCAATTTATCTACCAGTCTACTAATTTAGACATTGTTACTATTTGATGAATTGACAATACTTTTTGATCTGAGAATATTATGTTGCAATTATCTTAAAATCTCCTTTTATATTGGCGGCTTCACTTTCCTGTCGCAAATCCTAAAGAACAATTGTGAAAATAACTGAGGCCTACAGTGTTTTGTTAAAGTTTTCTATATACAAATTAATTTATTTGTCAGTCTACTAATTGTGACTGTGATCTCTTAATTTGATGGGACTTGTAATATAAGCATTTTGTGGGTCGGACATCAGTTTCACTCTCAAGAAAGCAGCTAATTTCTTCAAATTAAAACTAATTCTAATGACTCTGATAAAATATTAGACAAATTATTTCTAAATCAAGTCTATTCTTATTGAGTGCATTTGATAAACAAATTGAGTAATGTTTTTGAATTGGAAGGTGTGAATGCTGGTGCACCTGATACAACAATTGAATCGGCTAAACTACCCCGAATCATCATTTATTTAGCAGTTTAGCGAACCGCCTCTACTTTACACTTCATTAATTGCCAAATCACCTCTATGATTAACCATTCATCGAATAATTTGGTATTTGAGGTAGCCAGGTATCAAAAATTAGCGACTGAATTACTATAGGCAGATCACAATTTTGTCATTGGAACCAATTACTATTGAGTGGTGCTAATAATTTTTAAAGTATATTAATAAAGAATTGCTTTTATTATTAATAATTAGGGAATTTGTCCTCATTTTTGAGGTAACCAGGTGCAAGACTATGCCAATCACGGCTCAGAGTCCTGATTGGGGAAATTTTGCCCAATCATGGGCTCACAGAGCTAAGTCCCGCAGCACACTTCTGCATGCGTTTTTTGAGAGGAAATTGTTGTGTTAGTGTGTGTTCTCACTGCCAGTCTGCCACCAGCTATTGGGGGGGGGTCTCACTTCTACAAAATATCTGGGAATATTTGTAATCTGTGTGTTCTCACTGCCACCAACTATTTTGGGGGTCAGTCATTTCTACAAAATATCTGGGAATTGTTGTAATCTTTGTGTTCTCACTGCCACCAGCAATTGTGGAGGTCTCATTTCAACAAAATATCTGGGAATTGTTCTAATCTTTGTGTTCTCACTGCCACCAACTATTTTGGGGGTCTCATTTCTACAAAATATCTGGGAATTGCTCTAATCTTTGTGTTCTCACTGCCACCAACTATTTTGGGGGTCTCATTTCTACAAAATATCTGGGAATTGCTCTAATCTTTGTGTTCTCACTGCCACCCATCAGGGGGTCTCACTGATTTATAGGAGGTTTCTGGGAATTATAATCTGTGTCTTCTCACTGCCAGCTATCAAGGGGTCCCACATACTTCTAGCAGATTTCTGTGAATTGTAATCTGTGTCTTGTCACTGTTGCCAGCTATCAGGGGGTCCTATCAGGGGGTCTCACTGATTTATATGTGGTTTCTGGGAATTGTAATTTGTGTCTTGTCACTGCCACCCATCAGGGGGTCTCACTGATTTATAGGAGGTTTCTGGGAATTTTAATCTGTGTCTTGTCACTGGCTGCCAGCTATCAGGGTGTCTCACTGAGTTATACCAGAGTATACCAGGGACGTCAAATGTAGGTGCCCATTGCCAGCGTCTTCACCGTATGGTGCAGGATTACCTAGGGGCAAGGGCAGACCTGGATAGTACCTTTCCAGCAGATGATCCACTGGCTTACTGGGTGTTGAGATTGGATCACTGGCTGGAATTTAGCCAATATGCTATGCAGCTACTAGGTTGCCCTTCATCCAGCGTGCTTTCTGAAAGGACGTTCAGTGCCGCTGGAGGTTTTGACACAGACAAAAGAGTGCGTCTGTCCACCGACTCTGTAGATCGGCTGGCATTTATAAAAATGAATCAGTCCTGGATCAGCATCTATCAATCCCCTGATGCTGACGTAACGGAATAGATCGGGGATCTCTTTTGCATTCCCAAAACCTCCACCACTGCACTCTTCCACAATACCACAAAAGGGTTACAGTGTGAAGGCACTTGCTGCCACCAAAGGCACAATATTTGGGTGCACTGCCACAGACGCCTATATTACCAGATTTATATCATTTTAATATTGGACCGCAGGGTCCAACCCTACACTCTTCCACAATACCACAGAGGGGTTACGGTGTGACGGCACTGTTGCCGACACTAAAGGCTCAATTTTAAAGCACCTATTGTTACTTTCATCCAAAGCCTGCATAAGTTTCACCATAATTTAGCCAAAAAATCACTAAACTTGTTCTGCGTGTCCTAAAATGTCTTTTCATACAGGCTGCCGCCCCAAGCAGTTGTTTATGAATAGATTAAAGGAAAACCGTTTACCGTCATTTGTTTTGTTTTTTAAATGTTTCTATACATCCTACAAATCCGCCACTTCACAGGCAGGTTATGGGGACCTCCTAGGCACGATATTTGAAGGAATTTTTCGTTTTTATTTTTAACCCTTATTTCATGGAAAACTCACTGTTCCTTTAACCTTTTCGCTGCTGAGCCATTTCACACCTCTGTGCTGAGGTCATTTTTACCGGTTTCGCTCATCATGTTTAACCGCATTTTGAAGCCTTATTTTAATATATGACCCAGACATATTATATATCGTTCTTATCGGCAGATTCATAATATGTCATTATTATATGTATACGTCATGTCCTGTTTGTATATTGTAACAAAAAATGCAATAAAATTAGAATTTTCAATAATTTACAATGTGTAAAGTGTTTCTTTTTCACATTTTAACATGCGAGCAATTGCGGTTATACTTTATATGGGGTGCGCTTGTTAAAAAAATTAGAAATGGGGTCTCGTTACATTTTTTTTGTGGAAAATTTAGCTATTTTTAACAAACGCACCGCATACAAAAATCATTAATGCAGCATCATTGTTCACATTATAATTGAAATGGGAACAATATTACTGCATTAACAAAACCAAAAAAAAAAACTTGTTCATTTTTTTTATAATTGTTTTTAAATATTTTTTTATATTTAGTTTTAGTTTTTAAATATTTTTTTAAACTTTGTACATGGTCAAGTTTGGTATCGTTGGAAAGGCCATGCTCTGGCCGATCCAACGATATCAAACATTAACCCCTAGCTGTCACGGATCGGGAGATAGGAGGTTCATTGGAACCCCCTATCTCCACCATTGCTGGCAGCTAGGGGTTAACTCCAGGACTGGCGTCATCGTGCTATGCACGATGACGCCAGTCCTCAGGGGGAGTTCCTGGAGGTTTGGCCGACATCCAAGATGTCGTCCAGCTCCAGGAGAGTATCACGATTTGGCGCTTTTCAGCGCCGAATCGTGATCCGGCTCCCCAGGGGTTAATTACAGCTACCGTTTGGAAGGGCAGGCTGTGCCCTTCCAAACGGTGCCTGGATTAACCCTCTGCCTCCCGGACCTCGGACCTCCCCCCTCCCTTTCAGGCGCCTCCTCCGCACACGCGGGGGGGCGCCTGAATTAGATGTCATCGCGCCGCCATGATGACATCTAATTGCTCCGCCAAGGTCCCGGAGTGTTGGGCTGACATCCAAGATGTCAGCCCGCACCGGGGGGCGCAGCAATCCGCCGGAATCCGGCAGATTGCTGCCCTCTGTGCATGGATGCGCTCAGCGCGTCCATAGCACAGAACAACCACTTGGCTGGACGCGTCCATAGCAGCCAAGCGGTTAAAAAATTTTTTTTAAAAACTTTTTTGCCTTGTTTCCTTTCCCCAGGGCACTACCCAGACCCCTATACACCTTTAATGGCAAATATCTTGCATATATTCCCTCTTGCAGGGCACTCTAAAAATCGAACTTTTGAGTCCCATTGACTTGCATTGAGTTTGGTTCGTGTTCGCGTTCGAACTCGAACTTTTGAAATCGTTCGAGTTCAAATGCGAACCAAACACGGGGGTGTTCGGCTCATCCCTACATGAGAACAACAATCTAAATCCCATCCTGCTGTGTTACCCTTATATATGTGTGCAGTGGGTGCTTGTGGGGTTGAGTATTTGTTGCATGATGGAGTTTATGTCACCTCGGTTTATAATATCAGCCCAGACGTCCTGAGAGCTGAACAATGTATGGGATTAATTGAAGAGAAAGACATGGAAAGTTATTTTGCAAAAATGTCATCCAAGTTACAGGCGATGATTAACAGGGAACGCGAGTGAATACATTCATCATAAATGCGATGTATTTATAGGTTTGTCACTGATTAATGACTTATTACTTATTGATGTTTGAAAACGATTCTAACAGTATAATAAATCAAAATACAAAATAGAGGCAGGAATAAAAATGAGCTTTGTTTATTTGGGCCGTTTTTTTTATAGGGTTGCCTGTTTTTTTCTATTATTATTCTATTATTTTACTATCCTCTATCTATTTCTTATCTTGCTCATCTGTTTTTGTCTCTATCATGGTCTGTGTCTTTATGTCTGTCTCTCTGTCTGCCTCGCTTTGTCTATATCTGTCTTTCCGGCTGTCTGTTTCTCTAGACACCAAAGTAAGGATACAGCACACATTGATATGAAAACAAAAAAAATGTTGGTTTCTTGGACAGCTTCAGGGCAGCAAGCCCATAAACCACATGCCCAAGAGGACGACGTTGATTGCACCTTCACAATACAAAGTTACTGCAACGTTACTGCAACATTTTAATTCCTTCAGCCTTTCTCCGGCATCTCTCATCTCACTCTTGGTTTGTCATCTCTCTTTCTCTGGCATTGTCTCTCTTTCTCTGGAATTGTCTCTCTGTCTTTCTCCATGCTATTCTGTCTGGCTCCCTGTGTCTCTGCCTGTCTCTCTCTGTTCCTGTCTGTGTGTCTCTCCATGTTATTCTGTCTGGCTCCCTGTGTCTCTGCCTGTCTCTCTCTGTCCCTGTCTGTGTGTCTCTCCATCTGTCTTTCTGTCTTACTGTGTCTCTCTCTGTCTTTCTCCATGTCTTTCTGTCTGGCTCCCTGTGTCTCTGACTGTCTCTCTCTGTCCCTGTCTGTGTGTCTCTCTGTCGTTCTGTCTTACGGTGTGTCTCTCTGTCTTTCTTATATTGAAAAAGTGAGGCATATTGGCACTACAGGTAAGCCTTGACAAAGTCCACTTCTGGTGGCTGAAACGTTGCAACAGACATCACCCAGTAAAAGCTGCTATTTGAACATCACTAAGTAAGGAGTCCGTTTGCCTCCCCCACAGAGATACAAAGCTTAAGTAAAAGTACCCTCTCCTGTGCTGGATAAGCATTGCATTCCAAAGTTCTGCACCCTCCACATGCCAATGCAGTAGGATGTTCTATACAGATAGTGGCATTAATTAATGCAGGAGGATGTTCTATACATTATACAGAGAGGGGTATTAATGCAGGAGGATGTTATATACATTATACAGAGAAAGGTATAAATTGAGGAGGATGTTCTATACAGAGAGGGACATTAATTAATTCAGGAGGATGTTCTATACATTATACAGAGAGGGGTATTAATTAATGCAGGTGGATGTTGTATACATTATACAGAGAGGGGTATGAGATGTTATCTACATTATACAGAGAGGGGTATTAATTAATGCAGGAGGATGTTCTATACATTATACAGAGAGGAGCCTTTTTTTTAGCCCTTTAAATCCAGTGGCTGTGAGCGCTAAGATGTTGTTATATTATCTCTCAATACAATGTGTCAGGCTCAGTTGTTACAGTAACTGACTGTAACAGCGCTCAGAGTTTCAGTAAAACAAGGAAATAATATTGTTCTAATCTCTTTATATATAAAAATATTTTTTACTAGTTTTACTGAAACTCTGAGCGCTGTGATGAGCAACAGTCAGTTACTGAAACAGCTTTGCCTGACACATTGTGCTGAGAGTGAGAGATACTGTAACGAGCAGCCGATCTCAGCCCTCTGAGCCACCACTACATTATTAATTGTATCCACTGGTTTTCGGATGAATGAAATTAGTTTTTATACTAAGGAACTGAAAACGAATTTCTTTAGCAACTAAATAAATTGCATTTTAGGACTAATCCATTAGTTCAAAACTAAATTTTGTGCTGTGCACATGTCTACAGCATACAGTGCGTTTTGCACGTCTTTTTTTACGAGCAATATTTTTTGACGGATGAAAAAATGCGCTCGGATCGTAATACCTGCGTTAATTTATGCGCGTTAACGTTTAACGCTGCGCGCAAAAGAAATTGCGCTGCGCGTATGAATTTGCACGGAGAATGTAATAGAGACCTAAGGGGGTTACTCAGAGAGCACCGATATGTCACCGACATTTCGGTGCACTCTCATTCCCCGCACTTCCCTACACTTTGGGGAAATCAAAGTTCAGCATTCACCGCAGGGTCTCCGGAGTGCAGGGAAAATCCGCCGGCCACCTGCCAAAATCCCACCAAAAACCCACCAGAACCACCGCAAAAAACACACCGAACACGTCGGAAAAAGCCGCTGAGCCACTAATCACAGCACAGACCAGCCGCCAGTAAAAGCTGACAAGCTGATGAACGGGGGAAAAAAAAATACGATTGAAAGAGTCAAAATTAAAACGCTGTTTGCAAAACAAACTACTGAACAAAATTGTTTGGAATTTACATATAAGATCCTATGAATGATAATAAAAAGGTCTGTTACAAAAAACGATTTTAAAAAAACAAAAAAAGATTTTGCCAAAAAATCCCTACAAATGCCTAAAATATCCTAAAAAAATCTATAAATAAAGAGACTTTTTGCTGCAGATTAAAATAATAAACAGTTTATTAGATATTGAATAAAAACTGGAATATTTTTAACATTGAAGCCTATTATTATTATTATTATTATTCTTTATTTATAAAGCGCCAGCATATTCCGCAGCGCTGTACAATAAGCACAGTATAGACAGGGTTACAATACATTGAACAACATTTGACAAACAGTACAGGAGGAGATGAGGGCCCTATTCCCGTAGGAACTCGCAATCTTGGAGGGTTGGGGATGGAAACAGGAGGAGAGGACTGTAAGGTGAGAGTGATTGATGGTTGCGTCAGTGAGTTGGGTGGTAGGCTTCCCTAAATAGGAATGTTTTAAGGGAGCGTTTGAAGGAAGAGAAGTTAGGGGAAAGTCTGACAGTACGAGGGAGAGCGTTCCAGAGAGTGGGGGCTGCGCGTGAGAAATCCTGCAGTCTATCATGGGAAGAGGTGATGTGGGGAGAAGCTAGGCGCAGGTCACTGTTTGACCTTAGGGAGCGGGCTGGGGTGTATTTGGTGATTAGTGAGGACAGGTAGTGGGGAGCTGAGTTAGTGAGGGTTTTGTAGCCTATGGGATTCTCCTGAATAAACCTGCCGAATAAAAACACCGCACAACAGGGCACTTCGGCAACTTTTCTCTGCTGCTCGATGTCTCTGAATAGATTAACCATTGCTTCTCTATGGGGATTTCACTAACTTCGAACAGGCATCGTACTTGCTGGCAGTTTGCCAAAATTTGGCTAACTGCCTGCTCTCTGAATAGCCGAATGGCCCCGAGATGGCACTGTATGCGGAAATTCCCTGTTCGGTGACATTTTGGGGCCAGATCGGCTCTCTCTGAATAACCCTGCGTATAAACTGAACATTTTGTGTTGCCCCTGTTCTCCAGAGAAGTTTATAATACATATATTTATTATCTTTTGGATATTTGTTGTATGAAGCCATACTCAAAGTACATTTACATTATTTTTTATTTTATTTGCACATAAAAAGTCATTGCTTTCCAAGCAAGTTGGAAACAAAGAATAAGTGCGAAGGAAATGGATTGCAACAAGCGAAGCTTCCAGGAGGTCTAACATGTTTATCGACACATGATCGTGATGAAGTATCAAACACATTGCTTCTTATGTGTGCGTTATTATTATTAATGCACAGCGAGGAAGCTGGTATAAAGTTTCTCATGCAGTAGTAGGCAGGTTGGAGTCTAAATTTTAAAAACGGGGTTATTCACTAAGCGGCGAACTTGCCATTGAATTGCACCGAACGCTCAATTCAGTAAACTGTCAAATCGTGAAATACTGGCGAATTGACAGCTAAATATGGTGGAGTTCATTGCAAATCGATGGTCTTTAGTGATCTTTTTCAGGGGAAAATAATCAGCTAAAATAAATATAAATGGGCAGATGCTTGGAGGGCTGAATCAGTCCTGTGAGAGCCCCCCTGCAGGGTGGAGAGGGACAATGATGCTCAGGGCAATGTGACGACTCACTTTACATAGAGTGGTCTTGATACCTAGAGTGTAAGGATGGGCTGCCTGTTCGAATTAGTTCGATGTTCGATTCGAACATTGGCTGTTCGAAAATTCGCAAACTTCAAACTTTTCGGGACGTTCGCGGAAAGTTCGAGAAAAATAACAATTAAAAAAAATTCCAAAAAATGCTTAAAAGATCCTAAAAAATCTAAAGATAAAGAGACTCTTTACTGCAGAATATAATAATTAACGGTTTATCAGATATTGAATTAAAACAGGAATATTTCCCACTTATTGTTGGTCAAACATTTCCCACTCATTGTTGGTCAAACATTTCCCACCCATTGTTGGTTCAAACATTTCCCACCCATTGTTGGTCAAACATTTCCCACTCATTAATGATAAAACATTTGCCACTCATTAATGATAAAACATTTCCCATGGCTTCAAATCACGTTTAAACATGAGCAAAAGCAGTAAAAATGAGCTCAGCGCACATCGGTGAAATGGCTCAGCACTCAGCAGTGAAAGGGTTAAAAACATTTTTTTTAAAATGTTTTTCATTGTTTCCTGTCCCCCAGGGCACCTTTTATGGCCAATGTGGCAGACTAGATCTATATTTCTATCTCTATATAAAGGTCTGCCTGTATATATGTGTTTATCTCCTCCATATAGAGTTATGTTCATATTTGTGTCTGACCATTTGGTAAGTTTATCCCTGGGTTCACAGCTGTAATGTAATCAATATGTTTAGCTTTCTCCCTTGGGGGAGGATATAACACGTAGCTGTAAAAAGGGAATTTCTTTTGTACACTGACATAGAGATCACACCTTGGCAGCCAGGTCGGCCCCAAGAGATGGGCAAGCGGTCTTCAAAGACAGGAAGCACATCCTTGATCTTGAAGGGGGGGTCTGGAGGCAAGAGGGACACCTTTAGGCAATTAAAGATTAATTGACAAGCTTACTGAGCGCGACCGAGAATTGCACGCTGGGAAATGAAGTCCAGGACACTGGGCCACTTATGGGTGGGGGCTGGAAAGATCAGGAAGTTTATAAATTCGGAACACTGGCCATGTGTTTTGGCTGATCACTTGCGGATGCCTTCTAAAGAGGATTGATCGGTCCATGTTCCTATCTCCAGACTCCAGGAGGCCATAGAGGAATAGTTCTTCGTAAGTTACGCTCTATGGTTAAACCTTTTTCTTTTTATTGCTGTGTATTGTATAAGTAATTGATTTATTCTAGTTATGATTTTTTAGGTAACTAAGCACAGATTTTTCTATCCTAAATAAACAAAAAGTATTTAAGTTTGACTCTGGCTGATGAAATCCACGCTAACTAAGAGATTGGGAGAATTGCTATTTGCCTTAAGCTCGGTTATATATAAGAAATTGCGTGTTGCGGTCGTCAGGAAACGGCAGGGAATTGTGGGAATTGTAGTCACTGTCCGAGTCTAGGATAGTGCGGCTGCTAAGCCCTGCGTCTCCTGTTGCGACGCGCATAGGGTCCGTGAGGACTGGTGGCAGCGTTACTAATAGAATAAGAAAGTGAGTTCCAGGATTGTGGGAGACGTAGTTATTTTGCGCTTCAGGAGAAGGCTTGTGCTGTGTTGCAATCCTGGGATCAGTATATCGCACTCTACGTGCCTGTTGTGAGAGGTAGTGTGGCTGGGACGGGTAGAGAAGTGCGCGTAATTATCTGGGTCTAGTATAGATAGATAGTGCGCGGCTTAACCCGGCGTCCTTGCGCAGCAGCGCGCGTAGTTGGGTCGTGACAACTGGAGGCAAGCGGTGGGATATCAGGTTAGTATTTGGATCTGTGAAGCAACATAGATCCAGATACTAAAGAAATTGGTTTTCCAATTTCCAGAGCAGAACTCAGTGCATTTATTAGAATATACACAATACACAGCAGTTTCCTTCCCCTTCTTTGTTTTTCTTTTCTATCTTTTATTTGGCTGGAGTGAGAATGTCGCAACAATCATCGAAAAAGACTTTGGAGCAATTATGTTGAGACAAAAATATCTCGACGAAGGATAAAAAGAAAGATGAACTTTTGCAAGCCCTCGAGGATTATGAGGCGAGGCAAGCAGTCCAGGACGCAGCAGAGCAGGGTACCATGCTTGACCCAGTCGAAGGGAGCGCAAGTCCAGTGGAAAGGACAGTGTCAAGTGCTTCGCCCAAGGGTGATACTGCCCTGGATGTTTACTTGCAGACTGTTTTAAAACATGTGGACTCTGCGGACTCGCAGACGCGGCTTCAGCTCATCCTGAAGTACCAAGAGCGAGAAGAGCGCAGAGCTGAACGCGAAGCTGCGGAGCGCAGAGCTGAGCAAGAGGCGGCAGCGCGCCAAGCGGACCGAGAAGCTGTGGAGCGCAGAGCCGTGCAAGAGACAGCAGCGTGCCAAGCGCACCGAGAAGCTGCGGAGTGCAGGGCTGTGGGTGAGCGAGAAGCGGCGGAGCGCCAAGCCGAACGGGCACATCAGCTCACTCTGGCACAGGCAAGCAGAACGCAATTATCTCCTGCCCCTGCGGGCGCTGCAGAGCTCTCTACGCCCAGACCTCGTGCAGAGAACTTTCCCACTCTTGACAAAGATGGGGACCTGGATGTGTTCCTGCGAAGTTTTGAAAAGACTTGTCGACAGTACCAGCTGCCCAAGGAGCAATGGGCCAGGTACCTCACTCCTGGACTAAAAGGTCCAGCGTTTGAAGCCTTTGCAGAACTACCGGCTGAGAGCGACCAGGACTATGAGGCGATTAAAGCCGCGCTGCAGAGACGGTATAACCTCACGCCAGAGGTATATCGCAAAAAGTTCAGGTCCTTGCAGAAACGGGCCGCGGAGAGCTACTCTGCAGTTGTGAGCCACCTGACCACCCTATTTCGACAATGGGTCAGGGGGCTGAAGATCGATACCTTGGAAGCCCTGGAAGACCTGCTAATCAAAGAACAGTTCGTGCAGCTGTGCCCACCTGAGATCCAGGAATGGCTTCTGGATCGCAAACCCGAGACGGCCCTGGAAGCTGGTGAGCTGGCCGATTTCCATGCGGCCAACAGAGCGTCTGTGGACCAGAGCAGAGGTTCCCCCAAAGGATCACCAGGATGGAAGCCCAACTCAGCACGACCCCCCGACATCACGGCGGCAGCGCCCCCCTCTGTGCCAGTCTCTGCTGGGGAGGGGGGAGCGAATCCTTCTTCGCCTGGAAGAAGTGTGCGCCGTCGCTGTTTTATTTGTGACAGTACCAATCATCTCCTGGCAGCGTGCCCGCAGAGGAAGAAACCTGCATCCACAGCTGGGGGAGGATACCCCTCAACATCACTCTCTGTCCTGTTTGTGACCAGATCGGAGGGCAGTGCCAACGTGAACCAGCAAGCAGTCATTGTCGGGACTCAGGTATCTGTGGGTTTACGAGATACGGCGGCTGAAGTAACTTTGGTGCGTCCAGGGTTAGTCAGCGCTGCAGACTTTATTCCTGGCAGGACTCTAGCAGTAAAGGGATTTGGTGGGGTACGTCCTGCGGTGCCAATGGCACGGGTTTATCTGGACTGGGGAGCGGGGAGAGGTCTGCGGGAGGTGGGAGTGTCTGAAAATATTCCTACGGATGTGTTACTGGGCACGGATTTGGGTAAATTGGTGTCACAGTATGTGCTGGAAAGGGATGCTGGGGATTTACCCAGGCCCACTAGTGGCTCTACAGTGGGGAGGGCTGTGTGTGGGGGTGCACCACAGGATTCCTGGACGGGAGGGCAGGGGATGGCAGTGAGTCAGTCTGCGCCTGTGCCAGGTGTGCCTGAGGTGTTGTGTGGTAGCATGAGGGGGCAGTGTGACTGGGAAGAAAGGCAGGGGGTGAGTGAATGCCCGCCTGCACCCGAGTCAGCTGGTTCCCCAGACCCCATGCGTGCAGGGCCGGTGCAAGCTTTTTTGTTTACTCAGGCAAAGTTGCGTTTTGGTGCCCCCCTCCACCCAATCCGTGCCATGCCAATCGGGAGTGTTTGGTGTCCTCACGCATTGCCAATCTATGCTGTGCCTGGTGCCCCTCCTGTGCCACAGGGCCAATCTACAGAGTGTGTGGTCCCCTCCTTTGGCAATGTGGCATAGGAGGGGCACCAGGCACTGCACAAATTTGCAATGTGGCCTGGTGGTGCCCCCTGGTCTTGCTGTGTCAATATACCCACATATTTCAAGCTGCCTGCCACTCCCAGTGTTTCCCTGTGATCCTGCTACCTACCACTCTCACTATGTTGCTGTGGTCCACTGTCTGACTCCAGGTCTCCAGAAGCAGACTGGCAGCAGGGTCCTCATCCTCTAATTCAAATCACTCCCCCTTAATTCATTTTTCCCCTTTAATTACTTTCACCTCCTCCCTCTTTAAATTCATTTCATATAGCGAATGACAGAGCTCCACAGCAATAAAACTCACAGTAATGTGTGTTGTGTATGAACGTAAGACAGAGGTCCACAACATTAAAACTCACAGTAATTTGCGGGGTGTATGAGCGTATGACAGAGCTCCACAGCAATAGAAACTCACAGTAATGTACCGATATCAGTTTACTCAAACCCCCCAGCAGAACATTACACACACACACACCCAGCAGAACATTACACACACACCTCCCCAGCAGAACATTACACCCCCCCAGCAGAACATTACCCCTCCCAGCAAAACATTACACCCCCAGCAGAACATTACACCCCCCCGAGCAGAACATTACTCCACCCAAGCAGAATATTACATACACACAACCACTCCCCTCCCTCATTTTATTCAAACCTTTCCTTTTAAAAATCTTCTATAGTGGAAGCACGCAGGCTGACTCTGTTGCAGGGCCGCACCCTAAGCTTTGGGGTTTGTCCTCCAGGCTTTTCTGCTGCAGCGTGCCCTGGCTATGCGCATCACGTGAGGGGGCGGAGCCAAATTATGCAGTGTGCCTGCTCATGTTTAGAATGTGGGACTGAGGCAGACACACTGTATCGGTTTGAGAGCGCGCGGCTGGGCCCCTGGTTGATGTCTGAAGATCATTCATAGCTCCGCTTCCGGTATTTTAAAAACAGAATTTTTCCTCCCCTCACACTGACAGCAAGCCAGGACAGTAAGGCGGCCGCCTGTGCCGCCTTACACTAGCGCCGGCCCTGCATGCGTGGGGAGGCCGCGGTGCCCATGGTGGAAGTGGGTACCCGCTGGCGGTCGGCAGGGAGTAGGGCACAAGGCCCGTCTCTGCCGTGTGATGGTGTGGATCAGAATGCCTGGGAAGAGTGGCAGGATACTGTGGTGTGCCTGCCTAGACCAGACTCAGGTTTGTCTGTGACGCCGTATGGTTGGGAGCAAGGGCAAGGGATGACTGCGGGTCTGCCTGCGCCTAAACCAATCAGGACTCTAGTGCCCCGTGAGAATGGTGTGGATCAGAATGCCTGGGAGGGGTGGCAGGATACTGTGGTGTGCCTGCCTAGACCAGACTCAGGTGTGTCTGTGACGCCACGCGGTTGGGAGGGAGAACCAAGGACCAAGGCAGGTTCCTTTAGGACTGAACCAACTGGGTCGGTGGTGCTGGAGGGAAGGTGTGGGCATCGGAAGGCCTGGAGTGGGCAGGATACTGCGGTGTGCCAGCCTGTGCCATGGGTGTCTGAGACTGTGCGTGGCGCAGAGGGCATACTGGTCAGTCGGAAGGAGAGGCCTAGGGTGGCAGAGGGTTATCCAGGGCCTGAACCATCCAGGTTGGCGGTGCCAGGTGAAAGGAGTGGAGGGCAGAACATCCTGGATGGGCAGGATACTGCGGTGTGCCAGCCTGTGTCGCGGTTGTCTGAGACTGTGCGTGGCGCAGAGGGCATACTGGGTGGTAGGGAGGAGAGGCCTAGGGTGGCAGAGGGCTATCCAGGGCCTGAACCATCCAGGTTGGCGGTGCCAGGTGAAAGGAGTGGAGGGCAGAACATCCTGGATGGGCAGGATACGGTGGTATGCCAGTCTGTGTCACATGTGTATGAGGCTGCGGGTGGCACCGAGCGCATGCTGTGTGGTCAGGAGGAAGGGCCTGGGGTGGACGAGTGTTGCCCTGGGGGAAAGCCAACCAGATTCCCAGTACCACAGGAATCTGGTACTGAGCAACCTCCCTGTAGAGGAGGGTGGCATACGGCTGTATGCTCATCGGTTACGAAGCAAGGCGTGCTTGATAAACTGTGTGATAAAGTGGGGAAACTGTGTGCAATGGGGGGCGAGGTGAGCGTGGAGAATCTTGTACCCCATCTGTATGGTTCCCCAAATTCTGAAGGTGCGGGGACAGTGAGAGACGGGGAGGCAGCGGGTCCTGGTGTGGCTCCTGTGACCTCCCAGCCATCTGCCCAGAGCCAGGTACGATGCCTGACTCCGTTGGCAGATGCAGGGGGAACGTTATCTGGGGAGCGGGGCGCTTCACCTGTTTCTCCATACCCCCTGCCGTAAGAATGGCTCCAGAGCAGGCTACGGGTTACAAAGATTCTGCTGCCTGTAAGACTGAGGTGCGAGCTGAGAGTGAGCCACATGTGCTGCACCCGGAGGGGCTGCAGAAGCACAGGGGCTTCCCCGAGTCTGTGCCATGTTGTGAGTGCAGTATGAGTGACCCCCCCCCCCGGTTTGGGAGAGGTGGGGAAGAATGGTGGAGTCGCCAAAGGCCTACATGGGGCAATGTGTGATGCGGTTGCGAGAGGGAATGCATGCTTTAGTGGGCAAAGTGCACGGACACCTGTGCGTCCCCCACTCTGTCATAGCGCCGGCGACTGGTGCAGGTGCCAGATACCCGTTGGCAAACCTGTGTTAAGACGCACGTGGGAGGCATGTTAGTTAGCCTCCCTTTCTGCGTCTTCATTTGTATGGGAGATGTGGCAGACTAGATCTATATTTCTATCTCTATATAAAGGTCTGCCTGTATATATGTGTTTATCTCCTCCATATAGAGTTATGTTCATATTTGTGTCTGACCATTTGGTAAGTTTATCCCTGGGTTCACAGCTGTAATGTAATCAATATGTTTAGCTTTCTCCCTTGGGGGGAGGATATAACACGTAGCTGTAAAAAGGGAATTTCTTTTGTACACTGACATAGAGATCACACCTTGGCAGCCAGGTCGGCCCCAAGAGATGGGCACGCGGTCTTCAAAGACAGGAAGCACATCCTTGATCTCAAAGGGGGTCTGGAGGCAAGAGGGACACCTTTAGGCAATTAAAGATTAATTGACAAGCTTACTGAGCGCGACCGAGAATTGCACGCTGGGAAATGAAGTCCAGGACACTGGGCCACTTATGGGTGGGGGCTGGAAAGATCAGGAAGTTTATAAATTCGGAACACTGGCCATGTGTTTTGGCTGATCACTTGGGGATGCCTTCTAAAGAGGATTGATCGGTCCATGTTCCTATCTCCAGACTCCAGGAGGCCATAGAGGAATAGTTCTTCGTAAGTTACGCTCTATGGTTAAACCTTTTTCTTTTTATTGCTGTGTATTGTATAAGTAATTGATTTATTCTAGTTATGATTTTTTAGGTAACTAAGCACTAATTTTTCTATCCTAAATAAACAAAAAGTATTTAAGTTTGACTCTGGCTGATGAAATCCACGCTAACTAAGAGATTGGGAGAATTGCTATTTGCCTTAAGCTCGGTTATATATAAGAAATTGCGTGTTGCGGTCGTCAGGAAACGGCAGGGAATTGTGGGAATTGTAGTCACTGTCCGAGTCTAGGATAGTGCGGCTGCTAAGCCCTGCGTCTCCTGTTGCGACGCGCATAGGATCCGTGAGGACTGGTGGCAGCGTTACTAATAGAATAAGAAAGTGAGTTCCAGGATTGTGGGAGACGTAGTTATTTTGCGCTTCAGGAGAAGGCTTGTGCTGTGTTGCAATCCTGGGATCAGTATATCGCGCTCTACGTGCCTGTTGTGAGAGGTAGTGTGGCTGGGACGGGTAGAGAAGTGCGCGTAATTATCTGGGTCTAGTATAGATAGATAGTGCGCGGCTTAAGCCGGCGTCCTTGCGCAGCAGCGCACGTAGTTGGGTCGTGACAGCCAATATCTTGCATATATGCCCTCTTAGAGGGGACCTTAATTTTCGAACGTTCAAGCCCATTGACTTGCATGGTGTTCGCATTATGTTCGAGTTTGCGGTCAAACTTTTTCAGGTGTTCGATTTCGAATGCGAACCGAACACGGGGGGTCTTCGGTCCATCACTACTAGAGTGTCCCTTTAACAAGAAAAAGTCCTTTTCTATTTTTCTCCTAGGTCTTCTGCTGCCTTTTAACCTCTTCACTACTGTGATCGTGTATACATGATCAACAGTAGGAAGCACAGCAGGCTGAGATCATGTCTCCACAATCTGGGCATATTCAGTATCATTGCAAATGAAATTTGCTTGTTGCAAACAAATTTCTTTTGCTTTTGGGCTCCAGAAGGCGCCTCCAAAGTTTTAGCCCTGTGGGCATAACGGCTAAGGAATGCCCTGACATATCATAATACACACGAGAGCCGCGAGCTGCAGTTCTCACTGCAGTAACTCAATAGCCAGTAGATGGTGACATCTCCCTGCAAAATAGGATATTACAGTAAGAAATACAGTGGGAATATTCACAAATATTTCTTGCTGTATAATTAATTTAAAACGATTTTCCAAACAACCACTGGTTCCTGGCAGTGGCGTTTTGGAAAATCACTTGGCAGTGAAGGGGTTAAGACACACTTTTCCAAGAACCTCTTTTTTTTACCTCTACAAATATTTCTGAAATCTTTAGAAAGCTGGTCCAAGCTTTGAGTTTTTGCCGTTCCGCATGTAAATCAGGTTACCGCGCATATTAATATTCCAATATTCCAATTCTGCTTGTGAAGAATTGCAGAGAAAAAAAATCCGCCTCTGGGCATCCAACATTTTCTATTCCTGTTCATACATAATTTAAAAACGATATTTCATAAATTTACGCCTAAAAACATATTTTTTTCTATTTCGTTGGAATGTGCACGTTTTACGTGAAATTACATGAAATTAAATGTTTTTCTTGTTAAAGGAGGAAAATCATGATTCATATTTTATGACATTTTGCAAGCAGTGAAACTATAAAGTAATAATAATGTTGTGTAACTGTACACATAGATTATTGATCGGTAAATCCATTCCGTAAAAATTAACTATTTTATCCGTGCAGGGCCGGCCCATTCATGGAGCAGGGTGGAGCAGCCGCTCCAGGCAGCACTTTGTCAGGGGCAGCATTTTGCTGCTCTTTCAAAGGCCACCAGCACGGACACGGCTGCAGGACAGTGTTCTGTTGAAACCCAAGCCGCGTCTGCCCCTTCAGCACGTGACTGCCCCTTTCAGCGTGCATGGAGGCCATCAGCTTAAGTTTTACCAGCGATGCAGCCTGGCTGTGGTCTCTCCTGCAGTGCAGTGCGCCTGTGAGATGGAACGCGGTGTTTAGAGCCTGTCACGTGCCATGAGCGGCAGGGCTCTGATGACGTAGGCAAGCGCGCGCCTTTAAATGAATCCCAGGGAACCATGAGGCTGCTGAGAAGGTAGGCCTGGCTTGATTTCATACAGGAGACACTGTGCCCCCCCCTGTGTGTGGTATGGAGGTTCCCCTCCCGCCCTTCCCTCCTCACGGCGACATGTTGCTGCCCCATAAAGCACTGCCAGCTTCTCTGTCTTGGTTGAAGGAAGGCCTGGACAGACACCCTATCCCAGAGTCCTGAGGGAGCTGCCGATTGCGGGCTGCATGGGGCCCAGATTGAAGACAATATGCAGCTCCCTTACAACCCGCACAGCATGATGGGAGCTGTAGTTAGTTGTTAATAGCTGGGGGACCTGCCTTTCACTGGCCTGGTAAGGCCTGGTTGACTTTGCTAAAACAAATAAATCACATTTTTACCTTTTTAAACTGGGGGTGGGGGTTAGTATGGAGCTGCCAGGATTTGATGGAATTACAGAAATGACTGGGACGCCACAAGTTTTAATGCCGCTTTATGGCTTTTACGCCCCCCCCCCAGTATTCCCTGAATTATTAAATCATGTCGAGAAAACAAGCATTTTCCTAATTTCTTTCATACCTTCGGTGAGGCGCTTCCTATTTAAAGGCACACTCTGTGAAATCTTATCGACAGTAACTCTGTGCCCTCCGGAGTCATTAATCCTCTGCGTCTCCCCGTTACCGGTTGTGTTATGTGTGTGTGACTGCATGTGTTTGACGGTATGTGGATGTGTGGGACAGTGGGCAGTGATATGTTTTTTGGGGGTGGGGGTGCAGCAATTCATCCTTCGCTCCAGGCAGCACAGTGGCTTGGGCCGGCCCTGTATCCGTGTTAAAAAATAATGATTAATCATTTATGACCCTTGGTGATTACTGTAAAAACTTTAGCATCAAAAAACTTTCATCTAAACTTTACCCCAAACTAGGTGCCCTGTACAGAAACAAACCCTGCCTGATCCCCGCGGTAAGAAAGCAGATTGTACAACAAATGCTTATGCCGGCTATTGAATACGGAGCTGTAGTGTATGCAGTCGTCCCGCAAATAGGGATGAGCCGAACACCCCCTGTTCGGTTCGCAATCGAACTCGAACAATTTCGAAAGTTCGAGTTCGAATTCGAACACGAACCGAACTCATTGCAAGTCAATGGGACTCAAAAGTTCGGTTTTTAGAGAGCCCTCCAAGAGGGCATATATGCAAGATATTTGCCATAAAAGGTGTATGAGGGTCAGGGTAGTGCCCTGGGGACAGGAAACAAGGACAAAAAGTAAAAAAAAAAACGTTTTTAACGGGACTGTGAGTTTTCCATGAAATAAGGGTTAAAAATAAAAACGAAAAATTCCTTCAAATATCGTGCCTAGGAGGTCCCCATAACCTGCCCATGAAGTGGCGGATTTGTAGGATGTATACAAACATTTTAAAACAAAAAAAATACGTTTCAAATGATAGTAAACGCTTTTCCTTTAATCTATTCATAAACAACTGCTTGGGGCGGCAGTCTGTATTAAAAAAGGAGAAATTTTAGGACACGCAGAACAAGTTTAGTGATTTTTTGGCTAAATTATGGTGAAACTTATGCAGGCTTTGGATGAAAGTAACAATAGGTGCTTTAAAATTGGGCCTTTAGTGTCGGCAACAGTAACCCCTCTGTGGTATTGTGGAAGAGTGCAGGGTTGGACCCTGCGGTCAAATATTAAAATGCTATAAATCTGGTAATATAGGCATCAGTGGCAGTGTACCCAAATAATGTGCCTTTCATGGCAGCAAGTGCCTTCACACCGTAACCCTTTTGTGGTATTGTGGAAGAGTGCAGGGTTGGACCCTGCGTTCCAAAAAATTAAAATGATATAAATCTGGCACAGGCGTCAGTGCAGCCAAATATTGTGCCTTTCATAGCAGCAAGTGCCTTCACACCGTAACCCTTTTGTGGTATTGTGGAAGAGTGCAGGGTTGGACCCTGCGGTTCAAAAAATTAAAATGATATAAATCTGGCACAGGCATCAGTGCAGCCAAATATTGTGCCTTTCATGGCAGCAAGTGCTTTCACACCGTAACCCTTTTGTGGTATTGTGGAAGAGTGCAGGGTTGGACCCTGCGGTTCAAAAAATTAAAATGATATAAATCTGGCACAGGCATCAGTGTAGCCAAATATTGTGCCTTTCATGGCAGCAAGTGCCTTGACACCGTAACACTTTTGTGGTATTGTGGAAGAGTGCAGGGTTGGACCCTGCGGTTCAAAAAATTAAAATGATATAAATCTGGCACAAGCGTCAGTGCAGCCAAATATTGTGCCTTTCATGGCAGCAAGTGCCTTCACACCGTAACCCCTTTGTGGTATTGTGGAAGAGTTCAGTGGTGGAGGTTTTGTGAATGCAGAAGAGATCCCCAATCTATTCAGTTACGTCAGCATCAGGGGATTGATAGCTGCTGATCCAGGACTGATTCATTATTATAAATGTCAGCCGGTCTACAGAGTCGGTGGACAGACGCATTCTTTTGTCTGTGACAAAAACTCCAGCAGCACTGAACGTCCTTTCAGAAAGCACGCTGGATGAAGGGCAACCTAGTAGCTGCATAGCATATTGGCTAAATTCTGGCCAGTGATCCAACCTCAACACCCAGTAAGCCAGTGGATCATCTGCTGAAAAGGTATCCAGGTCTGCCCTTTCCCCTAGGTAGTCCTGCACCATACGGTGAAGACGCTGGCAATGGGTGCCTACATTTGGGCATCCCTGGGCCCCAGCCTTCACCACTATTCCTCTGATAATCCGCAGCCTCAGAAGCACGTGTGTCATCACTTGGTAACCTACCAGTGCCTGGAAAGGTGTTACACAAGTGTCGCTTTAGAGCGTCCTCAAGTTTTCATCCTGTGCTCCCTCTGTGCGGGCATGATGAGCTCTGCAACTTTACCCTTGTATCGTGGATCAAGAAGGCTTGCCAACCAGTAATGATCCCTCTCCTTGATAGCACGAATCCTGGGGTCCTTTACCAGGCTTTGCAGGATAAGGGAACCCATGCAGCGTAGGTTGGAGGTGGCATTAGCTTCCGAGTCTTCCTGGTCAATGAGGAGGATGACCCCATAGTGCACTTCCTCCTCCCAGCCACGTACTAGTCCTTGTGTTTCTGGGCACACAAACCCTCCCTTGAGGAATCCTCACCTTCAATGCCCCCACTACTTAAATATTCCTCCTCATCCTCCTCCTGTCTGATCTGAGGAGGACCCGCTGGAATGCTGTCTGCGGAAAGACTGGGGCCTTCAGAGCTAGGGAAGGCCTCCTCTTCCTCCCGCTGCTCTTCCTCTAGAGCCACATCTATAATTCCCCGCAGAGTGTGCTCCAGCAGGAACACTAAAGGAATTGTGTCACTAATGCATGCACTGTCCCTGCTCACCATCCTCGTTGCCTCCTCAAATGGTGACAGTACAGTGCATGCATCCTTGATCATCAGCCACTGCGGGGGGGGGGGGAAACCAAGTTGACCTGAACCTGTCCTTGTGCCATACTCACACAGGTACTCGTTGATGGCCCTCTGCTGCTTGTGCAGACGCTGCAGCATTGCTAATGTTGAGTTCCACCTGGTGGGCATGTCACAGATCAGACTGTTTGTGGGAAGGTGGAATTCTCTTTGAATTTCTGCCAGGCGAACACTTGCTGGGAATGACCGTCTGAAGTAGCAGCAGACTTTTCTGGCCTGGATGAGAAGCTCTGCCAGCCCTGGGTACCTGGTTAGGAAACGCTGTACCACCAGATTTAGGACGTGTGCTAGGCATGTTACATGCGTCAACTTACCCAGGCGTAGGGCGGAAAGAAGGTTGCTACCATTATCACAGATGAACATTTCCAGCTGAAACTGGTGTGGTGTTAACCATCTCTGCACCTGCCCCTGCAGAGCTGACAGAATTTCTGGCCCGGTGTGGCTCCTGTCCCCTAAGGCTGGGGTCAGACGAGCGTAGTGTTCACGTCCGTGATTGCGCCTAAAAGTACGTCCGTGATAGCATGACAGAAAGTCCATTGGAGCCCCACACACGAAGTACGTCCGCACTGAACTGCAGACGCACAACGGCCGCAGCCCACGGATGCAAGGCAGGCAAGAACGTACAACCCCTAGAATGGCCGCACAAAGTGCGCTGCGTCCGCAACTTCCGCATAGCTTTGTGTGTGAGTGATGGAACATGGTCAGAGGACTGCATTTATATGTCCAGCATTTTTCACGGACAAAATGGTTTTGCTTTTTATTTTATTTTCCCGCCTACATCCGTCAAAATATACATCAGTGAATAAACGGACTGTGTGGCCACTACTGCGTCTTCCGTACTGACGTACGTCCGTGTGCATGGACGTACAGTCCGTAGAAATCACGCTCGTCTGACCCTAGCCTAAACAAACCAGCTCAAGCACAGTATGGCATCTTTTAGCTTGAGCCATTGCGTAGCCCCTGTCACGCGTCGGTTTAACTGCCACTTCGCCAGAGACAGAGAAGGAGGAGGAGGAGGAGGAAGAGGGAGAGGTGTTGGTGGAGCAGACAGACCTCATACAAGCAGCATTCTGGAGGCGTGGTGGATGAACAAGCTCCAGCACAGAGCCCCGTCTTGGATCCCTCCCAGCTGCAATCAGAGTTACCCAGTATGCCGTGAAGGAAATGTAACAGCCCTGTCCATGCTTGCTGGACCACGTGTCTAAAGTCACATGCACCTTGCTGCTGACTGCCTTTCCCAATGACTCGATAACATTGTCTTCCACGTGCTGGTATAGTGCTGGAATGGCCTTCGTGAAAAGTAATGGTGTTTTACAACCTGCCACTGTGGTACAGCACATTCAGCAAATTCACGGAAGGAAGCAGAGTCCACCAGCTAGAAAGGCAGCAGCTGTAATGCGTGTATTTTGCTAAGCTGGCATTTAGACGCTGTGCTTGGGGATGGTTGGGACTATTCTTTTTCTTAAGCTGCAGCAGCTGGGGCAACGTAATCTGACTGCGTAAATCTTCAACTGATGGGATGCTGTCACATTGTGGAAGGACCTGGTACATCCATTACTGTAACATCATCCCTGTCAGTGGAGGTTGGAGTCAATGACATGGCAGGACATATAGTGGGGGTAGAGACAGGTGAGGAGGACCCAGGCAAAGTTTTGTGCAAAGGAGATGCGTGGCAGGTGGTCATATGTCGCCTCAAGCATGTGGTACCTAAGCGTCTTGTGTCTTTCCCACGCTTGAGCCTCATCTGACATAGATTACAAATAGCAACGGTGGGGTCTGCTGCACATTTCTTAAAGAACTCCCAGACAGCAGAGTTCCTGGATGTGTGCTTTGAGACAACAGCGCTCTGCACCTGAGCAGCTCTGACATCTGATGCCTTGGACTGGCTAGTGCTGCGGTTGGTCATAGAGGATGTTGTGCCTCGTGTTTGTTGTGCCTCCTCCTCACTTGACTACTCTGTTCGATCAGGCACTTGGGTGGAGTCAGTGACCTCATCATCATTGTCATCACCCCCTATCTCCTCGTCACTGGAGCCAACTTGGCAGTATACTGCAGCTGCTGGGGCAACATGAGTGCCAGTTATTTGTGTGTCACTGGCACCCCCTCCCTCTTGGTTGATTATACTCCCTTCCTCAACCTCAGAGATTGAATCAGAGCACTGTAGTTGCTGTGCATCCTCAAGCAGCATGTCACTGTCATTGTAGTCAAACAATTCAGCTGACTCCTCCTTGTGTGATAGTGAGGCTATGGCAGGAGTAGCTGTGGACATGGAGGCTGCATTAGATGCTTTGGCAGCTGAGGTGGACTGTAAAGCACTACAAGCCTGGCTGGCAGAGGACTCGGAGTATGAGGATGGCCTGGTTAGCCAATCCACCAAATCCTCTGTATGTTGCTGCTGCTTAAGATGGCCAGCACCAGTTAGAAAGGACAAGCGTGCCCCTGCAGAGGATGCACCACGTTCACGACGACCAGAGGCTCAGCCTCCCAACACAGAGGCTGCTTGCCCTCTTATCTGTGTCTGGGAGCGTCTGCCTGTCCTCTTTGGTCTTTATGACATGGTGAGTGATATATAGATTAAAGATATACAGAACTCTGATTCAACTCTGTTATAAAAATTGGAGATATGCTGCAGAACTCTGATTCAACTCTGGTATAAAGATTAAAGATTTCCAGAACTCTGGTATAACTCAGTGAGACATCCTGATAGCTGGCAGCCAGTGACAAGACACAGATTACAATTCGCAGAAATCTGCTAGAAGTATGTGGGACCCCCTGATAGCTGGCAGTGAGAAGACACAGATTACAATTCCCAGAATCCTCCTATAAATCAGTGAGACCACCTGATGGGTGGCAGTGAGAACACACAGATTACCGCAATTCCCAAATATTTTGTGGAAATAACTCACCCCCAAAACTGCTGGTAGCAGTGAGAACACAAAGATTACTACGATTCCCAGATATTTTGTAGAAATGAGACCCCCAAAATACTTGATGGCAGTGAGAACACACAGATTATCACAATTCCCAGATATTTTGTAGAAATGAGACCCCCAAAATACTTGGTGGCAGTGAGAACTAACAGATTACTGCAATTCCCAGATATTTTGTGGAAATGAGACCCCCAAAATAGTTGCTGGGAGTGAGAACGCACAGATTGCCACAATTCCCAGATATTTTGTAGAAATTACTGACCCCCAAAATAGTTGCTAGGAGAACACACCGGATACCACAATTCCCAGATATTTTGTAGAAATTACAGACCCCCCAAAATACTTGGTGGCAGTGAGAACACAAAGATTAGAACAATTCCCAGATATTTTGTAGAAATTACTGACCCCCCAAAATACTTGGTGGCAGTGAGAACACAAAGATTAGAACAATTCCCAGATATTTTGTAGAAATGAGAGCCCCCCAGTAGGTGGTGGCAGACTGGCAATGAGAACACACACTAACACAACAACAATCTCCTCTCAAACACGTGCTGAAGCGCTGTGTGAAGCCTTATATACAGGGTTATTCAAAGAGATTCGAAAAGTCACCGCACGTTCGGTGACTTTTCGTTCTCTTCAATTCGGTTCCTTTTGCCGATCCCATTTCGGTGACCCTGCGGTGTATTCAGCAAACACCACAGGGTCCCCGAATTGCAGGGAAAAGCTGCCGTAAACCCGACGAAAACGAACTGCAAAACCCACCGAATGCATGCTGAAAACCCCCAAAAACATCTGGATTAAACTGCGAAAACCCGAGCAGGAGCCGATCGCACATAGCCAAAGCAGCTGAAGCAGCTGAGACCGCAGACGAGGGAGGTGAATAAATTAGCAAAACCATTTGTATGAATCTGTGAAAATGAAACGCTGTTTGCAAAGAAACTACTGAGCGAAAATGTCTGAAATTTACATATGAGGTCCAGGGAATGATAATAAAAGGGGCTTTTGCAGAAAAAATAAGTAAACTTAAACTTAAAAAAAAGTATCGGACTTTTAAAAAAAAAAAAAAAAATCAGAAAAATGCTTAAAGTATCCTAAAAAATCTATATATAAAGAGACTTTTTGTTGCAGAATTTTATAATGAACGGTTTATTAGATATTGAATTAAAACGGGAATATTTTTAACATTGAAGCCTATGGGATTCTCCTGAATTAACTTGCCGAATTAAACCACCGAATGGCAGGGCAATAGGGGAACCTTTCACTGCTGGTTTGTGTTCTCTGAATAGCCGAAGCAGTGCTTTTTACATGGGGATTTCACTGCCCTCAAACAGGCACCGAACAGGCACCGTATGTGCAGGCTATTCGCCAGGATTTGGCGAATTGCCTGCTCTCTGGATAGCCGAATGGCCAGGAAAGGTAACCGAATGCTGATTTTCAAAAGGAATTCAGAGCTCTTTGAATAACCCTGATAGTGTGCTGTGGGACTTAGCTCTGTGAGCCCATGATTTGGCAAAATTTGCCCAATCAGGACTCTGAGCCGTGATTGGCATAGTCTTGAACCTGTCTTGCACCTGACCTGTGGTCAGGTGCAAGGCTGTAGCCAATTACAAGCTTTAGGCCAGTGGAAAAGTGCATTGTGGTCCATTGTGGTGCATTGTGGGCGAACATGCGGCGAACACTCGGAAATGTTCGTAGTTCGCGAACATGCGAACAGGCGATGTTCGAATCGAACTCCGAACCCATCGAACCGAACACCTCATCCCTACCCGCATACGCACCTCCAGAAATTTACTACATTGTATAACTCATTCTGCCGCTTTGTGCTACAATGTAACTACGTAACCCACCATTGTGACATGTTAAAAGAGCTAAACTGGCCATCGCTGGAATCTAGACGCACCCTTCACCTTTCCAACCTGGTGTTTAAGAGCTTTTCTGGGAAGCTACCACCCTACCTGAATAGGCTGCTTCCCTCAGCAGTTCCCTCATCCTATAACCTCGGATCCAGGAACGGCACCTTACTTGCAATACCACAATACAAAAAGAAAGTGGCTCGATCCTCATTTTCCTACAGAGCACCACAATTATGGAATAACCTCCCAGACGCCATCAAATCTTCCCCAGTCTAAAGTCCCTTAAGAGCTCCATATTAACACACCTCAATAAGGAATGCACCTGTAAACATGTAACATAGTGACTATGTTTCCTACATATTTATTTTCTGTTAATCTGTATATTTGTTTTGTGTTAATTTCTTGCGTTTTACTACTTTTGTATTCCTGTAGCCATGTTGTTGAACCAAGGACATACTTGAAAACTAGAGAAATCTCAATGTATCCTTCCTGGTAAAATCCTTTATAAATTAAATAAATAAAAATAAAACAGTAAAACATCTAGGAATCGATTGAATTCCATCAACAGATATCTCTAAAAAAAATATCAACACGTTTTGGGCGATTTTTCTTTCTATATAACTGATTCAATTGAAAAAACTGGGCCAGAGCCAAAGATCGAAAAATTATATGTGTCTGAAAGAAAGCTAGCTTGTAAAATCCCCGAAAATGCATATTTTTGGCCCGTTTTACTTTGAGAAAGACATTGGTCTCTATCACCTCCTTCAAGCTAACACTAGCGTCAGCGCCAGAGGCGTACCTAAGGGGCGGGCCGCACCAGATGGCATCACCCCCTAGGGTGACACCCTAAAAGCAAATTTTTTTTTTTTTTTTTACTTTTGCAAAGTATTTTACCAGGAGGGATACATTGAGATTTCACTAATTTTCAAGTATGTCCTGGGTAGGCAAGGCCTAGGCTGGCATTTTTCAGAAACCCACCACTAAAAAGGTTACTCACAGAGCACCAAAATGACGCCAATATTTTGGTGTTCTGTTCTTCCCTGTACTTCGGGGAATCAAATTTCCCCACCCTGCAGTGAATTCACCATTCACCGCAGGGTCCACGAAGTGCAGAGAGTCGGCCAACTTAACGAAAATGTCTGGAATTTACATATAAGGTCCTATGATTGATAATAAAAAGGTCTGTTGCAGAAAAAAGAAAAAAAACACTATAGGATGGATATGTTGTGTGTTTGCAAAATCACTTAAAAATAACAATTATTCAAAAAGAATCTACACTCGCCCCTTATTGCACAGCACAGAGGACGCATGAATGATCCACCATCGTCAGATTCATAATATATCATTATTATATGTATACATCATGTCCTGCCAGAATGCTATAACTAAGGCTAGGGTCAGACTAGCGCACTTTTAACGTGCGTTCTGGCGCACTTAATTACGGCCGCACTAGCAGCAAATGACGGGCAATGACGGCCAATATACGAAGTACGGTCGCACGAACGTCCGGCTGCGCAACGCAAGTGGCAAACGAACGCATTTTTTCGAGAACGTCAAACCACTAGTACGGTCCTACAGAGTGCGCTGCGTCCGCTAGAGGCGTGTGTGCGTGATTTGGAGATGTCAGACACTGCTAATGTCCGGCCAACATAACGTCCAGATGCACAAAGTGTTTTATTGATGATCCGTACAAAATCACGAACGACAATGCGCACCGTATGACCGCTATCGCGTACTCCGTGAAAAAATGCGTCCATTCATTCGAACGCACTTTTTCACAGACAAAGCGAAAATGCGTTCGTCTGACCCTAGCCTAAAAGTATTTTTGAAAACATTAATAAAAGTGCGTGTGATTTTTTTTTTACATTTTAAAGTTGGGGGGTGCCAAATATAGGATCCGCCCCGGGTGCCAAATGTTCTAGGTACGCCCCTGGTCAGCGCTAGCTTAATGGAGGTCATAGCGCTGCACCCACATCGCCTTTGAACCGCTAATGGGTTAAAAAAAACATTAGCGCTCGTTAATTAGCGATTCGTAGCGCGAGTTTACTGTACTTTGCGCTCCCTATACCTAACATGGGGAGCACAAAGTACAAATTGTCAAAATACTGACAGTTTATCAAATGGTCAACGAACAAACACATTAGCTCAAGTGGTGACATCAGTGGAGTTGGTGATCTTCTCAGAAGGAACAGAAATAGGATAATTATATAGATTTTTATATTTTATGCAAATTAAATCATTTAAGAGCTTCCCATGATGCAAAACACCTTTTTTATTATATACGTTTTAGGTTGCGTTAAAAAAAACTACACTTCTGTTAACATTTTGTAATTTGTATGAAATCGTTCTAGTACTTGCCCGTTTTCCTCCGAACATCAATTTTTTTTTAGCTCAATTTGACCTTTTTCATTCATCACAGTAAAACACATTATCGCTTCATAAATGTATAATAGCCGGGAAACTATGTTTACTAAGGCAATAATGCTTTTAATGCAAGCATATATCTTTTGTGTAGACGGCATAATTTGTGATGGCTTTGAGATATAAACGGAGAGGCGGCCACTTTCCCGGCTGTCCACGATCACGCCACTTCAGAACTGATATAAAATTGATACACAGCCAACTGACACAAATTTCATTTCGGCCTTGAAATTGAAAACTGCATTTTATGCCCTTATTTCATGATGCTTTTTAAAAAGAAGTCTTTGCCGGGTTTGACTTATGAGTAACTTGATTTATAGCAATTGCTTGGTACAATGATTGCTAGTATCACATGCTGGCTTACTTACTAACACGTTCTCTCTATCATACTTTATTTTAAAGGTCAAACATATATATATTATTTATCTGCTCATGGATATTGTCACGGTTCTCCTCCAAAATATCTCTGATCCCTGTATGCAGCACAACTATCCTAAACTTCCGATCCTTCGAAGGGTCGGTGCATCTACCAATTCCAAGAACCAGAATGTCAGAGCGAGATATCAGGACAAGCCAAAGTCGCATACCAGAGCGGGTTGTCAGAATAGACAGGAATGTTTACCAGAGAGAATAGTCAAAGGAATGCCAAGAGTTAAGAGCCGGGAGAGAAGTCAAACAAGCCAGAATCTGTACACAGATAATTAATCACTAACACAATAGCACTGAGAGGAGGCGAAAACCACGTCAGGGCAACAAGTCTGCCTATACTGACTGGCTTTAAACCTGACGGGTGCCGCGTCATCAAGCTGTGCCCTGTTTCTGGGTACCCACGTGACTGTCACGACCTGCATGTCACTCAGCGCCTGGCTAGTGAGCAGTGAGGATGGTGCTGCCAGGTGTCGGGTTAGACAGACGGCATTGGACGTGACAGTACCATGCGCCTCTACGGGAGGCCACAGGATGATCACTAGGGATGAGCTGTTCGGGTTCGGATGGTTCGGGGTTCGACCCAAACTTAGCCTGTTCGAGTAGATCGCGAACACCGAACATTTCCGGGTGTTTGCCGCATGTTCGACCACAATGGACCACAATGCATTTTCCCACTGGCCTGAAGCTCGTAATTGGCTACAGCCTTGCACCTGACCACAGGTCTGGTGCAAGACTGGTTGAACACTATGCCAATCACCGCTCAGAGTCCTGATTGGGCAAATTTTGCCCAATCATGGGCTCACAGAGCTAAGTCCCACAGCACACTATATAAGGTTTCCACGCAGCGCTTCTGCACGCATTTCAGAGGAGATTTCAAAGAAGATAGTTGTGTCTTGTTACTGCCGGTTTGCCACGCTACTGGGGGGGTCTGGGGGGGATTCATTTCTACCAAATATCAGGGAATTTAGGTGATATGTGTCTTGTCACTGTGCCAGCAAGTCTTTTTGGGGTTTACAACTTTAAAACATTTGTGAATTAAGGTGATCTTCTGGGTCTTGTCACCACTGTGCCAGCAAGTCTTTTTGGGTGTCATTTTACCAAATATCAGGGAATTTAGGTGATGTGTGTCTTGTCATAGTGCCAGCAAGTTTTTTTGGGGTTTACAACTTTATTTAAAACATTTGTGAATTAAGGTGATCTGTGTCTCGTCACACAACCAGTACCACGCAGTATTTTGGGGCTCACTAATTTCTTTAAAACACTTGTGAATTAAGGTGATCTGTGTCTCGTCACACAAACAGTACCACGCTGTATTTTGGGGCTCACTAATTTCTTTAAAACATTTGTGAATTGAGGTGATCTTCTGTGTCTCGTCACACAGCCAGCAAGTTTTTTTGGGGCCCACTAACTTCTTTAAAACACTTGTGAATTGAGGTGATCTGTCTCTTGTCACTCGCTGCCAGCTATCAGTGTGTCTTACTGAGTTATACCAGAGTTATTTAAATCTTTATACCAGAGTTGACTCAGAGTTCTGTATATATTAATCTATATATCACTCACCATGTCTGAAAGAACAAAAAGGACAGGCAGATGCTCCCAGACACAGATAAGAGCGCAAGCAGCCCCTGTGTCGGGAGGCTGTGCCTCTGGTCGTGGTGGACGTGGTGCATCCTCTGCAGGGGCACGCTTGTCCTTTCTAACTGGTGCTGGCCGTCTTAAGCAGCAGCAACATACAGAGGACTTGGTGGATTGGCTAACCAGGCCATCCTCATCCTCCGAGTCCTCTGCCAGCCAGGCATCTTGTGCTTTACAGTCCACCTCAGCTGCCAAAGCATCTAATGCAGCCTCCATGTCCACAGCTACTCCTGCCGTAGCCTCGCTATCACACACGGAGGAGTCAGCTGAATTGTTTGACTACAATGAGAGTGACATGCTGCTTGAGGATGCGCAGCAAGTACAGTGCTCTTATTCAATCTCTGAAGTTGAGCAAGGGAGTATAATCAACCTAGAGGAAGGGGGTGCCAGTGATGACACACAAATAACTGGCACTCATGTTGCCCCAGCAGCTGCAGCATACTGCCAAGTTGGCTCCAATGACGAGGAGATAGGGGGTGAAGATGACATTGATGATGAGGTCACTGACTCCACCTGGGTGCCAGATCGAACTGAGGAATCAAGTGAGGAGGAGGAGGAGGAGGCACAGCAAACACAAGGCACAACATCCTCTGTGACCAACCGTAGCACTAGCCAGTCCAAGGCATTACATGTCAGAGCTGCTCCGTTGCAGAGCGCTGTTGTCTCAAAGAACACATGCAGGAACTCTGCTGCCTGGGAGTTCTTTAAGAAATGTGCAGCAGACCCCACCATTGCTATTTGTAATCTATGTCAGATGAGGCTCAAACGTGGGATAAACACCGGACACTTGGGTACCACGTGTTTGAGGCGACATATGAACAAGTGCCACACATCCCATTGGCGCAAAACTTTGCGTAGGTCCTCCTCATCTGTCTCTACCCACACTGTATGTCCTGCCATGTCATTGCCTACAACCTCCACCGACAGGGATGATGCTACAGTAATGGATGTACCAGCAGGTCCTTTCTCACAATGTGACATCATCCCAGTAGCTGAAGATTTACGCAGTCAGATTACGTTGCCGCAGCTGCTGCAGCAAAAGAAAAAATATAGTCCCAACCATCCCCAAGTACAGCGTCTAAATGCCAGCTTAGCAAAAATACTCGCATTGCAGCTGCTGCCTTTCCAGCTGGTGGACTCTGCTCCCTTCCGTGAATTTGCTGAATGCGCTGTACCACTGTGGCAGGTTCCAAAACGCCATTACTTTTCACGCAAGGCCATTCCAGCACTATACCAGCACGTGGAAGACAATGTTATTGAGTCATTGGGAAAGGCAGTCAGCAGCAAGGTGCATGTGACTTTAGACACGTGGTCCAGCAAGCATGGACAGGGTCGTTACATTTCCTTCATGGCACTCTGGGTAACTCTGATTGCAGCTGGGAGGGATCCAAGACGGGGCTCTGTGCTGGAGCTTGTTCATCCACCACGCCTCCAGAAAGCTGCTTGTATGAGGTCTGTCTGCTCCACCACCACCACCTCTTCCTCCTCCTCCTCCTCCTTCTCTGTCTCTGGCGAAGTGGCAGTTAAACCAAAGCCTGACAGGGTCTACGCAATGGCTCAAGCAAAAAGATGCCATACTGTGCTTGAGCTGGTTTGTTTAGGGGACAGGAGCCACACCGGGTCAGAAATTTTGTCAGCTCTGCAGGGGCAGGTGCAGAGATGGTTAACACCACGCCAGCTTGAGCTGGGAATGATCGTCTGCGATAATGGCATCAACTTTCTCTCCGCCCTACGCAAGGGTAAATTGACGCATGTACCATGCCTAGCACACATCCTAAATCTGGTGGTACAGTGTTTCCTAACCAAGTACCCAGGGCTGCCAGAGCTTCACATCCAGGCCAGAAAGGTCTGCAGCCACTTCAGAAGGTCATTCCCAGCAAGCGTTCGCCTGGCAGAAATTCAAAGAGAATTCCACCTTCCCACAAAACGTCTGATCTGTGACATGCCCACCAGGTGGAACTCGACATTAGCAATGCTGCAGCGTCTGCTGCTTGTGCAGAGGGCCATCAACGAGTACCTGTGTGAGTATGGCACAAGGACAGGTTCAGGTCAACTTGTTTTTTTCCCCCCCCGCAGTGGCTGATGATCAAGGATGCATGCACTGTACTGTCACCATTTGAGGAGGCAACGAGGACAGTGAGCAGGGACAGTGCATGCATCAGTGACACAATTCCTTTAGTGTTCCTGCTGGAGCACACTCTGCGGGGAATTATAGATGTGGCTCTAGTGGCAGAGCAGTGGGAGGAAGAGGAGGCCTTCCCTTGCTCTCAAGGCCCCAGTCTTTCCGCAGACAGCATTCCAGCGGGTCCTACTCAGATCAGACAGGAGGAGGAGGAGGAGGACTATTTAAGTAGTGGGGGCATTGAAGGTGGGGATTCCTCAAGGGAGGGTTTTGTGTGCCCAGAAACAGAAGGGCTTGTGCGTGGCTAGGAGGAGGAAGTGCACGATACGGTCATCCTCATTGACCAGGAAGACTCGGCAGCTAATGCCACCTCCAACCTATGCTGCATGGGCTCCTTAATGATGCAAAGCCTGCTAAAGGACCCCAGGATTCGTGCTATCAAGGAGAGGGATCATTACTGGTTGGCAACCCTTCTTGATCCACGATACAAGGGGAAAGTTGCAGAGCTCATCCTGCCCGCACAGAGGGAGCACAGGATGACAAAACTTGAGGACACTCTAAAGCGACACTTGGGTAACACCTTTGCAGGCACTGGTAGATTACCAAGTGCTGACACACGTGCTTCTGAGGCTGCAGGTGATCAGAGGAATAGCGGTGAAGGCCAGGGCGCTTGACTGATGCTTTTTTAAATTTTTTTAGTCCACGACGCCCAAGGACGTCAAATGTAGGCACCCATTGCCAGCGTCTTCACCATATGGTGCAGGACTACCTAGGGGCAAGGGCAGACCTGGATACCTTTCCAGCAGATGTTCCACTGGCTTACTGGGTGTTGAGATTGGATCACTGGCCAGAACTTAGCCAATATGCTATGCAGCTACTAGGTTGCCCTTCATCTAGCGTGCTTTCCGAAAGGATGTTCAGCGCCGCTGGAGGTTTTGTCACAGACAAAAGAGTGCGTCTGTCCACCGACTCTGTAGACCGGCTGACATTTATAAAAATGAATCAGTCCTGGATCAGCAGCTATCAATCCCCTGATGCTAAAGTAATGGAATAGATAGGGGATGTCCTCTTCTGCATTCACAAAACCTCCGGCACTGAACTCTTCCACAATACCACAAAAGGGTTACGGTGTGAAGGCACTTGCTGCCATGAAAGGCACAATATTTATCTGCACTGACGCCTGTGCCAGATTTTTATCATTTTAATTTTTTGAACCGCAGGGTCCAACCCTGACAGATAAAAAACTTTTCCATATAGGACCACATGGTCCACCCCTGCACTCTTCCACAATGCTACAGAGGGGTTACTGTATGATGATACTTGCTGCCCTGGCAGTCTTGCACCAAAGGCAGAATTTCTGGGTGCACTGATGCCTTAACCAGATGCATATCTTTTCAATATAGGACCACATGGTCCACCCCTGCACTCTTCCACAATACTACAGAGGGGTTACTGTATGATGATACTTGATGGCCTGGCATTAAAGGCACAATATCTGGGTGCACTGCCACTGACGCCTGTATCAGATTCATATCCTCAGAGGGGTTACGGTGTGACGGCACTGTTGCCGATGCTAAAAGCCCAATTTTAAAGCACCTATTGTTACTTTCATCCAAAGCCTGCATAAGTTTCACAATAATTTAGCCCAAAAAAACACTAAACTTTTTCTGCGCGTCCTAAAATGTCTTTTCATACAGGCTGCCGCCCCAAGCAGTTGTTTATGGATAGATTAAAGGAAGCATTTACCGTCATATGAAACGTCATTTTTTTGTTTTTAAGTATTTCTATACATCCTAGAAATCCGCCACTTCACGGGCAGGTTATGGGGACCTCCTAGGCACGATATTTGAAGGAATTTTTGGTTTTTATTTTTACCCTTATTTCATGGAAAACTCACTGTCCCTTTAAAAACGTTTTTTTTTTACTTTTTGTCCTTGTTCCTGTCCCCCAGGGCACTACCCGACCCCCCATACACCTTTTATGTCAAATATGTAGCATATATGCCCTCTTGGAGGGCACTCTAAAAAAACGAATTTTCAGCCCCATTATTATTATTATTATTCTTTATTTATAAAGCGCCAGCATATTCCGCAGCACTGTACAATAAGCACAGTATAGACAGGGTTACAATACATTGAACAACATTTGACAAACAGTACAGGAGGAGATGAGGGCCCTATTCCCGTAGGAACTCACAATCTAGGAGGGTTGGGGTTGGAAACAGGAGGAGAGGACTGTAAGGTGAGAGTGATTGATGGTTGTGTCAGTGAGTTGGGTGGTAGGCTTCCCTAAATAGGAATGTTTTAAGGGAGCGTTTGAAGGAAGAGAAGTTAGGGGAAAGTCTGACAGTACGAGGGAGAGCGTTCCAGAGAGTGGGGGCTGCGCGTGAGAAATCCTGCAGTCTATCATGGGAAGAGGTGATGCGGGGAGAAGCTAGGCGCAGGTCACTGTTTGACCTTAGGGAGCGGGCTGGGGTGTATTTGGTGATTAGTGAGGACAGGTAGTGGGGCGCTGAGTTAGTGAGGGTTTTGTAGGTAAGGATAAGGATTTTGAACTTAATTCTGCGGTGGATGGGGAGCCAGTGAAGGGACTCGCAGAGGGAGCGGCAGAGACAGAGCGGCGGGTGAGGTGAATTAGCCTGGCGGAGGTGTTCAGGATGGATTGTAGGGGGGAGAGGCGGGACAGAGGGAGGCCAGATAAGAGATTATTGCAATAGTCGAGTCGGGAGATTACCAGGGCGTGTATGAGTTGTTTTGTGGTGACAGCGGTAAGAAATGGCCGATTTCTGGAAATATTACGCAGTTGGTATCGGCAGGAGGAGGAAAGAGACTGGATGTGGGGGATGAAGGAAAGAGCAGAGTCAAGTGTAACTCCAAGACAGCGAACTTGGTTTGATGGGGAGATGGTGATACCCTCCACCGTGATAGAGAAGTCAGGAGGTGGGGAGGCATTGGAGGGAGGAATAAGTAGGAGCTCAGTCTTTGATATGTTGATCTTTAGGTGGTGGGAGGCCATCCAGGAGGAGATGCCACATAAACAGTCACTGACTTTTGAAAGGACAGGGGGAGAGAGATCAGGGGTAGAGAGGTAGATCTGAGTGTCATCAGCGTAGAGGTGGTAATTAAAGCCAAAGCTGTTGATGATTTTGCCCAGGGAGGAGGTGTAGATGGAAAAGAGCAGAGGACCAAGGACAGAGCCTTGAGGTACACCAACAGATAGAGGCAATGAAGAGGAGGAGTTACCAGCAAAGGACACACAGAAGGACCTGTTGGATAAATAGGAGTCAACCCAAGCAAGTGCAGTGTCACCGAGACCCAGAGAGTTGAGGGTCTGTAGAAGGAGGGGGTGGTCAACAGTGTCAAAAGCAGCCGAGAGGTCAAGCAGGATGAGAATAGAATAGTGTCCGTGGTTTTTAGCAGTTAGGAGGTCGTTGGTGACTTTGGTGAGGGCAGTTTCAGTTGAGTGTAGGGGACGGAAGCCAGATTGCAGGGGGTCAAGTAGGGAATTGGAGGATAGGAAGAGGGAGAGGCGGTTGAAGACTAGTTTTTCTAAGAGCTTTGATGTGAAGGGAAGCAGGGATACAGGGCAGTAGTTGGATGGAGAGTTGGGGTCTAGGGATGGTTTCTTTAGTAAAGGGGTAGCTAGCACGTGTTTGAAGGCGGATGGAAAGGAGCCAGTGGAGAGAGATATGTTGAAGATGTGTGTGAGAGCAGGGGTGAGGGAGGAGGAGAGGGGAGGAATTAGATGTGAGGGAATGGGGTCGAGCGGGCACGTGGTGAGATGTGAGGAGGACAATAAGGAATTGACTTCCTCCTCAGTGGCTGGGAGGAAGCGGCAGAGGGTGGCAGAGGGGACCTGTGGGAGTGGAGGTGGCAGATAACTATCTTGTGTTGGGATGTTGCTTCTGATAGTTAGAGTTTTACTGCGGAAGTAGTCTGCCAGGTCTTGAGCGCTGAAGGCAGCTGAGGGGGGAGGTGCAGGTGGGTAGAGGAGGGTGTTGAAGGTGGACCAGAGCCGTTTAGGGTTGGAGGACAGCATAGATATAAGAGATGAGAAGAAGGATTGTTTGGCCAAGTGGAGGGCAGAGGTGTATGACCGGAGAATAAACTTGAAGTGAACAAAATCAGCTTCAGAGCGGGATTTCCTCCAGGCACGCTCTGCGGTGCAGGAGCATCTTTGCAGGTAGCGAGTCTGGAGGGTGTGCCAGGGCTGAAGCTGGCGGCGTGGGGCCTTACAGAGTCGAAGAGGAGCAAGAGTGTCTAGAGCAGAGATAAGCGTAGTGTTGTAGTGATTAGTGGCAGCATCAGGGCAGGTGAAGGATGAGGTATGAGGGAGGTGGTGAAGTAGGTTGGAGAATTGATGGGGGTCCACAGCATGTAGATTTCTGCGAGTGTGTGGGCGGGGTGGGGGAGCAGGGTGATTAGGAAGTCCAGATAGGTTGAAAGAGAGAAGGTGGTGGTCAGAGATGGGGAAAGGGCGACATTTGAACTCAGAAATGGAGCAGAGGTTGGAAAAGACCAGGTCAATAACGTGACCATCGCGGTGGGTAGGGAGGAGGGAGGATTGTGTGAGTCCAAGGGAGGACGTGAGTGAAAGAAGTTTGGAGGCAGCAGGAGCGGAAGGATCGTCAATGGGAATGTTGAAGTCCCCGAGAATTAGGCATGGAAGATTAGAAGACAGGAAGTGAGAAAGCCAGGTAGCAAAGTGGTCAAAGAACTGGGAGGTTGGTCCCGGTGGGCGGTAGATGACTGCCACCCTGAGAGCCAGAGGAGAGAACAGGCGGATGCAGTGTGTCTCGAAGGAGGAGAAGGAGAGGGATGGGGGTGGAGGGAGATGCTGGTAGGTGCAGGTGGAGAGAGCAGGAGTCCGACCCCGCCACCATTTCTCTCACCCGGTCTGTGGGTATGGCTCAAGTGTAGACCGCCATGTGAGAGAGCAGCAACGGAGGCCGTGTCAGAGGGAGTTAGCCAGGTTTCAGTTAAAGCTAGGAGGTTGAAGGAGTTTGAAAGGAAGAGGTCATGGACGGCTGTGAGTTTGTTGCACACAGAGCGAGCATTCCAGAGGGCGCAGGAGAAAGAGGACAGGCGCTGAGGGATTATGGGAATGAGGTTGCTGGGCTTGCAGGGAGGTGATTTATATGCGATGGAGATAGGATGAGAGTGAAGTATTGGATGTGTTGTGGGGCCAGGGTTAGGGGATATGTCACCTGAATAGAGTAACAGCAGGAGGGTGAGAAAGAGAAGGTGGGAATGGGATTTGTGGGAGTGGGAGTGATTGCCAGCACGAGAGTTAGAGGGAGACCATGTTCTGAGGAAACAAAGGAGCTCATGTGAGGCCATCATGTGGGACGAGAGGAGGGAGGGAGAGATGCAGATAGTGTAGGGGTCGGTGGTAGAGGGGCAGGAGTTCCATTTAAGGAGAAAGGTAGAAGTGAAGAGTAGAAGCGTGAGAGAAAGCATGATATAGACGTGAGTTTACCAGAGTAAAAAGTGGGCCTTGCAGTTTTACAGTTCCTTCCTCCAGTCCCGCAACTCCAGGAATCAACTCTGAACGTCCACTTAAGAATGCCACTCAACTCCAGGAATCAACTCTGAACGTCCACTTAAGAATGCCACTCAACTCCATGAATCAACTCTGAACGTCCACTTAAGAATGCCACTCAACTCCAGGAATCAACTCTGAACGTCCACTTAAGAATGCCACTTGGAAATGACACTTGCATGGGGTTCGGGTTTGGTCCTGAACAAATGGGAAGTTCGGGTTCGGGCTCGAACCGAACTCGGGGAGTGTTCGGCTCATCCCTAATGATGTCAGGTACCTGGTTTTCCAGAGGAACCAATTGTGCAGAAGTAGCAGCCTTTTTGGTACAGCTATTGGCAAAAAGGGCTGAATGGCATACACAGACCACTCTCGTTCAGTAGGAGTGATGTTTAGACAGAGAACTCTTGGAACATTTCTTAGCACAACCACGGTTTAATATCTTTATATATATATAGCGATAAACAGTCTCTCAGCAAGGTCATTTCAGAAGTAAAGGATCATAAAGGCAGGTGGCAATCAGGCGTAATCAATAACAGGCAAAGGTTGGCAACAGGTATCAATATCAGAATATACTTGCTAGTAGATTTTCCAGGAGACAAGGATCAACAGCTTGGTGTAGGTAATACTTCAGCAAGATAGAAATTTAGCAAGTATTCAATGGAACAGGAAACAGGTGAGGATTCAGGCAAGGATTCCACGGGTAAGAGGCTTCAGGCAAGGATTCCACAGGTAAGAGGCTTCAGGCAAGGATTCCACAGGTAAGAGGCTTCAGGCAAGGATTCCACAGGTAAGAGGCTTCAGGTAAGGATTTCACAGGTAGGCTCAGGTTGTAAACCACAATAAACGAGCAATGACTTACTCAGCTTGTAGATTTTTTATAGTCAGGTATAACGAGGTGATTGGATCCAGCTGTCGTGCATCAGCGTGTCCAGACTTCCAGGTTGAGTTGCAGCTGTAATGCTATATGAGAGGATGCCTGCTCGCGCGCGTGTGCTTTTCATTCAGACCTTAGTCATTGAAGGAGAAGTACCAGAATTATAATGTCTCCTCAGCATGGACAGATCTTGGGGCCCAGGAATTACCAGGAGTCCAGTCAGCCACAGGAAGAGCCGCTGAGGCCAGGAGAGGTACGTGACAGAACCCCCCAACAAGGCGACCCCTCTGGGGGCGAGATGGGTGTAATTGATGGAATCTCCGAATCAAGCGAGGAGCACTAACCTCTACAGCGGGAATCCATGAGTCATCCTGCGAACCATAACCCTTCCACCTGATAAGATACTCTAAACGACCTCTCCGAAGGCGAGAATCCAAGATCTCCTTGATTTCGTAGGTTTCTTCGTCACTCATAGATATAGGACCTGGTTTGCATGGGAGGTGTCCCGGAAATGGATCATCATAGGCTGGTTTCAGTAACGACACATGGAACACAGGATGAATTTTATATGAAACAGGTAATAATAATTTGATTGCCAAAGAAGAGACGACTTGAATAATAGGAAAAGGTCCTATGTATCGTAACCCAAGCTTCTTAGATGGATATTCAACCTTTAAATGTCTTGTTGACAACCATGCTTTGCCTCCTACCTTGTATACCGGAGCAGGACATCGTCTTCTATCTGCAAATGTTTTGTACCTATATTGAGCACGTAACAATACAGCATGCACAGTGTTGTATACATCTAGAATATTTCTTATTCTTTCATTTGTTGAAGGTACATCACCTAGAATTGGAGAACCAGGAAGCATGATGGGATGTCTGCCGTGATTAATAAAAAAAGTCGACATACCGGTAGAAGAATGTTTCTGGTTGTTGTATGTAAACTCAGCTATAGGAAGGTACTGTATCCAATCATTTTGTAGATGCGTAATAAAGCAACGGAGATATTGTTCTAATACACCGTTTACTCTTTCCGTTTGACCGTTGGTCTGTGGATGAAACGCAGTAGATAGATTATTTTGTATATGTAAACATTTACAAAATGCTGACCAGAAACGGGATGTAAATTGTGTCCCTCTGTCCGTGGTTATGGTCTCTGGGAGACCATGTAATGAAAATACATTTTTGATGAATAAATGAGCAGTTTTTGTAGCGGAAGGTATACTTTTCACTGGGATGAAGTGGGCCATTTTAGAGAATCTGTCTACTATGACCATTATGGTATTACAATCCGAAGACATAGGTAGCTCAGTTATAAAATCCATGGATATATCAGTCCATGGACTTTTCGGTATGGGTAATGGCTGTAACAGGCCTTGGGGGAGAGTATGGAGTGATTTGGTCTGAAGACATGTAGGGCAGTAATGGACGTATGCTCTTATTTCTTTTTTCATATATGGCCACCAGAAGGAACGCTTTATTACCTCAAGGGTCTTGTGGAATCCAGTATGCCCTCCGATAGTAGTGTCATGGAAATATTGAAGAACGTGTAGACGGGCTTCTTGAGGAACGACTATTTCGAAATACGTAACCGTTCTTTTTCTGTAAAGGAATATGAGATATAGTATCTTTAATATCATTGGAATATAATTTTATGGTATCCCAGATGGAGGTTCTGGTAACAAAACAGGATTTAGGAAGGATGTATTCATCTTCGTCTGGCAGCTGTACAAAATTCATACGTGATAAGGCATCTGCCTTTCCATTTTTGCTTCCTGGTCTATGGGTGATATGAAGATTGAACCGACAAAAAAATAATGCCCATCTAGCTTGTCTAGGTTTGAGGCGTTTTGCTTTCTGCAGATATTCTAGATTCTTATGATCTGTGAAGATTGTAATAGGAAATTCAGAACCTTCCAATAGATGTCGCCATTCTTCCAATGACATTTTTATAGCTAGAAGCTCACGATCACCAACATCGTAGTTTCTTTCTGGTGCTGTCAATGTTCTGGAGAAGTAGGCGACGGGATGTAGAATTTGTTTATCGCCTACCTTCTGTGATAGTACTGCTCCTATCGCATAGTTGGAGGCATCGACTTCGATGGAATACGGGGTTGATGGATCCGGTAAAGACAATATGGGTGCTGTAACAAAGTGTTCTTTTAGTTTTTCAAAAGCTTTCTGTGCTTGACTGTTCCAGGAAAAAGGGATAGTGATACGTGTTAGTTCGTTTAGGGGTTTGACAATAGAAGAAAAATTGCGGATGAACTTACGGTAAAAGTTGCAGAATCCAAGAAAACATTGTACTCCTTTTCTATTAGCAGGGATAGGCCATTCTTCTATGGCTTTTGTTTTGGTCTTGTCCATCTGGATGTTACCTGGTGTTATGATGAACCCTAGGAATTCAATGACTTGACTGTTGAATATACATTTTTCTAGTTTACCGTACAATTTGTTCTCTCTTAGTTTCTTAAGTACTGATGTCACATGGTCTTGATGTTCTGATAATGAAGATGAGAATATTAGTATATCGTCTAGATAAATAATTACGTAAACGTCTAGTATTTCACGGAAGATATCATTTAAGAACCTTTGAAACGTTGCAGGGGCATTACAGAGGCCATAAGGCATCACAAGGTACTCGTAATGCCCGTAGCGGGAACGAAAAGCTGTTTTCCACTCATGTCCGCTTTTAATTCTTACAAGGTTATAGGCTCCTTTGAGGTCAAGTTTGGTGAAATATTTGGCATCCTTTAGTCTGTCCATTAACTCCGTGATTAGAGGGAGAGGATATTTATTCTTAATGGTTATATTATTTAATGCCCGGTAATCTATGCATGGTCTCAGGCCTCCATCCTTCTTACCCACAAAAAAAATAGGAGCTCCTGCGGGAGAAGTAGAGGGTCGTATGAACCCTTTGGTCAAATTTTCATCTATGTATTCTTTGAGCACCTTGAGCTCGGGTTCTGATAAAGGATACACTCGTCCAAACGGAATAGGGGAGCCAGGGTATAAGTCTATAGGGCAGTCGTAGACCCTATGAGGTGGTAAGGTGTCTGTTCCTGTAGATTGGAACACATCAGAATATTCTTCATAAATTTCAGGTAAGGTGGTAGCTGCTATAGCAGTTGAAGAAGTGTTGTATGGAATATCAGTTGAGGTCTTCTGTTTTGGTAGATTTAATGTTAGCGTACCTCTTTCCCAATCGATGTACGGATTATTTTTTCTTAACCAAGGAAGTCCAAATATCAACGGAAAAGCTGGAGAACTCACGATATCAAAAGAAAATGATTCTTTATGCTGGGTACCTATGGATACAGACAAAGGAATTGTTTCTTTTGTAATAGGACCAGTTTTTAAAGGGCTACCGTCTAGTAATTGCAATGCCACAGAATGTTGTTTAGTTATAAAGGGTATTCGTAGAATGCTTACAAGAGTTTGATCAATGAAACAACCACTTGCGCCAGAATCAATCATCGCGTTGAGGTTGACGTGATCGTCCTTCCACTGGAGAGACACAGGAATGGTTAGGTGTGTAGATATATAACCATTAATATTTTTTATAGACATGGCATAAAACAGAGGTGAGGCCTTACCTCTGCGGTGTTCTGGTTTCTCACCACATTCTCTTAGTTGATGACCCGAGCGTCCACAGTACATACAAAGCCCCAGTGATCTTCTACGTGATCTCTCGTTGTCAGTTAAAGGACCTCTTATTACATTTATTTGCATAGGTTCTTCTGGTGCATGCAAGGCGGGCAAAGGTGTCGGCTGCATTACAGCTAGTTGAGGTGGGCGCTTGTGTATTGTAGGATGAAAAGTAGCAGCTCTTTCTGCTCTCCTTTCTCGGAATCTTCTATCAATTTGTGTACATACGGTCATCATTGATTCCATTGATGTAGGTTTTCCAGCTCTAGCCAGCTCATCCTTTATGTGTTCAGCAAGGCCGGACTTGAACTGTGCTAATAGTGCAGGCTCGTTCCATTCTGAGTCCAAGGCTAGATGTTTAAATTCAGTAATGTAGTCTTCTACGTCTCTTCTCCCTTGTTTCAGGTTAGACAATGCTTGAGCGGCGCTTTCAAGTCTGTGGGGGTCATCATACATTTCTTCTAAAGCTTGCAGAAAGGAATTCCAGTTAGATAGGATAGGACTGTTGACATGTATAAGGTGATGAGCCCAGCACTGTGGTTTTTCTGTAAGCAAGGATATAACTGTGTTAATGCGTGCAAAATCGGTAGAGTAGGTAAGAGGCTGGAGAAGGAACATGATTGTACATGAAGTGATAAAACAACGAAACTTAGAACGATCCCCGCTAAACTTCTCAGGTGGATAAACGTATGGTTCTGCTGATCCAGCTACTGGGTGGAAGGAAGGAGTATTAATCATAGCTGTAGTTCCTGGTAAAGGGGTAGCGGCAGCTAGTCTTGTGGTTAACTGGGCTTGTGTGGTTTGCATGATGACTTGGTTCCTTTGCAGATCCTGGACTGTCTGTGCAAGACTTGCTAGTTGACCTGTAATGGTGCTCAAGGCCTCTGCTATATCTGCTGGTTCCATGAGTTGGCTCGTTTATTCTGTCAGGTACCTGTTTTCCAGAGGAACCAATTGTGCAGAAGTAGCAGCCTTTTCAGTATAGCTATTGGCAAAAAGGGCTGAATGGCATACACAGACCGCTCTCGTTCAGTAGGAGTGATGTTTAGACAGAGAACTCTTGGAACATTTCTTAGCACAACCACGATTTAATATATATATAGCAATAAACAGTCTCTCAGCAAGGTTAGTTCAGAAGTAAAGGATCATAAAGGCAGGCGGCAATCAGGCGTAATCAATAACAGGCAAAGGTTGGCAACAGGTATCAATATCAGAATATACTTGCTAGTAGATTTTCCAGGAGACAAGGATCAACAGCTTGGTGTAGGTAATACTTCAGCAAGATAGAAATTTAGCAAGTATTCAATGGAACGGGTAACAGGTGAGGCTTCAGGCAAGGATTCCACGGGTAAGAGGCTTCAGGCAAGGATTCCACGGGTAAGAGGCTTCAGGCAAGGATTCCACAGGTAAGAGGCTTCAGGCAAGGATTCCACAGGTAAGAGGCTTCAGGTAAGGATTTCACAGGTAGGCTCAGGTTGTAAACCACAATAAACGAGCAATGACTTACTCAGCTTGTAGATTTTTTATAGTCAGGTATAACGAGGTGATTGGATCCAGCTGGCGTGCATCAGCGTGTCCAGACTTCCAGGTTGAGTTGCAGCTGTAATGCTATATGAAAGGATGCCTGCTCGCGCACGTGTGCTTTTCATTCAGACCTTAGTCATTGAAGGAGAAGGACCAGAATTATAATGTCTCCTCAGCATGGACAGATCTTGGGGCCCAGGAATTACCAGGAGTCCAGTCAGCCACAGGAAGAGCCGCTGAGGCCAGGAGAGGTACGTGACAAATGATCACCAGGCACATGAGGTTGAGAAACGTGGAAAGCACACACCAAACGAGGAGCATGGACCTCACCTGCTAGTAATAACCAAGACCTGTCTTCTCGAACATAACCTCCCAGCCTACCAGATACTAGAGGGAACCCGTAGAGAGTCTGGAGACATGAATGGCTCAGACCTCATACTCCTCCTTGCCCTCGAGGAGTGCCGCAACCCTCATATCACTCAGCACCCGGCCAGTGAGCAGCGAGGATGGCGCTGCCGGGCACTGGGATAGACAGACGGCGTGGGACGTGACAGATATATACAATAATATATCTATATATATATATAAATATCCTGATGCAAAATTCCACAAATCGTTTATTCTATTAGCTTTAACAGAAGCAGATATTTTAGGCAAATCTCATATAGAAAAACTGTCACCAATCAGCACCAAAGCAGCTTCAATTTAGTAAAAGGGTTATGGTGTCCCTACAGTTCCAGTATTTGATGACTTCACTACCGTGATCGTGTTTACACAATCAGCAGCAGCAGACACATCAGACAGAGATCGTGTTAACACCATGTAGATCTATGCTGTATCACTGCAAATGAAATTCATTTGATGCAAATTAATTTCATTAGCATTTGGGCTCTGGAACATGTCCCCAAAGTTTTAGCTGCATGGGCATGATGTCTGAGTAGCTAACACTTTTTAAAACCAGATGGGAAATGTCTCTAATGGATTTTTCCCCAGCCGACCCTGCATGCAGCCCAGAACTGCAATAACTCATTTTGGCCAGCAGATGGTGACATCCGCCTGCCAAATAGGTTAATACTTTAAGGAATACATTGAAAATATTCCCAACTATTTCTTATTGCATAATTAATTTAAAATATATATTTTAAAAAAACACCGTTTTATTTTTCGGGGGGGACATGTTTCGTTCTTAACATGCAATTGTTATGTGATGCCGCATTTGTGAATGTCATTGTAATTCGGTTTGTGATTTGGTATTTCCCTTTACCACACTTTTTATTTTCTGCAACCCTTATCATTTTTGAAATAATAAAAATTTTAAATTTAAAAAAAAAAACAGTTCCTGACATTAATCCCCCCCGTAAAACCACTTGATAGTGAAGGGATTAAAACCTTTTATTGTTTTCCTGCCAATCACAGTGCCATTGTGAATAACATTTCTCAGTTGGTATTCCAGAAAGGTTTACGGAGGTCACATTACAGGGACCTGCAGGCAATTCCTGATGACCAATCCATTTCATATGCGAGCATTACGAGGTTATTTTTAAACTGTCACTTCTTAATGATGATTATGGCAAATGTGTGTTCTTTTATTGATTTGCATAATATGTGGGATTAGTCGAGCTGCCGGATTGTCCGTGTTTTTTTTATCTGGACAGATTTAATTCATACAAACTGCTGGGCAGTGTGATCAAAGTACAGGGAAATGCATCTATAAAGTACTGTGTTCTTTTTCATACTGGCTTGCGTTAAACTGCTTTTACTTTGTGTCCCATAAATGTTGCACTGTTATTGTTATTGTTTCTCATTCTCTTTCTGTTCTAACACAGATAACAGCCCCTCCGTATTCCATTTGGAATGTATGAACTAATTATTCTTTTCTGTTTTGTTTTTTGCTTTTAAGTGTGATCTCATATGCAACATGTGTGGCTTTTACTAAAAACAAAAACATCAAAAAAACACATTGGCAACTGGTCTGCTTTAAACATTTGTTTTTTCATGTTGTTTATTTTTTACAAGCATCTCTAATGGTCACATACTTCCCTAACAAATACATTATCTGTATCCTAAAAGCCATTTATTTATATACAATGAAACCTTAAAATAACGTGCTCAGAGTGGCTATAACAAGCTGTGCTTTACATGCGTCATCTGTGCTTTACCGCTATTACAGAAGCTAAAATAATAATAAAAAAAAAACATCCTGTGCTTCCAGCAAAATAGCTGTGCGGGTTCTTTTATCAGTGGAAACATTTGAAATATTTTTTCTTCCATTCTTCCATTTCTATGAGTAGATGTGTGACCCTTGTAGGACAGAAGTCAATTTATAATTTTTACTATACGTGTGTTTTCCCGTGGGTTGTTCTCTTTAAGTGCCGTGTAGGATACTTAGAAAAAACACACACACACACACACATTCAGTGCTTCCTCGTTCGGTGCGCTTCAGGGATTTCACTTTGCCGACCCTCTGTAGAATTCTCTATTCACCGCAGGGTGCCCGACGTGCGCTGAACAGACCGCTGAACGTTGGCGGCTCAACCTTCGATCAGCCTGCCAAATGCCGCCAAACTGCAGGAAAAAAAGGAACTCTACTATTTTTTAAAAAGGTGTTTAAAACCATTAAAATGCATGAAAATGAAAATGTGGAAATAATAATAAAAGAGTTCCTATAAAAAATAATAAAATGGTCTGTTGCATTATATAAAAACGACATTAAAAAAATGGGAATAAAAAAATTCACCTAAAAAAAATCTAGAAAAATACAAAAAAAATCTAAAAAATAAATTAAATAAATAGGCTTTTTTGCTGTAACAGAAAAGAATAAATGGTCGAATAAAAAAAATAATAGAATCGGCAGTGTTTTTTTTTTTTACATTGAATCCTATGGGATTCGCCTGTTTAACCCTTTCGCTGCTGAGGCTTTTCACACCTCTGTGCTGAGGTCATTTTTACCGCTTTCGCTCATCATGTTTAACCGCATTTTGAAGCCATATTTTGATATATGACCCAGACATATTATATATCATTCTTTCTGGCAGACTTGGCAGATTCATAATATGTCATTATTATATGTATACGTTATGTCCTGTCTGTATATTATAACAAAAAATGCAATAAAATATGAATTTTCAATAATTTACTATGTGTAAAGTGTTTTTTTTTCTATTTTTTTCTATTTTATAATATCTATTTTTCATATTTTCTATGGGGTGTGCTTGTTAAAAAATTTAGAAATGGGGACTCGATACTTTTTTTTGGGTAAAATGTCACTATTTTTAACAAACGCACCACATACAAAAATAGTTAGTGCAGCATCGTTCACATTATAACTGAAATGGGAACAATATTCCTGCATTAACAAAACAAAAATAAAAAAAAACTTGTTTATTTATTTATTTATTTTTTAAATATATTTTTATTTTTAATTTTTATTTTTTAAAAAAAACTTTTTTCATGGTCATGTTTGGTATCGTTGGAAAGGCCATGGTCTGGCCGATCCAACAATATCAAACATTAACCTCTAGCTGACACGGATCGGGAGATAGGGGGTTCATTGGAACTCCCTATCTCCACCATTGCTGGCAGCTAGGGGGAGTTCCCGGAGGCTTGGCCGACATCCAAGATGTCGGCCAGCTCCAGGAGAGGAACGATCTGGCGCTTTTCAGCGCCGAATCGTGATCTGGCTCCCCAGGGGTTAATGACAGCCACCATTTGGAAGGGCAGGCTGTGCCCTTCCAAACGGTGCCTGCCTTAACTCTGTGCCCACCGGCGATCGGGAGGGAGAGAGGTCCGAAGGACCTCCCCCTCCCTTTCAGGCAACTCCTCCGCACACGCGGGGGGGGGGCTGAATTAGACGTCATAGCGCCACGCAATGACATCTAATGGCCCCAAGATGTCAGCCCGCACCGGGGGGCCCAGCAATCCGCAGGAATCCGGCAGATTGCTGCCTCCTGTGCATGGACGCGCTCAGCGCGTCCATAGCACAGGAGAACCACTTGGCTGGACGCGCTGAGCGCATCCATAGCAGCCAAGTGGTTAAACCCGTCGTAATGAACCACCAAAATCTGGGCATTTTGCCAACATTTCGTTGAAAACATTGAACCCGATGGACAAATGACTTTTTTCAGCCTATGTAACTATAAAACAATGACCTTGTTCGCAGCGTGGGAAATGGGAAGGTGAGTAACGGCAGTGCTATTTCTCATTTTATATGTGACAAATGGGCAATGCTTTGCTATGGAACACAGAAAATAAATCAATAAATGAAAATGTTAAAAAAATTATTTTCGGTTTGTTTGTGTGGTTTTTTTTTTACATGGTCATATTTGGTATCATTAGAAAGGCTCTGACCTGTGCTATGACACCTACCGTGACTATGTGGTGTATAAATAATAGAAGTACAGGGGTCCAAAAAAACCCGCACTCCTCGCCGCGGTGAAGCCGCTTGTGTTTTAGATGGACCAATGGGTAATAACACTTTGTGCCATTACCTCTGCATTTTGGTCCTGGCATGGGAAATGAGAGGGTGAGTTAGTGCAGCAGCATTGTTTGCTTTACAAGTAAAAAGCACATATAATGCCACCGCCTTAGTATAGATGGGGAAATAAAGTAGATTTTGCATTTTTTTCCCTATTTTTACACACTACGTAGTCCTATTTGGCATCGTTGGAAATACCAGACTTGGACCTTTCCAATGACATCTCACATGACCTTGTGTGATGTAAAAATCTGAGATGCAGGGTTCCAGAGGGCCCCCTGCGACCCTCGCAGCAGTGCGGCGGTTTAGGTTTTTCATTAATGAATGCGAAATAACCCATTATGCCATCACCTCCACATTTACTGGTAGGGATGTGCATGGCTGAAAAAATCATCTTGTTTAGTTTCGTTACGTTTTTAAATAATTTCGTTTTTGGAATTTCGTAACTAATTTCGTTTCGTATTTCGTTTAATTTCGGATTGATTTGTATCGTATCGTATCGATTCGTATCGAATTCGATAGTTAACATCCATTTGATAGTTCATTTCAAATTTGATAGGTGATATCTAATAGTTGATATCCATTTGATAGTTCATTTCAATTTCTATCGTATCGGATTCATATCGTATCGAATCGAATTCGATAGTTGATATCCATTTGACAGTTCATTTCAAATTCGATAGTTGATATCAATTATTCAATTTTTTTTTTTATGATGATGACACAGTGTAAAACGAAATAAATTTGTTATATACCATTTCGTTTAGTTTCGTATCATATCATTTTGTTTACGTTTCGTATTCGTATCGTATCGATTCGTTATTCAGAAGTACTTCCGAATACGAATTATCAAATTTCGTTCCGAATTCTGAATTTTTCCGAACCGAATGCCCATCTCAACTTACTGGCATCACATCATGGGAAATGAGAAGGTGAGCTACTGCAGCATCATTGTTCTCTTTATTATTGAAAATGTATCTCAATGTGTCCTTCCTGGTAAAATACTTTATAAATAAATAAAAGTGAAAAACAGTGCTGCGTTAGAAGAAGAAAAAGGAATTTGTATTTATTTTTATATAGTTTTACAAATAACCTGTCAACCATGGTATCATTGGAAAGACCAAGCTCTGGCCTTTCCACCGATACTATGCATGACTCTCTGTATGACATGGTGTAGGTGATATGGGGATCCAAATGACCCCCCTACTTACATCATAGGGATTTCCTTGCCTTGCTGGGGGAGAAGTCCCTTTCTGATGTCATCGCGCCCATGCGCAATAACATCTGTGGGAGGGGGAGATCAGAAATATTGTCCAATCACGGCTGCAAAGTGAGGACATGTTCAGTGTGTTGTCCACACGCAGGGAGCATATATGATGACACACTCAGCATGTCCTCCGCAGCCAAGCGGTTAAACACCTATTGGGAGAATAGCAGAGTTCCAGGTTTTTTTTCTTCAGTTCGGTGGAATTTGCCAAGGCCGTCGATGCTCTTCGGTACTTTTCGGTGCTCTTCGGGGATGGCCCTACGGTGAATAGTTAATTCACCAAAATGGAATCTGGCAGAACACCTTGCCTACTGTGAAGCATGCTTTGCTTTGGGGCTGTTTTGCTTCTGCAGGTACAGGGAAGCTTCAGCGTGTGCAAGGTACCATGAATTCTCTTCAGTACCAGGAGATATTGGATGACAATGTGATGCAGTCCGTCACAAACCTGAGGCTTGGGAGACGTTGGACCTTTCAACAGGACAATGATCCCAAGCATACCTCCAAGTCCACTAGAGCATGGTTGCAGATTAAAGGCTGGAACATTTTGGAGTGGCCATCGCAGTCACCTGACTTAAATCCGATTGAGAACCTCTGTTGGGACTTAAAGAAAGCAGTTGCAGTGCGCAAGCCTAAGAATGTGACTGAACTGGAGGCCTTTGCCCATGACGAATGGGCGAAGATACCCGTAGATCGCTGCCAGACACTTGTGTCAAGCTATGCTTCACGTTTAAAAGCTGTTATAACTGTAAAAGGATGTTGTACTAAGTACTAAGATTGAATGTCACTTGGGAGTTGAATAAAACTGATAATGATGTGAGCACAGAAAAGACATTTGTGGTTATTTCATTATAAATGTTATGTTATATTTGTCTGACCTACACGTGCCTCTTTGATTTAATTGTAAGCAAGATGACTGAATGATCAAAATCAATGTCAAACTGGCCAAAACACTCAATTTCACTGGGGGTTGAATAATTTTGAACACAACTGTACATTGAGATTTCTCTCGTTTTCAAGTATGTCCTGGGTGGCAAGTATGTACCGTTAGGTGTCTTGCCCAAGGACACTTACTAGAGAGGTGCTCTTGCTGGGATTGAACCCATGTCTCCACAGGCTCTCTCCACGCAGAGCAGTGATGTTTCCTCTATTTAAGAAGTATTACAGGGAAAAATGAATTAAAAAAAAATTACAATTAAAATATTACAATCCATAGATCAGAAGTGTAGATCCTAACATCTATGATGTTATCCATGCTTTAGGCTCCTAGTGTGTCTCTCCCCTCTAATTAACGTTAGATGATACCATTTATTTATGAAGACGAGGAGGGGAAAATTAAATGACCTATTTGCAGCCGATCTGAAAACCTCCCGTGCAGCCTGTGAGTTGGATAAAAGATTTGATTGCCGCTAATAACTCAATGCAAATCACGCCGTACCCTTATTCTGCGCATAGTTAATTTGGTTACATTTGGAAAACAAGCGGAACCGCTGCGGGATTTAGAATGATTCAATGCGCTGTCCACAAACACTTAAATGAGGAATTAACCCCAAACTGGGCGAGCTAAAATCATTCATTTATATCTTGAAGGATTTCTGTTTGATATCTCTCAGTGTTGGGAAATTTTCACTGCGAGGAGCCGCATTGTACAAAAAAAAGATTAAAAAATAATTAAAATGAGAGTGTGACGCGGTCACGAGTGGAATCCAAAGCAGACGTATGGACTGAGGGTCTAATCTGAGATTATTTATCTAAAAGACAGAGTCCAGGAGGTTGGGGCCAGGAGGAAAATGTCATAAATCAGAATACAGGTGAATCAGGATGCACAAAGACAGAATACAACAACACATCTACTATGCAACAGGATTGGATACATACAGGGTTATTCATAGAACACTGACATTCCAATGGAATTTCAGTGCTCTTTCGTTACATGTACATCTGGGAATCACATTCCCCAACCCTGCGGTGAATTCAGCATTCGCCAAAGGGTCCCCGAAGTTCAGGGAAAAGCCGCCGACCGCACCCGAAAAACCACCGCATCGGGCGGAAAAATTGCCGCAAAATCAACACATCGGGATGAAAACCGGTGGAAAAAAAACAGAACGACTCGAAAAACCGCCAATAACCACCCGAACGCACCAGATGATCCACTGCAAACCCGCCTAGCGCATCCGAAAAAATATGACGATCCGCCAAGCAGCCGCAAGAAAAAGCCAACAAGCCAACCAACAGGGTAAAAAAAAAAAAAACACAGCGTCTTTAAAAAGCTGTTTGAAAAAACTACTACACGAAAATGCCTGAAAAATTACACATAAGGTCCTATGAGTAATAATATAAAGATCCGTTACAGAAAAAAAAATCGATTTTAACCCTTTCGCTGCTGAGGCTTTTCCCGCCCCTGTGCTGAGGTCATTTTTTACCTGTTTTGCGCATCATGTTTAAACCTGTTTTGAAGGCTTATTTTAGTATATGACATCGACATATTATATATCGTTCTTTCCGTCAGACTCGGTAGATTCATAATATGTCATTATTATATGTATACGTTATGTCATGTTTGTATATTATAACAAAAAATGCAATAAAATATGTATTTTCAATAATTTACAGCGTGTAAAGTGTTTTTTTCCACATTTTAACATGCGAGCAATTGCGGTTATATTTTGTATGGGGTGCGCTTGTTAAAAAAATTAGAGATGGGGTCTCGTTACATTTTTTTTTGGGGAAAATGACACCATTTTTAACAAACGCACCGCATACAAAAATCGTTAATGCAGCATTATTGTTCACATTATAATTGAAATGGGAACAATATTGCTGCATTAACAAAACAAAAAAAAAAAAAAAAGTGTTTATTTTTTTTTTTTAATTTTTTTTTAATTTTTTTTTATTTTTATTTTTATTTTTTATTTTTTTTTTACATTTTTTTTTACTTTCATGTTTGGTATCGTTGGAACGGCCATGCTCTGGCCGATCCAACGATATCAAAATTTAACCCCTAACTGCCACGGATCGGGAGATAGGGAGTTCATTGGAACTCCCTATCTCCACACTTCGTGGCAGTTAGGGGTTAATGCTAGGACTGGCGTCATCGTGCTGCGCACGATGACGCCAGTCCTCTGGGGGAGTTCCCGGAAGCTTGGCCGACATCCAAGATGTCGGCCAGCTCCCGGGAAGGATCGCAAATCGGCGCTTTTCAGCGCCGATTTGCGATCCAGCTCCCCAGGGGTTAATGCCAGGCATCATTTGGAAGGGCAGGCTGTGCCCTTCCAAATGATGCCTGGGTTAAGCCCCTGTGAGCCGCCGATCGGGAGGGAGAGAGGTCCGAAGGACCTCCCCCCCTCCCTTTCAGGCGCCTCCTCCGCACATGCGGGGGGGCGCCTGAATTATGTGTCATCGCGGGGGCGCGATGACACATAACAATGGCGGCCACTGCTCCGGATGCCGGGCTGACATCCAGGATGTCAGCCCGCACCGGAGGGGCCAGCGATCGGCCGGAACCCGGCCGAACGCTGACCCCAATGCGAGGACGCGCTCAGCGCGTCCTCCGCATACCAGGGGCAATGCTGAGGACGCGCTGAGCGCGTCCTTAGCATTGAAGTGGTTAAAAAAAAAATTGGGGAAAAACATTTGCTGAAAAATTCGCGAAAAATGCCTAAAAATCCTAAATCAATAAATAAAGAGACTTTTTGCTGCAGCTTAATAGAATAAACATAGTGCAGGAGGGGTGGGGTCGCGCCTATTCCCCGAAGGGTTGGCTGCAACCACCAAATGCATCCAGCCCAACAACATGTGTAGAACATAACAAAGAAAAAAATGTCATCTGCGCTTACTCCAATTATACCGTGTGAAACTAAACACAATTAGAGGTTTGGTTTCTTACTAATGGCCATTATAAGACTAGCTCGCCCGCCAGCATCACGGCACCTCTATAAGGGCGAGTCCTAACCAAAATGAAACCATAATAGAATAAACAGTTTAATAAATAATCAATAAAAACAGGAATATTTTTAACATTGAAACCTATGGGATTCGCCTGAATAAACCTGCCGAATAAAACCACCAAACATCAGGGCTTTCACTGACATCTCTCTGCTGTTCGGTGTCTCTGAATAGATTAACCATTGCTTCTTTATGGGGATTTCACTGCCATTGAAAGGCACCATATTTTGATGGCAATTCGCCAAAATTTGGCCACTTTCCTCCTTCTCAATAGCCGAATGGCCATGAAATTGCACCATACGGGGAGATTGGATTCATTGTTCGGAGCAATTTCGGGGCCAGATCGTCTCTCTCTGAATAACCCTGATAGTTACAGAGGCTGAAAAGAAGCTGAAAGTTAAGCTATATTCAAATTGATGCTCTTAAAATAACTTTTGCTTTACATGTACTGAGGAACCTGCATACCTTTAATATAAGTATTTTTTGCTCTATTTTAATTTAATTTAGGCAACAACTTTTTGATGTGAATGTGTAGGTTTTTTTAAGCATCAAATATGACTTTTTTTACAGCGTCTAATTGGAAGCAACAATTTAAATTGGCGACTTTTTTGACACATCTTGCCTGTCAGCGTCCACAAGGTGTCGACTTCTTGATAGTAAAGCAATTATTTTGCATGTCCTATGTTAGCCCCACATTGCACAGTTTCTTTACATGCTGTCATTCTCTCATTCCCCGCACTTCCCTGAACTTTTTGGAATCAAACAGGGTTATTCAAAGAGATTCGAAAAGTTACTGCACGTTTGGTGACTTTTCATTCCCCGAACATGCGGTGACCCTGCGGTGTATTCAGCAAACACTGCAGGACCCCCGTAGTGCAGAGAAAACCCGCTGCAAACCCACCGAACACTCACAGCAAAACCCACCGGACACTCACCGAAACCCGCAGAAACAGCTGGATTATCCCCGCCGAACATGCTGGAGAAGCCCGACTAGCCGCGGATCACAGCGCAGAGCAGCCGCCGGAAAAAGCCGACACGCAGACGAACGAGGTGAAAAAAAAAACAGTACGCTTGAAAGTTTGAAGTTTGCACAAAAACTACTGAACAAAAAATGTCTGGAATTTACACATAAGATCCAATGAATGATAATATAAAGGGCTGTTAAAGAAAAAAGAAAAAACGATTAAAAAAAAAACGGAACAAAAAGTTTGCCAAAAAAATCCTCAAAAATGCCTAAAAGACCCTAAAAAAATCTAGAAATAAAGAGACTTTTTACTGCAGAATATACTAATAAATAGTTTATTAGATATTGAATTAAAACTGGAATATTTTTAACATTGAAACCTATAGGATTCTCCTAAATTAACCTGTCGAATGAAACCACCGAACAGCAGGGCACTTCGGCAACTTTTCACTGCTGTTTTGTGTTCTGCCTGCTCTCTGAATAGCCGAATGGCCAGGAAATGTCACTGTACGCTGAATTTCAGTGGTCGGTTACATTTGGGGGCCAAATTGGCTCACTTTGAATAACCCTGAAAGTTTTTCACCCTGTGGTGAATTCAGCATTCACAGCAGGGTCCCCGGAGTGCATGGAAAACTTGCCGCAAACCTGCCATAATCCCACTGAAAACCCGCCGGAACTGCCGCAAAAAACACGCCAAACACAGCGGAAAAAGCCAATGAGACACCGATCACAGCGCAGACCAGCTGCTGAAAAAGCCGACAAGCTGACGAACGGGGTAGAAAAGAAAAAAATTACGATTGAGAATTTCAAAATTTAAACGCTGTTTACAAATAACTACTGAACGAAAATGCCTGAAATTTACATATAAGGTCCTACGAATGATAATAAAAAGGTCTGTTACAGAAAATAGAAAAACGGAAAAAAAGATTGCCCAAAAAATGCCTAAAAGATAAAAAAATCAATAAATAATGAGACTTTTTGCTGCAGATTAAAGTAATAAACGGTTTATTAGATATTGGATAAAAACGGGAATATTTTTAACATTGCAGCCTATGGGATTCGCCTGAATAAACCTGCCGAATGAACACACCGAACAGCAGGGCACTTCGGCAACTTTTCACTGCTGTTTGGTGTCTGTGAATAGACAAAGCATTGCTTCTCTATGGGGGATTTCACTGCCGTGGAACAGCCACCGTACTTGCTGGCAGTTCGCCAAAATTTGACCAACTGCCTGCTCTGTGAATGGCCAAATGGCCCTGAAATGTCACCGTTCGGGGAAATTCCCTGTTCGGTGACATTTCGGGGACAGATCGTCTCTCTCTGAATAACCCCTACAGTTTTATTTCCACAATATCCATCTACCAGCAATGTGACGACAGCGCAAATATTAATATATTCGCTTTGTAAAGTGCCACTGTCTATTACATGCACGTCGTAGACATAAATTACCATTAAACTGGTTGAGATGGCCCCTGTTTATTCTTTTCGTATCTCTTATGAAAGGAAAAGGCAGTGCTCCGTGTGACTAGTTATTTTTTATCATTGTTATTTTGGTGCCTGCTACAAAATATCTCATTTACCCAAATTTAGGTTTACCCAGGCTGAGCTGTTTGTCATTGCCTTTCTTCTTTATTTGCAAAATAAAAACAAAAAAAGGAGGATAAATAATAACCGAAAATAAAATTTCCACATCGCAGCGGAAAGCATTTGATATTAATGAAGTCGTATAAGAGATCTTGTTCTTTGACTGCATAATTAATCATCTTGACATTACGATCAGAATTCCTCGGCACATTTATTAGTTTAAAAGGTTGCGCTCCCGTTACATGTTTGGTGATTGTGACTCTGCTATGAAGAAGCGTGATGATGCTATCAATTTTTTTATTTTATTATTTGAAAATGTTTACTTCAGAGAAACATCCTGGAAAAACATTGAAGCGCAACTCGCTCGTCAACTCCATCCAAGCTGAGACGTATTCCAGGTTCCAGTCGTGCCGCTTATCTCATGGGTTCCCCAATGAAGACAAATTAAATAGAAACCGATGATGCGCTTGGAACTTATCAAATCCTGTTACTATCAACTCAAGAGCATTGCTCCTTTCTGACACAAGATACCGCGAAGGTGTTGGTTCATGCACTTGTCATTTCATGGCTTGATTACGGCAACACACTCATTATTGGCCTCCCCAATGCCCACATTGCCCCTTTGCAATCTGTAATGAATGCAGGTGCCAGGCTTATTTTTCTCACTACATGTACCTCGTGTACCTCTCCTCTGCCGGTCCCTCCATTGGCTTCGTGTACATTTCAGGATACAGTTTAAAATACTGACACTCGCGATCAAATTGCTCAATAACACAACCCCCATTTAAATGTCTTTGTTATGGTAGGAAAAGCAGTTCAAAGAAGTTCGAGGTGTGGAATCCAACACGGGTGATCAAAAAACCGTAGTTAGGGCAAGCCAATGGTTGGAGCACACAAGGTAGGTCAAGTAATGGAAGCCAAAGGGTCTGGTACACAGGAGTAAGAACTGCAGGGAGAGCACTTAGTAGCAGGAACACCTGAACACGAGTGAGAAGCCTACACAACTAGAGGTATGGGTTTATATTTATATAGAGGGCGAGCCAAGCACAAACACCCAATTTGGAGGAACCCCAACCTCCAGCTATAACGTCAATAGACCAGAAATGTTGTGATGACAACCCTCCATAGTCAATAATGGCAGGAGGCACCGCCCGGGAAGAAACCTGGCCTGTTAGGGGTACTTGAGGACCAAGGTCAGGAACCACTGCTTTACGTGACTGATGATTGATCATTCTATGGTCAGGAGTTTAAAAGGCCATAGAAATATCCACCCGTATGAGGGAATCTCCCAAGAGGCGATCCAGCCCTCTATTCAATACGAACAGCACTGGACACGAAACGTTACGTGAAAACCATCTTCCACCTGTTGTCTTGTTTTCTTTTGCTGCAATAATGTCTATTTATTTCATTTTTTACCTTGGGCGCACAAATCCTTATTTAGTCTGCCACCACTTGGAATTAATGCAGGTCATTCGGTCACAGTTCGTGGGTGGTTGAAAGCAGGAATCTCAAACTCTGTTCCTTCAGATGTTTCTGAACTACATCTCCCGTGTTTTTATGGCCATCTCTTGCATTCAAAGTATTCTGGGACTTGTAGGCCACCAATATCTGGGGGCCGGGGATTGAGATTGTTGGTTTAGAGACATATGGCATTTGGTTTTCCTGTATTTGGCAAATTTCGACCAACCTCAAGCTTCCCTATTGTCCACTCTGCTCCAATTAATTTTGGCCGATTTTGATAGTACTCTTAAGGGGTTGTTCACAAACCATCGAACTTGCCACTGAAGGGCTCTGAATGGTGAATGTGGTGACATTCACCATTCAGAGCCCTTCAGTGGCAAGTTCGATGGTTTGTGAACAACCCCTTAAGAGTACTATCAAAATCGGCCAAAATTAATTGGAGCAGAGTGGACAATAGGGAAGCTTGAGGTTGGTCGAAATTTGCCAAATACAGGAAAACCAAATGCCATATGTCTGTAATTACGGTGTAATTTTGTGGGAGTTCGTCTATTCACAAAGCTGTCAATTCTCCAAATACAGACAAATTGACAGAGAAATATGGTGCAGTTCGTCACAGTTTGGCGTTCTACGGCGGCAGCAAAGTTGTCTCATACAGTGAGTGGTCAAAGGTTAATCTATTCAGAGAACAACGAACTGCACCGAAGTGTCGGTAAAATGCCCTGATTTTCAGTGATTCAGTTCGACAGGTTTAAACAGGCGAATCCCATAGGATTCAATGTAAAAAATTGTTATTATTCTATTTATTTATTTTTTATTTAAACATTTATTCTTTTCATTTTCAGCAAAAAGTCTTTTTATTTATTAATTTATTTATTTTTAGAACACCTTTTTGTATTTTTTTAGGTTTAATTTTTATTTCTCACTTTTTTTAAAAGGCTTCTTTTTGTTCTGAAACAGACTTTTTTTATTATTTAGACTCATTTTAATTCATTTTTATTGGTTTAAACACCAATTAGCAGAATAGCAGGGTTCCGTTTTTAAAAAAAATACTTTTTGCAGTTCGGTGAACTTCATCAAGGACCAATTTGCTGCTCTTCGGTGACGTTCTCCAACTTTTTCATGAGGCTTTGGCGTCTCCATATTCGTCCCACTACGGTGACCCTACGGTGAATAGTGAAGTCACCATACTGTTGTCGCAATGGACTCACCGAAGTGCAGCGAAGTGAAAAGCACTGACATTTCGATTCAAATTTTTCAGTGCTTTGTGAATAATCCCTTTAGTGAAAAAAAAGTGATTGCTTCTCAAATATTTCTCACATTAACCGGTCAGGTCACTATGGGTTTATTCTCCATGGTGTAGACGATTCCTGGCTCTCCCGATTCGATCCCGCTTCCGGTGTCCCGAGGACCCGCCCCTACCATGGGCACCTCTACCGATCCATCCCGTAGCAGATACGCTCCTTCATTTCCGGCTTCCTCCTGATCCGCTGATGTCACTTCCTGGATGATCGTTGCACAGGCAGTGCTACTGTTTCCTCTCCATAATCCCTTTAGTGAATTAATTTTACTTTTAAACAAGCCGTAGTTTGAATATTCAAAGTAGGTCGATCCTTACTGCTTCTTTATGGAGCTCTCCTTTATTGGAAGAATGTAAACGTAGGAATCACCTTGGTTAAAGCCCAAGAGCCCTTCAAACAGTCAACGGAAAGAGTCATTAATCTCCATGAGCCGCATACCTTGTTTTAAATCCTTGTCGTATACTCTACCAATTATCGCTGCATTAGCCATTATTAAAGGAATGACTGAAACGGCTAATTAAACATTTATTTAAAGTGTTTTTGAAGAGCAAAGTCAAATTAGCCATTCAGCAAGGTGTGCTACCCGTCACGCATTCAGTACAACGCAGGAAGCACACGGTGCAGGCGAGGGATGTCATCTTTCAGCCTGGGGTGATGTGAGCGCATATAAATTGTAAATAAGCCCCATATCACACCCTCTATAATTTTATAAAAGTAAAATAATGCTGGTAAAACAAATAGGACACAATAATACTATAATAATACTGCCTGGTCAAAACAAAAGTCACCACTTGATGTAACTCAGCCAATAGTTGCTCGCCTTCCATTGGATAATTACTGCAGTGATTAATAGGTTTTAGCATAAAATGAGGTCATGTGACTCCCTGAATATACTGAATGAGCAGGATTTTCCATCAGTGGGTTTTTTCTCCCCTGATGGCATAGAGGGCATATTCCAAGATAGCAATGCCAGGATTCATAGGGGTGAAATTGTGCAAGGGTGGTTCAGGGAGCATGAGACATCATTTTCACTAGGGATGAGTCGAGCACCCCCGTGTTCGGTTCGCATTCGACATCGAACAATTTCAAAAGATTGAGTTCGGACGCGAACACGATCCGAACTCAATGCAAGTCAATGGGACTCGAGCGTTCGATTTTTAGAGTGCCCTGCAAGAGGGCATATATGCAAGATATTTGCCATAAAAGGTGTATGGGGGTCCGGGTAGTGCCCTGGGGAACAGGAAACAAGGAAAAAAAGTAAAAAAAATACATATTTAAAGGAACAGTGATTTTTCCATGAAATAAAGGTTAAGAATAAAAACAAAAAATACAGCCTGGCTGATAGCTGGCAACACCCAGATTCTACTCTGAATAGATAAACAGATGAACTCTGATTAAACTGTGTTATTGTATGGTATCTAGAATTAGATTAAAGATATACAGATTTTGCAAAACAATGCTATACGTCAGTGATACAGCCTGATAGCCTGGTAGCAGCTGGCAGTGCCAACACACAGATTACAATTCCCAGATATCTGCTAGAAGTATGTGGGACCCCCTGATAGCTGGCAGTGAGAAGACACAGATTACAATTCCCAGATAATTATCTGATAGAAGAAAGTGAGACCACAATAGCTGGCAGTGAGAAGACACAGATTACAATTCCCAGATAATTATCTGATAGAAGAAAGTGAGATCACAATAGCTGGCAGTGAGAAGACACAGATTACAATTCCCAGATAATTATCTGATAGAAGAAAGTGAGACCACAATAGCTGGCAGTGAGAAGACACAGATTACAATTCCCAGATAATTATCTGATAGAAGAAAGTGAGATCACAATAGCTGGCAGTGAGAAGACACAGATTACAATTCCCAGATAATTATCTGATAGAAGAAAGTGAGACCACAATAGCTGGCAGTGAGAAGACACAGATTACAATTCCCAGATAATTATCTGCTAGAAGAAAGTGAGACCACAATAGCTGGCAGTGAGAAGACACAGATTACAATTCCCAGATAATTATCTGATAGAAGAAAGTGAGACCACAATAGCTGGCAGTGAGAAGACACAGATTACAATTCCCAGATAATTATCTGCTAGAAGAAACTGAGACCCCAATAGCTGGCAGTGAGAAGACACAGATTACAATTCACAGAAATCTGCTAGACATCTGTGAGACACACTGAAAGAACAATCTCCTATCACTCCTGCAAAAAAAAACATGTGCTGGGGCTGCAGGGAAGCCTTATATAGTGTGCTGCGGGACTTAGCTCTGTGAGCCCATGATTGGGCAAAATTTGCCCAATCAGGACTCTGAGCCATGATTGGCATAGTCTTGCACCTGTCTTGCACCTGACCTGTGGTCAGGTGCAAGGCTGTAGCCAATTACGAGCTTCAGGCCAGTGGAAAAGTGCATTGTGGTCCATTGTGGTGCATTGTGAGCGAACACGCCGCGAACACTCGGAAATGTTCGATGTTCGCTGAACAGGCAATGTTCGATTCAAACTCATGTTCGGATCGAACCGCCAGCCCATCCCTAATTTTCACACATGGATTGGCCACCGCACAGTCCAGACCTTAACCCCATTGAGGTTAATCTTTGGGATAATGTGCTGGAGAAGACTTTACGCAGCGCTGCAACTCTCCCATCATCAACACAAGATCTTGGCCACAAATTAATGCCACTCTGGATGCAAATAAATTATGTGACATTGCACGAGTTTATCGACATGATGCCGCGGCGAATGTGTGCTGCAATTACAGCAAAAAGCGACGCAACCAAATATTACAAGGGGTGACTTTATTTTTGGCCAGACGGTGAATATTTTGTAGAAAACTTTAAGCTTTCAATACAATTATGTATTTAGGGTGATGTTGCAGGTGGTTTGACAACTGCAATGTTGCTCTAAATCAGTGTTTCCCAAACCTCTTTTCGGGACCCTCAATCAGGCCAGATTTTGCAGATCACATTGGGGAAATGCAGACTGAATCCTGCAATCACTGAGCAGCAAATCATATCACCTGTGCTGTGCTTCACATATCTGGTAAACCTGGCGAGGCGGAGGGTCCTGAGGACAGGTTTGGGAAACACTGCTCTAAATGAATGATCATTAACCCCTTTATCACCGGGTAGGTTGTACCTGGCGGCGAGGCGTTATCGTATATATAGCCTTACCGTTATAGTACGCCCGTTTGCCGGCTGCTGTGGCGGCCCATCCACTGGCTCGCCTATGCATCAGGGGTATGACCTGAGTTCAGGCCGTCCGTTGGCAGCCAATGATGTGCGCCGCATGCAACCTGGTAGGCAGACCGTCTTCACCCATAGACGATTGCTGGGCATATTATGCCGCCCTGCATTAAGGGGTCTAGGGGTCCGGATTCCAAGATGCTTGCTCACCGTCTGTTTGGGTGTGTGTCTGTCTGTGTGTGGAGACACAGAGAGACACAGAGCAAGCATCTTGGAATCCAGACCCCTACATCTTCGGCATTTGGGGATATCCTGGAAGATTCTCCACCCTACATGATCAGACTGGAGACAGCTGCTCATCAAGCCAGTGAATATCTACTGTACGTACAGTGTGAGTACTTGGATTTTCTATACAATACATTTGTATCTGCTACACTAAGGGCCCTATTACATTCTCTGCGCAAAAAACGTGATCGCGCGAAAATTAACGTGGTATTACGATCCGAGCGCATTTCTTCTACCTTCAAGATTTTTCGTGCGCAAATCTGACGCGCAAAGCCGTTCGTAAATGAACATTGTGTGCAGGAATCGTGGGCAGACTGTTTTGTCACGGGATTTGTCATGGGATTCAGCCAATATCAATCACCCATTTCCAATAAATTATTTACAAACTAAAAAAAAAAAAAAAAAAAATTAACAACAACCACCAGCCAAAAAAAGAAAAAATTAACAATGACACAATTTATAAATTTTATTGTTTGGGTATGTGTAGAATGTGTAACTGTACTGTGCTGCATTTTTTTTTTTCGTGCTGGTGTATTTCTTTTCGCCCAGAATGATCACATTTCAGCTACCACCTGCTTTTCAAAGACGTTATGAAAATGCGCGCAAACTTTCGTTGCGTGAAGATTGTAATACCATCCGCGTACCAGCGCACAAACGCATTTGCGCTGACAATGTTAAGTATAGGATGCGCGCAGGAAAATTCGTTCGCTCAGGGTCAATCGCGGTAGACGATTACGCGCATCGTTAGTGCGAACGTGGTAGTACGACGTTCTGCGCAAATGGTTTTGCACTCGCGCAAATGCGCATTTGCGCGTGCGCAAAACAAATGCGAGAAGAATGTGATAGGGCCCTAAGTTGGGCCCTTTTGTCCCTAAAGGACCTATAAAGATTTGCAAAGGTGCTCGTAGGTGTTGACAGGCAGATGGGTGAGCCTTCCGAGAACACAAGCCCGTTCTGGCTCCTGAAAGTGTGAGTGCTATCATCCGGCCAAATTTTGCTTGAATGATTTTACAGGACTTCACTATTTATGCTTTGTATTTTCTTCTTGTTTTTTTGAGGTCCCTCATATTATGAACTCTCCAATGCTACGTGTGAACACTGTGCATGGTTTGTGGACTACTGTATATCAGGTCTACTAGTCTTAAGAGTTATACAATATATTATTTGGTCACATGTTTGCTGAGTTACCCCCTTTTTTATCCTTTCTCTGTATTCTGCCAAATCCCTGGCTGCTGTAATGTTTCTGGATTTTTTATTATACTGAGTGTGAGTGCTGCTCCTTGTGCCTTGTTTACAGTAGGATAGGGTGAAAAGGAGAGAGATAAGACAGTAGATTTTGTTTCCCCAGAGGGGGCACACTAATCTTACTTTAAAAGAATATTCTAATGAGGTTTGACATGCTAATGATTGCTGTTTAACATATTCCATTGCAAAATCGAGTTAACTCAGTTTTGGGACCAATGGGTTTACTGTATTTGTCAATGTGCTATTTCCAAATCAAGTTTCTAGTGTCCACATTAAGGCCAACAAGAACCAGCAATGACGCTTCGCTGATGACACCGGCTTTATTTCTTTCAACATTAAACAGAAATATTACTCTTGCGGAGCAGACATGACATTCAGTCGGTTACACCATTGTATATAAATCCTCTTATTCACCTTAAATGTATGCAAATGTTGGCATTCAGTTCGTGCAAAAACAGATAATTTATCTACAGCGCATTTTTTTCCAAGGATCAGTGAATGTCCATAAATTCTCCAGTCCCGCACATGCATGCCTGACACCTGAACCAAAATATCTCTGTGAAACATATCAAACGGATCTCTGCTATTATTATCACTGGAGTTCTGTAAAAGGCTCCTTCTCCAGCTAGCGTTACCTTTCAGATCGAGGAACAGTACCCGCCGCATACAAGAAACTGAAACCAGAAGCAGGATGGGAAAAAAAACCTACATCAAATGACATTTTTCCTTTGAATCCAGTTACACACATCGTTTTTTCCCCCAACATGAACTAATTAATATTTAGCTCTCCAGGAAATATAACAATACAAGTAACCCCTTCACTACCTAGTGATTTTTCCAAAAATCCATTGTCAGGTACAATAAAGGAATCACATGCCGGATTACTTATATTACTATGAATCGGCACGGTATGTGGTGGCAGACTCTGTGGGCAGCCTTTTATACCATTTAGACTTTTCCCAGTTGGATAGGTTTGAGATCAGCCGTTATATAACTAATCCGGCGTGCGATTCCTTTATTGATCGCCAGTATCCATGCATCGTCTCATTGTGTGTATCTTGGCGAGACCGGCTTCTTAGCGTTATGGTCTCCATGGACTCACAGCCAGCCACTCGCCCTCCTAAGGCACCTAACCGAGTACCGGCTGGGTGGAGTAGAGGTAACATCACTACTCTGCGTGGAGAGCCTGTGGAGTCATGGGTTTGATACTGACGAGCTCCTCTCCAGTAAGTGTCCTTGGGCAAGACACCCAACGGTACATACTCACCACCCAGGACATACTTGAAAACGAGAGAAATCTCAATGTATCCTTCCTGGTAAAATCCTTTCTAAAAAAACCCCCCCAAAACTGCTGGACCAATTGCAGGGAGCCGCAGCTACACCAATCAGCACGTGGTTCCCCTTGTGAGCCACTAGAGGCTACTGTATGTGACAGCTCTATTGCGCATGCCCCAGTGTGTTTGTGCCTGGAGCATGCACGCTTGTTGTTTCCAAGTGCTTCAGATCAATATGAAAAATGGAGAGCTTGGTTTGACTAATTTCCTTCCTGATTCCTTATCATAATGGTGAAACGCGTTGCTTAGTAGTGGCTGGGTGCAGTTTAGCACTTTTGGCCCCATGCAATCCTTTGATTTAACTTATGGTTACCACTTGTATCTTTACTATGTTTAACAGCATCCAATCACCTGATTGAAACTGGCTCACCTATGCTCTTTTCTTAGTCTTCACCTATTCCTCTGAAGCGATTATGTTACACTGTACAGGCTAGGTCTCGCCATACCCTCTACAGTTTACTCCTGAGGCTTGCAATAGGGATTTTCTGTGATACTTTGTAAAATTTTGCCATTGAGGAAGCACTCCAAAAGCGTGAAACGCATTTGATTGGACTAACATCTTTTATCTTAGTGTACATGTTTTATTATTTTATTCTATCTATGTGATTAAAGTTGAATTGGAATATACTTTGTGTATGTAACCCATTCGATGCCACTGTCCTACAGTGGGGTTGCAGAGAGCCAGACCTGGCAAATACCACGTGAAGGTGTGAGATCCTTGAGCCCGGTTAGGGCTCATTAAAGGGTGAGGAGGCATTCTGCTGCCATTAATAAACATCCTTGAAAACCCAATTATACTACACTACACTATGAGGATGTTTATGTTAATACTTTTGAGATCCTAACACACGTACCGGGAGTGCAGTGGCAGAGGGGTCAGCCTTGAATAATCCCAAGGCGATTCAACACAAGCTTTTAAGCTCCTGAAAGAGTGAGTGTATACAATCCATCTACATAGTTCGTAACTTATTCTGTACAATATTATGCTATGTATGGGTATATGGGATATATATGCCAGACATATTTTGTGCTGGAATACCATTTAAAGACAATAAGGAAGTGTTGAATATCTCACACATTTATATACATGTGTTGGGTGCTAAGGGAACGCTGTGATACGTCCTCAGCCCCTGCTGCGCTCCCTGGGGGGTCTGGGCATGGTTCTGTGCCACTGGCTGGTCAAGTGCCAGCACATTGTGATGGCCGATTGGCGTCTGAGGGGGCGGGACCTGGCGTGGCCACGAGGAGCCATCGGGTTTAACGCAGGGCACGAGGAGTTGCCTCATCACCCTGACGTGGAGTTTAGTTCCCGCATCGCCTGTTCTTGCATTCATTGTGTTTTCAGTTGCCGACCTATTTTGTCTATGAATCCTGCTCCTGTTTTTTACCCGGCTTGTCTTTGACCATTCTCTCGTTTATCCCATATCGGCTCATATTGCTGTGCGTTGTTTGTTTAACCCTATGTATGCAGCTGGGGTTTGGGCCCGCCACCTGGGTTCTTACCTCTCTTGTTCTGGTGTAATATCTGCAGCCTTATTGGGGTAGTGTTCGAGACCTAATGTTTCCGAATCTGTGTTAAGCTGTCTTTACGTGAGATTAGGGAAAGATAGATACAGCTTGTTCTCAATCTCTACTACGTATTATTGTAATACTTACGCCAAGTGTAACCCGATCATAAGCAGCCCGATACTATCACATGTGTCATCAACCTATGGTCCTATCAAGGTATCGCAAACCCATTCGGGTTTATCAACGAATGGATTTTCTGTTTATTCTGTGACTGCCCTGCAGTCTAATCAATTCATCGACTGTCAAAGAAATCTGCTGGGAAACCAGCTTGAGAAATATACTCTGGTATCTAAGTCATCTGTATTGTTGAGAGTTCCTGTATGCGCACTAAGTTGTCTTTTGGTCTTGAAACCATCTGAGCTTAGTTGCAATTCAGTTGTGCTTTTATACTCCTTTGCTTTGGAGTATAGGTCTGTGTTTACCGAGTGTTTTGTAACCATCAAGCAGATATTTCTGTCCATTAAGATCACTACTCCGCTACTCTTGCGTGAGCACTACAGCACCCATTACACGCTGTCCTATTTGCGGTTGTATCTTTTCATCTTTGTTAATGTGGTGAAAAGGGAGTGCCATATATCTTTGGACATATAGCTGTCATGATTACCCCTAAGGTCTATGGTGTTGGTCCCTATATACAGTATTCTATCTACCCTTCCGATCCAGGGCTGGTCAACAAAGCTATCTTTATTCAGGAAACAGGATGACACGTACCCAGTAAGGGTTAACAAATACCAAAGCACAACTAGATACTCAATCAGGATAGCAGGGGTCTTGGTACCAGTAGAGGTAGTCAGCTGTATGCCTATATCGATACACAGAGCGGGTTCATTAGGAATAGCCAAGTCGTTACATAGAGCGGGTTCGTCAGAGATAGCCAGGTTGGTGCATAGAGTATCCAAATATATCAGAAAGCACCAAGGGGGATGTGATAACCGCGTCAGGGCACAGGAGTAAGTGAGACGCGGGGCTTTAAGCGCCGAGTCATCAAGCTAGGCCACGCCCCCATGCATCTCACGTGACCGTGGCGATCCTGCTTTTCACTCGGCGCCTGACCAGCGAGCAGTGAGCAGGACGCTGCCGGGTGCCAGGTACCACCAGCATGGGACGTGACAATAGCGATCCTATTATATTTAGGCACCATGTGACTATAAATTTCTATTTCATATGTAATCACTGATGCGCTAACAGATTTTTCACGTTTAGTGTTAGAAAGTAATATGGGGGCATGCGTTAAAGTCACTTTTCCTGGCAGTAACGCTTACACATCTGAACGCAAATGTTAACGTTCGCTATGGAATAGAGCCCTTTGTGTGCATAACAATATCCGCACTGATATCCGCTTCTAAATGATAATTTTGTGTAGGTTTAATGGAATACTCTATTAAAAATAGAGTTACCTTGTTTGTCCTTAAATAATTGGGCAGATCCTGCTGACGGCCTCTGCCCAATTATTTTTCTTTTCTTTATTTTTAGGTGATTTTACTCATCTTTTTCCCCTCGACGAGCGCTGTTCCTCCTTTTCGGCTCAGGGACTCCCGAACCCGGAATTCCCTGAAGCTTTTCAACTCAATATGCTCTCCTGCGCAACTTGTGTAGTGTACCAACCACAAATTGTGCAGCACTTCTGGACTTGCAAACATTACATATGCAAGCTCCGTAGCACCTGCGTAGAACGATCGATCGGAGCTGCACGCGCATGTACAGAACCGATCCATCTGCTGCCTCTCTGAGAACGCTCTCTATATCGTGATTGGTCTCAGAGGGTGACGTCCACCGCTCTCTACGTGCTGATATCACTAATGACCGATCTGGTAACTGGCAGTCAGGAAATTCAAAATTCCGGCAGCTAGAGACGCTGGGTGGGGTGGAGGAAACTGTTCCACTGCACCAAGCAAAAACACTGCATCGGGGAAGCTGGTAGGGCAGGTGAGAGAGGGAGGCACTCCTCACATCCTGACCACTTTAAATCTATAGAGTGGTCAGGATGAGTAGAGTGTCCCTTTAATCTATAACAAAAATTATGGTACATTGAGAGTGTCACTGAATATTCTTGCTTGTTTGCTTCGTTAATTTTGTTCTTCAGTATCTCCTTGATCTTTGAGAATTTATATGTTTTAATGCTTACTAGTGCCCTTGAGGAAGTCTGCAGCAGTAGACGAAACGCGTCGGGCTTTTATATGTAACTTTATTTTAATAAATTTTAATTTTATACTTTTATTCATTTATTTTAATACATCATTCCGGATTCATTCCATCTCCAGCATTCCAGCACGGGGCCTGCTCAGATCCACTGATGAAAGAGGAGCAGCACGCCTTTGCCTAGCTGTTACCACACAGGACCAGTATTGGTAACACCGGCTAGAGACTGATAGAACTTCCTTGTTTTCACACGTCTGATCGTTCCTTGCCAGACGAGAGACAAAACGCTCACGTGTAGGACATGAGACACTACGTGTCTTTGTATGAAAGCATAATTATTTTTGTAGCTGTGATGCATTGACTCTTAATTTCACATTAGTGATAGGAATCACAGGTGATCATAATAATATTACTTTTTCTAGTAGACCGTGGAATATAGACGAGGATCTAAGAGGAAGTGAAGGAAAACAGAGAATTAATGTAAATCAAAGTCAGATTTTCTTTCCAGCACCTTTATATTCTGAACATGATGCAGTACAAAGCGTTCCTCTGGGACTCGCTCCCTTTACCCCCCCTGACTACAACTCGGGTTGGAGGTTTTACAAATCTTTCGTTATGCTCTTGTGCAGATTATATTGTTACACAGAGGATTTCAAAGAACGGAATCTGGAAATATGAATATGTTTCGAATCGAAACGAGGGTCTTTACGAAACAACTTAACTGTTTAACAAACGTTCTGACTAGGACTCGATTCAATTCTTCTGGACAATTTTTTGTAGTAAATATCAGCGAATTTCGACCGATTTTTTTTTTAAAAATAATTTCAGCTGATACAGTTCTAAAAATAAGACGCTGTTTCAAAAATCATAATTTCGACCATCATCGTGACTTCCGAAAAAAAAGCCTATTGCCTAATTGAAAGGCCGGTGTGGTTTCAGTCGGATTTTCTCTTTTTCTTCTGCCTGAAAATCCCTTCCCCAACCCCTTTCAGCTTAATGGTAAATTTGAAATAAACCACAAAGGTCCCGACGGCTGAGCCAAATTTTTAACAGGAATCAAAATGCTGTTATGGCCTTAATTAAATTCCCCGGACTAAAAAATGTCTGAATTGTGTTGAAAAATACACAAGTTTAGCGATCGGGCTGAATTACATCGAGCTCCAGGCTGGAGGTGTCAGCAACAGAGAAACCATGACCTCATCATGCAATGCAGGTTTAATTTCTTCTTGACTGTTTCTTCATGATTTAAAATATTTTTAAGCCCCACCGATGGATTATCCGTCTCCCAGAAATAAGAAAACGAAGCTAACACTAGATTGATTCATCATTGCGATTTGAAACATATGAATTTTCAGTTCCACGGCATCCGTTCAATACGTCACACACACATGTTTGAAGTGATTGCGCGTGTGTAGTTTTGATCCACCCGGGACACTGACGTTTGAGTTCTGTGATGTATCGCTCCCGTGTTCTATTCTATTCTGTTTCTAGTGCCAACTGTGGGATCAATCAACGCTCAGAGACCTGCAACCCCCAAGCTTATTCCCCTTTAATCTGTGATAGACCATGCTGAAACAGTCTGCGTGTGACCTTTCTGATATAACTTACGCTCCACAACTCTGCAACAATGAAACGTCGAGTATGAAACCCCAAACCTTGCCATATCATACTATAAAATCAATTTATATTTGTCCAAATTAGGAACTTTGATCTCACTATCACATCTCGGTGAATACAGTGAGGACCCCAAGCCTTACATACGCATTGTGTTTTTTTTCTCTTGGTGATTCACCCATGATGCTTGGCCAGGACCGTGACTTCCCTATCAATGGTCCGCTCAGTGTGTTGCAAGGTAAAAGATTCTCTGTGAAATGGTACTTCTCATTGTCCCAAATGGATAAAAACACGTCAAACGGCTTAGTTTAAAAAAAATCATTGTTGCTATGATTTCCTAATTTTACAGATCACTGACTATTGCCTGTATTTATAAATGATTTATTTTGACAGGTCATTAAAAATGCTGTTGTGAACTGTAAATAATCATATAAAAATTAATATAAAGCAGTACGGACACTTTGTAACAGAACAAGTTTAGTTCAGAAAGTTACTAAGAAACACGTTCGTGATCATTCAATAAAATTAGTAAAATATAACATTAACTGCTTCACTTCCAAGTGATTTTCCAAAACACTATTGTCAGAAACCAGTGTTTTTTGTAAAATCATTTTTAATTAATTATAAAGTAAGAAATAATTGATTTTATACCCATTGTATGTCTTACTGTGAATAGCCAATTTTTAGCCAGTAGATGGTGCCATATACTGCCAAATTGAGTTAGAGGTTTGAGCGGCTGGTCTATTCTCTTCTTTTTTTCCCTGCATCGGCTGCTGAAAGCCCGATATTTCAGAGCATTGAGCAGCTGATTTTACAGTTATAGCTTTTTGGGCATTATGCTCTTATTGCATCTCAGATTTTGCGACAGGTTACTTTGCTTTTATTGTATCTCGGATTTTGCGACAGGTTACCGTGCTCTTATTGTTAAATTATAACCTTAAGCAAACCAAAACAATTTTCCCTATTATAATTACCATAAATGGAATCCCAAAAAGTCTGTCATTTCTTCTTATATATCAAAAGGAAGCAAAAACTCTGTGCTTCGCTGCGCCCCGCTGCGCTACTGATCAGAGGAGACAATAAAACCAACCACATCGAGATATGGCCGTTTCACGTCTGACTATCTCGTGGTCAGTCAGAGCTGTTTATTATTTCAACATCCAATAGAAACGTTCGTTATAGGAAGAAATTGCTTTCCACCCAACATAGGAATGTGATATAACAGCCAATCAGCATACAGATACATTTCCACGTCACAGTTTAACCAACACGGTTTAACAAACACTTATTACCATATATGGTTTGAGATAGATTTTGCCGGCATTTCTATTTTTGCCTAAAAAGAGTTTAACACAGAATATGAAGCTGATCAGGAAATCTGTGGCATTGGGACAAGAAGGGGAGGGGGGAGAAAGGATGGGTGGAGACCACAACCCTGCATTAGAGCAGGCTTTATAAATCATAATTGATTCATACAAACCATTAAAATCTAACAATTCTTTCCTTTGATCACATATCACCTGTGATCATCTAAAATATAAACCAAACTTAGGCAATTAAACTAATTATACCTGGGGCTACAGTGTCTTCGCCTACTACCTCTAGATCATTCTAGATGCTCAGAGGAAAAGAAAAAAATCTGGTAGTTACTCCTAAAATACCTCTCTACCTTTACGATATACGAAAGGGATTCCCCTAGGAGGCGCTTTATGAGCATAAAATACACTTATCTATCTAGATTCACTCTTCCAGAGAACCACACTTGGAGCTTGGGCCAAAATTCCTAATCTAGACATTAAATAACTATTTATTCCCATTTCCGAAGAAATATAATTCACCGAACAAGAGAAATATAATAACTTGAATGTAAAAGTTCATTTATCTAATATTCAACATGAGTCAGATCTATATCTGTGTGTTTTCCTATGTTCATCTTCACTACACAAAACGCATTCACACCTGCACACACCTGCATTCACATACACTCTTAAGAAATACATTCTCATTTTCCCAAATCCAATCCTTTCTTACACTTATCTAGGGAATTAAATAAACAAATAATATCTCATAATCTAATACCGTAGACCAAACTGCGAGATCAAGGTTTGGTCTTTTTCAACATCCCAGCTTGAGATGCATAATCATTGAATGTCATCAGAGCTCCCACCATTGGGACTCCTGAACAAGCTGTCTCTTTACGCTGGTTGCTTATTACCTGTGACCTTTAACCTTGACACAAAATGTCCATGATTCGTTCCATATGCAGTCATTGTGACTGTCAGATTTCTTGATGATGAAGATGTGATACGGTTTTAGCAAAAATAAAGAAATAAAAAAAAATATGGTATACCCACTAATCATATACATCCATTCATTCACTGTCACTCTCAAGTGCACGAAAACAATAAAATGTTGTTAATACATTTTAAAATTTCCCCGCAAAGCCTATGGGCCTCACGCAACAAAAAAAAGAAAAATCATACAACTTCTGACTCATTGCATTAGAGAAAAATATATATACGCAACTTTGGCTCAAAAGGGAAATAGCTGAAGTGCATACTCCCATTTTAATATATATATCAAAAAATGAAAATAATTTATTGATATCTTATCCATTCATGTTTGGTGTTTTGAAACAAACCTGGTGTTTATAAAACACACCGATCTTAAATAAAATAATAAAAAAAAAAAACAACTTTAATTTTATAGTGTTAAAACTTTCCATTTACCACTATATATTTTTTTTTGCCTTACAGTCCTCTCCTCCTGTTCTTACAGTCCTCTCCTCCTGTTTCCAACCCCAACCCTCCTAGATTGTGAGTTCCTACGGGAATAGGGCCCTCATCTCCTCCTGTACTGTTTGTCAAATGTTGTTCAATGTATTGTAACCCTGTCTATACTGTGCCTATTGTACAGCGCTGCGGAATATGCTGGCGCTTTATAAATAAAGAATAATAATAATATATATGTCATGAAACGTATTTATGCAAATGCATTAAATTATATGTTCCTAGATACATTAATTAACTAATTTTAATTGGATATGATCGTCAATAATCCTAAATGTGTCAGGGAATTTGAGCAATATTGATTGTAACCAAACAACAAAAATAATAAAATATAAAAATAATAAAAGATACAGAATAATTATCACTTGGACAACACTTTGATAATCCATTAACATATAAAAAATACATAATTTTTCTTCTTTCTTTGTCTTCTGTCTTACTGGTTGAAGAAAACTGTTTTGTGAAACTGACATGTCTTAAGTTTTATTTCCAAATCAATGATCTTCTTCAATCACATTAAATTATCGATGAGCTGTTGATAAAATGTCTTCTTTCTTCACTAATTTAAAATAAAATTCAACTTTTTTGTTAGAATGTTTTATTGCCTGGTGTCTGATAATTCCTTTTATTTGAGTAAATTTCCTTTAATTTCAATAGCTATATCGATATTGGTATCAAATAACCTTCCATCTAGCTTGATCAGCACCAGTTACAATTATGCGTTGGTATACATGGGTAATTGTCACCTAAATAAAAAAAACTAGGATAAAAAATATTAATAACCTGTGAAAGTTTAATTAAAATTACATGGTTAAAATACTTTAAAGAAACCAGGAATCCATTTTGAAAAATGCACCAAAAATATATATTTTTTGGACACAAAGAAAAGAGGAGGGGTCATGAGAGAGACAAAATGGAGGGGGCAAGGAGAAGAATGTGAAAACTTTTTTTTACTTTTGCAACGGTCACCATTTTTCCTTAAATTCTCTTGTATATTCAAATAAGAAACACACAACACAATATCATAAACTGGGAAAGAAAAAACGTATAGATGGGCATATTAAAAATTGACAAAATAACTATCAAGAAAGTTCTCAGAGGAAACTCACCCATAAAAAGATTGATTCTTGATAAACATTTAATATCAGAAATCTTTATTAAGGATATTGGTTAAAAACAAACATTTAAACGTGAGGTGTTTGTGCATCTATTTTACAGCCTGTTTTATTCCCTCCAAGAAAATTCAGTGGGGCACAGTCATACGTCGTTGCACTTCACACCAAGAGACAAAAACATCAGACAGCAAAAAAACTTTAATCCCTCAATATCCTTTTAGGCTAGGGTCAGACGAACGCATTTTTCACGTCGTCCGTGAAAAAGTTCGGTCGAACGAACGTACGTATTTTCCCCGGAATACGCGATAGCGGTCATACGATGCGCCTTTTCGTCCGTGATTTTGTACGGACATCAATAAAACACTTTGAGTCTGGACGTTATGTTGGCCGGACATAGCAGCGTCTGACGTCTCCTATCACACACACACGCCGCTATGCCGCAGCGCACTCTGTACGTCAGTAGTAGCGGTTTGACGTTCTCGAAAAAATGCGTTCGTTGGCCACTTGCGTTGCGCGGACGAACTTCGTGCGGCCGTTCGTCGTATGTTCCCCGGCATTGGACGTCATTTGCTGCTAGTACGCCGTGATTTCGTGCGGCTAAACGCAGTTAAAACTGCGCTAGTCTGACCCTAGCCTTAGATTGTAAACTCTTAAACAGGACCTCTTTGCCTACTGTATTATGATGAACCTATATACTGTATATATTCCATTGTACAGGTTACAGAACCTGTAAATGACCTCAGTCAGCCATTTTGGCAATTATTTAATAGGGGACTCAAATATCATTATTATTATTATGTCTTCAATAGAGATTACACAGGCATGCACTGTGCCTATTGTACAGCACTGCGGAATATGCTGGTGCTTCATAAATAAAGAATAATAATAATAATAATAATAATGCACGTACCTTATGCAAAACATATAACCTATATTAAGGTGTGGTCAATCCCTTTGTGCTGGACTCAAACAAAGACCAGAGAAAAATAACCGACCACGCCTCTTTTGGGAAAACTTATAACTTATATTAAGGCAGATGGACGACACCCATCACCTTGATACACTAAATAGTTTTTTTTTATCATATATCAACTTGTATCATCCCTTCACACTTTAAATCTGGCTCAAACAATTCCTTTGTCTCTTTCACATCTGCTCCGCACTCACGCCGAACGCGCTCAAACCGCGCCCAATTCCACAACAGCCACAGCTACAGTCTTTATAAAGCACTAACAGTTCTAGAATTTAATTGCTATTATACTTATTCAAGGCATTAGATATATGTTATTTGTATATACTATCCAATTATCCCTAATAGATACTCACAGAACAACAAAATCCCATCATAACATCCTAACAGAACAACAACAAAAATAACTACATATTCCATTATCCAACTTGCACTGCTAAACTGCACTACATATTCCATTATCCAACTTGCACTGCTAAAAGACTACTGGCATTCAAAGAAAAAAAGTCCTTATACAAACACCTAATAACATTATACATTACAAATAAAAAGAGATATTAATAAAAAAGAAGAAAGAAAGAAAACTTTTCCTACAAGAATTTATGTGATAGAAAATAAATTATTAGTTAGCAGGCACAATTGAAAGTTACCGTAAAAGTAAAGCCCTATTGTCTCCATTTCCTGTTCCTTTTTTTTTTTGTACTCAAGACAAAGCAGTAACGAAGCAACATGTGATAAGAGAAGCAGTCCCTATACATATATTACGTATGAAAAAACACAATATCAGAACTAGGAAATACAAAACATCAAAGATAAACACATACATTAATAGTTAGTAAAGATAAACAGTGAAATAAACAGACGTAATCAATGGCAAGAAACAATAGAAAAAAATAAAACAAAAAAAACGTGAAATCTGAAAGAAAAAACAGTTTGCAAATCCTTTAAAATTAGTTAGCACACAAATATACAGCAATGCAAAGTGAATGGCTCTCAATGGGAGTCAAAACTATTTTGCTATATGAGAAGAAATTAGACAGATCTTAATCAATTAAAATAAAATGCTCAAATGACAAGCAGATATGGACGAGTCAAAAAACTCCAGAATGGAGGTACAATACAGATAGACACAGAATGAAGTTACAGCTCCACAACGGAGCTACAATACAGATAACTAGAAACATCTCTTTTTTTTAGGAGTTCAATTTCCAGCACTAGATAAATACAATACACTCAGCGCAGCGCAGCGGGCGAGTTCAAACAATACACACGTGAGGTCCTCAAACGATTTTTCATTTACTACAATAGACACAAAATGACAAAAACAAAGACATACAGGGTTATCCAAAGAGATTCGAAAAGTCACCGCACGTTCGGTGACTTTTCGTTCTCTTCAATTCGGTTCCTTTTGCCGATTGCATTTCGGTGACCCTGCGGTGTATTCAGCAAACACCACAGGGTCCCCGAATTGCAGGGAAAAGCTGCCGAAAACCTGACGAAACCTAACCGAATGCACGCTGAAAACAAGCAAAAAACATCTGGATTAACCTTCGAAAAAGCCGAACAGGAGCCGAACAGGAGCCGAAAGGGAGCCGAATCACACAGAGCCGAAGCAGCTGTGACGTAGAGGAGGCAGTGAATAAATTAGAAAAACCATTTGTATGAATCTGGGAAAATGAAACGCTGTTTGCAAAGAAACTACTAAGCGAAAATGTCTGAAATTTTCACAGGAGGTCCAGGGAATGATAATAAGAGGGCTGTTTACAAAAAAATAAGTAAACTGAAAAAAAAAATCAAAAAAAATCGGACTTTAAAAAAAAAAAAAAAAAATCAGAAAAATGCTTAAAGTATCCTAAAAAATCTATAAATAAAGAGACTTTTTGCTGCAGAATTTATAATGAACGGTTTATTAGATATTGAATTAAAACGGGAATATTTTTAACATTGAAGCCTATGGGATTCTCCTGAATAAATTTGCCGCATGAACCACCGAATGGCAGGGCATTAGGGGAACCTTTCACTGCTGGTTTGTGTTCTCTGAATAGCCGAAGCAGTGCTTTTTCATGGGGATTTTACTGCCCTCGAACAGGGACCGAACAGGCACCGTATGTGCAGGCAATTCGACAGGTTGGCGAATTGCCTGCTCTCTGGATAGCGAATGGCCAGGAAAGGTAACCGAACACTGATTTTCAGCGTTCGGTTACCTTTCTCAAGCAATTCGGATCTCTTTGGATAACCCTGAAAGAGTGTCCAACCTTGCAACAAAAAAAAACCAACAAGCTATGACAGCCAAAACCATAAAACTAAATATAACCAGAAAGGCATTAAAATTCATGATCTGGACAAACAAATGTAACATTTCAATGGCAGACCCCACTTCTGGTACCAATTGTTAAATTATAACCTTAAGCAAACAAAAACAATTTTCCCTATTATAATTACCATAAATGGAATCCCAAAAAGTCTGTCATTTCTTCTTATATATCAAAAGGAAGCAAAAACGCTGCGCTTCGCTGCGCGCCGCTGCGCCACTGATCAGAGGAGACAATAAAACCAACCACACAGAGATATCGCCGTTTCACGTCTGACTATCTCGTGGTCAGTCAGAGCCATTTATTATTTCAACATCCAATAGAAACGTTCGTTATAGGAAAGAAATTGCTTTCCACCCAACATAGGAATGTGATATAACAGCCAATCAGCATACAGATACATTTCCACGTCACAGTTTAACCAACACGGTTTAACAAACACTTATTACCATATATGGTTTGAGATAGATTTTGCAGGCATTTCTATTTTTGCCTAAAAAGAGTTTAACACAGGATATGAAGCTGATCAGGAAATCTGTGGCATTGGGACAAGAAGGAGAGGGGAGGAGAAAGGATGGGTGGAGACCACAACCCTGCATTAGAGCAGGCTTTATAAATCATAATTGATTCATACGAAAAATTTAAATCTAACACTTATTGCGTCTCATATGTTGTGGCAGGTTACCATGCTCTTATTGCATCTTGGATGCTGCAGCAGGTTACTTTGCTCTTATTGCATCTCGGAAGTTGCCCCCAGGTTCAGGGCCGGATTTAAAATTAGGCAGAGTAGTCATGTGCCTACAGGCACCTGCCACAAGGGGGCACCTTGCTCCTGTGTGTAAATATTGTTTATTTTTTTTACAATTTGCAATAATTTAAGACCACTGTATCTCTGGAGCCCTAAAGCCTAGAGGGACATATGAGGTATCATTGGAAAGGTCAGCTTATAGCCTTTCCAGGCAGTGATACCAAATATAACCAGGTTAGATTTAAGTAAAAATAAAATATATATTAATATTTTTCTCTTTGCTAGCAAGGCACTATTATTCAGTTTACAATTATAAAGAGCACAGTGATGCTGCACTAACTCGCTTCATTTCACACTCTGCCAGCAAGTGTGAAGCAACGCATTGAGTTACTGTACATTAGCAGCTCCTATACTTTGTATTGCAGACACTAATGTGGCCCCAGTAGATGGAGAATGAGCTATTCTAACCATCGCTTGCTTCATCTGTGTCTGATGTTATTCTGAAAAGAATAGCATTTCTCAGACCCTGGTGTTAAGTGATGGCGCTTCAGCAAATTCACATAATACTCAAAACTAAACCAATCACAAAATCCCATACTCGCATCAGCTCCCTCAGTGGAGAGAGCAGTGTGACCCACCACTTCCTCGCTCCAAAGGCAGCTGCACACTCTGAACAAATTGCTCCAAGTGTTCCTCCACGTATCCATCCACCATCCCTACCGGATCTCACTCGCACATGCTCTTGTAGAACTTGTATGAAATTGTGTCTGTCTCCATGGAGTCCTATGGACTCCTAAAGTTGATATCACCACTGCGTTTAGTGCCGCTGTTATCACTTTGCGGCTCATAAGTATTACGACTCAAGCTGCTGAGAAAGCACTTGGTTGTAATACAGAGGTTTAAGGTGAGCTGCGAATGGAGAATGGCTGGCGCAATAGTTTTCCATTTGCGACTTACCTTTAACATCTGAGTTATGATCTGGCTCTCCATGTCCTAATTGTAGCAATGAAGAAAAGATCCGGGACCCAGGCAGTTGCGGCTGATATGTTTATTCACGGGAGTAACATCTCCGCACCAAAGAACAGTGTAACGTTTCGGCCACAATGGGCCTTAATCATACATGTATGATTCGGCACTCCCGACCCTGGAGACTCGGCGCTGGGCTTGTGGGCTCCCAGTACTGTCGATCGCGGCGCCTTTGGATGATCTCATGTCCTAATTGTGTCAGGACGTCCCGTAGATAAGTAACATTCTATAAAGGACATTCTAATGTAATTTATAATATGCCTTAATGAAACAAGTATTTACTTATTTTCTGCCTACAATGAGTTAATTTATTTTGAGGCCTTCAGGAGCCTTCAGATTCCATCCATCCATATCTTTCAGGTTAACATCAGAGAGTGGATATTTCTACCTTTGTTTTCAAGTATTGAGGAGGAGAGGGCAGCGGGTCGAGTTTGGATGATACGGGAAGAGAAATGACAGCAGGAAGCACAGAGCAATGTCACTGACTCAGCCAACAGGGCAATATATGTCATTATTCCAGTTGCCTTTTCAGAGATTTCAGAGAATCATGATGCCATTTGGCAGTATAGAGAATATATGTATAGTACAAATAAATTCTGCAAGAATATCTCTTTGATTGTATCACATTTTTACTCAATATAGCATTTCCAAACCTCTTAAACTCTACTTCTTGGCATGCTTTAAGCAAATCCTGTAAACCAAAAGGGTCCTGTTCCTGATCAACTGGTGGTAGGCATCTCTAAAGATACAAGTCTGGCACAAGCAGTGATAACGTCTAGTTAAAATCCATCGTAGAGGCTGACTCATAAAATTCCTGTCCGTAATATAAAACCGGCAGAGGTCCACAGGAGAGTCATTACTGGAATAATGTGGTTTTTGGCAGGTGGACATTAGCCATGTATAGGCAGTTTGCCCAATCAGGGAAGGCTCTTCTCTGGTTTGACGTAGTGTGGCCACGTGTACAGAATTATCCAGTCAGGCTACACATGGCCAAACTACACCAGCCAATGAGAGGAGATCCATTTATGCAGCTCTCTCATTGGCTGATAGGTACATCTAACAAGGAATGCTTTTAGATTGCATTCCTAGTTAAATACGTCTGAGCCTATGGGTCCAAGCCAACCTCTGGACCCTGGCGTTGTAGATTTAGGGGGTTTAGTTAAGGATTTTAACACTAACTTTGGGTTAAGGGGTTAGTAGTTACATAATTAAACCAAAAGAGTTTTTGGATGGAGAGTGGGTGGGCTGAGCTGTGCCTGACCAGCTCTCCATTTTAACTCCTCGTGGTCCAGATTTTGGCTGGGACACGCCACCCCGTCCGCAGCCTGATCTGAGTGCTTTGTGAGCAAGGCGGGGCGAAGCTGCCAATCACACAGCTTAGATATTTTATCCCTCCCACAAAAGCGAGGAAGCAAAAAACATGTCCGCCTCCATGAGAAGAGCAATCAATTTAGGAGCTACAAAACCTCACAAAATTCCATTGGAAGTTGTAAAATAAAAATGTTTACCGGATTAATTAAGCTACAAGGAAAAACATATCAAAGTCTCTATAATAGACGCGGGGTGGATCCAGACCCAAGTTTCGAGAGGGGCACTTTACCAACTTGGCTGGTGTACATTTTTATTCAGATTTCAATCAGTTTCACTGTGTAATTTCTATTTTCACACATGTTATCATCCAAACCTTTGTGGCTATATGATTGATTGTGTACCCTTTTTTTTAAAAAAAAAAAAAACAACAACTCAGAAATGGAAAATCTGTTAGTGCATTTTTCTATGGAAATATGCAATTTTAACCAATGTTGAAAAAAAACAACATTTTTTTTCTTTTGTATATAATTTGTCCTATATTTTTTTCTTTGTACACATCTACTTGGATACCTTTTGGAATTATTGGAAAGGCCAGACTCTGACCTTACCAATGACACTTCATTTGACCATGTAGGGTGCATGGAACTGGAGATGCAAGGGATCAAATTTCCAAAGGTCCCCTGAATCTCTTTTAATGGGAGAGCAGCTCAGATACAGCAATTGTCCCCTGTGCCCCCTCCCTTGATCCACTAGAGGAAAAGGCGGCAGGTGCACGTTAACGCCATCACTCTCGTAGCCTTTCTGCTCCCATTCATTATTATTGTCTGGTGTGTGCAGCATTCCCATTACATTCCCAATATTTTCTACCATGTTAAATGACTCATTCGTCCCATATGTTCCTCTTATTTATATGTTTAAATGTGAGGCAGGGCAGCCATCGGGGGATGACAGCCCATGTTATCTTAAGGGGCCCAGTGGCTCCAGGGGGCCCAGGCCAAACCCTGTGCAGCTTGTTTAAGTGCCACAGACTTAATGATACTCCATGGCACCTAGAACTGGCTCACCGGGATATCAACAAATTTTCCAGTGGGTCGAGGTATAATGGGTCGGTAACACCACTTTGACTCATCACTGAGGGAGCGATTAGATTGGTTTGCACCAGTTTGAGGTCCAGACCAAAGCTCTCCCACAAGGAAACACATTTTATCCCCTTACTGGAGGGGAAGAGTTTATTGAATTGAGCGGTTGATGGTAGGGATGCCTGACCAATGGTTTAGTATGGGGTCCCTAGTATTCTGATGGCAGCTCTGATGTGAGGGATATATTAGTGGTAGAATCTTTTATATAAAGATACTTCGAGAAAGGTTTGGGTGAAAAGACTGTTGTTCTGAGAATTAAACAAAAACTAGATTAAAACCTTAGGATTTTTTAGACGAGCCAGTTGAGTTTTATGTCCTCAAATTCTTCTTTCCAGTCTCAGAGACTGAAGCGAGCTAATAACAAAACAGCGCGCACCGAGCTCGCTCAACCTTTTGATGTTCTACATTATAGAAAAACTGAGCAGCATTTCAAAAGGGTCATGAATATATGAGTTAACTTCCCTTGTCAGGTTCACCACAGGATAACAATACAGCCTCAGGAACACAATGATCTGAAGGAAAGGTAGCAATGATACAGCCAGAGAGCAAATGTTATTCTGTGTTATAAAAATCAGATTAAACACATAGGGCTATATTACAATATTCGCGCAAAAACGCTCGCCCAACGTGTGAATGTGTGCGCCAAGCGTTAAACGTTTATACGCGCAAATCACCGCTGGAATTACAATCTTGCGTGTTTTTTCATCCGTCGATCAATAATGCGCATAAACCGGACGAGTACAAATGCTCGCGCAGTACCATCGCGCTCAGAAATCGGTGTGCACACTGTTTTTTTTAACGTGATTCAGCCAATCAGAATTAAGAACCACAATTGTCTCACGTTAAGTTTTTGCGCCTCTCAAAGTCAATCTGAGCATATATGCTGCAGCAATAATAAATGCACGCACAACTTCTACATTTTATTGGTTTGGGTATGTGTAGAATGTGTAACTATACTTTGCTGCCTATTTTTTTTTGGGCTGATGTATTTGGTTTCGGAAGGTTGATAGAATTTGCCATTGGCACCAGCTTTTAGGAGCTGCTAAAATTATGCGCGCAAAGGCTGTGCGTTACAAACTGCGCATATATTGTAATACCATCTGCGTACCAGCGCACAAACGCATTTGCGCTCACAATGTTAAGTATAGGACGCGCAACATATAGTAAGCTCGCGCAGGTTCACCCGCGGTAGACGATTACGCGTGTTTTTGGCGCTGACTATGTAATACGGCATTCAGCGCAAAAGGTTTTACCCCTCGTGTTTATGGTTTTTTGCGCTGGCGCAAACGTTTGCGCGAAGATTGTAATTTAGTCCATATTCTATAGCATTATACTAATATATATAAATTACATATTATCTGTATGCATATATTATTATAATTATATTCAATTCCTAGCACAAAAAAAGTCTTCACCTACCGTACATGCCTGTTATGATCTTCAGTTGTTCAAGTCTAGGCTCCGCAACATTGTATATGCCAAAAAAGTAGGTCATGTGACTCCCTGAATATACTAAATGTGGCATTTTTTCCATCAATGGGTTTTTTCTCCCCTGATGGCACAGCGGGCATATTCCAAGATGGCAATGCCAGGATTTATTAGGCTCAAATTGTGCAAGAGTGGTTCAGGGAGCATGAGACGTCATTATCACACATGGATTGGCCACCGCACAGTCCAGCCTTAACCCCATTGAAGTTAATCTTTGGGATAATGTGCTGGAGAAGACTGCGACTCTCCCATTATCAACACAAGATCTTGGCCACAAATTAATGACACTCTGGACGCCAATAAATGCTGTGACATTGCATGAGCTTATCGACACGATATGTATGCTAGAATCACAGCAAAAGGCAACACAACCAAATATCAGAGCGTGTGACCTTTTTTGGCCGGGCAATGGCACAGAAATGCTAATACTTACCTCAGTGCAACTTGTGTTGCAAAAATACACTGTAATATGTATTTATTGGAAAATTCTTTAAGGCTGAATGGAAATAAAGTGTATACCGTCTTAGCTTCTTTACAGCATGGCTGCAGTTCACCCTGCAGCTTAGTTTAATCTTCTGGAACAACAACACGGACACAATAGAGTTCAGAGCAAACCACAGAGCACTCAATAGTAAAAACTATAAACATCACCATCTACAGTGTAAGCTGAATATCTATAGCACATAAATCATAAGACCAATAATTGCTGCATTATAATACACTAGGTGGAAAGTCTGCCCAGAGGGCAGTCTATTGTTGTTGTCGCCAGGTCAGAATTCAAGTCCACATAGTTTTTTTTCAATGTCCTATCCAAGAGTATCTCTCTATATAAATACGTTTGTAACGCGTCCATCGCCATCCCATCCGCAACAGGAGGGCCGACTGAGCAGCTGTGATGGGTGCGCTCACAGCTGACAGCGCATTACAAAGGAATTTATATATTAGAGTAGGTTCCACTTCCCTCTTAGATTATAAACTCACGGGAACCGCACCCTCAGATTGTAAACTCATGGGACCCCTTAGATTGTAAACTCATGTGGCCCCTTAGATTGTAAACTCATGGGGCCCCTTAGATTGTGTTGGGCTTGGGCAGGCATTTTTTTTGTAGCGTATACATTATGCATATATTTAATGGCACGTGGTATACATGGCATGGCAGGCTGGTATTTAGGCACACTGGTATTATGAGACACTGGTATTATGAATGGCAGACTGGCATTATGGCTGGCAGACTGGCATTGTGCATGGCAGACTGGTAATATGGCTGGCGAACTGGTAATATGGCTGGTGAACTGGTAATGTGGCTGGCAGACTGGTATTGTGCATGGCAGACTGGTAATATGGCTGGCGAACTGGTAATATGGCTGGGGAACTGGTAATATGTCTGGCAGACTGGAAATATGTCTGGCAGACTGGTATTGTGCATGGCAGACTGGTATTGTATATGGCTGGCGAACTGGTATTGTGCATGGCAGACTGGTATTGTGCATGGCAGACTGGTATTGTGCATGGCAGACTGGTAATATGGCTGCCGAACTGGTAATATGGCTGGCAGACTGGTAATATGGCTGGCAGACTGGTAATATGGCTGGCAGACTGGTTTTGTGCATGGCAGACTGGTAATATGGCTGGGAACTGGTATTGTGCATGGCAGACTGGTATTGTGCATGGCAGACTGGTAATGTGCATGGCAGACTGGTATTGTGCATGGCAGACTGGTAATATGGCTGGCAGACTGGTATTGTGCATGGCAGACTGGTAATATGCATGGCAGACTGGTATTGTGCATGGCAGACTGGTAATATGCATGGCAGACTGGTATTGTGCATGGCAGACTGGTAATATGGCTGGGAACTGGTATTGTGCATGGCAGACTGGTAATATGGCTGGGAACTGGTATTGTGCATGGCAGACTGGTAATATGCATGGCAGACTGGTATTGTGCATGGCAGACTGGTAATATGGCTGGGAACTGGTATTGTGCATGGCAGACTGGTAATATGCATGGCAGACTGGTAATATGCATGGCAGACTGGTATTGTGCATGGCAGACTGGTAATATGGCTGGGAACTGGTATTGTGCATGGCAGACTGGTAATATGCATGGCAGACTGGTATTGTGCATGGCAGACTGGTATTTTGCATGGCAGACTGGTATTGTGCATGGCAGGCATGGCAGACTGGTAATATGGCAGGCCGGGCACGGAGGAGATGCAGGCTGTGCACGGAGGAGATGGAGGCCGGGCGCGGAGGAGATGGAGGCCGGGCACGGAGGGGATGCAGAAAACAAATCCAATCCATTGGAGAGGCGCTGTGCTGTGCGCCTCTCCAATGGATCTGATTTGTTTCGTCCCTCTCGCACGCCGGCTGTGCGCGTGCCGCGGCCGTTGGATGCGCGCGCAGCCAACCGCCGCAGGTTGCGCGCGCATGCGCAGTAGGGTTTTGGCGACGGACACGCCAGCCCTTATTGTTTTATAGTATAGATGAGTACAGTATTCTAACAGTATTATTGTCTTGTTTATTCACTCAACGTTTCAGTCCTCATTGGAACGTTTTTCAAGTCATAAACAAATATGCTCAGTTGAATAAAACATTTGCGATTTGTTTAGAATATCCCGGGTTCTTATTCTAACCGAGCCGTAAACCTAACAACTCAAGTCATTAATCTCAGTAGCAAAGTCTTCGAATTTTTGTTACAGTGAGATTTGAGGCTGCTTTTTGCTGCTTGTTTACAGTAATACAGGGCAGCAGGAGAGAGATACCACAAATAAATTTGTTTATCCATAGGAGGCACACTAATCTTGTTTTAAAAAGATATGCAAATTAGGTTTTGATATGCTAATGGTTGATTTTCAATGTATTACAATGAAAAATCGAGTTAACTCGATTTTAGTAGTTAAAGGCTTGACGTGAGTTTTTTAAACTACCTTATTGCTTCTCAACCTAAAGATGGGGCAGTTCTCATGGGACGTGTTTTTTTTTCTCTTGGGTTTGAAAGATGTTTTCCTCGTCTTTCTCCTCATTATTGCTTCCTACTTTTGTTATTTTTTGCTCCTGGAACTCCGTTACATGTCTTGTTGATTTATTCATGTCGTTTTTCACCTGATTGGTTAATCAAGGAATACAACAACAACAACAACAAAAAACTGCAATGTACCACTTTCTAAGTAACCTGGGTGATTGTCATTGCTTTATGTTCTGTTCTGAAGACGTTTCACGTTGATTATTTTTTTTCTAATCCACATGTATCTTCTTCTGAGGATCATTTCTTATCACAAGGGGCAAGCATGAGAGGATCGTTCCCAGGATGAATGTCATTGATAAAATGTCGCTGTTGAAATTGTCATTGCGAATAAGAACAGTGCCCTGATGTTCATTTCTCTTTTCTGTTAAGGGATGTCCCTGGGTGCCTCGTGTAGATACTATCTGCCTTGAGAAATGAGATGTTCTGCTGTATTCATGTCTTCCAAGGCTGAGCCTACAGGAGATGTGTATAAATAATGAGCCTATCCCCAGATAATGTTAAGCATGATTCTATTAGATTTCTCGCTGTTCTTGTGTATTATGTATCAAGATGTCTGAATTTGATTTATAAATGTGAACTGCAAGACTCTAGAACTCTAGAAAAAATTATATATTTTTTATATCATCTGAACCAAAAGTGTCTCACTTAATATTGTTTTTTTTTGTTTCTTTACAAGTTTTGTACTCGCTACAGTACTGCCATATAGTACTTATGCATGAAAAATGTATAATATAATTTATTAATTAATTATAACTTATTATAATTATAATATAAATTTATAGTATATAAAACTTTATAGTATATAAAACTATAATAGCATTAAAACCCAAAAAAGTACAACCAATACTTTCTGTACCAGTTCGTAACTCGATTTTTCATTGTAGTATATTGAAAATCAATCGTTAGCTTATCAAAGCCCCCTTAGCATACATTTTAAAGCAAGATTAGTGTAAACATGTAGAGAAACAAAACTCACTATGAAATCCTGTCACCCTGTATTACTGTAAAGAAGCTGCAAGGAGCAGCCTCCCACCCTCACCATAACAAAAAGATCATCAGACTTTACTGCTACATTACAACAGCCAGGGATATGGCAGAATACAGGGAAAGCTGTGGGGTTACTCGCTGCTGTACAGGCGTAAGTTTCAGGGGGTTGTATGAATGAAAATCCCTGTACAGTACAGATACAAGGTGTTGCTGTAATTGCCATACACAGGCATTATGCAGCACATACAGATACAAGGTGTTGCTGTGATTGCTATACACAGGCATTATGCAGCACATACAGATACAAGGCGTTGCTGTAATTGCCATACACAGGCATTATGCAGCACATACAGATACAAGGCGTTGCTGTAATTGCCATACACAGGCATTATGCAGCACATACAGATACAAGGCGTTGCTGTAATTGCCATACACAGGCATTATGCAGCACATACAGATACAAGGTGTTGCTGTAATTGCCATACACAGGCACTATGCAGCACATACATATATTGCATTGCTAATAATCTCATTATGATCGCTACAAATCCCCATAAGCAGGAGATCTCACCATTTTATTATCTGTCTGCAGCACATTTACTGACACAAAGGCCATTTCTGCCTGTATGCTGATAATGCAGACCCCGTGTGACAGTGTGTAAGATAAGGGACGCCATCTAGTGTTTAGAACCTGTCATACCAGCAATATTTCTTTAACAAATAAATATAAAAATAAATATGAGCAAATTCGAGTACTCTGGTGAGTACAGGCACGACGCCATTTTTTCTATGTTATGCATATTATGCTGTAACACCAGTTAGTCATTTGTGCTGCTGTTCCTTTTTCCATGTTTTCGTTTTCAACCCCAAATGGGAAGTGCTTGGTGCGTGTATAAATAAACCCACCATTTGTCTGCCTCGTTTTAGCTGAAAAGCAGCAGGAGGGCATGCACTTGCTCAGAGGAGCAGCCTTTGGTACACTGGTTAGGACTCACTCTACCAAGAGGTGCCTTGATGGGGCGAGTGAGCTTACGCTTCAATGGCCATTTAAGCAAACTAAAACCTCTGACAGTGTTTTGTTGCACAAGGAAATATATAGAAACTAGCGCAGATGACATCTTTTTTTTCTTGTTATGTTTTATAAATGAACCGAGTTGTTACTCCTGGCTGTTGCAGCCGCACTGGTGAGTACAGGTGCGACGCCATTTTTCTGTAAATATTTCTGTAACAGATAAATAAAAAAATTAAATATGAGCAAATTTACATTATTTTACTGTTTTTACTGTATAGAAATAACAAACTTTATGCGAAAATTCGATATTACCCTCTATGCATCACATGTTTCAAGCAAATGTTATTGATTATATGATTGTTTTTCAATAAAAGGTGCTAAGTAGTGTAAGGGGTTAAGTAAAAGAGCTTCCTTAGTACCAATCCTGTGTCAATTCTCCAAGATTTTCAGCACAAATTACCTGTTTTCACAAAATATAAAGGCAAACCTCCACCACAGTGACAGGAAGACATCAGTTCATACAGTTACTAAATATTCTTTATCGGAACAGGTTCCTACCTATCAATAATCCTCTGATGTGTCAATTATATCTAAATACCGTATTTTTCGCTCCATAAGACGCACCTGACCATAAGACGCACCTAGTTTTTAGAGGAGGAAAACAGGAAAATAAATATTCTGAATCAAATAGTGTAATAATGGATATTGCCCCAGCTCATGGATACTGTCCCCCAGCTCATGGATACTGTCCCCCAGCTCATGGATACGTCCCCCAGCTCATGGATACTGTCCCCCAGCTCATGGATACTGTACCCCAGCTCATGGATATGTCCCCCAGCTTATGGATATGCCCCCTAAGTTATGGATATGCCCCCCAGTTTATGCATATGCCCCAGTTTATGGATATGCCCCAGCTCATGGATATGCCCCAGCACATAGATTTGCCTCAGCACATGGATTTGCCCCCCAATTTATGGATATGCCCCCCAACTTATGGATATGCCTCAGCACATGGATAATGCCCCAGCTCATGGATATTGCCCCAGCACATGGATATGCCCCAGCACATGGATATGCCCCAGCTCGCTCATGGATATGCCCCAGCAGCTCATGGATATGCCTCAGCTCACCTGCCGCCGCCGCGTTAGGCTCCCTCTGAGCGTGCGTCCGGCGGCAGGAAGCTTGGGCACTCGCCTGGGGGAGCCACGTGACCGCGATCTCGCGAGATCGCGGTCACGTGGCTCCCCCAGGCGAGTGCCCAAGCTCCTTGCTGACGGACGCACGCTCAGAGGGAGCCGAACGCGGCGGCGGCAGGTGAGCTGGGGCATATCATGGGGCATTCGCTCCATAAGACGCACCCACTTTTCCCCCCACTTTTTGGGGGGAGAAAAGTGCGTCTTATGGAGCGAAAACTACTGTACATTTAAAACCTTCCAATCCCAATGTGGAGAAAACAAAACATCTTTACTACTGGAAGGCAGCATGAACAATGAACAGGAACCTCACACTGTGTTCCAGACACACACACACTGACATATTTATTTCACTGCACCGCATGAAACTTGTTTTCAGCGAACGTTCTTATTATTTATTAAATTCCACTTCTACGTAAAGAGAAAAAATGCTTTAAAACCAGAAAAATATAATAAGACAGCTCAGTAATAGACACAATTTAAGAACCCTGATTTAATATACTAGTTTAACCAGGGCCGGATTAACATAGGGGCTGATGGAGCAGCAGCTCTAGGCCCATGCCTCAGAATAGGCCCAGAGAAAGGATACTATCATGGTTATTCAAAGAGATTCGAAAAGTCACCGCACGTTCGGTGACTTTTCGTTCTCTTCAATTCGGTTTGTTTTGCTGATCCCATTTCGGTGACCCTGCGGTGTATTCAGCAAACACCACAGGGCCCCCGAATTGCAGGGAAAAGCTACCGCAAACCCGACGAAAACTAACCGCAAAACCCGGCGAATGCACGCAGAAACCCGCAAAAACATCTGGATTAACCTGCCGAAAACCACAGAAAAACAGGAGCCGATCACAGCCTTCGACACAACAGAAGAGGCAGTGAATAAATTAGGAAAACAGTTTGTATGAATGATTGAAAAGTGAAACACTGTTTGCAAAGAAACTACTGAGCGAAAATGTCTGAAATTTACATATGAGGTCCAGGGAATGATAATAAAGAGGGCTGTTACAGAAAAAATAAATAAACTCAAAAAAATTTCAGAAAAATGCTTAAAATATCCTAAAAAATCTATAAATAAAGAGACTCTTTATTGCAGAATTTTATAATGAACGGATTATTAGATATTGAATTAAAACCGGAATATTTTTAACATTGAAGCCTATGGGATTCTCCTGAATAAACTTGCCGAATTAAACCACCGAATGGCAGGGCATTTCGGGAACCTTTCACTGCTGGTTTGTGTTCTATGAATAGACGAAGCAGTGCTTTTTCATGGGGTTTTCACTGCCCTCGAACAGGCACCGAACAGGCACCGTATGTTCAGGCAATTCACCAGGATTTGGCGAATTGCCTGCTCTCTGGATAGCCGAATGGCCAAGAAAGGTGACCGAACGCTGATTTTCAGCATTCGGTTACCTTTCTCAAGCAATTCGGATCTCTTTGAATAACCCTGTATGTTTGCATTTGGACCCATGTATCTCCAACTCCATAGCAGCTACCTCAAGTGAGGTATCACTGGAAAGGCTAGAGAATGACCTTTCCAATGATGCCAAACAGGTTTTAAGCAAGAAAAATAAAATAATAAATATATACTTTTTCGTTTTCTTTCCAACAGTAATATTTTTCACTTTTCAATTTATAAAGTAAACATTGATGCTGCACTAACTAACCATCACATTTCTCATGTCACCAATAAGTGTGGAGGTAATGGTACACTCCATTGTTACATCAAAAACCTAAACCGCCGCACTGCAGCGAAGAGCACTGCGGGGAACTTTGGACCCCTGCGACACCAATCTATACACCTCACAAGGTCAAGTGAGGTGTCATTGGACAGGGCAGAGTCTGGTCTTTGCATTAATACCAAACCTGACCATGTAAAATTTTAAAGAAAATATATATATATTTTTATTTATTTTTAGTTCCAAAGCGATGGCATTGTCCATTTGTCACGAATAAAAATAGCAATACCACTGCCATTACTCCCCTTCTCATTTCCCACGCTGGGAGCAAGGTCAGTGTTTTATACATAGTCATATTATTCGTAAAAAAACATGTTCTAAAACACAAGGGAAATATATATATTTTTTTCTTTTTCTTTTTTTTTTGGTTAAAATTGTATATTTTCTCAGAAAAATGCAGTAACAGGTTCCCATTTCACATTTTTTTTAACAAGAATGCCCTATAGAATATATAACCACAGAGGTTGGATGATAACATGAGAAAAATTTTTTTTTACACACTTTAAATGATTGAAATGGAAATTTCCTCACACAGTATGATATACCCGTATCTACACTATTAAATAACCAAAAATATGTTTTCATTTCTCTAAATTACAAAAAAAGTCCACCAAAATCTTCAGCTCCAGGCCCATAGAGATCTTAATCCGGGCCGGAGTTTATCCCATTCACTCCCATTTGGTTTACTATAAAACCACTGTCAGGAACCAGTGGTTTGGTGGAAAACCTCCTTGCAGTAGCCATACAGTAGAAAATGTGCTGTACAATTGCTACAGCACATTTCCATACTGCATACACTATATAACATGCAGTTGGCTCCATCTGCTGGCCAGAAAGTGCGCCTACACTGCATCTGGAACTGTCATACTTCTGATGGGAGACTAACCTCTTTCCACAGCATATTCTCACAGACTGACCTCCACCTCTCTCCCTCTGTGCCCTGTAACAAGCATTGAGCATACTCTCACAGACTGACCTCCACTTCTCTCCCTCTGCGCCCTGTAACAAGCATTGAGCATACTCTCACAGACTGACCTCCACTTCTCTCCCTCTGCGCCCTGGAACAAGCATAGAGCATACTCTCACAGACTGACGTCCAACTCTCTCCCTCTGCGCCCTGGAACAAGCATTGAGGTATCCACCATTCTACATGACGTCCAACACTATATTCCAGGCTGCTATATTCTTGCAATTGGATTTTTCGTCTGCATTTATTAATCTCTGACTGGCTAGTCCTCTTTTAAATCTCCCTCCACTTCTGAAAAATCCCATCTGTTTCTCCCTCCCCCACGTCGTAAATGGTTCGGTTAGCAATCGGAGCATTTTTAACAAACCTCCTTCTCTTTCCACAGCATACTCTCACAGACTGACCTCCACTTCTCTCCCAATCCACCCTCCCCATCCACACGCCCACCCAGGCCAAGTTCCTAATTTCAGGTCTCTTTCCAGCTGTCTCCACTTTTCTCTCTAATTACTCTTACTCAGCCCAAGCTCCCGGGTCTTCACATGCAATCCCTATGTTATTCTTCTTGCCACCAGCTTCACCTTCCCTCTGCTCCCATTTGTTTCAGCTACCCCTGTCCATTACAGTGGCAAGAAAAAGTATGTGAACCCTTTTGGATTACGTGGAGTTTTGCAAGAATTGGTCATAAAATGTGCTCTGATCTTCATCTAAGTCACAACAATTTGAAAAACACAGTCTGCTTAAAATAATACAACACAAACATTATATGTTTTCATGTGTTTATTGAACATAACATGTAAACATTCGCAGTGCAGGGTGGAAAAAGTATGTGAACCCCTAGCCTAATGACTTCTCCAAGAGCTAATCGGAGCCAGGAGTGAGCCAACCTTGAGTCCAATCAGTGTGATATTATTGGATGTGTTGCTGAAAGCTGTCCTGCCCTTTAAAAACACACACCAGTTTTGGGTTTACTGGTTTCAAGAAGCACTGCCTGATGTGAACCATGCCTCGCAGAAAAGAGCTCTCAGAAGACCTACGATCAAGAATTGTTGACTTGCATGAAGCTGGAAAGTGTTACAAAAGTATCTCCAAAAGCCTTGATGTTCATGTGTCCACGGTAAGACAGACTGTCTACAAATGGAGAAAGTTCAGCACTGTTGCTACTCTCCCTAGGCGTGGTCGTCCTGTAAAGATGACTGCTAGAGCACAGCGCAGAATGCTTAATGAGGTAAAGAAGAATCCTAGAGTGTCAGCTAAAGACTTACAGAAATCTCTGGCACCTGGTAACATTTTTGTTGATACATCTACAATAAGGAAAACATTAAACAAGAATGGAGTACATGGGAGGACACCACGGAGGAAGCCAATGCTGTCCAAAAAGAATATTGCAGCACGTTTAAAGTTTGCAAAAGAGCACCTGGATGTTCCACAGCACTACTGGCAAAATATTCTGTGGACAGATGAAACCAAAATTGAGTTGTTTGGAAAAAACACACAACACAATGTGTGGAGAAAAAAGGCACAGCACACCAACATCAAAACCTCATCCCCACTGTAAAACATGGCGGAGGGAGCATCATGGTTTGGGGCTGCTTTGCTGCCTCAGGGCCTGGACGGATTGTTGTCATTGATGGAAAAATGAATTCCAGAGTTTATCAAGACATTTTGCAGGAAAACGTAAGTCCATCTGTCCGCCAACTGAAGCTCCGCAGAGGATGGGTGATGCAACAGGACAATGACCCAAAGCATACAAGTAATTCAACAAACGAATGGCTTCAACAAAACAAAATACGCCTTCTGGAGTGGCCCAGTCAGAGTCCTGACCTCAACCCGATTGAAATGCTGTGGCATGACCTTAAGAGAGCGATTCACACCACACATCCCAAGAATATTGCTACACTGAAACAGTTTTGTGAAGAGGAGTGGTCCAAAATTACTCCAGATCGTTGTGCAGGTCTGATCTGCAACTACAGGAAACGTTTGGTTGAGGTTATTGCTGCCAAAGGAGGGTCAAGCAGTTATTAAGTCCAAAGGTTCACATACTCTTTCCACCCTGCACTGTGAATGTTTACATGTTCTGTTCAATGCAAACATGAAAACATATAATGTTTGTGTTGTATTATTTTAAGCAGACTGTGTTTTTCAAATTGTTGTGACTTAGATGAAGATCAGAGCACATTTTATGACCAATTCATGCAAAACGCCACGTAATCCCAAAGGGTTCACATAATTTTTCTTGCCACTGTAGATTGTAAACTCATGGGATGTCTGCCTGAGCACTTTGTTTAAAGTGCTGTATTACCTGGACAGCTACCCTACGGGCAGAGTTGTCTTTCCTCTTGTATCATGTACGTCTCCTTATTTGTGCTTCCCCATTGTAAAGTGCTACAGAATCTGTTGGTGCTAAATAAATACTTGTAACTATAACACAGATGTTGAAACAGTTCTACCACATCCAATGCAATGGGGCGCAATCTGGAACCCATATGTATTGCTCCTGAATAAACTCAGATAGAGTTCTCAATCCTGAGCGTCTGCAGGTGCTTTTAAAGATCGAGTAAAGTAAAAACAAAAATATTTTTTTTTATGGAATTCACACATGTAAACAAAATTGTACTTGTAATTGTAGTTGCATTCAAATTTGCCTTTAATAGGATACAAAAGAACACATTTATCTTTCAGATTATATTCCTTAAATCAAGTTGTACTTTTTTTTGTAGAAAAGTTTTATAACGTTTCCTAATTGCATTACTGGAGTTTTCATTCCTTATTTGAATTTATCGCTTCACTTTCATCTTAGGGGGGAAAAAAAGGATACTTAAAAGTTTTTTTTTCTTTTTTTTTTTATCATTATAATTAGATATTTTATTCAGATTATTTTTTCCTCATTAAATAACACTTGTACACCCACTGCAATAAACTCTCAGTAATGACGCAGTTTGCTTAATGCATTTTAAAATATTAATGTAACACCATTTGTTTATTTTCTTTCTCGTTTGTTTTCACTATCATAAAGTTAAACAGGTGGGTTGTCCTGACATATAAAATTGATTAGGCTCATTTAGTAGCATTTTAGAAATAATAAATCATTTTAGTTTAGTTATTGCTTTTTTGTTTGTTTTTAAATGGAGGCTGGAATAAGTATCTTGATTTTCATCATGTTTCATAATGTACAGAATTAACAAACAACAAAATCAAGGTACATTGTATATAAACTATCAGGTCTATTCACTAAAGGTGAAAATCAGGAGAATTGGCAGGAGAAGAGAGCAATCTAGACCAAATAGCCGATTTGGAAAGCGAGATAAATGGGAGAATTTTTCTGGTTTGGCTATTTTGACCTGGATTTTTCACTTCCCCAGCCAATTCTCCTGAATTTCACCCTTTAGTGAATAGACTTGAATATCTTTCTCTACTGTGTAGTGAATCTAAAGGGACACGACCACTAACATAAACTGTAACCAGATTATTTGTGTATTACAAACAAAACCATATTATAAAACACACTATAATGTGAACAACGATGCTGCACTAACGAAAAATGATGTTTTTTAGCTAAAATCACGTTTTTTTTCTCAGAAAAATACAGTAACGGGTTCCCATTTCTAATTTTTTTTAACAAGCGTACCCCATAAAAAATACAACCGCAAAGGCTCAGATGATATAATGGGAAAAAAATATATTTTACACGCTGTAGATTGACATTTTAACCTCCCTGGCGGTCTAATTTTTTTAAAATTTCGTGTCTAAAAGCGTCTCAATTTTTTTTAAAGGAAACGTGTTTTTGTACATAGTTAGCCTGTAATAATTAGGAATCACGCACTGAAATCTGTGCAATCAAGAGTCCTTACTGGTAAAATCCTTTATAAATAAATAAATAAATTTAAAAAAAATTAGTAAATACACTGAGTCCGATAAAGTTTGAAACGCGACATAATAATTTTTTTATCCCAAAAATAATTATCCAAAATATTGCAAATAAATTATATTCAATAAAATACAACAAAAAACACTGAAAAATCTGTCTGAAAACAAGGGTGAGACGATGTATGGTCTGTTTCTTATCCTATAGTGCCACCTAGTGGTCGCTCATTAATATTGCACTTTGGATTATACAGTGTTTCATAATTTTTTTCTAAATTTGCTGCTGGTCCCGCCCCCCTGCATCGTGTGACTCGCAGGGACCTTTACCAGGAAGTAACTCGCTGCAATCACACCGCGGGGGACAGCCAGGGAACGCAGGAGGAGGTGAGTATGCATCCAGCCGGAGTGTGGCTCAGGGTTACCGTTTGCGGTAGTGAAATTTAACCCCGAGTCACACTCGGGAATACCACCAGGGAGGTTAATGTAAATTCACATTTTTTTTACATGTTTTGTGATAGCAATCTGGCTCTGGCAGTACATGACGTAAACACATAATAATGTTATATTATGAATCTGTCGAGTCGGCTGAAAAAAGGATATATAAGTTGTCTGGGTCGTACCATAAATCGCGTTTAAACATGATGTGAACAAAACGGTAAAAATGAGCTCAGCACGCAGAGTTGAAATGGCTCAGCAGTGAAGGGGTTAAAAAGCAAATACATGCAGAAATTGGGTATTTTTAAACTCAGGACAAAATTTAGAAACGATTTAGCTGTGGCTCAGCAGTGAAGGGGTTAAAGACACAGATCTGTATTATGCCAGCTGAAAATAAGCTCTCTTTTTTTGACATTTTACCAGCCAGATTTTTTCGGACCAGCAGCATTTTTGGAATATTGCCTCAGTCTTGACGAATCTTTCAACTGAATCAGCCAATATTTTAAAATATATATATGTGCACCGTCCACAAGCAGACACCATTTTTTTGGGAAAAAAATCAACCTATAGAATTAAATCGAGCCAGTTATATCAAAGCACTGGTAATAATTCAATCATAACTCACGTGATCGTACATTATTAATTATGTATACACACGTGGAATAGAAGGAAATGTAATGCGTAATTAGACACTCGATATGATGGATGGTTTCGCAGAAGAGCTTGTCTTTTATAGTTCTGTTTAATTGCACGATCCGTCTCTTTCAATGTAAAAGCATCGCAGGGCCCCAAGAAAGAAAATTAGGCGGCATAAAGACTGACAATATATAAAAATAATATGTATTTGTTTTCATAAAGAATAAAATTCCATTCCAGAAAGTACATGACTATAATTGCAGCTGATGGCCAATAAATTCCTATTTCTAAATGAGTTTTACGGAATGACTAGAGATATCAGCCCTTCCCTTCACGGCTCGAATCAGATCTGAAAACACAACCGGAGGGAGAGGATTTTGTGAACTATAATTACTAATCAATATATATATATATATACAACAGTGGAAAGGTTGCACTCAACCTGAACAAGCAATAACAGCGGGTGCATCTAATACAATTTATATGGAGAGCTCTTTTTTTGTATTGTATTATTGTCTCGATGCACCCGCTGTTATTGCTTGCTCAGGTTGAGTGCAACCTTTCCACTGTTGTGTGTTACATATAGGGACTGATAACCCTCATTTGGTTTGCACCCCTCCTTGTTCACAGATCTGTTCCATCTTGGCTGCCTATAAATGTCTTGAGTTGCTTGGGAGCTCCAGGAAGGATTGTGCCTCCAGCATGTGAGCTGATCCTGTAAATGCAGTGTTAAGACCTGTTAACGATGGGATACATTGGCGCTGTGACAGGCTTAAGCAAAGTATGATCATATTTTGTGAACTGAATCCCCATCATTTATTCCCTCAGTTAGGTGACTGTATATTCTTGAAAATGGTGTGTCTTTTTTTTTAACCTCCCCAGCGGTAATTCCGAGTGTGGCTCGTGGTTAAATTTCAGTGCCGAAAACTGTAACCCCGAGCCAAACTCCGGCTGATGCATACCTTGTCCCTGCATTCTCCTCCCGCAGTCTCCTCCGGCCGATCGCGTCGTTCTGCTTCTGGGTTCCCTTTCACGCAACGCAGGGAGGCCGGACCTGGAGGGAGATACAAAAATAATAATATATATTTTTGTTTTTTAAATCCTATCCAAAACATGTACCTCTTTGACATTAAAAGTAATGTCATAATCAGACCACCAGGGAGGTTAAATGTAATGAACTTGGGGAATGTGGTCATTTAAATGGAGTGTTCTTTTTTGTGTAATATACTGTATATAATATATACAGTTGTGGTGAAGGGTAAAAACGTGAGATTAAAAGCCACCACACAGCAAATAATAAAGTTTATAGTCGCAAAGAACATTTACACATCCCAGCAATTCAGTAAAACTGCTTACAGAGCTCATGTGCTACATTTCCCATTTGCAGCAAAGAACTCTGGGTAGGACATGCAAATGAAGTCTACAACTTCTCACTTTTTTTGCAACCAGGGTCTGTAATAACACAGAACCCTCCTCACCAGTGCCGTGCCATACTAGATGGCTTTTATTTAACAAAGGTCAGATTGTCAAGTTTATTCAAAGAAAGGGGAAACTCAGGAGAATGACCGGAGAAGTGAGAATTCTAGGTCAAAATAGCCAAACCAGAAAAATTCTCCCATTTATCTCACTTTCCAAGTAGGCTATTTGGTCTAGATTGTTCTCTTTTCTTGCCAATTCTCCTGATTTTCACCTTATCTTTAAATAGACCTGTAAATACTGTATATACACATATATACAATGAAAAGTACAGATGATTTATAGCTGCAGCTGTACCGATGTGTGATTTTGTCCATTCTCATTAAAATTAAAAAGGGGGAAGATCCGAATATACCATTATAACACGAAAAGTATAATCAATATAATATTTTCAGAGTTTAATGAATGCCAGAGTTACTAAAGGATTTATGGCAATAAATAAACATAAAATAAAATGAATTGTGATTCACGGTCATTATTTTCTGAACCAAAGTTTCATTTTTCATTAACCCCTTCACTACTGAGATCAAGATATCTCGGGCTTCAAACGTTCCGTCCGGTGCACTGACATCGAGATATCTCGATCTGCAGATCTGCAGCCAAAAGCAAGTGAAATTAATTTCCTGCAAACAAATTTTCATTTGCTTTTGTGTTGTAGAAGGTGCCCCAAAGGTTTTAGCCCTGTGGGTATATTCCCAAAGAACTAGAAATGTGTAGAATCAGCTGATGATGCCCTGACATTCGGGTATTCAGTAGCCGATGCAGGGGGAAAAAAGAATCGACCTGCAGCTGTAACGGCTGTAATTTTATTTGCCAGTAGATGGCACCATCTACTGGCCAAATAGGTTATTACAGTAAGAAATTCAATGGGAATATGCCCAAATATTTCTTATCGTATAATTAATTAAAAATGATTTTACAAAAAAAACACTTGTTTCTGACAATGGTGTTTTGGAAAATCACTTGGTAGTGAAGGGGTTAATAGAGTTATTGAGCATGGAGTAATTCATTGAAATGGATACATTTACTAGGTATTGACAAAAATAAAGGAAAAATAATAAAACTGGTAATGTTTATGCCGATAAAGGGCCTATTCCCTAATTGATGCTAACATGGAGACGGTAATCAGGATAATGTGAGATTGCAGATTTCCCCTTACCGTCTCGACATTAACGTCGTATTCCGGGGAAGGTGCTATCTCAGCCCCTCGCCATGGAAAGCAGTCCTAACCTCCTTGATACTTGTAGTAGTGCTTCCACACTGCCATGAGTATCAGTTCCTGGAGTCCATAGGACTCCGTGGAGCCTTGCGAGTCTGGGCTGCGATCTCTGCGTGACCTCGCTCTTGCAAGATCGTGCAGCGCCATGGAGTGATCATGGAGGGAGACTAGGAATTATTTGTTCCAAGTCTCACTCTGCTCCCGGCAAGAAGAAGCAGTGGATCGGGACACCCTTTTCACCGTGAGATGAGAGAAGAGTATGGAATTTTTAGGGAGGTCTATTTTTGCATTTGCAGAATCATTTAACACCAGCTTTTAGTGATTTATACGTAACAGGTTCATAACGGGAGGAGGAAGGCTTGGCCATAGATAATACTAGAAGCGTACGCATTCCTTAGTACCATATGACCATGAAGAGTGGTCTCAGCTCTTTGTCAGCGGCTCAGTGCTTTTCTAGTGCAGCGATGCCACTTTTTTACATTTCGGTCCTCATTTTTTAGCTATATCTCTAAACATTTCCCAGTAATATGTCTTCACAAACACACCTTCCTTTTGTCACGTCCATATTTTACCGTCACCGTTTCTCAAGGTTTTCTTGCACGTGGACAGAATAAATACAAACAGTCTCTGCGGTTACACAGATGCAATGAGCACAGGAGGAACGCAAGGATCTTAAAAGATTAATAGGTTTTTAGTAGGAACCTGCGAATCATAAATTTTCGCTCGAATCGAATCTCGAATCAAATCGGCTGTTAGTTTCGAATTCGAATCGAATATCGAATCGAATCGAAAAAGTACGAAAAATGCCGCTTTCGAGCATTTTGTGTACGATACAGCCTGGATAGGTATGCTTTGTTTGTGCATGCAGGTTCAGCTGACGTTACAGCTGCAATCTAACAGATTTGTTTCATTAGTAGCTTATAGCAAAGTATTTCACATCATAAAAATCAAACGTAAAATAAAAACTTCAAATGCAAGCTTAAATTATTGCAACTTTGCAAACTTTATTGAAATGATTTAAATAACCATACTAAATTACAAAGTTACATTAGGGCTAGGTAGGGCTGTATAGCCTTTATTTAACCTTCCTCTATAGGTTTTTTTAACTTTACTTTACTTGAGGGACGTGCGGTGAGGTCAATGGGGTGAGGCTGGTCAGAGCTAGATATACACAGATATATTAACTAACTTTCTGCGGTTTGTGTTTAGTTGTAAAATAAAATGATAGAGAAAAAAAGTTTTTCTGTGCCCCTGTCATACTCTGTAAGTCTATATCTGCCACTAGAGGAAGCAGGGGGAGCTGCCTGGGCCCCTTCCTGTCAATCAGATGCCAGCCTTCAATGCAGGTGTTTTTTTTTAAAGGCTTGGACCAATGGTACTTTCCCATTGGTCCAAGCTATTCCATTGCTCTGTCAGGGCCTCTGAGACTCTGACGACCTTTCCAGCAGTGCTCAGGAAGTTGGCAGCGCGCGTGTGTTCCTATTCGAACAGACGCGTGGCTGCAGACCTCCTGAGCAGCAGGTAGCAGCAGCCTACGCGATTTGCATAGCGGGGAAGCATACAACGTCTACGCAAATTGCGTAGGCTGTAAAAGAATGCGCACAGAGGAAAAGGCAGACTGACAGAGGACAAAGCTGACATTGGGGGAGCGTGGAGCAGGAGCTGAGTTTCTTTTATTATTTTAACGCTGGCTTAATGGCACGTGACCATGAGTGAGGCTCTGCCTCATCTGCCTACCCTGAAGGCATGTCCCTGCTTTACTAACATTTGAGCAGTGCTCAGGAAGTAGGCAGCGCGCGTGTGTTCCTATTCGAACAGACGCGTGGCTGCAGACCTCCTGAGCAGCAGGCAGCAGCAGCCTACGCGATTTGCATAGCGGGGAAGCATACAACCGCTACGCAAATTGCGTAGGCTGTAAAAGAATGCGCACAGAGGAAAAGGCCGACATTGGGGGAGCGTGGAGCAGGAGCTGAGTTTCTTTTATTATTTTAACGCTGGCTTAATGGCAGGTGACCGTGTGAGAGGCTCTGCCTCACCTGCCTACCCTGACGGCACGTGCCTGCTTTACTAACATGTCAATATTTGTCAAAATAGTAGTAAATCTTTGTTATTCCGAGCCCAAATCAGAGTTTCTGCATTAGTTCTCGAGAGGTTGTAGCGAAGATCTGTTATTATTTGTCCGCCAACTGAATTAACCCTTTCTGATGAACAGTTCGTTGCTTGTATAGCAAGTAAGTTGCGCGCCACACTAGACAACAGTGGTAGGATACTTTTATTTTCCTTCCAATACTGCAACGGATCACTATCAGGTTCACTTATGGGCTGCTTCAAATATGCACTGACTTCACTTTCAAGTTGTTGAGCCGTTGACCAGGTGCTGGTGGCTTCTTCTTTCTTTGCATCGTCTACTTTTTTAAACACGGAATCGAGCAGGCTTCCTTTATGACTGGACTTGTCGACAACAGTTGACTCAAACTGTACGGCGCTATCGGTGGCACTCGTCTGGGCATTGGATTCAGGTGCACCGGAGGAGCTATTGCTCGTAGTAGGCCAAGGTGGTGAAGACGTCGACAGTGCAATATTCTCTATGTAAACTTTTGCTTGTGTCACTTGATGTTCAGGGAAATACACAGTTTTGAATCTGGGGTCAATGAAAGTGGCTGCTAATAGGTAGTCTTTGGACAAATCAAATCGCGTATTCAGTTGACGTAAAAGCTCATTACGAAAGCATTGAATGCCAGGCGTAGCAAGAGTGGCACTGGCAAGCTCTTCTTTTAGAACCGAAATACATGGTATAATCAAACTAACGCTTACATGCGTGTCAGCACTCAAAATTGTCGTAGCCTCTGCTGTTGGTTTGAGTAATGGGAGAACATTCTTCAGCGTATCTTGCAACTGCGTTGAAAGTGGTTGTGGAGGGCTTCGTGCGCACTTTTTGTTCATTGCACAATCGACGAGGGCCAAAGAAATTGACTCGTAATTTCTAGAAACCCAATCCATCAGCAGATATGTACTATTGAAACGCGTTGTAACATCAAGTGGTGGTTTGGATTCGGGTAAGCCCTTATCGACTTGATATTTTGTCAATACAGCTTGTCCCACAGTTGAAGAGTGAAAAAACCCGGCAATGTAGTGCAAACAGCCTATAAGATTTTTTACTGTTCTTTGAACGTCCAATGCTGCATTTATAGTGAGCTGCAAAATGTGAGAAGCACAGCCACTGTATGTCCAGGATTTTAGCAGTACAAGGCATTGTGTTTTTGTTTGTCTGTTGTGGCAAATAGGATTTTCTCTTCACCAAATCCATGCTTAGCAAACTCGCTGGAAATTATTTCGGCAGTTTTCCTCGCTGTATGGTCAGCTTCCAAATTCTCTAGGTTGACCACAGATAAGCAACGGGATTGCATTACCCACGATGACTCGGATATGTAATGTATTGTAAGCACCAAATAATTGACTTATTGTCAGCCTTCCAGTGATCAAACGTGATGGATGGTCGGCAGTCATTAATTTCAGACCTGAGGAACTGCACTAACTTCTGGTGCAAGTTATTTGCCATGTCATCAAGCTTACGCGACAGTGTGGTTGGGTGGGGCGGTTGATAGCGGCCACTAGTTAACACTGAACACAAATTCTTAAATCCACTTCCTGCTGCACTCTCAAATGGCCGGCCATCTGCTACAATAAACTTCAAAACTGCTGCATCAGACTTTTTTTTAGTAGACGCGTCAAGTGTCAAACTGTACGCTGAAATGCAAGTCTGCTTTTTCATAGCACGGCCTTCTGTCATTGGCAGTGAATGGCGTCGTGTCACTGCCGACACCAATATTTTCTTCTTTGTATCATCGGTCTTGGCCTGTTGATACACGGACGGATGCTTTCTTTCTAGGTGAGACCAAAGATGGGACGTTGTGCCAGTAGCTTGCAATGAGAATGCTTTTTTGCATACTTTGCAAGTTAAGGAATCTTCCTTCACTTCAAAATGATTTTTCACAGATGACATTTTGAATTGATCATTGATTTGTCTACAAAAATAAATAAAAAATTTGTATTTTAAAAAAAGTTGGCTTAATTAATGGGAAAATAAAGGGTATATTCTAAGTTGGAGCTTGTATATCTGTGCATGTTCCTTTCAACATTCTTCACATTCATTTCACATATAATTTATCTCCTAAGTCTCACAGAGCAGCCAGCAGCCCCCCTATATTTTAGTATTTCCCACACCGAGCAGCCCCCCTATATTTTAGTATTTCCCACCCGAGCAGCCCCCCTATAATTTATTATTTCCCACACAGAGCAGGCCCCCTATAATAATTATTTTCCCACACAGAGCAGCCAGCAGGCCCCATATAATTTATTATTTCCACACAGAGCAGGCCCCATATAATTTATTATTTCCCACACAGAGCAGGCCCCATATAATTTATTATTTCCCATACAGAGCAGGCCCCCATATAATTTATTATTTCCCACACAGAGCAGGCCCCCATATAATTTATTATTTCCCATACAGAGCAGGCCCCCATATAATTTATTATTTCCCACACAGAGCAGGCCCCCATATAATTTATTATTTCCCACACAGAGCAGGCCCCCATATAATTTATTATTTCCCACACAGAGCAGGCCCCCATATAATTTATTATTTCCCATACAGAGCAGGCCCCCATATAATTTATTATTTCCCACACAGAGCAGCCCCCATATAATTTATTATTTCCCACACAGAGCAGGCCCCCATATAATTTATTATTTCCCACACAGAGCAGGCCCCATATAATTTATTATTTCCCACACAGAGCAGCCCCCATATAATTTATTATTTCCCACACAGAGCAGGCCCCCATATAATTTATTATTTCCCATACAGAGCAGGCCCCCATATAATTTATTATTTCCCACACAGAGCAGGCCCCCATATAATTTATTATTTCCCACACAGAGCAGCCCCCATATAATTTATTATTTCCCATACAGAGCAGGCCCCATATAATTTATTATTTCCCACACAGAGCAGCCCCCCATATAATATTATTATTTCCCACACAGAGCAGGCCCCCTATATTTTATTATCCACACAGAGGGCCCCCATATAATTTATTATTTCCCACACAGAGCAGGCCCCCATATATTTTATTATTTCCCACACAGAGCAGGCCCCCATATAATTTATTATTTCCCACACAGAGCAGGCCCCCATATATTTTATTATTTCCCACACAGAGCAGGCCCCCATATAATTTATTATTTCCCATACAGAGCAGGCCCCCATATAATTTATTATTTCCCACACAGAGCAGCCCCCCATATAATTTATTATTTCCCATACAGAGCAGGCCCCCATATATATTTATTATTTCCCACACAGAGCAGCCCCATATAATTTATTATTTCCCACACAGAGCAGCCCCCTATATTTTATTATTCCCACACAGAGCAGGCCCCCATATAATTTATTATTTCTCACACAGAGCAGGCCCCCATATATTTTATATTTCCCACACAGAGCAGGCCCCCATATAATTTATTATTTCCCACACAGAGCAGGCCCCATATAATTTATTATTTCCCACACAGAACAGGCCCCATATTTTATTATTTCCCCACCAGAGCAGCCCCCATATAATTTTTATTTTCCCACACAGAGCAGCCCCCATATAATTTATTATTTCCCACACAGAGCAGGCCCCCATATATAATTATTATTTCCCACACAGAGCAGGCCCCATATAATTTATTATTTCCCACACAGAGCAGCCCCCATATAATTTATTATTTCCACACAGAGCAGGCCCCCATATAATTTATTATTTCCCACACAGAGCAGGCCCCATATAATTTATTATTTCCCACACAGAACAGGCCCCCATATAATTTATTATTTCCCACACAGAGCAGGCCCCCATATAATTTATTATTTCCCACACAGAGCAGGCCCCATATAATTTATTATTTCCCACACAGAGCAGGCCCCATATAATTTATTATTTCCCACACAGAGCAGGCCCCATATAATTTATTATTTCCCACACAGAGCAGGCCCCATATAATTTATTATTTCCCACACAGAGCAGGCCCCATATAATTTATTATTTCCCACACAGAGCAGGCCCCCATATAATTTATTATTTCCCACACAGAGCAGCCCCCCATATAATTTATTATTTCCCACACAGAGCAGGCCCCCATATAATTTATTATTTCCCACACAGAGCAGGCCCCCATATAATTTATTATTCCCACACAGAACAGGCCCCCATATAATTTATTATTTCCCACACAGAGCAGGCCCCCATATAATTTATTATTTCCCACACAGAGCAGGCCCCCATATAATTTATTATTTCCCACACAGAGCAGGCCCCCATATAATTTATTATTTCCCACACAGAGCAGGCCCCCATATAATTTATTATTTCCCACACAGAGCAGGCCCCATATAATTTATTATTTCCCACACAGAGCAGCCCCCATATAATTTATTATTTCCCACACAGAGCAGGCCCCCATATAATTTATTATTTCCCACACAGAGCAGGCCCCCATATAATTTATTATTTCCCACACAGAGCAGGCCCCCATATAATTTATTATTTCCCACACAGAGCAGCCCCCATATAATTTATTATTTCCCACACAGAGCAGGCCCCCATATAATTTATTATTTCCCACACAGAGCAGGCCCCCATATAATTTATTATTTCCCACACAGAGCAGGCCCCCATATAATTTATTATTTCCCACACAGAGCAGGCCCCCATATAATTTATTTCTCTTGTTGCAGTATAATAATAACATATAAATTAATCATACTAGTAGTAAGTTCATCATAGTCATACTAGTTACATATTGCAGAATTACTTTTAAGCCCCTGGCCCACCCCCACCCTCCAGTCCGCGCAGCCATTCTCATCTTCTGGTGACTATGAATGAATCAATGACTAGATCCATTGATTCCATCACCTGGCTTCCTGCAAAAGACACACAATATAAACATGGCGGTGACAGGGATACTGATAATTAAATATTATACTCACCAATCACCATCCCAACTTGGCTCAGGCGTCAGCCTGCCAATCACTCCTCTGTCCTACGAACACGTCACCGTCGTCCTCTTCGCACGGACCGACTGCGCCCGTCGTCTAGTCGACTCCCGAATCCCGACCTCACCTCAGCCTCCTCGGTGAACCGTGTGTGACAGTGTGAGAGAGACGTCACTCTCACAGGTCAGTCTTGCTGAAGATGAATGACTTTGGTTTTTTTTTTATCAGATTGGTCTACAAAAAAAATAATTAAATTGATTACAAAAAAACGGGGTTTTATTAATGGGAAATAAGGAGGTGTTATATTTTTGGAGCTTGTATATCTGTGTGATTCAAGACAGTGTTCCTTTCACTATGTTTCACTTCAAATTAATTATCTCCCCACACAGAGCAGCGGCAGCCCCCCTATAATTAATTATCTCCCATAGAGCAGCCCCCCTATAATTAATTATCTCCAATAGAGCAGCCCCCCTATAATTAATTATCTCCCACACAGAGCAGCAGACAGCAGTGATTGACCCCCATAATTATCTCCCACAGAGCAGCAGACAGCAGTGAGTGACCCCCATAATTATCTCCCACACAGAGCAGCAGACAGCAGTGAGTGACCCCCATAATTATCTCCCACACAGTCATAGCAGCAGACAGCAGTGAGTGACCCCCATAATTATCTCCCACAGAGCAGCAGACAGCAGTGAGTGACCCCCATAATTATCTCACAGAGCAGCAGACAGCAATGAGTGACCCCCATAATTATCTCCCACACAGCAGCAGACAGCAGTGAGTGACCCCCATAATTATCTCACAGAGCAGCAGACAGCAGTGAGTGACCCCCATAATTATCTCACAGAGCAGCAGACAGCAGTGAGTGACCCCCATAATTATCTCACAGAGCAGCAGACAGCAATGAGTGACCCCATAATTATCTCCCACAGAGCAGCGGACAGCAGTGAGTGACCCCCATAATTATCTCCCACAGAGCAGCAGACAGCAATGAGTGACCCCATAATTATCTCCCAAACAGCATCAGACAGCAGTGAGTGACCCCCATAATTATCTCACAGAGCAGCAGACAGCAATGAGTGACCCCCATAATTATCTCCCACAGAGCAGCAGACAGCAGTGAATGACCCCCTGGAATGGATGCCCCCCCCCCGACGGCCATCTTCTGGCTACGTGTGACACAATTTTCACATTCACAGGCCAGGGAAATTTATACTTATTTTTACCACTACTCACCACCAACAGAGAACAGACTCAGCCTGCTTACCTTGCAGCTCTCTCTCTCCTCCTCCGATCACGTCCACACAGAGTGACTGTAGTTTTGTTCACTGCAGGAGCTCCCTCCAACCGCAGCTGCCTTCCAGTCCACCGCAGCCTCCACTGTGAAGGGAACTTGAGGTGGGCGGCGCCTAAGAGCGTGCCGTTCCTTCCCAGCCACGTGCAGCCATGTGCTGCACGTCTGGAAGGCGCGCTCTGCGTGCGATCGGAGAGATTCGAATAATTTTCGAATCATGCCTCAAAATCGAATCCGAATCGAATAAGACCAGCGATTCGATTTCGAATCGAATCTCGAATATTCGCAGGTCCCTAGTTTTTAGGCACCACAATAATGAACTTCTATCTGTGCCATAGTTTGCTTGTGTTGACCCCTCGAGAATCAATTCTAACCCATGCAGTCATCGCCGTATGTTCACTGACATCATAGCAGCATGTTCACTGACATCATAGCAGCATCACAGCAAGGGATACATTGTTGTACCTGACAGCGCTGCTTCTGGTTTGTAGACTTTGGGTTTGGTTTTGGGGATGTTTAATGTATGGAGTCACCTGGCCGCTGACAGTCGCTGCACAAAAGCATATATCGGTGTTATCTGGATGGTGACATTTAGAGAGTGGAGCTCCAGATCCCATCACTTCCATTGGCTGCCAACTGAAACACTGAATTAAGGATATTTTATCCTTCAATTGCATACTGAGGGGAGGACTGCGAAGGTGAGAAATATTGAAGTAGATTGAGGTTATATCATTTATTCGGTTAGTGAAATGCGTTTTCTTTTAGCGTTAATTATTATTGTACTTATATTTTATTTATATAGGGCCAGCAGGTTCTGTAGCGCAGCACAAGTCAAGAGGACAGTAGGATCTCAAAGATCTAAAAAGATTAATATGTTTTTAGGCAACAAAATAATCAGCTGCTCTCTGTGTAATAATTTTCTTGTGTTGACCCCTCAGGAGTCAGTGCTAACCCATGCAGTCAACGCCATATGTTCAATGACACCATAGCAACATAATAACAAGTAGACATGTGCATTCGTTTTAGTACTAAAATGATTTAGTCAGAATTTTGGGATAATTTAGTTTTAGTATGACTCAAGAGAAACGAAACTGCTCAGTCCAAAAAACGAAAGAAACTAAAATAAAATGCACTACATTTTAGTTTCAGTCCTTTTTGTGATATTACATTGATGAGTGAAGGAGACCAGCAATGAAGAGCGCAACATCCGAAGTTCTGCAACCTCCACATGCTAATGCAGTAGGATGTTCTATACAGAGAGGGGCATTAATTAATGCAGGAGGATGTTCTATACATTATACAGAGGAGGGTATTAATGCAGGAGGATGTTATATACATTATACAGAGAAAGGTATAAATTGAGGAGTATGTTCTCTACAGAGAGGGACAATAATTAATTCAGGAGGATGTTCTAAACATTATACAGAGAGGATCCTTTTTTTTCAGCCTTTTAAATCCAGTGGCTGTGAGCGCTGAGATCAGCTGCTTGTTACATTATCTCTCAGTACAATGTATCAGGCTCAGTTGTTACAGTAACTGACTGTAACAGTGCTCAGAGTTTCAGTAAAACAAGGAAATAATATTGTTCTAACCTCTTATATATAAAAATATTATTTACTAGTTTTACTGAAACTCTGAGCGCTGTGATGAGCAGCAGTCAGTTACTGTAACAGCTTTGCCTGACACGGGGCAGTATTACAATGTTGGTGCTAACTTAACCAGAGCTGTTGTAAACTGAAAACCTCCATAGGCTATAATGGCTCTGGGAAGTTTACAACAGCTCTGGTTAAATTAGCACCAACTATGTAATAGGGCCCACATTGTGCTGAGAATGAGAGATACTGTAACAAGCAGCAATCTCAGCCCTCTGAGGAGCCACTACAATAGCAATTATATCCATTGGTTTTCGGATGAATGAAATTAGTTTTCATACTAAAGAACTGAAAACGAATTTCTATAGTAACTAAATAAATTGCACTTTAGGACTAATCCATTAGTTCAAAACGAAATTTTGTGCTGTGCACATGTCTAATAACAAGGGATACATTGTTGTACCTGGCAGTGCTGCTTCTGGTTTAGTAGACTTTGGGCTTGTGTTTGATGGTTAATGCATGGATACATGTGCCCGCTGGCAGTCTGTGGTGGTAGTAGACTATACGCTTGATTTAATTAGGCACCTTTTCCGGGCGCATTGCGGCCATTTTTCTGTTCGGGAGATTTAAATGTATGTTTGTTTGTCGGCATTTCTGTTTCCAGATAACATTCGGATTGAATATCATGTCTCGCAGCGATACTTTTTAATGGAAATATCAGCTTTATTGATTCTATTTGAGTTTATTGGTATGTCGATATCCCGAAAAATATCAAATGCTGATAAATGACTTCTTGGATGCTTATAGCATCCTTTAGGTTAGGGTCAAACGAACGCATTATTCGCAGCGACCATCAAAAACTGCGTCCGAACGCATTGACGTATTTTTTCACGGAATGCGCGAAAACGGTCATACGATGCGCATTTTCGTGCGTGATTTTTTACGGATCGTCAGTAAAACATTTTTGCGTCTGGACGGTATGTAGGCTGGAAATGAGCAGCGTCTGACATCTAATCACGCACACACGCCGCTAGCGGACGCAGCGCACTCTGTGCGTCAGTACTAGCGGTTCTGCGTATTTGAAAAAATGCGTTCATTTTCCACTTGCGTTGCGTGGCCGGACTTTCGTGCTTCGTATATTTCCGTCATTGCCCGTCATTTGCTGCTAGCACGGCCGTGATAAAGTGCGGCTAAACGCACGTTAAAAATGCGTTAGTCTGACCCCAGCCTAAATGTATTGGGCCGGCTCTTACTGCACGGTGATTGCAAGTTGTGCATTTTAAAATGAAATACTGGACATGCGTGTTGTACTATATAGGGTTATTCACAAAGAGTCAATCTTGCCCCGAAATGTCACCGAACAGGGAATTTCCCCGGACGGTGACATTTCGGGGCCACTAGGCCATCCAAAGAGCAGGCAGCTCGCCAAATTTTGGGCGAACTGCCAACCATTATGGTGACTGTTAGAAGGCAGTGAAATCCCCCATAGAGAAGCAATGGTTAATCTATTCACAGACACCGAACAGCAGTGAAAAGTTGCCGAAGTGCCCTGCTGTTCAGTGTTTTCATTCGGCAGGTTTATTCAGGTGAATCCCACACTGGGTTATTCAAAGAGATCCGAATTGCTGGCGAAAGGTAACGAACTCTGAAATTCAGTGTACAGTTACCTTTCCTGGCCATTCGGCTATTCAGAGAGCAGGCAGTTCGCCAAATGTTGGTGAATTGCCTGCACATACGGTGCCTGTTTGAGGGTGGTGAATTCCCATAGAGAAGCAATGCTTCATCTATTCAGAGAACACAAACCAGCAGTGAAAGGTTCCCCTAATGCCCTGCCATTCGGTGGTTTAATTCGACAGGTTTATTCAGGCGAATCCCATAGGCTTCAATGCTAAAAATATTCCTGTTTTAATTCAATATCTAATAAACCGTTTATTATTTTATTCTGCAGCAAAAAGTCTCTTTATTTATAGATTTTTTAGGATCTTGTAAGCATTTTTTGGATTTTTTTTTCATCTCTTTTTCCTGCTCGGGTTTCTCCGGCGTTTTCGGCGGGTTTATCCAGATGTTTTTGCAGGTTTCAGTGTGCATTCACCTGGGTTTTGCGTCTTTTCTCTGCATTATGACAGCCCTGTGGTGCTTGCTGAATACACCGCAGGGTATTGACTTTTGATTCTCTTCGAATAACCCTGATAGGCTTCAATGTAAAATATATTCCCGTTTTAATCCAATATCTAATAAACCGCTTATTATTTTAATCGCCAGCAAAAAGTCTCTTTATTTATAGATTTTTTGGGATCCTTTAGGATTTTTTCAGATATTTTTTTTCCCGTTTTTTAAAAAGTGTTTTTTCTGTAACAGACCTTTTTATTATGTATTTTGCAGCGGTGCAGTGGGATTTCGCGGCTGTTCGACAGGTTTTCGACCAGTGTTCGACAGGTTTTCCCTGCACTCTGGGGACCCTGTGGTGAATGCTGAATTCACCGCAGGGTGGGGAACTTTGATTCCCTGAAGTGCAGCGAACGAGAGAGCACCGAAATGTCTTACTGTAACCCCCATAAACTCGCGCGTCCTACTTTAAATTCTGGAAATGCACATTTTTTTTTTAAGTATAAAATTTTTAGGGCCACATTACATTCTTCACGCAGAAACGCACGCAGAACGCGTGAATTTGTGCGCCAAGCGTTAACGTGCGGAAATCAATGCTGGAATTACAATCCTCGTGCATTCTTTCATCTGTCGAGCAATAACGCGCGTTAAGTGGACGCGCAAATGCCCGCGTAGTAACGTTGCGCGCAGAAATCAGTGTGCGGACTGTTTTTTTCACGTGATTCAGTCAATCCTTTGCGAGTGCAAT